>OZ005742.1:183520022-184720022 GCA_963930735.1 Dioctria linearis | reverse complement strand
AAGCATCTCCACAATATAAAATGCCAATGGTTATCACGGACATCGTAGAGCAACCGTTCGACAAAGTTTACTTCGATATTGTAGGTCCATTAGAAGAGACCACATCAGGTAACAAATATATCTTGACCTTCCAAGATAATTTAACAATATTTGTCGACTGGTATACAATACCTTATGCAGAAGCAGTCACAGTAGCGCAAGTTTTCGTTGATGAGATCGTTACGCGCTATCGCATACCCAAAAGAATAGTCACCGATCAGGGAACCAATTTCCTGAGTGAACTATTCAAAAGACTATGTAAGCTTCTAAAGGTAAAGAAACTACAAACTTCAGCATACCACCCACAGTCTAATGGAGCACTAGAGCGTGCACATAGACCCCTGATAGAATACCTGCGAACAATCGTAGATGAAAATCCCAAAACATGAGACCATTACCTACGAACCGCTGCATTCGTGTATAACAACAGTGTACACGAGGGTACTAAAGTTACCCCAATGGACTGCCTATACGGCTTCACAGCGGATGTCCCATCAAATTTAAGACGGGATCCAGAACCCGTTTACAATCATGAGAGCTATTATCATATACTGAAGTATAAGCTCCAAAAATCATATGCCACGGGAAGAAAGAACCTATTGGCAGGTAAACAGCGCTCAAAGGGGTACTACGATAAGACAGGACGGCCCAAACTTTCCATGTTGGAGACAAGGTCCTCATCAAGAATGAAAGCAGAAAAGATAAGCTTTCTCAAATCTGGGTAGGACTTTATCAGGTAAACCCAATACCAAGTGATGTGAATACTACCATCAAAATTGGTAAACGTATCGTAACGGTACATAATAACCGGTTGAAATCATATTTCGAGTAAAAGCATGTTGAGCAAAAATGAACCAGGTTGACTTGAAATTCCTACTACAGTGTCCATTAAACCTCATTTCAATACCTCCCCATAAACATTTGCTGTGGAGTCACTCCACTGCCCAGTTTAAAACGGCACAATGCAAGTACAAATATGCTTAAGGGATTGTTTTCTTCTTCTAAATTGTCCACAGAAATGGCGCTAAAATTCATCATAGTTGCCCTCCTCATCCAGTTCACAACTGGAGCAATCGCTGACAAACCTTATGTAATGACCCCGCTAAATGACTCGGGTAGACTTTTCGAAGACCTGGGAAATCTCATGGTATATCATGACACCTAGAATGTCCTCACCGAGATAGACTTGGAGGAATTAGATACCCAGGTAAAGCTAGCAGAATATGCAGAGCACTTAGTGCATAAACTCTGCATAAATGTAACCAACCCATAAGACCTGTGTGACGTGCAGCAACTACACATACACGCTATAATAGAGAGTGTACGAAAGCGCACGGAAACTATAAAGGAACTAGTACCAGGAAGACGCAAGACCAGATCGCTATTTGATGGAATAGGCAGTGCCATGCACTATTTATTTGGGACCATGGACAATAACAACGAAAAAGAAATTTACAGCCGGTTAGAAGAACTTGAATCGAATACACAAGCCCTAGCCAAGCTAGAGAAACAACAAATTAGTGTTGTAAAAACTACTTTGGAAAAGATTCAATAATAATAGACAGACAACAAAAAATAGCACACCAGATAAAAGATCTCCACCATGTGGCCGATGATTTAACTAGGAGGCAACTAATGCAAGAGATTATGTCAAGCTTATTGCTCCACATCGTCGAAGTCGAATATCGAAAGCAAGCCCTCCTGTATATAATAATGGCTAGTAGAACCAATCATATTCATCCACTCCTAATGTCTGCCAAAAATCTGTTGGAGATATACCGCAAGACGACCTCGAATTGCCCAAATGACCAAAATTGTCTATCTGTTCTATATCAGACAGCAGGAGCTCAGTCACTCCTTATGCAGAATAAATTGGTGGTGAGAATTACTCTCCTAATTTTTAATCTGCCAAAAATGAGGCTACAACAGATTCAATGCTATTCTGTACCCAAGTCAGCTAATTACTCATTAATTTCAGGCCCTGGTTATTCATACATAGCCAATAGCGAAAAAGCTCAGGAATTTCTCTTATTAAAAGGCGAGGACATAAAAATGTTCAAGAAAATAACAAGTAATTCGGAAGAAAACACATATGTAGGCCGGCTGACCATGCCTATAGTCAAAGCGGCCACATCCAACGAATATGCCAATAAACTATTATATAATCCTTTAAATGAAGTGCCCAAATGCAGGACCAGAGTACAAGCTCCCCAAAAGGACATGTTGATTAAATTAAACAAGCCAAATTCGTGGCTATTTTCATTTATCACCTCCACGGTGCTACACCTCATATGTCCAGATCACTTTGTGATCTCGAAACTGGAAGGAGAAGGGATATTAGAGATAACGCAAACATGTCAAGTTCGAATAGGTGACAAAGTGCTTAAATGCGAAGGACAGAGTAAATATCCACTAAAAATTATCCACCCGAATCAGTTTCCGGAGCTCAACCACTCTCGACTCAAAGTAAACCTGACTGAAATTTTACAAGAAACTCAAAACCCCAGTCTGGGGAAAATCGAGATTTTAACGGGAGACGATATCCATAAATCAATTTATACTGACACCCATTCGCTGGAAGAAATCCAAAGCAAAATTATTAAATACCAGGAAAAGGTATCGAGTAAAAACTCCCATATCCTGTCCGCAACTTCTCTATCATTCACGAGCCTACTAGTTCTGGCCATAATGATTGTTGTGGCAGTAAAATATCTACACCCTGTTGTCATCAAGATGAGACAACAGAGAAATCAACCACAAGGTAACCCCGAAATTTCATCAGAGGGAATTCCTTTAGAAGAACGAACTCCTGCTCCCCAACCCAGTTTAAGGCGAACTAGGAGCCTCGCTAAAACCAAATCGGTTCAAATAATTTAAAATATGCGACACTGATACTGTCAACAAGAGCCACTTAATCAATGTAGAATTTATTAGAAAAAGTAGACCTGGTAAAATCCTCAAAGGAGGTCTATGTAGACATATATATAATATAATTTTAGCACCAAACATCACTAAATTAAAAATATTAAGATGACTTAACAAAATAAGTTGGAATGAAAAAAGTAAATACAAATAGGTAGGAGGTAAAAATTTAGTATTAAAGAAAAAATGCGTATAAAAACAAAAATGCATAAAAATAACAAATTAACAAAATATGCATTGGAATTAAATATAAACAAAAAATAGAATACATATAAAAGAAAAGAAAACACATGTACAAAGCATAAAAACAAAATAACATAATAAATTGTAGTAAAAATATAAACAGAAATAAAATAAAAATGTATTAAAATGACTTAACAAAATAAGTTAGAATGAATAAAAATATGTAGTAAAAATGTTGGAATTAAAGAAAAAAAATGCATATAAAATTAACAAGTTAATAAAAAAAAAAAAAAACGCATTAGAATTTAAAATAAACCTAAAATAGAATATGTATAAAAAAAAAATAAAGTATAGAGAAGAAGTACGCACTAACCAACAGTATAAGAAACTGAATATACAGTTGAAAAAAAAACATTAATACCAGGCTACTAGGTAACGATGAAATGGTTATAGGATTAAAATTAAACTAGTAAAATAATAAATAAAACAGAAAGAAATTGTAACAAATACGTATAAGGTAATCAAACAAAAACAAAAAATTTTTAACTGAGGTAGAAAAACAACAAAATAAGGAAAGAGAGGTAAGAAGCTTTCTAAAAATTAGAAAATTAAATCACCAAAATATAAAGCCTAGCCGAACCGACCGGAATTAGAGCCGCCAAAATAGCACCCACAACAACTTCCCCTGAGAATAATTCCTCTTCAAAGAATAATTCTCTTTTTCTCAGGGGGAAGGATTGTTGTGTACGTAAATTATACATAAAAATCTAAAAACATACCTGAAAAAGGGTATTTAAATAAAAAAATTTAAATTAATATATTCCTATAAGCTAATCATGCTTAAAAACTTGATTAGTTTATCACACAAATAGGTGAAGAAAATTGCATCAGCAATTTTCTTCACATTCCACACATTTCATAAAAATATTCTCATAAAACGACTTGGGAAAAACAAAAGTTTCAGTTTTCAACCAAGTCGTTTTAATAAAAAGAATTATCACCACAAATAATTAAAAGTGAAAATAAAACCAAGAGATTTGTCGCGAAAAGAGCAATATGTATGTACATCGTACATACATACTGCGAAAAAAGCTTTCGCGATAAGAAGTGCGCGCCGCGAAAATACATTATATGTATACGCGCGCCGCAATTTCAATCTTCGTAACGGTGGCTGATGTTTATGAAAGTATCAAATTTCAAGCCTCCGTCCAACGAAAAATATTCTGGACTTGTTTAAGCAAGTCCAGAATAAATGAAAAATTTTCTCAGGGTAAAAATGCAACTATGCATTTTCTACCCTGAACGAGGGCTCTTGATCGCGACAAAAGTCATCAAGAGCCGAGTTGGATTTTTAACTTGAATAACGGCGGTTCGGCAGTTGATTTTTAAGTAAAAGGTGTGAATTAAAAACTTGCACGCGGCGGATGCGCGAAAAGAGCCAGGTTAGAAGTCCGTTTCGGGTTCTGAATAAAAAGGAAAATTTACAAAGTAGGTTCGGCGGGTCGGTAGTTTACGGTAAAAGGAAAACAGAAAACGAATATGATTATAACTAGACAAAAAAAAGAGGGGTATGTTGTGGCAGATACAAGTGTTAGAAAGTAAAAAATGAAAAATGTAAGTGATTATAAGATGTTTATAGAAAAATTACTGTGCAAAGAAGAATTGTTAAACTGGCCTAAATAAACAGAGTTGAAAGTTGAACTGTGTTGTGCATTGAAATTCCATCCCTGAGGAGATATAACAGACAAGACAAACCAAACGACGCACGCACATCAGACAAGCACCACAAGACGAATTAGAACAAAAACAGCATACAAACACAAAACACACTACATTCATCATCCACATCGCTTTAAGAGGAAACTTCTCTAGTACCTCACTAAAGTACTGCGGTGGCCAAACTATGCGACTTACGGCGCTGGACAATTGGTGCATCACCGCCGTACAACGTTTCGTCATGCTGCTCCAATATAATATCCTGGATACAGATGACAAAAACTAGCACTTGCAATTTTTTTTGCAAAATTTGAAGAAAAAACAAACGAAAGAACACAGAGACCATGATAATCCATTACATAACAAAGAACAGAACTGAAACCAGAAAAAAACCTAAAATAATTACAAATGAAATAAATAAAATAAAATATAGTTAGATATAATAATAATATAATAATAATAATAATATATATATTTCATGTAAAGAGTACACAAGATCTACAATCTTATAATAGTACTTCAAAATAACGGAACTAGTTACAGTATCTATTAATTAATGAATGAATGAGTATTTAGAAGGGGAAAATAAAACAGTATAAAAAAAAAATAGAATTATAAAGTAGATACAATGGTGGAATGGATACCAAGTATAAATTCAACTTAAAAGAAAAATAAAACAAAAGGATGAAAGCGTAAAAAAAAGAAGAAAATAAAAGGAGAAAAACACTAAAAATCTAAATTAATATGCAAAATTGTTTGCCAATAAACCGTCGTGAGAAAACACACTCATACATCATTATAAAGAGGGTGAAACCGAGAAATGCTCCTTGAGTAAGCTCTTGAACATGCGCAGGGAACCAGCGCCCTGTATGTTAGTAGGTAAATTATTCCATAAACGGATTGACTGCACAAAATAAGAACCTTCATATACAACTGTGCGAAAACGAGGAAGCAGGAGATTGACATTTCTAGTTGAACGTAAGTTCTGTAAATTGCATTCGATCAAATAGCATGGAATTCTCGTTTTGATCAGGTTGTAAAAAAAAGACAACAAATTCATTTCCAAGTATACTTTAAGTGAACAACCCAACAGTTGGGAACTGTAGGGAGAGATGTGGTCAAATCTCCTAAGCCCAAAAATAAACTGAGTACAATCATTATAAGCAACATTAAGCTTGTGGGAGCAAGCACTATCTAGCTTTGGGTAGATTATGTTGCCAGATGTGAAGTAAGGTAGTAATAGACTCTTTACCAATCGCGACCGCATATCCCTCGACAAAATATCAGCAGTAAGCCACAGTTGTCTAAGTCCGCCATAGATGTTACGAAGAGTAAATTTGATGTGGTCACAGCATTTTAAATTAGAGTTGATGGCTATTCCTAGACTTATTGCAGAGTTGACTAAGGTCAACGGAGAATTGTCAAGTAGAATACTGGGAAAGTCATTTGCGCACAGCTTGCTGTTATGTATGATCATGTAATGTGATTTAATTGGATTCAGACTTAGTTGGTTCAATGACGCCCATTTTGTTATTTCGATGAGGTCACTGTTGAAACGTGAGAAGCAGTCCTCCACTAGTCCGATCGGTCTACTGAGGTAAACCTGGACATCATCGGAGTACATGTGAATATCAACATCATGAACCACATCAGGAAGATCATTTACAAAGATGCTGAAAAGTAGTGGGCCAAGTATTGATCCCTGAGGAACACCGCAAGCTACTGGCAAGAATCCTGACAGGGATTCACCAATCTTAACCTGTTGATATCTGCCTATCAAGGAGCTACGAATAAGTCGAGCAGCGGAAGAGGAGAACGCAAAAGAGGTTAGTAGTTTCTGCAGAAGAATGTTATGATTGACTTTATCAAAAGCTTTGGAAAAATCAAGCAGAGCCAATACACTAATAAATCCCCTGTCGAGTGCTGCCCGCAAGTCATCTGTCACCTTCAATAGAGCTGTAGCACAGCTGTGCTTAGGACGAAATCCCGATTGCCATCTGGTTAAAAAGCGATTGTCCTCTAAAAATGTTAGCATCTGGGAATACATTAGTCTTTCCAGTACTTTTGAAAGGAAAGGCAGAATGCTTATTGGCCGAAGATCATTCATATCAACAGGTGATGATCTTTTAGGTAAGGCCAATACTGTAGCCACTTTCCAAGTGCAGGGGAAAACAGAGCGAGTTAAACACGAATTTAGGACATAAGTTAAATGCTCAATAATTACGGGTAAGAAAATTTTAAGAAAGCGGGGAGAAATTTCATCGGGACCAGTTGATTCGGAATGAATCAACCGAATAGCATTAATTACATCACACAAAGTTACGGTCTTGAAAGAAAATAGAGTTGACGCGGAGTTATTAGACGTATTAAGAATAGGAAGAACATTCGCGGGAACAGTAATCTCACTTTGGTGAGAGAAAAAAGCATTCAGTTTGTTAGGATCAAAATCGGAATTCCAGTTCGTTAATTTACCATAACAACCAGCGATCCTGAGATTGCTCCAGAGTTTCTTCGATGGAAGATTTGGATCTAATCTGTTCGAGAAGTATTTTTGTTTAGCCTTCCTTACTGCCAGAGTAACTCGGTTGCGTGCTGTCTTAAACAATTGCTTTGTATACTGAGATTTAATACGCCGGTGAAGCTGATAATAATATTCCCTTTCTGAAATTAAAGAAGATATATTAGGGGTAAACCAAGGAGAACCGGACACCTTTATTCGCCTATTTACAATGGGCACATGACGATCGAATAAATATTTAATAAACTCGCTAAATATTTGGACTTGTGCGTTGACGGCTGTGCTTGTATAAATGGTACTCCAATTCAGGAGACTGCATTCATCAAATAGAGTCGACATATCAATGTTCTTAAAATCTCTGTATGAAAAAGTCGAGAGCTCAGCCGGCAAAATCGGAATGTCATACGTCACAAACAAGATATCATGGTCAAGGAAACTTTGTGGACTAATCTGGTTATAAAAGCCAATGCGATCCAAATTGGAGGTTAGGATGAGATCTAGCAGAGAGGGATTGGTTGTGTTCATATAAGTTGGTAGTGAGTTTACTATATTCAGACAAAGCGACTGTACCATCGACTGAAAGTTGGCAGAAATTGAACTTTGATGTAAAATATTGACGTTGAAATCACCTCCTACTATTACATGATTATATTTGTGAACCCAACTAGAAATATTGGTCTCAAATTCTCTAGATTCATCAATATTAAATAGTGTAGGTGGGCAATATACCGATGAGAGAACACATTTATCAACGCCCGTGTTAACTTCTACTGATACGAATTCAAACGCATGTAAGGATGAAGAGCCAATAATCTTAGTCTTATAATTATTCTTTACATATATCGCTACACCTCCTCCAGTTCTGTTGCTGCGATCATTACGAAATAAATTGTACCCATCAATGGATACAAGGTTGGAAGGAATGTGATCCTTTAACCAAGACTCAGTGACCAGAATTACATCCACATTAGATCGCACAAAAATTTCTTTCAATTCGTCGATTTTATTTTTTACACTCCTCGCATTCAGCAAACAGACATTTAGACCAGCAGCACGTCTGCAAAAAATCTCTAACAACATTCTTATCTTGTCCAAACCACCGTAGTCATTCATAGAAGATAAAAAAACAAAACGCCGGCTACGAGCATCATGAATAAGGAGCTGTGGAAATAGAGAATGAGCAAGAAAATATAAAGAGATCTTGCGAAGCACCTCTCAGATTCAAAAAGCAATAATAAATTGATTGTAATGAAGATAATTCTCACGACATGTTTATATAGCAAACTTAGAATTAAAATTAAAGCTAACAGATGATTAAAGTTTAGAAGGCAATAGGGCGAAAGAAAATAAAAAAGTAAAACTACATTACCTAAGATATTATTATCTATCATGTAAGAGAATTCAATTAAAGAATTTAAAATGAAGAATAAAATGCAACAAAAGAAAAAAAATTCAAACGCAATAAATTGATACATTCCTCATCGATCAAATTCAGTTTACTCCGATCACAGCAACAGATGTTCTATTAGGGCAGAGGTCGTCGAGATCAGTTATTCGAATAGATTTATCATTTTCATTATGCTTGATGTAAACAAAGCCGGTACGAGAGTAAGCAGCGTACAAAGAACCCTGACCACGCATTCGCTGAGCAGCACGCAATAAAATTTGGTTTTTAGGTGTAAGACTTTCATGCGTAAATATTAATCCCTCTGACGAGAACCCTTCAATATCTTTGAGCTTAACTCCTCCATATTTCTTGAAGGTTGAAAGAAATGAACGTTGTTCATTCATACATGAGAACTTCACCAAAATAGGAACCAGCCGATCACTCTTATTCTTTATTTTATTATGTAGTGGAGAAAACGGACGATACGCATTCGCATAAGGTGAGAGATTGTGTCCAATCTTAGCAGTAATAGCTTGCAGAATTTTAAGGGGGTCTTCACCGTTCTTGTGTGGGTTGCCTCTGATAACCGCATCTGATAGACGTTGAGTGCGAAGAAGATCATCGTTCTTAATTAAAACTGTAGAGTAATGCTTTTCTAATTCTACATACTTAACTTCCAACGCTTTGAGATGGGCCTTAACGGGGTCAATTGCAGCATTTACCAATTTTTCTAGTTTTAGTTCCATGGCCTGCAGCCGCTTTTCCAACTTGTCCATCAGACGAGACTCAAATTCTTTTAAAAAATGTTCGATGTATGAATTATTAGTCGTAGTTTGCAGCGCAGAATGACCCTTGTCGATATTTAGATGTGCAGTACCGCTCCTTGTAGCCACAGGGCTTATGCTGTCCGAGTTATTTCTTTTTCGCAACGAACCAACTGCTTTTACATTCTGTTTTCCCGCCATTTAATATGTGATTTTTCTTAACAAATAAATCAGCAAAGATATAAAGTTAACTTTGTCACCACACTAAGCCGGTAGTAGTACAAACACAGAACTGATAGTTGATAAAAAACGGGGGGGGGGGGAAAGCTACTGTTCACGGAGCACTGAAAAAATACGTCTACTCGCTGCGAAAACTCATTACTCGACTTTAATGGTAGCAATAAAATGAAATAAAATTGTGACCAATCACAATTACGTCCTTGCAGATGAAGGCTGCACTAATCATGTAATCGGCACACGCGCGATTTATAGTACAATCAGAATAGTCATAGAGAACCTATAAAGTAAAGATTAGTTACCGAAGACATTGTGCAGGAATTCGCACATAATATACAATCTGAACGTTTGAGTAAGAAAAACTTCTGTTGAGTCCTGTGGCTGGAACGAGACGTTAAGTATCTCGAAAAAAACCCCCAAAAGAGTAGGACACAGACAAGACAAACCAAACAACGCACGCACATCAGGCATGCACCACAAGACGAATTAGAACAGAAATAGCATACAAACAAAAAACACACTAAATACATCATCCACACCGTTTTAAGAGGAAACTTCTCTAGTACCTCACTAAAGTACTGCGGTGGCTAAACTATGCGACTTACGGCGCTGGACAAGTGGTGCCCCAACTGCCGTACAATGTTTCGTCATGCTGCCCCAGGAGAATATCCTGGACACAGATTACAAAAACTACCACTTGCAATTTTTTTGCAAAATGTGCATACGATTCCGAACAAGACCACCAAAGCGCACAGTGCCTCGGAAATGAGGGCTAGTGTGCCGACGAATTATACTCTTACGTGCGTTGTGGTCAATAAGGTGAACTGGGGGAATGTAAGTTAAAGTTCGGTGCATTAGGTGTGTTCTTTTGTGTCCGCAGAACAAAAGATACACAAAAGAACGTCTCATACATTTTCATAGAAAAATTTACATGAAGCGAATAGCCCAAATAGTTGGGTTCAATCGAGAGAACAATTTGTTCTCTCCAGTAGATGGGAGTTCTATACTATGTATTTATTTAATTTTATTTTGCTATATTTGACTAGGCGGTGCTTTGTCCTAAGTGCCGATACTAAATTTATGCTATTTTGCTACGATGTTGAACTACTATGTTTTTGCTACGTTTACTAGACTGTACTATATTCTAAGTGCCTATATCTGTACTTTTATTGTTTATTTTTGTAGAAATATGCCTGCCAATCAAATTGATATTTCACAAAGAGGTGTATTCGCAATTTCAATGGGAAATGTATGTGAAATGTACTTAAATGAGACGCTATTCTTACAACAGAAAACAGGCGAATTTATACACTCAATAAGATTTTGCCCGTTTGAACATGTTTTGTGTGTCCATAACACGGTTTCACATAAGTTTTGGTGCCAGGTTCAGGTGAACCTAATTACGATGCTCTTGAGGCCAATCCTAAACAAATGAAGAAACAACGTTCCCGCCCTGTTGGAGAATATTCCAGCCGATCTTATTGCTTTGGATCCAAATAAAATCGCTGGGGTTGTTGTTGAAACATTACAAGTCAAGCTTGAAATGAAGAAAAAGCTTTTTTTATATGAATTCTTTAATAATATATTTCATTTCATTTATTGAGACTACAAAATCCAATGTTCTTAAGATTACGAAAGGCAAAAGCATAGTTATCAAATGAACTTGGCCGACAGCCGGAGATCTGCTGGGCTGTTGTTCCTGCGCTTATTTCTTCTGCGGGCAGTATGGGTAGCTCCGTCTGCGGCCTTCCGGGGATAGCTTTTAATGAAATTTTCTGTACTGTTAGCCGGAGCCGTATTTCCTGGACCGGAGTCTGGATTATGATTTGATGAGCATTTAAATGAGATCCGGTGGCGATAGAGGTGGTTTGATTTTCTTTGCAATTAGAATTGAGGAATTGAGTTATACGTATGTACGGTATGCATACGCAAAAGAAGAATTAGACAATATGTATGCATATCTGAGAATGGAATGTGTGCCTTATAATAATATGCACTTTATGCTTAATTGCCTTTTATTACAATAAGGGAATATGAAGTTTGAATGAAATGACTTAATTTTCTGTTTTGACGGTTATATCTGTGATACTTGAATATATTGTATAGGACAATATATTGATGAACTGACCCTATGGTTGTGATTCGGAGAATTGGACACTTGAGTCGCAACAGTATAGATGAACTAAGCAAGCCAATGTTTACAGCGTATATAAATATGGATCTTCTGTATCTGTGTAGGATGAGGTTCATCATTATAGAAGATGTCATGCGGGTGCTCTGATGGTCTATATAAATTGTTTACTTTATATTTTTGTATTATACTGAGTACTGATCAGACTTAAATGACATTTCAATTTGTTATTAATCAGAATGACTGTGCCCTTTTCTACTAGTTCGTTATATACAAGCTAGACGTGTTTTGTTTTGTCTATCTTATCATTTTATTATAATTAATATACATATTGTTATGAAATTTCGGTTGGAGAAAATTTCTGATCATTTATAGTTCCAGTTTTTAAGTCTAGAAAAAGGGAGTTTGTCACTAATTATCGACCAATTGCTAAGTTGTCTTGTATCCCGAGACTGTTTGAAGCAATTGCGTGCGAGTTTTTGAATTTGCACTGTAAAAGAATTATTATTCCTAATCATCGTGGCTTTACGAAAGGAAGATCAACCGCAACAAATATGGTCTTTCAGGAACTATATCCAAACACTTTAAAAACACTGCCTCGTTGCTTTCCACTTTTATTTTATTTTATTTTTTCCTCACAAAAACAAAAGGTTACTTTCTAAGTTTAACTTAATTCTCTTCTAGTTTCACTTTCTTTTCGATTCACCTTTTTTTTAACTTTTGTATTTCTCTTTTAGACGTATTTTACAACCGAGACCGACCCGTTACCAAATTCAAAATCCAACTCGTTTTTTGATAAAAATTTGGCTGATTGACTGCAGCGAATAACCTTTTAAAAACCCACTCGTGTTTTTGATAAAAATTTTAAAAACCAACTCGTTTTTTAACAAAAATTTGTCTGCTTAACCGCCGCGTAGAATCCTTAAAAAACCCAGCTCGCACGTAAAGACTTTTTTATTCAACTCGTTTTCGTGATCTACTTCGACTGCGCTCTTCATCATTTTTTATCTCGATCAAGAGCCGTCGGTTTGCGTAGAAAATGCATAGTTGCATTTCTACTCTGAGAAAATTTTTCATTTATTCTGGACTTGATTAAACAAGTCCAGAATATTTTTCGTTGGACGGAGGCTTGAAATTTGATGCTTTTATAAACATCATCCACCGTAACGACGATTGAAATTGCGGCGTGCGTATATATATAATGTATTTTCGCGGCGCGCATTTCTGAGCGTGAAAGATTTTTTGTGATATGTATGTACGTCCGTACATACATATTCCAATTTTTACGACAAATCGTACTGAAGGTACGGTTTGCCGTTGGTTTAATTCTTTTTTTTTAAATTAAATATTTCTACTCATGGGAACTTTTTAGAAAACGAAAATATTGATATGATATGATTGAATTGATAAGCTAACCATGTTTTAGGCATGGTTAGCTTACATGAAAATTTTATGGATGAATTCTTTTTTAAATAACAATTTTTTGCTATCTTTTTCAGGTTTTTTTGGTCTATTTCAGATATATAACAATCCTTCCCCCCGCAAAAAAGAGAGTTATTTTTTGGAGAGGAATAACTCTCGGGGGAAAGGGTTCGTTCCCCTGGATATTTTTATTATTTTGGGATTCCTTATCTAGGGTTTTAGATTACATTTTGTTTTTGTTTGGATGTTGATTTACTTTGGATGTTGGTTACTTTGTTGCGGTTATTTATTTCGGTGCTCTATTCGAAAGAATCTGTCGCATTCGAGTGTGAGCTTTACTCGTGGACACTTCGCAAAGTTGTTTTTAATAATTTTGTTTGATTTTTTTTTTGTGTATCTATCATCGGAAAAACAGGATATGTTGATTACCATAAGGGTGGAGCACCAAGCGCCATACTATAGCCCTTCCGGGATCACCTCTATGGCGTATGGCATAACCATTGTGCATGTGAACCCTTCGTGGCGCGGTCCCATTCGCCTGATGTTTTGAGGCGAGGGCATCGCCCTTTCACCGCCTGGAGCACCCCGGCTGTGGCTGGGGTACATCACCGGGCAATGATACCTTTATACCCGCATCGGGGGCAAGCTTGGGTTACTGCAGGTAAGGGCTACTGTCCGCTCTTAAGATATTCATTTTTTTTTACTTATTATCTTATTTTCAGGAGGGACTCTCGACATCATTGGAGAGTATAGATTATGTGCTTGTTGCCATTCCATATTCAGTCCGGCGTTAACGGCTATTGTGCGACGCCTTACGCCCCCCCCCCCGAAGCTGCCCGTTACCAGGGCCAACCGGCTACGCTTGCTGTCGCTGCTCGGGAAAATGCCGCCGACCAGGACGAGGTTTAAGTGCGAGGCCACTAACACCATATCTTTTTTTGTTATGTTTCGCGTCAATCTATCCTGTCTCTCCTTCTTTTTTCCTATGGTTAAAAAAAAATCAAAACGAATAGTAAAACTAATAATTGTCGAATGTACCAAAAATGTTGTTCTGTTCTCCCTCTATCCCCTCTTTTCTGCTCTTTTTGCTTTGGGTTTCTTTTTCCTTAATTTCTCACCTTGTCTCTTGAAAAGACAATTAAAATGTACCTGAGGGGTCAGAGAGATGTAAAAAGAAGCTGGTTTTTCTGGGTACAATATATTGAGGTACTAACTAGGCTTGGCGTGGGCTCGGTTATGCCTTATATTCTCGGTTGTGATCTTATAAAATTTTGGTTGTTTTCAAATTTTTCTTTTTCTTTTATGTTTAGCCTAGGAACTAATTATCTTATGTCCTGTCCTAGTGTTAGTTCCGTTATATTTGAGCGGTAGTAGTTATGCACTTATTTTTTAAGTTAGTATTGTTACTGTAATACTAGTTATTATTATTATTTATCTGATATTTTTGTTACTATTAGTAACCTAGTAAACTTCTTCGTTCTTATTTTTACTTATTAATTTGTTATTTAGTTCTTTCCTTTTGCAAAGGCATGTTTTCTCTAATTTTTTCTTTTTATCTATTTATGAATTTAATACATTTAGTTTTTTTAATACAGTTAGTTTATCCTTAGTGATTTGTTTACTTTTTGTTTTTTCTACCTCTACTGTTCAAGTAATTACACTGTTTTGTATCTTTTACGCTCGATAATTACTATATATCTTATTTCTTTTATATATATATTCCATACCTACTTTGGTCATTTTTATCTAATGCTATATCTATTTATATTCCTTTATGTTCGCCTTCAAATTTAATTTTATTTCTATTCTATTTTTCTTTACATGCAGTTATTTATTTTAACTTATTTTGTTATGTTATTGTAATACATTATTTCCTCTGACACTTTAGGTCTGCTTTGTGTCTACTACAAATTGTTTTGTTAGTTATTCATATGCTTTGTAAATGTGACCAGGTTTACTTTTGTTTATAAATTTACTTCGATCAAGTGACCAATGTTGACAGTGTCAGTTTCGCATTTTTAAACGATTTGAACTGATTTTGTTTTAGCGAGGCTACTAGTTCGCCTTAAACTAGGTTGGGGAGTATGAGTTTGCTCTTCTGAAGGAATTCCCTCCGATGAAATTTCGGGGTTATCTTGTGGTTGATTTCTCTGTTGTCTCATCTTGATGACAACAGGGTGTAGATATTTTACTGCCACAACAATCATATGGCCAGAACTAGTAGGCTCGTGAATGATAGAGAAGTTGTGGACAGGATATGGGAGTTTTTACTCGATACCTTTTCCTGGTATTTAATAATTTTGCCTCTAATTTCTTCTAGTAAATGCGTGTCCTGGTAGACTGATTTGTGAATATCGTCTCCCGTTAAAATTTCCACTGAAACTTGCGTTTGGTTTTGAGATTCTGGTAAAATGTCGGCCAGACTCAAATTCAATAAGGAATGATTAAATTGTGGAACTTGTCACTTATTTGCACTTGAAACGGTGGCGTTATCTCAAGTATCCCTTGTCCTTCCAGTTTCGAGATCACAAAGTGATCTGGACATGTGATTTCGTGCTCCAGCTTTTTCCGTAATTTTTACAGTCTACTTGTATTCTCGGACAAAATTTTTTGCCGCATTTTTATTTATAAATATTGGAGTTTTCGGTTTCTGTTTGTGATCATTACAGGCTTAGCGTTTTTCGTGTATAATATTAATTTTCCTTAATTGAAAGGTGTAGCTAAACATTGATCTCGTTGTTAACGGTAGTGCATAATGCCTAGTAGTGCAACAGAGTCAGCTGCAAAAGGTTGTAAAGAGATTAAAGTAAGAGAAACTTCTGAAAGCTCTACCCCTGCAACAACTACAGTGCGTGTTACCAGAGGTAATCCAGCCCCGATCACTGTTGCCTCGATGGATGCTAATACCGAGCAACTACTAAAGAGCTTGGAGCTGAAGATCTTGAGTAAAATTGATCATCTACTTAACGAACACGAAGAGAAATTCTCTTTAAAGCTTGATGATATACTGAGGACTTTTAACACCCGCCTCGCATCTCTGGAAACTTCGGTGAACAATCTGCAAAATAAACTCTTAGCTACGCAAGAGTTGGTTCATGACGTGCGTGCCTCTCAGCGTCTCAGCGACATTGTAATCAGGGGAATTCCTATGTGCGAAGGTGAGGATGTATCTGCATTACTCTCCGATATCTGTAAAACAGTCAAACATGACCTCTCCACTTATTCGACTGCTTTTCGTCTGAGCGCTAAAAATCATTCTGATGGGCACTCGCAAGCTAATCACTGCACCAGAGTACGCAACATGCCGATTATCGCCAGATTTTCATGTCCTAATGAAAGACGTAGTTTCTTTCTTGCACTTAGTAAACACGGAACTATCAGACTGAAAAACATTGGAGGTTTCTCATCAGACAGCCCGATCCAACTTCATGAAAGCCTTACAACCGAAACTAACCAGCTCCTGCGTGAGGCACTTAAGGCTCGTAATCTAAATCAGGTGCACTCAGTGTTTACTAGAAATGGAAGAGTGTACTTGAAAAAGGTGAAAGAGGGCCCTGCGGTGCAAATAAGAAACACACTCCAGCTTACTGCCATGATCGAATCTTAATGCTTATCTATTTTGGAGACGAATAGAATCACAGTGATCATTAATACATATTGGAGAATGATTTTGTTACTAATGTTTGTCATAGTTTTACTTATTACTCTAGTAATTTGCTTTCTTTTCATAACCTTTTCTCTAGCTCTTTTTCTCTTTTTTATAAAATTTTTTCTTATTTTTCTAGTTATTCGCTTACTATTTCTAAAATTTTTTCTAATTTTTTGTTTCTTCTTTATAAAAATTTTAAATTTTTTTTCTCGTGATTGCTTCTACTATTGTTGCAACGAATCTTGCATACATGGCTTGACTGTTGGGAAGCCGGACCTGTTTGTTAAATATCTTACATGCCTTATAGCTAAATTTACAGCCTTATCGCTTACACTCGCTTGTTGCTCGTCTTCTGGCACCAATGGATAATAATCTGAATCACTTGAACAGAGTGGGAATAATGCTGAAGATCTTTTGTAGGCGGGCTGGGGGTCTAAACGTAATGCATTTGAATGCTAGAAGCATACGTCCTAAAATCAATGAAATGCGTGAAATGCTTCTAGGATCAGGGGTTCATGTGATTTTTGTGAGTGAGACATGGTTACATTCAGGGATACCGTCTTCTATGGTAGATCTGGTTGGTTTTAAATTATACCGAAATGATAGAGCTGATCGTGTGGGAGGTGGGGTCGCCATTTATGTGAGAGAAGATTTAAAGGTAAAAGTGATATATCGGTCTTCGGCTAATGTGATGGAGTCTTTGGCGCTCGAGGTTAACAATGGATATGAAAAATTTCTTCTGTGCGCTAATTACTGCCCGCCTGGCCGTTTCAGTAATGATAATTTTTCTGAATTTGCCGAAAATATTGCTCGTTTTACACGTAACTATACTAAGGTGATATTAGGCGGTGACTTCAACGTGAATGTTCTTGGTTCAACCACTAGAACAGTGGAATTCACACAATTAATGCAAGCATTGTACTTAAACATTGTGAATAGCCTCCCTACTTATCACAACACTTCTAATCCATCCTTACTTGACTTATTCCTCGTTCCCGAACTCGAAAAAGTGCTTTTCCACAATCAACTCGAGTCGACCTCGTTATTTGACCATGACATACTATTTTTAACTTATGATTTTGCTGTCAGTTCAGATACTCCTCAGAAGCTAATATCTTTTAGAGATTTTAAGAATTCTGACACCACAGCCTTACTCAGTGAATGTGCGTCGTTATCATGGGACAATCTATACCGACTTCCCCGAGTGGATGACAAAGTCGAAGTTTTTCGTGAAACAATTATTTATTTGTTTGACAAATATATTCCCTTAAGAACTCGAACTATTAAGCTGGGTGGCTGCCCGTGGTTCTCTCGTGAAATCAAAGTCTTAATAACTGAGCGTGAGTATCTGTATCGAAGATACTTACGTCTTAGGACTACGGATAGTCACAATTGCTTTAGAGCGACAAGAAATAAGGTAAATTCCAGGATTCGTGCTGCAAAGCGTAGATATTACAGTTCGAAGTTTGACTGTAATCTCTCTTCGAAGGAGTTATGGAGTAATTTAAAAAATGCAGGTGTTTTTGGTAAAGAAAAACTGAGTTGTGACCTCACTCCGGAGGCATTAAATGCTCATTTCACCTCTTCTCATTATCTATCCCCGGCGTCCGATGTGTTATCTGCAGAAATTGGAAGCTTGGCAGATCAGAATGGAGGATTCATTTTTCGCTGCGTCTATGCTGAAGAAGTCATCCATGCTATAAACTCCATAAAATCGGATGCGACCGGACCCGACAAAATTTCCCCTAAATTTCTTAAGCTTATTCTTCCGTTGATTGTTTCTCCCATTCTTAACATTTTCAACACTTGTCTCACTACCTCCGAGTTTCCTGCATCATGGAAAATTGCAAATGTGTTACCTATAGCTAAATCAAAGTCCCCCGAAAGCCCAAATGACTATAGGCCAATTAGCATCTTATGTTTTCTGTCCAAGGCACTAGAGAAGTTACTGTATTCGCAGGTCCTGGAGCACTTAGACACCAACAATCTCCTTACCCGTTGGCAGTCAGGTTTTCGGCCTTCTCATAGCTGTGAGACTGCTCTTTTGAAAGTGACTACCGATATCCGTAAATGTCTGGATAAAAACTGGTTAACTGTCTTAACTCTACTAGATTTCTCCAAGGCTTTTGATAGCGTACACCACACTAGGCTCTTGTCGAAACTTTGCACTCATTTCAATTTTGCATCCTCGGCCGTACTTTTAATATCCAACTTTCTAACTGAGAGATATCAACAAGTGAGTATCGCTGACCATCTGTCAAGCTTATTACCATTGTCTTCGGGGGTACCGCAGGGTTCCATTCTTGGTCCCCTTCTTTTCAGTCTTTATATTAATGACCTCCCTGACAACATTAAGTATTGTAATATACATCTTTACGCCGATGATGTACAATTATACTTCAGCCGGCCTATAGGTCTGATCGAAGATTGTGTCGACCGCATAAACTCGGATCTGCATAGAGTTGTTAGTTGGGCACAAGACAATCTCTTAGTATTAAACCCCACTAAATCACAAGCAATGGCAATATATAGGCAGAGCTTGGACACAACCGATCTTCCCCCTATTGCTTTGAACTCTGTTAATTTGACGTATGTCAATACGGTTAAGAGCCTTGGAGTTCTCCTTAATACTTCAATGAGTTGCTGTGACCAAGTCAATAGTACCGTTGCTAAGATTTACATGGGACTTCGACGGCTATGGTTGTGTGCTGATGTACTGCACAGATCTATGCGTATGAGGCTTGTAAAAATATTACTCCAACCTTATTTTACAGCGGGATGTTTAGTATTCCCGCATTTAGATTCCACATGCGCTCGACAGTTAAATGTAGCTTTTAACGACTGCACGAGATTTATATTTGGGATGAGACGTTATGACCACATCTCACCTGTTCGGTATGCTTTGTCTGGTTGCTCCTTAAATACGATGCTCATCCGCAAACAAATTATCTTTTTACACAAGCTAATTTACCACAAAAAGCCATTATATCTCAGTGACGAACTGAATTTCATGCATTCTTCAAGGAATTTAAACATCTCTATTCCACGTCATCGATATTCCATATATGAAAACTCCTACTTTGTTCAAGTTGTACGTATTTGGAACTCAATTCCAGCGGTTATTCAGAGGACGAGCGATGCGAGAGCTTTTAAGAGGCTTATTTTCCAGTATTTGCCACTTGATGGTTGATTTTGTGGATTTTTGGGTCTGGTTTTTCCGGCAGTCTTGCTATGTATGTAAATGTAATTTCGTTTAATTTAGTTTAATTTAATTTAATTTCTTTTTCTTCAATTTTTCATTATCTTTGACTTTTTTCATTCATTATATTTACAATTATATGAAAATATTTTTTCTTTCTCTTTTTTCTTTCTCTCTATGATTTGTATTCTAATATTGATTTTGAATTTTATATTTTAAATTATTTTTAGCTATTGTTTTGCTTAGAATTAAGTAGGATAGGTATAGATACTTCCTCTTTAGTTTAGTACGGAAAAGATTTTGTTATCTTGTTGTACAATCCCCTAATAAAATAAATTGAAATTGAAATTGAATGTGATATGTAACACCGTGGAGGTAATAAATGAAAATAGCCACGTATTGGGCTTGCTTAGTTTGATCAGCATGTCTTTTTGGGGGATTTGTACTCTGGACCTGCATTTGGGCACTTAATTTAAACGGTTGTATAGTAATTTAATGACACATTCGTTGGACGTTGCCGCTTTGATTATAGGCGGGTTCAGGCGGCCTACATACGTGTTTTCTTCCAAATTACTTGTTATTTTTTTGAAAATTTTCATGTCCTCGCCTTTTAATAAGAGAAACTCTTGAGTTTTTTCGCTATTGGCTGTGTATGAATAACCGGGGTCTGGAATTAATGAATAATTTGCCGACTTGGGTATAGGATAGCATTGAATCTGTTGTAGTCTCATTTTTGACAGATTAGAAATTGTGAGTGTAATTCTCACCACCAATTTATTCTGCATAAGGAGTGATTGTACTCCTTCTGTTTGGTAGAGGACGGCTAAACAATTCTGATCGTTAGGACAATACGAAGTGGTTTTGCGATATATTTCCAGTAGATTTTTGGAAGACATTAGGAGTGGATGAATATGATTGGTTCTACTAGCCATTATTATATCCAGGAAGTCTTGTTGTCGATATTCGACTTCGATGATTTGGAGAAATAAGCTTGACATAATCTCTTGTCTTAGTTGCCTCCTAGTTAAATCATCGGCCACCTGGTGGAGATCATTTATCTGGTGTGCTATTTTTTGTTGTCTGTCTATTAACATGGCCAGCGGTTTTTGAATCTTTTCCAAGGTAGCTTTTGCAATACTAATTTGTTGTTTCTCTAGCTCGGCTAGGGCTTGTGTATTCGATTCAAGTTCTTCTAACCTGCTGTAAATTTCTTTTTCGTTGTTTTTGTCCATGGTCCCAAATAGGTAGTACATTGCGCTGTCTATTGCGTCGAACAGTGACCTGGAACCAGTTTTTTAATGGTTTTCCTTCGTTTTTGGACACTGTTTATAGTAGCGTGTATGTGATGCTGTTGTATGTTACACAGATCTCCTGGGTTTGTTATATTTATGCAGAGTTTATGCACTAAGTGCTCTGCATATTCTGCTAGCTTTACCTGGGTATCTAACTCATCCAAATATATCTCGGTGAGGACATTCCAGGTGTCATGATATACCATGAGGTTTCCTAGGTCCGCGAAAAATATACCCGAGCCATTTAGCTGGGTTATTACATAGGTTTTTTCAGCGATTTCTCCTGTTGTGTACTGGATGAGGATGGCTATTATAATTAATTGTAGCGCCATTTCTGTGGGAAAAACGGAAGAAGAAAATAATCCTTTAAGCATATCTGTACTTGCATTGTGCCGTTTTAAACTGGGCAGTGGAGTGGCTCCACCGCAAATGTTTATTGGGTGGTATTGAAATGAGGTTTAATGGAAACTGTAGTAGGAATTTCAAGTCAAACTTGTTCAATTTTGTTCAACATGCTTTTACTCGAAATATGGTTTTACCGTTACGATACGTTTACCAATTTTGATGGTGGTATTCACAACACTTGTTATTGCGATTATCTGATAAGGTCCTACACAGATTTGAGAAAGCTTATGTTTTCTGCTTTCATTCTTGATGAGGACCTTGTCCCCTTCATGGAAAGTTAGGGGCCGTACTGTATTATCGTAGTACCCCTTTGATCGCTGTTTACTTGCCAATAAGTTCCTTCGTGCCGTGGCATATAATTTTTGGAGCTTAGACTTCAATATGTGATAGTAGCTCTCATGATTGTAAACGGGTTCCGGATCCCGCTTCAAATTTGATGGGGCATCCACTCTGAAGCCGTATAGGCAGTCCATTGGGGTAAGTTTAGTACCCTCGTGTACACTATTGTTGTACACGAATGCAGCCTTTTGTAAGTATTGGTCCCATGTTTTGGGATTTTCATCTACGATTGTTCGCAGGTATTCTATCAGGGGTCTATGTGCCCGCTCTAGTGCTCCATTAGACTGTGGATGGTATGCTGAAGACTGTAACTTCTTTACCTTTAGAAGCTTACATATCCTTTTGAGTAGCTCATTCAGAAAATTTGTTCCCTGATCGGTGAGTATACTTTTGGGTATGCGATAGCGCGTAACGATCTCATGAAAGAAAACCTGCGCTACTGTGACTGCTTCTGCATAAGGTATTGTATACCAGTCGACAAATATTGTTAAATTATCTTGGAGGGTCAAGATATATTTGTTACCTGATGTGGTCTCTTCTAATGGACCTACAATATCGAAGTAAACTTTGTCGAACGGTTGCTCTACGATGTCCGTGATAACCATTGGCATTTTATATTGTGGAGATGCTTTGATCGTCTGGCACGTTGGGCATTTTTTAATCTATTTCTTGATGTCGCTAAGCTTGTGTCTCCACCAATACTTGCGTCTTATGCGTTTGTAAGTTTTTATGACACCTTGATGGCCACCAAATGGAGAATCGTGATAATCTTTTAAGATTGCTCGGATTTCCCTAGGGCTAGTGATAATTTCGGGTGTCTTTCCAGTACTTGCTTTTTGCTCAAAAGATGCTGGGTGTTGAATATCTGCCTCCGTATGTTGAACTTCGTTTTGGTCCGCCTTCGTGTGCTCTTCTGTCACCACACTGTAGCTATTTAATGTCTCTTCAGCCTTTTGCTTCTGAGCTCGAGTCACGACGAAACAATGATCGGATTTCTTTTTCTTTTTATTATTTGTGGAATCGTCTTCCTCCACATCTGAGTCCATCGTGTGGTGGACTAGGGCTTTTACCGTTAAGGTATTGCCTAAACTGTCTTCTTTTAATGCTTGAGGAATGCGACTTAGCGCATCTGCATTAGTACTGTACTTCCCTGGTTTGTATTCGATGTTGTAATCGAATTCAGATAATTTGTGGTGAAATCTCACCAAACGGGAAGTAGGGTCTTTTACATTGAAGACACCTTTGAGAGGTTTATGGTTAGTATAGACCGTGAATTTCCGGCCTTGAAGATAGCACCTAAAATTCTTGGTAGCCCAGACAATAGCCAATAACTCTTTCTCTATAGTAGAGTAATTTCTTTCGGCTATGTTTAATGTGCGACTTGCATAGGCAATGGGCTGGTCCTTTCCGACTTCTCCTTGAGAAAGAACAGCTCCTAGAGCCTCGTTACTTGCGTCCGTAGTAAGATTAAAAGATTTCGAAAAATCGGGGTAAATTAAAAGTGGTGGAGAAATTAAAGCATTTTTTATGCTTTGGAATGCTTCTTGGCATTTCTCTGTCCAAGTAAATTTTACATCTTTTCGGAGTAAATTTGTGATTGGACGTACAATTTTGGAGAAGTGTGGAATGAATTTCCTGCAGTAATTGGCAACCCCTAAAAATAACTGAACTTACCTTACTGTTCTTGGAACAGGAAATGTTTGGACGCCGGCTGTCTTACTTGGGTCTGGTAGGGCGCCTTCGCTAGAACATTTATGTCCTAGGTAAACAACTTCTCTTCGTAGAAAGTGGCACTTTTCTGGCTGCAGTTTTAAGTTGATCTCTCTCAACTTATTGAAGACTTTCCTCAACTTTTCGTTGTGGTCATTTAAATTTTTTCCATAGATGACAATGTCATCTAGGTAGACAAAACATGCTAGGCCTTGTAGGCCTGTTAACACGAAATTCGTTAGGCGTTATAATGTGGCGGGGGCTCCTTTGAGCCCGAATGGCATACGCTTGAACTCGTAGTGCCCATAGCTTGTGCTGAAAGCAGTTTTATGTCGATCTCTTTTGTCGACGAGAGCTTGGTGATAGCCTTTGGCCAAATCGAGTGTGGTGAAATACCTTGCGTGACCTAGTTGGTCGAGAATATCCTCGATTCGGGGTAGTGGGAATGCGTCTCCAATTGTCTTTTCGCTTAATTTACGAAAGTCGACAACGACGCGCCACCTTTTTTCACCGTCAGGTCCCGCTTTCTTGGGGACAACTAGTAGAGGTGATTTCCAAGGGCTTTTACTAGACTGGACTATCCCGCTGTGTAGCATTTCTTTTAGCTGCTCGTTAATTACTTTCCGCTGTGTTTCAGGTAAGCGGTACAATTTTTGATTGATTGGTGCTGCATCTTGCGCCAACCAATGGAATATTATGCGTTATCGCATTTGCATAGGTGAGTTTGTCACGTTTGAGGAAGAAGATATCGTTATACTCTTTGCAGAGTTCTGATAACGAAATTTTTTCTTCCGCGGTCAAATTACGGTCTAGGTTGAGTTCGTGCCCTAGCCTAGATATGCGCGGGTATTGGTTTATGTCGTCCGGATTCTCATAATCCGCGTATAGATATCGTACATGTTGTAAAATTGCTGATTTTTCAGCTGAATCTTGGGTTGACTTTTTCTTCCTGTTTAACTTCCTGCTTTGTTGACGGCTGAGTTTGGTACACCTGTGTGGTCTTTGCCTTAGGTTGTGTGATATACCCATGCGCGTCAATTCTATTGCTTTTTGACCATGTAGCATTCTGTGTGCTGTGTGACGGTGGAGTAATATGCACCTTTAATATAGGTTTTAACGACTCCTTACCGTTCTTATATGGTCGTTGTTTGCTTAATAATGACTTATGCCTCGGGATTTTAGACCGAAGAGCTATATGAACCTTTTTGGCAGGCTTTAGGCACTCAGTTCCGTCTCTTGTGTTGTTTGATATTGCCTCTATATTTGGTAGTGGAATGTGTGTTATTTTGTGATCTTTTGTGTGCGTTAATGGGACTATGGTGTAGTCGTTTATTGGGTATAGCTGCAACTTTAAGCTATGTATGACTACTTGATGACTGTTAGCGTTGAGAATACTAACCAGCACTAATTCTTCTCCAGATGACAGTAAACTATTTGCCAAGAAGGCTCCATCACTTATCTCTTGTGATAAACAGAGCATTTCTTCTTGAGTTTGTAACTGGACTGGGCAACAATTTGAGAGCGCGCAGGTATGCAGAGTGGTTCCTTAAAGGTAACCAATTGCTGCCTGATTTCGTCGGTCTCTTGTTCGCCCAGGCAGCTTTTTGCACATTCCTTGGGTTCTTTTGGAGCTTGGCAGCCAGCTTTCCTTATTTGAGAAGCCTTGAAGACACTGCAGGTGGATAGTTCAGCCTGTTTAGACTCTACTTCTTCTGCAAGTGGTCTTTCTTCGACTGCTTTTTCAGAATGTAGCTTGTCCGTTTCAAACATCAATGGCAAAGCAAATTCATCCGGATTAGTCTTCCTTCGGGGAAACCTTAGTGCCTTATCCTCAACGTTACAGTTTTTTGCTAGGAAATCATTTCCTAGAAGTCCATCATCGGAAAGTCCAGGCAAGTTCTTTACTACTTGAAACTTGCAGGGAATTTTGTTTTTGAAAACGAAGTTTCCCTGGCAATTTCCCAGCGTCTTTCTGGTACCAAATGGGATCTAAAGTGTGCATGCCTCATTGTGGCTAATATCTTTGAGATCTTTTAATGACCTTTTCTTTATTATACTTACCTCAGCGCATGTGTCTACTACTTATTTAGTTTGGCTATTCAGGCCTATGTCTAAAGGAAGTTTTACTGTAGCGACACTGGAATCGGGCTGCTGAGGAGACCCTATTTTGTTAGATGGGAGTTTTATAGTCGAGCCGGAGAGTTTTGGTTCGATTGTACATTGTTTCCCTGACTCCGGGCTTCCCGTTTACGTTTTTGTTGACATGTGCTTATTATATTTCCAGAACGGCTACAGAACTCACACTTTTTTGGCACATTATAGACTCTGGAGTTGTTATTGTGGTTTTGCGGCTCTCTAGGACGTTGGTTTGGTGCTTCTCTGTTTTGGGGTCTTTGAAAACTATTGTTGTTCGTTCTGCAGTCACGCACGTCACGATTATACATTTTGCAGTTCACACAGTACGGCGTATTTTTACATTTCAGACAATCGGCGTACGTATGGCCTCTTAAATTACAAAAACTACAACTGATTTTATTTAAATAAATATTTTTATCGTTTACATTATAAGTTTTATTGTGAGATCTTGGTCCTGTTTAATATATGGTGATGTGTTTGCCTGTGTGAACTACGGCTGCTGAACGTGACTATTTGTGTTTGACAGAGTCTCAGGAACTTGAGCGAATGGCATTATGCCTGGACTAAATACGCTGTGATTTGCTGATGAAATAATTTGGCTAAATTGTGCTTTATTTGGTACACTGGCACAATCAAAATTTTGCAATGTATTCTGCATCATATTGGTTTAGAAGTGTCTGGGAGGTTGCAGGAATGGAGCACTTTGCTGGAGACGCTCCATGTCAAGTGCTCTTTGTACGAGGTCATCCACTGTGCCGTCTGTCATGGTCAGAAGGTATTGGCACATATATGGGTTATTTACGCCAGTCTTTAGTACATTCTTTGCGAAATCTTCCAGCTGCGTTTGAACAGCTGGGGCTGCTATGGCTCCGTATTTGGATTCTGCTACAGAATGCCAGCATTTGTTTTACTCGTGCCATGAAGGCTGTGAGGTTTTCTAAGCGATACTGCCTTGTAGTGATTAATTTATTTACCAGTTCCTGGTAAGTTTCCCTAGGCAGGTATGTGAGATTTAACCGTTCTTCTACTTCTTTGAAATTAGTGGGCATATTTGAGGCAAAAAGCTGGTAATCTTCGCCTCGAAGTCTGGTGGGGAAGATTCGTAAAAATGCTGATAGTTCCTCCAACGAAATGCACTGAATTACCTGCCTGCAGCATCCTAGGAAAGTTTGGAGCTCAAGGCTCAATTTTGGGTGCTGCTCTCCCGAGAATAGGGGAACGAGCTGGGCAGTTAGCTTGGAGATTTTAGCGTAATCTGCCAGGTTTAAATTGGGGATTCTGAAACTAGAGTTTGACACTTTTGGGGAGCTAGTTTCTTCTATGCTGGTTTCCAGAAGGGGGTCGTCCAGCCAGTTCAAAAGGATTTCACTCACGGTGGAATCACTGACACTGTCGTTGGCACTTTCACTTAAATCTACACTATTATTTTTATTTATGGCTTCGAGCGGGTGTGAGAGTTCTCCAAACTCCTTCAGGCTCTCTTTGATTTTTCAGTGCTTTCTTTAAATTTTGCGATTTGTTCAAGCCTTCGTTCCCGAGTCTTGGCAATCTGTTTGTCAATAGAATCGCACTGCATAACCGAAAGTTCGGAGAAGTCTCGCACTTTCCCTTCTAAATACTTTAAATATTTTTCTAAATTTAAATTGGAAGGTCTTACTTGGTGGGTACCTATTAGGATTGTCCCGCTCCTTAAGGTGACTCCTCTTCTTATTAAATTTGTTGGGGGTGTTTGGCTAATACCCTCTGTTGCAGATGTTGCTCCCGCATTGCCTGCTTCGTACCGGGACGGTTCTTCCTGTGCGTCGCCTAGTGAGGAAGATTGTTGTGGAGTTGGTTGAAGTGGTGAGATTTCCTGCGGCGTCTCCTGGTGGGAGCTTTCCTCGCTCATGGACCACCGTGTGTAAAATTTGCAGCTAGGGGGCCTTCTGCCATCTTAATTCCATTGGATTAAATTGAGGGGGGGGGGGGCTTATTGCCTTCTTCGAGCTCCCTCTCAATTCAGGATCGCTGGATTTGTTGCTTGAAGTTCTTTTGCCGCCAGGGTGGCACGCGGCCTTTCTGGGCTGGGATGAAGCCCCATATTGTCCCACGTTGGCACTTTGTGCTTTGATGAGTGGGTGGCTGCGTGTTCTTCAAACAGAGGCAGTTAAAGCTGCCCGACCCCGAGCGTTGGGAGCCGTCAAGATCGAAATACTCCTGAAGCCAGACTCAACTTCAGGCGGAGGGTAGGGTGTCTTGCCCAGTAATCGATCCTGTCCTTAACTCCTTTTTGATTCGCAGGATAGAGGGTTTTCGAGCGCTTATACTTTGTTTGTGTTGCAAAGTAGGCTTCCTCTATTCTACCGGCTGCGCCAATTGTTATTTACCTTTTTTGGGGTCTTTCAGGAACTATATCCAAACACTTTAAAAACACTGCCTCGTTGCTTTCCACTTTTATTTTATTTTATTTTCTCTTCACAAAAACAAAAGGTTTCTTTCTAAGTTTAACTTAATTCTCTTCTAGTTTCACTTTGCTTTTCGATTCCCTTTTTTTTTTTAATTTTGTATTTTTCTTTTAGAAGTATTTCATAACCGAGACCGACCCGTTACTGACGCAATTTTCTTCACTGATTGAATTGATAAGTTGGTGCGATGAACAGATCGGAGTGATATAAAATCGTGCTGCGTTTCTTCGAAGTTTTCTGTATGATCAAAGTCATATTTAATTTATAAAAATAGATAGATCTGCTCCGAGTATAATTTGCGAGTGTAGTTTCAAGATTTCTTATGTTTAATTTTTGTGTTTTCCGTCGAATAAAAGAATTCAAATATTCTCTTATTACATTTTTTCATCTCTGAAACGGGAAAATGTCACACACATCTACATCTACTATAGCGACCATCACTGCATCTTCTGCCGGTGTGGACACCCGTAGTGGTAAGGGTAAGCAAAACAAAAATCAATCGCCTGCGCTAAAGAGCTCGACATCATCTACTGATAGCAGTAGCTCTCAACTCAATGTCATACTTGCTGAGTTTGATAAAAAAATTAGCAAATTGGAGGACAGACTTTTAAATAAACTTGATGAGATGAGGAATGACCTAGCGAAACAACTTGTTCAGATCGAGGAAAAATTATAGAAGCGAATTGACAACAATTTTACTACTACATCTACAAAGATTAATGAATTGTCTACATCGTTTTCTCATCTAGACGAACGTATCGATAGGCTCGAACGAACTGATTTAGCCAAAGATGTAATTTTCAATGGATTACCGAAGATTGAGGGAGAAGATCTTGGTGATACTTTTAATAAACTGTGCTCTTCATTGAATCTTTCCCAGCTACCTGCAGTTGAACGAATCTTTCGCGTGAAACCCAGGACAAGTGGAATATATGATACCTCTGTTGTGATTAAATTGGCCACAAGCAATGATAAATTTTCCCTTCTTAATGCAGTTAAGATAAAACAACGGAGTGCTGCTCATCTTACTTTGCGTGATTTGGGAATTAATTCAGATAAGGTTATATACCTCCACGAAAGCCTCACTGCTAGGAATTATAGAATATATCGGGAAGCCAACCAACTAAAACGTAAAAAGCTTGCACATCAGGTGTTCACCTCTAATGGATTGGTGTTTGTTCGCCGAAATGTTAATGGTCCCGCTCAGATGATAAGATCGTTCGATGAACTACGTAATTATGTTGGACATGTAAATACGTCTGATCAAGATAACCAATTGTAACTTTGAAGCTGAACTTACCTCACTTTAATCCGTATTGACCTAAAGAACTGTATTACGCAGCATGTCATAATTTATAATGCATACGATGCTCATGCTAATTTCGAATTATTATTCCTTTCTATTTTTACCTATGCTTATATTACTTAACTTGAATTATTTAGCCTTAAGAAAGTTTAGATATTATTTTTTAGTTATTTCATTGATTCTTTTATTGTTTATTAGTTTTCTTATTACACTTTTTACTCAATTTTTAATTTTTCCAGAACTGAACTACAATTTTAAACCGCCAGCTGTTTCTACTGTCATAGCCTATTTAGTTTGTATTAATGTCTTCACAAACAGGTAATGGAAATTCTCCTGTCGATGGGCTCAACAACTATATTGCTACGCTCCTTAATTTTGGTGAGCAAGGTGCTCTAAAAGTGTGCCATTTTAATGCACAAAGCCTTTTACCAAAGGTAGATGAGTTCAGGGATATTTTTAATAGTACGTCTCTTGACGTGGTATGCATATCTGAAACTTGGTTAGGTACACATATCTCTGATAAGATTGTTTCCCTTGATCAATTTAGAATATTTCGCAATGATCGCCCCAGTAGAGGACGGGGAGTAGCAATTTACATTAGGTCGAGTTTGCGCGGTCGTGTTATAGCAACTTCCGACTCTGCATCTGAAATAGAATTCATTTTTGCAGAGATACTTGCAGGCCATGAAAAATGTATGGTTGGGACAGTTTACAGACCTCCACACTCTATTTCTTGGGATAACCTAGACAGCGTACTATCACAAATTTCTGGCTCATCGTCCCATATTATTGTTACAGGTGACTTTAATGCCGACTTGCTTACCTCAAATCGCCACTCCACGGCATTTATCAATTTAATACAAACTTTTGGGCTAACTGTGGTCAACTCTCTTCCCACCCACTGTACGAATACCTCTTCTACCTTATTAGATGTATTCTTAGTTAGTGAAAGCTCATCGGTATTCTCCCACAAACAGATGCCGTTTTCAACTTTTTCAAAACATGATCTTATTTATCTAAATTACAATATTGAGGGATTTTCTAATATTGCAGAGGAGTTTTATTATCGCGATTTTAAGGCCATCCCTATGGATGATCTGTTTTTCGAGGCTTTTGAACTAAATTGGCACAGTGTACTTACTATGTCATCGATTGATGAAGAGGTAGGTCATCTTGAATCTCTCATTAATCACCTCTTTGAAAAGTACGTTCCCATTAAAAGATGTCGATTTATCGATTCCAGCTGCACTTGGTTCACTCCAAGAATTCGCAATCTTATTGAGCGCCGGAACGTGACTTTTGCTAGGTGGAAACGCTATCGTTTGCCTGAACTGCAGACTGAATTTAAAGACTGAATTCAAAGAAATCATATTTTGGCACTAAACTTAATTCAAATCTTCCGGCGAAGCAGCTTTGGCGTAGCTTGGGTAATATTGGCATTGATCGGTTGAGGGCCTCTGAAGTCTGCGAGGACAGGGATAAGCTGAATCAAATCTTCGCAAACCATCCATCACTGCAGCACTAACGGTCAGATATCACTGTGGATAGAAATTTGCACGATGGCTTTTCTTTTGCTTGTGTTACACCAAATGTTGTTTTTTTAGCCGCCTTTTCCATTAAATCTGATGCTGTTGGCTTAGATAACTTGCACCCTAAATTTCTCAAGCTTATTCTTCCTATTTGCCTACCAGCGTTAACTCACATCATCAACTCCGCTCTCTTCAGGTCAGAATTTCCCAATAATTGGAAAATAGCAAAAATTATTCCTATCCCTAAGAAAGCTAATCCCAGCCTCACAGACTACCAAAATACTGGAAAAAATAATGTATCACCAAATGTGTAAATTTATTGTGCGTAATAATTTTCTTTCGGCTTTCCAATCAGGCTTCAGGCCAAAACACAGCTGTGTCACTGCTATGATCAAAATATCTGACGACATCCGAATTGCCATGGATTCAGATATGCTAACAATTCTGGTACTCTTAGACTTTTCGAAAGCTTTTGATAGCGTTGCTCACCAGCTAATGGTGGACAAATTATCATCGTTATACGGATTTTCTGGTATGGCCTGTAAGCTTATCGCCTCGTATGTTAGCAACAGGTATCAGAGAGTTTTCTGTAGCAACCAACTCTCCAGCAGCATCGGCATTACTTGCGGCATTCCACAGGGTTCAATCGTAGGACCATTATTATTTACACTCTTCATAAATGATCATGTGACTACTATTAATTATAGCAAATATCACATGTACGCGGATGATGTTCAAATATACTTGTCCTCATCCCTCGGTCTAATTGAAGATAGTGTATGTAAAATTAATGATGATCTCTCTTGCATTTATCAATGGGCCACGAATAATAAACTGTTCCTGAATGCAACTAAGACTAACGCAATTGTCATCTATAAGAATGAACTGGATACATCCTACTTCCCGCAGATCCTCCTCAATAATAGTGTTATAAAATTTAGAAATTCTGTCAACAATCTGGGTATAATCTTAAACAGTACACTTACGTGGTGCGACCACATAAACAGCATTGTGTCTAAGTTCTATGGTGCTCTCCGCAAGCTTTCTGCCTCTGCTAACTTTTTACTATTGTTTAGAAAATTAAAAATCGTTAAAAGTTTAGTATGCCCGATTCTTACCTACGGCTGTGAAATATATTACCAACTTGACTCTGCATCAATTAGGAAATTGACTGTTGCATTCAACTTTGCTGTCAGATATGCGTACAACCTGAGACGATATGATCACGTATCATCATATGTTACAAATTTATTTGGATGTGGTCTACACTCATATCTCAAGTATCGAGCGGTTCTATTCCTCTTTAATTTGATTAGTTCTCGTAAACCTGAATACTTATATGAAAAAATCAGCTTTGCTCGCTCTAAACGTACGCTAACCTTGCTGTTGCCTCGTGTAGGCAGTATTGCTACAGGACGGCAATTTTTTGTCGGGACCATCAGACTGTGGAATGATCTCCCCTTTGAATTAAGGCGTGGCAGTTGGGACAGCTTCCGGCGAAATATTTTCTTACATTTCTCGAATTTATTGCTATAACTAAACTACATCTACTTCGAAATCTTAAAATCAATTTGTAAATATAAGTAAGTGCATATAAATAGGTATATATAATGAATTTATGAATTTTCCATCATTCTAGACTAATCATAAATAAGTATTTTCGTACATTAATTGTTTCTGTGCATATCTATCTACACATAATTAGAAGTTAAGGCTTAATTGTGTAGAGTTTACATTGAATAAATAATAATAATAATTTTTTTTTATTTGTATAAGCTCTTTATTTAGTGGCTCATTGGCTCTTTTAAAGTTCCCTAAAAATAGGTGGCAAAAGGCTCTACAAAGTGTAAACAAAAGGTCTCTAGCTAATCTAAAAGTTATAAAAGGTCAATAGGGACAATTAAACAATTATAACAACTAATAAACATCAAAAAAGACACAAAAATGTAAAACAAATGACACAAAATTCTCAAAAGAGACTAAAAAACGGGCACAAGAATTTTGAAAAGGATCTAAAATATGTACAAAAAATTTAATAGTCCCAATTTTGACAATTGGGTAAGTGGCAGTTACAAGAAGTTCCAAATTTCCAAAATAAACTAATAAAAATAATTGCCTAAACGAACGAATTTTCAACATAAAATTTTGTAATTTAGCACCGAAACCGAAACCGAATTAAAAATAAATGACCGAACGAACGAAAAATTTACCCGATACCGTTATAGAGTCGCGCGAGGGCAGCCTGTAGTATCATAGACCTCTACAAACTGCCCTCAACATCTCTCCAGCTTAGCATCTCTAACAGAGTGCTTGTCCTTCCCACAGCACGTGCAACGATTCCTAAGCGGGGAGAAGCCCCGTGGACTAGTGTTGCAAATGCGTGTGCCTGGTGTTGTGGGTCAGTGTTCTGATTCCCATCTTCGACTCTCATGTAGTACAGGTGAATTGCAGATTTGGCCAGTGTCAACAAAAAGCTAATCAAACAATTCACTCGACTACAGACCTTTGGTCCCCATAGAAACGATGTCCTAGTAATGCCGAAATTCGGGTGGATCAACTGACACATACCGCGCACGAGATCCATTAGACCCTGCAAAGCCGGACAAGTGAAAAACCTGTGAAACAGGGTGCCTTCACCAGCACAAACTGTGCAAATCCTCTGAACTCGGCGGTCAATATGTGACAACTGATTAGGATGCACAAGACTGTGATGCAGCAATTTGAATGCTACATCAGCATCTTTGTAATTAGAAGGATAACTGTAGACTACTCTGCAAGTTATCCCTCCCATCACGCCCATATTTACCCCGAGGTGTGTTCGCCATCTGTTGTATCCTGTATACTCCGGAAGTCTTATTGACATAAGCACGTCACGGAGCACACGTGTTGTAAGTGTGAATCCTCTGAAAATCTCCCTTCTTTGGAATCAAGCGCATAACAAATCTCTTCCAACTAGAAGGAAAGTCTGAATGCGTCTCAACCGCCGAATTGAAGACTTCCAAAAGGTCAGGAATTAATAAATCCCTGAAACGTATGAAGAATTCTGGAGTCAAGCCGTCATAACCAGGTGAAGTGTGTCGCCTTAGATCCTTTGTCGCAGCAATCATATCCTCCAATGTGATTACTGTATCCAGGAGCTCCTTACTGTCTTCAGAAAAAGTGGGAATATTCTCAAGAAATTCATGAGTGGTCGATGATGTTGTCGACGTCGATTCAGAGTAGAGACTACTGTAGTAGTCTCGAATATATTCTGATAGCTGTTGTCCGTTGAGCACTTGTCCAGATTCATGAATTATCGATTCGACCTCACAAGAAGCAGTACGATGTCTAGTCGCCTGAAAGAAGTACTCGGGTGGAGAATCGCCTTCTCTCAGCCAGCGCGATTGGCCGCGCAGCACAAACTCCAAGCTGTGCTTATAAGTCTGTGTCGCCAAGCGTTCCTTTATTCCATTCGTCTCGATAAAAGACCGAATCTGGAGCTTTCCAACATCCCACCATTGACTAAGAAAAGGAAAGTCAGCTTTCCTCTCTTACCAATCGTGCCAGAAATCAATGAACTTATTGATGAACTGCTCGGAATTCAACAAATAGTTGTTGAATATCCAGTATGCAGTTCGTCTTTCAACTAGAGTGCTGGTCGCCACCACAAGAAGATGATCGCTAATCGAACACACTTCATGAGTGACACCAACGAAATGTTCTAGTATTCCAGGTGAGACGTAAAGTCTATCAATTCTGGAGCCTGCGAGACTTCCATGGATATTTCGCGAGGCCCTCGTGTTTGATCTAGTCGTAGGATGCATCCAACGATAGATATCCACGAGTCTGAAAACACCGACAAAATTCCTCAATCGGGTAGCATTGACAGAGTTGAACTCAACTCCAGAGGGATTCAGAGTGCAGTTAAAATCACCTCCGAGGACAGTTTCACCGCTAAAATTCACCAGACAGGACTGAACACTATCAAGAACTTGTCTTTTAATGTCCTGGTCATGACGAAGGTACACGTTTACTACCTTGATATTTTTGTCTTGAATGACAAAGTCCAAGGAAGAAGCGAAGCCTGGGAAGATATCTGTATAGACAGGAGACGATAGTGTAAATTTGTTGGATACAATGATTGCCACCCCTGAGCCTCGGCGAGGCGCAGGTGTGGCAAACATTGCATAGCCAGTGTGTAAATAAGCATAGCGCTCAAGTTGTGTGTATGTGTCTTGTGTAAAGTTCGTCTCCTGTAGAAGCGCGATGTATATATCGAACATTTTGACATGTTCGATAGTGCTGTGTAACCTTGTATATGCACTTAAACCCCCGGTGTTGATCGAAGCTATCTTGCACATTCAAAAAGATGAAAAGCTCAAACTATGAATGTGCGACGTCTATTCACGAGGAGAATCGGCCAAGCGATGCTCCTGAAGCAACTCCTCCACCTTCCTATGGAGACGATCTAACCGAGCTACATGGTTGTACTTCCTCCTCTTCTTGGACTACTGTTGTAGGATTCGAAGCTGAGGAAGTAACAACTCTGGCCTCTCCAGCTCCTTTACAAGAATGCTCCAGATTTTATCTGAGTTCTTCTTGTACTGGAGCTGGTCAAGAATTTCAGAGATCTTCTCCCTAGGAATGTTTTCCATCCCCTTCGAGACCTCAAATTGGCTACCAGTCGAAATGGTGCTACCACACGACTCGTAGCCACTGAAGCTCGAGAGACCAGTCTCTTCCAAACCGGTCATATCGCAGTCCGAAAGCTGTTCGAGAGATGCTTCCGCCTCCCTCAGAACAACCTTCGAACCGCGGACACCACTATCGTCCTCCTCCGAGTGGGGCCGTTTTGGAGCGACTGGCTTTGCTGGCTCTGGAGGAGGCAGCATCACCCGGTCAACTTTCTTCCTCCTCGTCCTGTTTTTTTGACTACTTGGCTATTCGACTCCTCGTCGGAAGTAGCCGTGTTTTCACGTGCCGACGTGGCGCCGTTTACAGCCATAACTATTTTTGCCTCTAGGACAACTTCGGGCACCTTAACCACTGGCTGCTCCAAAATAGCAGGTTGAGTGCCGGCCGAAGGCTCCTTCTCCAGATCCACTACTGTAGTAGTGGCTTCCTTCGAGGGATCCCTCGGTTCAGCCTTCCTCCCGGTTCTCCTGGGGCAGTCAGCAATAAAATGCCCTACCAAATGGCAAGCATGGCATTTCGCTTCGGTGCCAACGTCTATCCCGTATCTCGAGCCGGATATGCCCAGGTAAAAGCCTGACGGAAGCATACATCCTTTATTTAAAGTGATGGACGCTTCTCGGCTAGTACCGAAGATACCCCGCCCGAGACCCTCGTCCCCAATTTTAATGGGAATAGCGCGAACCTTTCCATGAACCTTCCCGAATCTCCCAAGGAAATTCGAGTGGTCTTCATGTTGGGCTCGCATGGGGACCCGCGAAAACACGACCTTCGTGGGCTTCTCTTTTAACGGGAATGGAACGAGGTGCCTACCCTCCACCTCGATGCCCTCAAGCATAAGCTTAGTGGCGCTTTCGAGGGTTGTGGTATACACCTCGACCATTCCTCCAGCTATAATTCCCATTGAAAAAAGCTGCTCACAGGAGATGACGCGGAAGATTGCCCTCAGGTATGCAGTCTGAGGACATCCTGTGATGTGCTCAAGCTGCATCCCGTAGCTCTCATCCTGCCACCTCCCGTCGAAGAAGCCCTGGAGTCCCGCACTGGTCTTGGGCCGAGGCTTACCTGCGTCCAATGGGGCTGGACGAGGAGTGATGCCCCTGCTCTGAATTTCGATTATGGAAATGTTCTTGGAACCACCACTTACCTGCGCATAAGAGATCCCTGACACTAACGCCGGGGATCGTGGTGCTGCTGCCTGAACTCCTAGTACTACTGGTTGCTTCTTGGAGACGCTTGAAGAAAGCGGTGGCCTCATTACCAATCCGCTAGGCTTTGGCGCCGACGACGAAGCCTTTTGCACAACTTCCTTCAGAGTAGGATGTTGTCCTAGAGTCGAAGATTTCGACTCAGCATTTGCTGAAGCTTTTGCTGAAGCTACAGCTGCAGATTCTGCAGCAATAGCTGTAGTTTTTGGAGCTGGTACTCCCGACTCTTCTTGGACAGTCGGAGTTTTCCTGGCAATTGCCTTGGCCTCTTCACTTGAGCCCTTAATGACCTCTTGAATGGGGCCCTTAATGGCCTTTTCTTTGGGCCCTTGAGTTTTATCGGAAGAGGAAGAAGAAGCGTTTCTGCTCTTCTTCCTACTTCCTTTCACTTTGAGGGGATCATCAGTCTCCTTAGATTCGTTGCTGCTCGAGCTCATTGTGAGCGAGGCAGAGTAGATTACAGTTATTTTTTATTATAATTTTTATTCTTTTACTTCTGTCCAAAATTATTTATTTATCAAAATATTCCACTTTTAATTTGCACTAAAAATTTGTCAGTTTTGCCTCGTTGTCATGGCAACGACCGAAATTAGATTAAATTCTTAAAATGTCACAAATTTTTTCGATTTTTCACAATAATTTAAGTTTCTTTTTATTAGTTTTTTCAACAAAATTTTGAAGAAACAACCTGTGGAACAGCACACAAACTTAATATTCTTGACTTTTCTCGCTTTTTTGTTTTTATTATTAAACTGATTTTTAGTGATTTCACGGAGCTTGAATTGACACGTCCGCACTCTTTAGAATAATAATTTTTTTTTATGTATATACGACTCTTTTATTATTGGCTCTTTGGCTCTTTTAAAAATTTCTTAAAAATACGTGGCAAAAGGCTCTACAAAGTGTAAAAAAAGACGCTAGCTAAACTAAATGGTATAAAAAGTCAATAGGGACAAAAAATAACATTTAAAACAATTATAACAACTAATAAACATCAAAAAAGACACAAAAATGTAAAACAAATGACACAAAATTCTCAAAAGAGACTAAAAAACGGATACAAGACTTTTGAAAAAGATCTAAAGGATATACAAGAATTTAGAACCAGTCCCAATTTTGACAATAGGGTAAGTGGCAGTTCCAAAAGTTCCAAAATTCCAAAATAATCTAATAAATATCTTTACCTAAACGAGCGAATTTCAACAAAAATTTTAAAATTTAGCACCGAGACCGGAACCGAATTAAAATAAGAAGTCGAACGAACGAAAAATTTACGCGATACCGTTATAGAGTCCCACGAGTGCAGCCTGTAGTATCATGGACCTCTACAAACTGCCCTCATCATCCCTCCAGCTTAGCATCTCTAACAGAGTGCTTGTCTTTCCCACAGCACTTGCAACGATTCCTAAGCGGAGAGAAGCCCCGTGGACTAGTGTTGCAAATGCTGTGGCCTGTTATCACCAGCGAAAGACAAGAGCTCCATCCTGTACCGACGATAGTGGTTGCCATGTACAGTTGAATGTGTCTGCGTTCGTTGCCAGATATTCGAGACGTAAACGTCTCTTCAACCTGTCAACGAAGTGGCGCTTAAGTCCGTGTGCGTGGTGTTGTAGGTCAGTGTTCTGATTCCCATCTTCGACTCTCATGTAGTACAGGTGAATTGTAGATTTGGCCAGTGTCAAAACAAAGCTAATCAAACAATTCACTCGACTACAGACCCTTGGTCCCCATAGAAACGATGTCCTAGTAATGCCGAAATTCGGGTGGATCAACAGACACATACCGCGCACGAGATCCATTAGACCCCGCAAAGCCGGACAAGTGAAGAACCTGTGAAACAGGGTGCCCTCACCAGCACAAACTGTGCAAATCCTCTGAACTCGGCGGTCGATATGTGACAACTGATTAGGATGCATAAGACTGTGATGCAGCAATTTGAATGCTACAGCAGCATCTTTGTAACTTGAAGGATAACTGTAGACTACTCTGCAAGTTATCCCTCCTATAACGCCCATATTCACCCCGAGGTGTGTTCGCCATCTGTTGTATCCTGTATACTCCGGAGGTCTTATTGACATAAGCAAGTCACGGATCACACGTGTTGTAAGTGTGCTGAAAGGTGTGTGTGGTGGTCTGTTCAGAACGAAAGCATCTTCCAACTTAGTGCCAGGGTCACTGGTCCCAAGTTGGCGAAATCTCTCCCGCGCAGAAGCAGCCAGGTCGTGTAGTTGTGCAGTGTTAGTGTTTATTCGACAGTTTCCAGAGATATCAATAATATCTCCGAGAACCGTCAGTGTATGCGTGTCAGCTTCAAATCCCCGAGCATTACCGAACACTGAATCTATTAATTCATGATTAAACCTGATTGGAATCGACGCGAATTGCGTGTACCTTAGAGCATTCCACTGAAGGTGAAATGCTGGCCTGATTCTGCCCCAGGTCTGAATCGTTGAGATTAGATCCTGTGGCCAGTCACGAGGATAAGGTGGTCGAACAGAGAGTAGGTAGTAATACGCCCCTATGCCGATCCCTCCCAGTACATTCACCCACAGTTGAGAAATCAAGCTATCTCTCTGGCAAAACACTCTTTGGAATGCCCGCACTTGGTGACACCTTGATTTCACAACCAAGTTAGTGAGACCTAATCCACCCATCTTGACTGGCAGACAGAGCGTGCTTTCAGCAACCCATCGTCTTCCGAACCAAAAGGCGTCTATCGGTTTTGCTTGAAGAAGACCTACGAAGCCTTCATCAAACGTCTCAGACTTTAGCAGATGAACGATGGACGAGGTAATCAAATAGTTTATCACGACTGACCTACCCATTAACGATAATGGAAACAGTCGACTACGCCATGAGTTTACAGCTCTAGAGAGTTTCTCAAGAGCGATGCGGCTATTATTTGATTTACTCTCGCGTCCGATATACACACCTAAATACTTCAGGCAAGTATTAGTCCATTGGATGTTCAGTGGAGTATCTGTACGATCTCTCCACCTTCCACACCACAAGCCTTGACTCTTACTAAGGTTGATTTTAGCGCCCGCTATACGTTCGAACTGTTCGAAAACAGCACGAGCGACCGGAAAAGCTTCATCTCTTGTCAGGAAAATAGACAGATCATCCGCATACGCCAACATAAGAGGCCTCACATTGGTATATGGAAGATGAACCGCATACCGTCCGAGCATTCGACGAAGATTTACCAGTAGCGGCTCCAACGAAAGATCATAAAGCATACCTGACAATGGACAGCCCTGTCTGATTCCTCGATGAAACGAGATAGGAGCCAGAACTTGTCCTTGATGCTTAATCAAAATCGCTGAATCTCTATACAGTTTCCCGACGATATCGACCTACCTGGGCGGAAACCCAAAGGCCTCGAGAGCAGTCAAAGGATACTCGTGCGAGACACTATCAAAAGCCTTTTGCCGGTCAAGTGAAATCATGGCCATTTGTGTACCTGTCTGTTCATGGTAGGCAAACAAATGCTTGGCTACCGCGATGTTGTCGTAGATACTACGACCAGGTACACAATAGGACTGTTCCGGGTGTATTACCGAAGCAATCACTGAGCGGAGTATCGCCCCTAATGCTTTGCAGACGATTTTGTAGTCTACATTGCATAGGGTTACTGGCCTCCAGTTCGCCATCCTCTGCAAATATCCCTTCTTTGGAATCAAGCGCATAACAGATCTCCTCCAACGAGAAGGAAAGTCTGAATGCGTCTCAACCGCCGAATTGAAGACTTCCAAAAGGTCAGGAATTAATAAATCCCTGAAACGTATGAAGAATTCTGGAGTCAAGCCGTCATAACCAGGCGAAGTGTGTCGCCTTAGATCCTTTGTCGCAGCAATCATATCCTCCAATGTGATTACTGTATCCAGGAGCTCCTTACTGTCTTCAGAGAAAGTGGGAATATTCTCAAGAAATTCATGAGTGGTCGAGGATGTTGTCGACGTCGATTCAGAGTAGAGACTACTGTAGTAGTCTCGAATATATTCTGATAGCTGGTGTCCGTTGAGGACTTGTCCAGATTCATCAATTATCGATTCGACCTCACAAGAAGCAGTACGACGTCTAGTCGCCTGAAAGAAGTACTCGGTTGGAGAATCGCCTTCTCTCAGCCAGCGCGATTGGCCGCGCAGCACAAACTCCAAGCTGTGCTTGTAAGTCTGTGTCGCCAAGCGTTCCTTTATTCCATTGAAATAAAGAATCAACCCCGGCTGAGTTGGGAGAAGAGCTGCCACCCGAGAAACCTCGGCCGACAAGCTAGAAGCTTGATAGCCACTTCGATTGAAATTCGACTCGATAAAAGACCGAATCTGGAGCTTTCCAACATCCCACCATTGACTAAGAAAAGGAAAGTCAGCTTTCCTCTCTTGCCAATCGTGCCAGAAATCAATGAACTCATTGATGAACTGTTCGGAATTCAACAAATAGTTGTTGCATATCCAGTATGCAGTTCGTCTTTCAACTAGAGTGCTGGTCGCCACCACAAGAAGATGATCACTAATCGAACCCACTTCATGAGTGACACCGACGAAATGTTCTAGTATTCCAGGTGAGACGTAAAGTCTATCAATTCTGGAGCCTGCGACACTTCCATGGAAATTTCGAGAGACCCTCGTGTATGATCTAGTCGTAGGATGCATCCAATGATAGATATCCACGAGTCTGAAAACACCGACAAAATTCCTCAATCGAGTAGCATTGACAGCGTTGAACTCAACTCCAGAGTACCGATCCATTGAGGGATTCAGAGTGCAGTTGAAATCACCTCCGAGGACAGTTTCACCGCTAAAATTCACCAGACAGGACTGAACACTATCAAGAACTTGTCTTGTTATGTCCTCGTCATGAGGAAAGTACACGTTTACTACCTTGATATTTTTGTCTTGAATGACAAAGTCCAAGGAAGAAGCGAAGCCTGGGAAGATATCTATATAGAGAGGAGACGATAGTGTAAATTTGTTGGATACAATGATTGCCACCCCTGAGCCTCGGCGAGGCGCAGGTGTGGCAAACATTGCATAGCCAGTGTGTAAATAAGCATAGCGCTCAAGTTGTGTGTATGTGTCTTGTGTAAAGTTCGTCTGCTGTAGAAGCGCGATGTATATATCAAACATTTTGACATGTTCGATAGTGCTGTGTAACCTTGTATATGCACTTAAACCCCCGGTGTTGATCGAAGCTATCTTGCACATTCAAAAAGATGAAAAGCTCAAACTATGAATGTGCGACGTCTATTCACGAGGAGAATCGGCCAAGCGATGCTCCTGAAGCAACTCCTCCACCTTCCTATGGAGACGATCTAACCGAGCTACATGGTTGTACTTCCTCCTCTTCTTGGACTACTGTTGTAGTTTTCTAAGCTAAGGAAGTAACAACTCTGGCCTCTCCAGCTCCTTTACAAGAATGCTCCAGATTTTATCTGAGTTCTTCTTGTACTGGAGCTGGTCAAGAATTTCAGAGATCTTCTCCCTAGGAATGTTTTCCATCCCCTTCGAGACCTCAAATTGGCTACCAGTCGAAATGGTGCTACCACACGACTCGTAGCCACTGAAGCTCGAGAGACCAGTCTCTTCTAAACCGGTCATATCGCAGTCCGAAAGCTGTTCGAGAGATGCTTCCGCCTCCCTCACAACAACCTTCGAACCGCGGGCACCATTATCGTCCTCCTCCGAGTGGGGACGTTTTGGAGCGACTGGCTTTGCTGGCTCTGGAGGAGGCAGCATCACCCGGTTAACTATCTTCCTCCTCGTACGCATAGGTACCCGCGAAAACACGACCTTCGTGGTCTTTTCCCTGAGTGGGAATGGCACAAGGTGTCTACCCTCCACCTCGATGCCCTCAAGCAATAGCTTGGGAGCACTTTCGAGGGTTGTGGTATACACCTCAACCATTCCCCCAGCTATTATCCCCATGGAGAATAGCTGCTCTCAGGAGATGACGCGGAAGATTACCTTCAGGTATGCGCTCTTAGGACATCCTCTGATGTGCTCGAGCTGCATACCGTAGCTCTCATCCTGCCATCTCCCGTCGAAGAAGCCTAGCGGATTGGTAATGAGGCCACCGCTTTCTTCAAGCGTCTCCAAGAAGCAACCAGTACCACCAGGAGTTCAGGCAGCAGCACCACGATCCCCGGAGTTAGTGTCAGGGATCTCTTATGCGCAGGTAAGTGGTGGTTCCAAGAACATTTCCATAATCGAAATTCAGAGCAGGGGCATCACTCCTCGTCCAGCCCCATTGGACGCAGGTAAGCCTCGGCCCAAGACCAGTGCGGGACTCCAGGGCTTCTTCGACGGGAGGTGGCAGGATGAGAGCTACGGGATGCAGCTTGAGCACATCACAGGATGTCCTCAGACTGCATACCTGAGGGCAATCTTCCGCGTCATCTCCTGTGAGCAGCTTTTTTCAATGGGAATTATAGCTGGAGGAATGGTCGAGGTGTATACCACAACCCTCGAAAGCGCCACTAAGCTTATGCTTGAGGGCATCGAGGTGGAGGGTAGGCACCTCGTTCCATTCCCGTTAAAAGAGAAGCCCACGAAGGTCATGTTTTCGCGGGTTCCCATGCGAGCCCAACATGAAGACCTCTCGAATTTCCTTGGGAGATTCGGGAAGGTTCATGGAAAGGTTCGCGCTATTCCCATTAAAATTTGGGACGAGGGTCTCGGGCGGGGTATCTTCGGTACTAGCCGAGAAGCGTCCATCACTTTAAATAAAGGATGTACGCTTCCGTCAGGCTTTTACCTGGGCATATCCGGCTCGAGATACTGGATAGACGTTGGCACCGAAGCGAAATGCCATGCTTGCCATTTGGTAGGGCATTTTATTGCTGACTGCCCCAGGAGAACCGGGAAGAAGGCTGAACCGAGGGATCCCTCGAAGGAAGCCACTACTACAGTAGTGGATCTGGAGAAGGAGCCTTCGGCCGGCACTCAACCTGCTATTTTGGAGCAGCCAGTGGTTAAGGTGCCCGAAGTTGTCCTAGAGGCAAAAATAGTTATGGCTGTAAACGGCGCCACGTCGGCACGTGAAAACACGGCTACTTCCGACGAGGAGTCGAATAGCCAAGTAGTAAAAAAAAACAGGACGAGGAGGAAGAAAGTTGACCGGGTGATGCTGCCTCCTCCAGAGCCAGCAAAGCCAGTCGCTCCAAAACGGCCCCACTCGGAGGAGGACGATAGTGGTGTCCGCGGTTCGAAGGTTGTTCTGAGGGAGGCGGAAGCATCTCTCGAACAGCTTTCGGACTGCGATATGACCGGTTTGGAAGAGACTGGTCTCTCGAGCTTCAGTGGCTACGAGTCGTGTGGTAGCACCATTTCGACTGGTAGCCAATTTGAGGTCTCGAAGGGGATGGAAAACATTCCTAGGGAGAAGATCTCTGAAATTCTTGACCAGCTCCAGTACAAGAAGAACTCAGATAAAATCTGGAGCATTCTTGTAAAGGAGCTGGAGAGGCCAGAGTTATTACTTCCTCAGCTTCGAATCCTACAACAGTAGTCCAAGAAGAGGAGGAAGTACAATCATGTAGCTCGGTTAGATCGTCTCCATAGGAAGGTGGAGGAGTTGCTTCAGGAGCATCGCTTGGCCGATTCTCCTCGTGAATAGACGTCGCACATTCATAGTTTGAGCTTTTCATCTTTTTGAATGTGCAAGATAGCTTCGATCAACACCGGGGGTTTAAGTGCATATACAAGGTTACACAGCACTATCGAACATGTCAAAATATTCGATATATACATCGCGCTTCTACAGGAGACGAACTTTACACAAGACACATACACACAACTTGAGCGCTATGCTTATTTACACACTGGCTATGCAATGTTTGCCACACCTGCGCCTCGCCGAGGCTCAGGGGTGGCAATCATTGTATCCAACAAATTTACACTATCGTCTCCTGTCTATACAGATATCTTCCCAGGCTTCGCTTCTTCCTTGGACTTTGTCATTCAAGACAAAAATATCAAGGTAGTAAACGTGTACCTTCGTCATGACCAGGACATTACAAGACAAGTTCTTGATAGTGTTCAGTCCTGTCTGGTGAATTTTAGCGGTGAAACTGTCCCCGGAGGTGATTTTAACTGCACTCTGAATCCCTCTGGAGTTGAGTTCAACTCTGTCAATGCTACCCGATTGAGGAATTTTGTCGGTGTTTTCAGACTCGTGGATATCTATCGTTGGATGCATCCTACGACTAGATCATAAACGAGGGCCTCGCGGAATATCCATGGAAGTCTGGCAGGCTCCAGAATTGATAGACTTTACGTCTCACCTGGAATACTAGAACATTTCGTTGGTGTCACTCATGAAGTGTGTTCGATTAGCGATCACCTTCTTGTGGTGGCGACCAGCACTCTAGTTGAAAGACGAACTGCATACTGGATATGCAACAACTATTTGTTGAATTCCGAACAGTTCATCAATGAGTTCATTGATTTCTGGCACGATTTGCAAGAGAGGAAAGCTGACTTTCCTTTTCTTAGTCAATGCTGGGATGTTGGAAAGCTCCAGATTCGGTCTTTTATCGAGACGAATTTCAATCGAAGTGGCTATCAAGCTTCTAGCTTGTCGGCCGAGGTTTCTCGGGTGGCGGCTCTTTTCCCAACTCAGCCGGGGTTGATTCTTTATTTCAATGGAATAAAGGAACGCTTGGCGACACAGACTTACAAGCATAGCTTGGAGTTTGTGCTGCGCGGCCAATCGCGCTGGCTGAGAGAAGGCGATTCTCCAACCGAGTACTTCTTTCAGGCGACTAGACGTCGTACTGCTTCTTGTGAGGTCGAATCGATAATTGATGAATCTGGACAAGTGCTCAACGGACAACAGCTATCAGAATATATTCGAGACTACTCCAGTAGTCTCTACTCTGAATCGACGTCGACAACATCCTCGACCACTCATGAATTTCTTGAGAATATTCCCACTTTCTCTGAAGACAGTAAGGAGCTCCTGGATACAGTAATCACATTGGAGGATATGATTGCTGCGACAAAGGATCTAAGGCGACACACTTCACCTGGTTATGACGGCTTGACTCCAGAATTCTTCATACGTTTCAGGGATTTATTAATTCCTGACTTTTTGGAATTCTTCAATTCGGCGGTTGAGACGCATTCAGACTTTCCTTCTAGTTGGAGGAGATCTGTTATGCGCTTGATTCCAAAGAAGGGAGATTTGCAGAGGATGGGGAAATGGAGGCCAGTAACCCTATGCAATGTAGACTACAAAATCGTCTGCAAAGCATTAAGGGCGATACTCCGCTCAGTGATTGCTTCGGTTATACACCCGGAACAGTCCTATTGTGTACCTGGTCGTAGTATCTACGACAATATCGCGGTAGCCAAGCATTTGTTTGCCTACCATGAACAGACAGGTACACAAATGGCCATGATTTCACTTGACCAGCAAAAGGCTTTTGATAGTGTCTCGTACGAGTATCTCTCGACTACGCTCGAGGCATTTGGGCTTCCGCCCAGGTGGCTCGATATCGTCGGGAAACTATATAGAGATTCAGCGATTTTGATAAAGCATCAAGAACAAGTTCTGGCTCCTATCTCATTTCATCGAGGTATCAGACAGGGCTGTCCATTGTCAGGTATGCTTTATGATCTTTCGTTGGAGCCGCTACTGGTGAATCTTCGTCGAATGCTCGGACAGTATGCGGTTCGTCTACCATATACCAAGGTGAGGCGTCTTATGTTGGCGTATGCGGATGATCTGTCTATTTTCGTGACAGGAAATGAAGCTTTTCCGGTCGCTCGTGCTGTTTTCGAACAGTTCGAACGTATAGCGGGCGCTAAAATCAACCTCAGTAAGTGTCAAGGCTTGTGGTGTGGAAGGTGGAGAGATCGTACAGATACTCCACTGAACATCCAATGGACTAATACTTGCCTGAAGTGTTTAGGTGTGTATATCGGACGCGAGAGTAAATCAAATAATAGCCGCATCGCTCTTGAGAAACTCTCTAGAGCTGTAAACTCATTGCGTAGTCGACTGTTTCCATTATCCTTAATGGGTAGGTCAGTCGTGATAAACTATTTGATTACCTCGTCCATCGTTCATCTGCTAAAGTCTGAGACGTTTGATGAAGGCTTCGTAGGTCTTCTTCAAGCAAAACCGATAGACGCCTTTTGGTTCGGAAGACGATGGGTTGCTGAAAGCACGCTCTGTCTGCCAGTCAAGATGGGTGGATTAGGTCTCACTAACTTGGTTGTGAAATCAAGGTGTCTTCAAGTGCGTGCATTCCAAAGAGTGTTTTGCCAGAGAGACAGCTTGATTTCTCAACTGTGGGTGAATGTACTGGGAGGGATCGGCATAGGGGAGTATTACTACCTACTCTCTGTTCGACCACCTTATCCTCGTGACTGGCCACAGGATCTAATCTCAACGATTCAGACCTGGGGCAGAATCAGGCCAGCATTTCACCTTCAGTGGAATGCTCTAAGTTACACGCAATTCGCGTCGATTCCAATCAGGTTTAATCCTGAATTAATAGATTCAGTGTTCAGTAATGCTCGGGGTTTTGAAGCTGACACGCATACACTGACGGTTCTCGGAAATATTATTGATATCTCTGGAAACTGTCGAATAAACACTAACACTGCACAACTACACGACGTGACTGCTGTACGGGATAGATTTCGCCAACTTGGGACCAGTGACCCTGGCACTAAGTTGGAAGATGCTTTCGTTCTGAACAGACCACCACACACACCTTTCAGCACACTTACAACACGTGTGCTCCGTGACGTGCTTATGTCAATAAGACTTCCGGAGTATACAGGATACAACAGATGGCGAACACACCTCGGGGTAAATATGGGCGTGATGGGAGGGATAACTTGCAGAGTAGTCTACAGTTATCCTTCTAATTACAAAGATGCTGATGTAGCATTCAAATTGCTGCATCACAGTCTTGTGCATCCTAATCAGTTGTCACATATTGACCGCCGAGTTCAGAGAATTTGCACAGTTTGTGTTGGTGAAGGCACCCTGTTTCACAGGTTTTTCACTTGTCCGGCTTTGCAGGGTCTAATGGATCTCGTGATGTCAGTTGATCCACCCGAATTTCGGCATTACTAGGACATCGTTTCTATGGGGACCAAAGGTCTGTAGTCGAGTGAATTGTTTGATTAGCTTTGTGTTGACACTGGCCAAATCTGCAATTCACCTGTACTACATGAGAGTCGAAGATGGGTATCAGAACACTGACCCACAACACCAGGCACACGCATTTGCAACACTAGTCCACGGGGCTTCTCCCCGCTTAGGAATCGTTGCACGTGCTGTGGGAAGGACAAGCACTCTGTTAGAGATGCTAAGCTGGAGAGATGTTGAGGGCAGTTTGTAGAGGTCTATGATACTACAGGCTGCCCTCGCGGGACTCTATAACGGTATCGGGTAAATTTTTCGTTCGTTCGGTCATTTATTTTTAATTCGGTTTCGGTTTCGGTGCTAAATTACAAAATTTTATGTTGAAAATTCGTTCGTTTAGGCAATTATTTTTATTAGTTTATTTTGGAAATTTGGAACTTCTTGTAACTGCCACTTACCCAATTGTCAAAATTGGGACTATTAAATTTTTTGTACATATTTTAGATCCTTTTCAAAATTCTTGTGCCCGTTTTTTAGTCTCTTTTGAGAATTTTGTGTCATTTGTTTTACATTTTTGTGTCTTTTTTGATGTTTATTAGTTGTTATAATTGTTTAATTGTCCCTATTGACCTTTTATAACTTTTAGATTAGCTAGAGACCTTTTGTTTACACTTTGTAGAGCCTTTTACCACCTATTTTTAGGGAACTTTAAAAGAGCCAATGAGCCACTAAATAAAGAGCTTATACAAATAAAAAAAAAATTATTATTATTATTTATTCAATGTAAACTCTACACAATTAAGCCTTAACTTCTAATTATGTGTAGATAGATATGCACAGAAACAATTAATGTACGAAAATACTTATTTATGATTAGTCTAGAATGATGGAAAATTCATAAATTCATTATATATACCTATTTATATGCACTTACTTATATTTACAAATTGATTTTAAGATTTCGAAGTAGATGTAGTTTAGTTATAGCAATAAATTCGAGAAATGTAAGAAAATATTTCGCCGGAAGCTGTCCCAACTGCCACGCCTTAATTCAAAGGGGAGATCATTCCACAGTCTGATGGTCCCGACAAAAAATTGCCGTCCTGTAGCAACACTGCCTACACGAGGCAACAGCAAGGTTAGCGTACGTTTAGAGCGAGCAAAGCTGATTTTTTCATATAAGTATTCAGGTTTACGAGAACTAATCAAATTAAAGAGGAATAGAACCGCTCGATACTTGAGATATGAGCTTAGACCACATCCAAATAAATTTGTAACTTATGATGATACGTGATCATATCGTCTCAGGTTGTACGCATATCTGACAGCAGAGTTGAATGCAACAGTCAATTTCCTCATTGATGCAGAGTCAAGTTGGTAATATATTTCACAGCCGTAGGTAAGAATCGGGCATACTAAACTTTTAACGATTTTTAATCTTGTAAACAATGGTAAAAAGTTAGCAGAGGCAGAAAGCTTGCGGAGAGCACCATAGAACTTAGACACAATGCTGTTTATGTGGTCGCACCACGTAAGTGTACTATTTAAGATTATACCCAGATTGTTGACAGAATTTTTAAATTTTATAACACTATTATTGAGGAGGATCTGCGGGAAGTAGGATGTATCCAGTTCATTCTTATAGATGACAATTGCGTTAGTCTTAGTTGCATTCAGGAACAGTTTATTATTCGTGGCCCATTGATAAATGCAAGAGAGATCATCATTAATTTTACATACACTATCTTCAATTAGACCGAGGGGTGAGGACAAGTATATTTGAACATCATCCGCGTACATGTGATATTTGCTATAATTAATAGTAGTCACATGATCATTTATGAAGAGTGTAAATAATAATGGTCCTACGATTGAACCCTGTGGAATGCCGCAAGTAATGCCGATGCTGCTGGAGAGTTGGTTGCTACAGAAAACTCTCTGATACCTGTTGCTAACATACGAGGCGATAAGCTTACAGGCCATACAAGAAAATCCGTATAACGATGATAATTTGTCCACCATTAGCTGGTGAGCAACGCTATCAAAAGCTTTCGAAAAGTCTAAGAGTACCAGAATTGTTAGCATATCTGAATCCATGGCAATTCGGATGTCGTCAGATATTTTGATCATAGCAGTGACACAGCTGCGTTTTGGCCTGAAGCCTGATTGGAAAGCCGAAAGAAAATTATTACGCACAATAAATTTACACATTTGGTGATATATTATTTTTTCCAGTACTTTGGATAAATACGGCAAAATGGCTATCGGTCGGTAGTCTGTGAGGCTGGGATTAGCTTTCTTAGGGATAGGAATAATTTTTGCTATTTTCCAATTATTGGGAAATTCTGACCTGAAGAGAGCGGAGTTGATGATGTGAGTTAACGCTGGTAGGCAAATAGGAAGAATAATAAGCCAACAGCATCAGATTTAATGGAAAAGGCGGCTAAAAAGCATCATTTGGTGTAACACAAGCAAAAGAAAAGCCATCGTGCAAATTTCTATCCACAGTGATATCTGACCGTTGGTGCTGCAGTGATGGATGGTTTGCGAAGATTTGATTCAGCTTATCCCTGTCCTCGCAGACTTCAGAGGCCCTCAACCGATCAATGCCAATATTACCCAAGCTACGCCAAAGCTGCTTCGCCGGAAGATTTGAATTAAGTTTAGTGCCAAAATATGATTTCTTTGAATTCAGTCTTTAAATTCAGTCTGCAGTTCAGGCAAACGATAGCGTTTCCACCTAGCAAAAGTCACGTTCCGGCGCTCAATAAGATTGCGAATCCTTGGAGTGAACCAAGTGCAGCTGGAATCGATCAATCGACATCTTTTAATGGGAACGTACTTTTCAAAGAGGTGATTAATGAGAGATTCAAGATGACCTACCTCTTCATCAATCGATGACATAGTAAGTACACTGTGCCAATTTAGTTCAAAAGCCTCGGAAAACAGATCATCCATAGGGATGGCCTTAAAATCGCGATAATAAAACTCTTCTGCAATATTAGAAAATCCCTCAATATTGTAATTTAGATAAATGAGATCATGTTTTGAAAAAGTCGAAAACGGCATCTGTTTGTGGGAGAATACCGATGAGCTTTCACTAACTAAGAATACATCTAATAAGGTAGAAGAGGTATTCGTACAGTGGGTGGGAAGAGAGTTGACCACAGTTAGCCCAAAAGTTTGTATTAAATTGATAAATGCCGTGGAGTGGCGATTTGAGGTAAGCAAGTCGGCATTAAAGTCACCTGTAACAATAATATGGGACGATGAGCCAGAAATTTGTGATAGTACGCTGTCTAGGTTATCCCAAGAAATAGAGTGTGGAGGTCTGTAAACTGTCCCAACCATACATTTTTCATGGCCTGCAAGTATCTCTGCAAAAATGAATTCTATTTCAGATGCAGAGTCGGAAGTTGCTATAACACGACCGCGCAAACTCGACCTAATGTAAATTGCTACTCCCCGTCCTCTACTGGAGCGATCATTGCGAAATATTCTAAATTGATCAAGGGAAACAAGCTTATCAGAGATTTGTGTACTTAACCAAGTTTCAGATATGCATACCACGTCAAGAGACGTACTATTAAAAATATCCCTGAACTCATCTACCTTTGGTAAAAGGCTTTGTGCATTAAAATGGCACACTTTTAGAGCACCTTGCTCACCAAAATTAAGGAGCGTAGCAATATAGTTGTTGAGCCCATCGACCGGAGAATTTCCATTACCTGTTTGTGAAGACATTAATACAAACTAAATAGGCTATGACAGTAGAAACAGCTGGCGGTTTAAAATTGTAGTTCAGTTCTGGAAAAATTAAAAATTGAGTAAAAAATGTAATAAGAAAACTAATAAACAATAAAAGAATCAATGAAATAACTAAAAAAAATATCTAAACTTTCTTAAGGCTAAATAATTCAAGTTAAGTAATATAAGCATAGGTAAAAATAGAAAGGAATAATAATTCGAAATTAACATGAGCATCGTATGCATTATAAATTATGACATGCTGCGTAATACAGTTCTTTAGGTCAATACGGATTAAAGTGAGGTAAGTTCAGCTTCAAAGTTACAATTGGTTATCTTGATCAGACGTATTTACATGTCCAACATAATTACGTAGTTCATCGAACGATCTTATCATCTGAGCGGGACCATTAACATTTCGGCGAACAAACACCAATCCCTTAGAGGTGAACACCTGATGTGCAAGCTTTTTACGTTTTAGTTGGTTGGCTTCCCGATATATTCTATAATTCCTAGCAGTGAGGCTTACGTGGAGGTATATAGCCTTATCTGAATTAATTCCCAAATCACGCAAAATAAGATGAGCAGCACTCCGTTGTTTTATCTTAACTGCATTAAGAAGGGAAAATTTATCATTGCTTGTGGCCAATTTAATCACAACAGAGGTATCATATATTCCACTTGGCCTGGGTTTCACGCAAAAGATTCGTTCAACTGCAGGTAGCTGGGAAAGATTCAATGAAGAGCACAGTTTATTAAAAGTATCACCAAGATCTTCTCCCTCAATCTACGGTAATCCATTGAAAATTACATCTTTGGCTAAATCAGTTCGTTCGAGCCTATCGATACGTTCGTCTAGATGAGAAAACGATGTAGACAATTCATTAATCTTTGTAGATGTAGTAGTAAAATTGTTGTCAATTCGCTTCTATAATTTTTCCTCGATCTGAACAAGCTGTTTCGCTAGGTCATTCCTCATCTCATCAAGTTTATTTAAAAGTCTGTCCTCCAATTTGCTAATTTGTTTTCCAAACTCAGCAAGTATGACATTGAGTTGAGAGCTACTGCTATCAGTAGGTGATGTCGAGCTCTTTAGCGCAGGCGATTGATTTTTGTTTTGCTTACCCTTACCACTACGGGTGTCCACACCGGCAGAAGATGCAGTGATGGTCGCTATAGTAGATGTAGATGTGTGTGACATTTTCCCGTTTCAGAGATGAAAAAATGTAATAAGAGAATATTTGAGTTCTTTTATTCGATGGAAAACACAAAAATTAAACATAAGAAATCTTGAAACTACACTCGCAAATTATACTCGGAGCAGATCTATCTATTTTTATAAATTAAATATGACTTTGATCATACAGAAAACTTCAAAGAAACGCAGCACGATTTTATATCGCTCCGATCTGTTCATCGCACCAACTTATCAATTCAATCAGTGAAGAAAATTGCGTCAGTAATTTTCTTCACATACCATTTTCGTTTTCTAAAAAGTTCCCATGAGTAGAAATATTTAATAAAAAAAAAAAATTAAACCAAATGCAAACCGTACCTTCAGTACGATTTGTCGTAAAAATTGCAATATGTATGTACGAACGTACATACATATCACAAAAAAGCTTTCACGCTCAGAAATGCGCACCGCGAAAATACATTATATGTAGACGCGCGCCGCAATTTCAATCGTCGTTACGGTGGCTGATGTTTATAAAAGTAACAAATTTCAAGCCTCCGTCCAACGAAAAATATGCTGGACTTGTTTAATCAAGTCCAGAATAAATGAAAAATTTTCTCAGAGTAGAAATGCAACTATGCATTTTCCACCCTGACCGACTGCTCATGATCGCGATAAAAAATGATCAAGAGCGCAGTCGAAGTAGATCACGAAAACGAGTTGAATAAAAAAGTCTTTACGTGCGAGTTGGTTTTTTTTTCAAAGATTCTACGCGGCGGTTAAGCAGACATTTTTTTATTAAAAAACGAGTTGGTTTCTAAAATTTTTATCAAAAAAACGAGTGGGTTTTTAAAAAGTTATTCGCGGCAGTCAATCAGCCGAATTTTTATCAAAAAACCAGTTGGATTTTGAACTTGGTAACGGGTCGGTCTCGGTTATGAAATACTTCTAAAAGAAAAATACAAAATTAAAAAAAAAAAAAGGGAATCGAAAAGCAAAGTGAAACTAGAAGAGAATTAAGTTAAACTTAGAAAGAAACCTTTTGTTTTTGTGAAGAGAAAATAAAATAAAATAAAAGTGGAAAGCAACGAGGCAGTGTTTTTAAAGTGTTTGGATATAGTTCCTGAAAGACCCCAAAAAAGGTAAATAACAATTGGCGCAGCCGGTAGGATAGAGGAAGCCTACTTTGCAACACAAACAAAGTATAAGCGCTCGAAAACCCTCTATCCTGCGAATCAAAAAGGAGTTAAGGACAGGATCGATTACTGGGCAAGACACCCTACCCTCCGGCTGAAGTTGAGTCTGGCTTCAGGAGTATTTCGACCTTGACGGCTCCCAACGCTCGGGGTCGGGCAGCTTTAACTGCCTCTGTTTGAAAAACACGCAGCCACCCACTCATCAAAGCACAAAGTGCCAACGTGGGACAATAGGGGGCTTCATCCCAGCCCATAAAGGCCGCGGGCCCCCCTGGCGGCAAAAGAACTTCAAGCAACAAAACCAGCGATCCTGAATTGAGAGGGACCTCGAAGAAGGCAATAAGCCCCCCCCCCCCCCTCAATTTGATAAAATGGAATTAAGATGGCAGAAGGCCCCCTAGCAGCAAACTCTAGTTTCAGAATCCCCAATTTAAACATGGCAGATTACGCTAAAATCGCCAAGCTAACTGCCCAGCTCGTTCCCCTATTCTCGGGAGAGCAGCACCCAAAATTGAGGCTTGAGCTCCAAACTTTCCTAGGATGCTGCAGGCAGGTAATTCAGTGCATTTCGGTGGAGGAACTATCAGCATTTTTACGAATCTTCCCCACCAGACTTCGAGGCGAAGATTACCAGCTTTTTGCCTCAAATATGCCCACTACTTTCAAAGAAGTAGAAGAACGGTTAAATCTCACATACCTGCCTAGGGAAACTTACCAGGAACTGGTAAATAAATTAATCACTACAAGGCAGTATCCCTTAGAAAACCTCACAGCCTTCATGGTACGAGTAAAACAAATGCTGGCATTCTGTAATGAAGCAGCAGAATCCAAATACGGAGCCACAGCAGCCCCAGCTGTTCAAACGCAGCTGGAAGATTTCGCAAAGAATGTACTAAAGACTGGCGTAAATAACCCATATATGTGCCAATACCTTCTGACCATGACAGACGGCACGGTGGATGACCTCGTGCAAAATTTTGATTGTGCCAGTGTACCAAATAACGCACAATTTAGCCAAATTATTTCATCAGCAAATCACAGCGTATTTAGTCCAGGCATAATGCCATTCGCTCAAGTTCCTGAGACTCTGTCAAACACAAATAGTCACGTTCAGCAGCCGTAGTTCACACAGGCAAACACATCACCATATATTAAACAGGACCAAGATCTCACAATAAAACTTATAATGTAAACGATAAAAATATTTATTTAAATAAAATCAGTTGTAGTTTTTGTAATTTAAGAGGCCATACATACGCCGATTGTCTGAAATGTAAAAATACGCCGTACTGTGTGAACTGCAAAATGTATAATCATGACGTGCGTGACTGCAGAACGAACAACAATAGTTTTCAAAGACCCCAAAACAGAGAAGCACCAAACCAACGTCCTAGAGAGCCGCAAAACCACAATAACAACTCCAGAGTCTGTAATGTGCCAAAAAAGTGTGAGTTCTGTAGCCGTTCTGGACATATAATAAGCACATGTCAACAAAAACGTAAACGGGAAGCCCGGAGTCAGGGAAACAATGTACAATCGAACCAAAACTCTCCGGCTCGACTATAAAACTCCCATCTAACAAAATAGGGTCTCCTCAGCAGCCCGATTCCAGTGTCGCTACAGTAAAACTTCCTTTAGACATAGGCCTGAATAGCCAAACTAAACAAGTAGTAGACACATGCGCTGAGGTAAGTATAATAAAGAAAAGGTCATTAAAAGATCTTAAAGATATTAGCCACAATGAGGCATGCACACTTCAGATCCCATTTGGTACCAGAAAGACGCTGGGAAATTGCCAGGGAAACTTCGTTTTCAAAAACAAAATTCCCTGCAAGTTTCAAGTCGTAAAGAACTTGCCTGGCCTTTCCGATGATGGACTTCTAGGAAATGATTTCCTAGCAAAAAACAACGTTGAGGATAAGGCACTAAGGTTTCCCCGAAGGAAGACTAATCCCGATGAATTTGCTTTGCCATTGATGTTTGAAACGGACAAGCTACATTCTGAAAAAGCAGTCGAAGAAAGACCACTTGCAGAAGAAGTAGAGTCTAAACAGGCTGAACTATCCACCTGCAGTGTCTTCAAGGCTTCTCAAATAAGAAAAGCTGGCTGCCAAGCTCCAAAAGAACCCAAGGAATGTGCAAAAAGCTGCCTGGGCGAACAAGAGACCGACGAAATCAGGCAGCAATTGGTTACCTTTAAGGAACCACTCTGCATACCTGCGCGCTCTCAAATTTTTGCCCAGTCCAGTTACAAACTCAAGAAGAAATGCTCTGTTTATCACAAGAGATAAGTGATGGAACCTTCTTGGCAAACAGTTTACTGCCATCTGGAGAAGAATTAGTGCTGGTTAGTATTCTCAACGCTAACAGTCATCAAGTAGTCATACATAGCTTAAAGTTACAGCTATACCCAATAAACGACTACACCATAGTCCCATTAACGCACACAAAAGATCACAAAATAACACACATTCCACTACCAAATATAGAGGCAATATCAAACAACACAAGAGACGGAACTGAGTGCCTAAAGCCTGCCAAAAAGGTTCATATAGCTCTTCGGTCCAAAATCCCGAGGCATAAGTCATTATTAAGCAAACAACGACCATATAAGAACGGTAACGAGTCGTTAAAGCCTATATTAAAGGTGCATATTACTCCTTCGTCACACAGCACACAGAATGCTACATGGTCAAAAAGCAATAGAATTGACGCGAATGAGTATATCACACAACCTAAGGCAAAGACCACACAGGTGTACCAAACTCAGCCGTCAACAAAGCAGGAAGTTAAACAGGAAGAAAAAGTCAACCCAAGATTCAGCTGAAAAATCAGCTATTTTACAACATGTACGATATCTATACGCGGATTATGAGAATCCGGACGACATAAACCAATACCCGCGCATATCTAGGCTAGGGCACGAACTCAACCTAGACCGTAATTTGACCGCGGAAGAAAAAATTTCTTTATCAGAACTCTGCAAAGAGTATAACGATATCTTCTTCCTCAAACGTGACAAACTCACCTATGCAAATGCGATAACGCATAATATTCCATTGGCGCAAGATGCAGCACCAATCAATCAAAAAATGTACCGCTTACCTGAAACACAGCGGAAAGTAATTAACGAGCAGCTAAAAGAAATGCTAGACAACGGGATAGTCCAGTATAGTAAAAGCCCTTGGAAATCACCTCTACTAGTTGTCCCCAAGAAAGCGGGACCTGACGGTGAAAAAAGTTGGGGCGTCGTTGTCGACTTTCGTAAATTAAACGAAAAGACAATTGGAGACGCATTCCCACTACCCCGAATCGAGGATATTCTCGACCAACTAGGTGACGCAAGGCATTTCACCACACTCGATTTGGCCAACGGCTATCACCAAGCAATCGTCGACAAAAGAGATCGACATAAAACTGCTTTCAGCACAAGCTATAGGCACTACGAGTTCAAGCGTATGCCATTCGGGCTCAAAGGAGCCCCCGCCACATTATAACGCCTAACGAATTTCGTGTTAACAGGCCTACAAGGCCTAGCATGCTTTGCCTACCTAGATGACATTGTCATCTATGGAAAAAGTTTAAATGACCACAACGAAAAGTTGAGGAAAGTCTTCAATAAGTTGAGAGAGATCAACTTAAAACTGCAGCCAGAAAAGTACCACTTTCTACGAAGAGAAGTTGTTTACCTAGGACATAAATGTTCTAGCGAAGGCGCCCTAACAGACCCAAGTAAGACGGCCGGCGTCCAAACATTTCCTGTTCCAAGAACAGTTAGGTAAGTTCAGTCATTTTTAGGGCTTGCCAATTACTGCAGGAAATTCATTCCAGACTTCTCCAAAATTGTACGTCCAATCACAAATTTACTCCGAAAAGATGTAAAATTTACTTGGACAGAGAAATGCCAAGAAGCATTCCAAAGCATAAAAAATGCTTTAATTTCTCCACCACTTTTAATTTACCCCGATTATTCGAAATCTTTTAATCTTACTACGGACGCAAGTAACGAGGCTCTAGGAGCTGTTCTTTCTCAAGGTGAAGTCGGAAAGGACCAGCCCATTGCCTATGCAAGTCGCACATTAAACAAAGCCGAAAGAAATTACTCTACTATAGAGAAAGAGTTATTGGCTATTGTCTGGGCTACCAAGAATTTCAGGTGCTATCTTCAAGGCCGGAAATTCACGGTCTATACTAACCATAAACCTCTCAAAGGTGTCTTCAATGTAAAAGACCCTACTTCCCGTTTGGTGAGATTTCACCACAAATTATCTGAATTCGATTACAACATCGAATACAAACCAGGGAAGTACAGCACTAATGCATATGCGCTAAGTCGCATTCCTCAAGCATTAAAAGAAGACAGTTTAGGCAATACCTTAACAGTAAAAGCCCTAGTCCACCACACGATGGATTCAGATGTGGAGGAAGACGATTCCACAAATAATAAAAAGAAAAAGAAATCCGCTCATTGTTTCGCCGTGACTCGAGCTCAGAAGCAAAAGGCTGAAGAGACATTAAATAGCTCCAGTGTGGTGACAGAAGAGCACACGAAAGCGGACCAAAACGAAGTTCAACATACGGAGGCAGATATTCAACACCCAGCATCTTTTGAGCAAAAAGTAAGTACTGGAAAGACACCCGAAATTATCACTAGCCCTACGGAAATCCGAGCAATCTTAAAAGATTATCACGATTCTCCATTTGGTGGCCATCAAGGTGTCATAAAAACTTAGAAACGCATAAGACGCAAGTATTGGTGGAGACACAAGCTTAGCTACATCAAGAAATACATTAAAAAATGCCCAACGTGCCAGACGATCAAAGCATCTCCACAATATAAAATGCCAATGGTTATCACGGACATCAGGTAACAAATATATCTTGACCTTCCAAGATAATTTAACAATATTTGTCGACTGATATACAATACCTTATGCAGAAGCAGTCACAGTAGCGCAGGTTTTCTTTCATGAGATCGTTACGCGCTATCGCATACCCAAAAGTATACTCACCGATCAGGGAACAAATTTTCTGAGTGAGCTACTCAAAAGGATATGTAAGCTTCTAAAGGTAAAGAAGTTACAGTCTTCAGCATACCACCCACAGTCTAATGGAGGACTAGAGCGGGCACATAGACCCCTGATAGAATACCTGCGAACAATCGTAGATGAAAATCCCAAAACAAGGGACCAATACTTACGAACGGCTGCATTCGTGTACAGCAATAGTGTACACGAGGGTACTAAACATACCCCAATGGACTGCCTATACGGCTTCAGAGTGGATGTCCCATCAAATTTGAAGCGGGATCCGGAACCCGTTTACAATCATGAGAGCTACTATCACATATTGAAGTCTAAGCTCCAAAAATCATATGCCACGGCACGAAGGAACTTATTGGCAAGTAAACAGCGATCAAAGGGGTACTACGATAAGACAGTACGGCCCCTAACTTTCCATGAAGGGGACAAGGTCCTCATCAAGAATGAAAGCAGAAAACATAAGCTTTCTCAAATCTGTGTAGGACCTTATCAGATAATCGCAATAACAAGTGTTATGAATACCACCATCAAAATTGGTAAACGTATCGTAGCGGTACATAATAATCGTTTAAAACCATATTTCGGGTAAAAGCATGTTGAACAAAATTGAACAAGTTTGACTTGAAATTCCTACTTCAGTTTCCATTAAACCTCATTTCAATACCACCCAATAAACATTTGCGGTGGAGCCACTCCACTGCCCAGTTTAAAACGGCACAATGCAAGTACAGATATGCTTAAAGGATTATTTTCTTCTTCCGTTTTTCCCACAGAAATGGCGCTACAATTAATTATAATAGCCATCCTCATCCAGTACACAACAGGAGAAATCGCTGAAAAAACCTATGTAATAACCCAGCTAAATGGCTCGGGTATATTTTTCGCGGACCTAGGAAACCTCATGGTATATCATGACACCTGGAATGTCCTCACCGAGATACATTTGGATGAGTTAGATACCCAGGTAAAGCTAGCAGAATATGCAGAGCACTTAGTGCATAAACTCTGCATAAATATAACAAACCCAGGAGATCTGTGTAATATACAACAGCATCACATACACGCTACTATAGACAGTGTCCAAAAACGAAGGAAAACCATTAAAGAACTGGTTCCAGGTCACTGTTCAACGCAATAGACAGCGCAATGTACTACCTATTAGGGACCATGGACAATAACAACGAAAAAGAAATTTACAGCAGGTTAGAAGAACTTGAATCGAATACACAAGCCCTAGCCGAGCTAGAGAAACAACAAATTAGTATTGTAAAAGCTACCTTGGAAAAGATTCAAAAACCGCTGGCCATGTTAATAGACAGACAACAAAAAATAGCACACCAGATAAACGATCTCCACCAGGTGGCCGATGATTTAACTAGGAGGCAACTAAGACAAGAGATTATATCAAGCTTATTTCTCCAAATCATCGAATTCGAATATCGACAACAAGCCTTCCTGGATATAATAATGGCTAGTAGAACCAATCATATTCATCCACTCCTAATGTCTTCCAAAAATCTACTGGAAATATATCGCAAAACCACTTCGTATTGTCCTAACGATCAGAATTGTTTAGCCGTCCTCTACCAAACAGAAGGAGCACAATCACTCCTTACGCAGAATAAATTGGTGGTGAGAATTACTCTCACAATTTCTAATCTGTCAAAAATGAGGCTACAACAGATTCAATGCTATCCTATACCCAAGTCGGCAAATTATTCATTAATTCCAGACCCCGGTTATTCATACACAGCCAATAGCGAAAAACTCAGGAGTTTCTCTTATTAAAAGGCGAGGACATGAAAATTTTCAAAAAAATAACAAGTAATTTGGAAGAAAACACGTATGTAGGCCGCCTGAACCCGCCTATAATCAAAGCGGCAACGTCCAACGAATGTGTCATTAAATTACTATACAACCGTTTAAATTAAGTGCCCAAATGCAGGTCCAGAGTACAAATCCCCCAAAAAGACATGCTGATCAAACTAAGCAAGCCCAATACGTGGCTATTTTCATTTATTTCCTCCACGGTGTTACATATCACATGTCCAGATCACTTTGTGATCTCGAAACTGGAAGGACAAGGGATACTTGAGATAACGCCACCGTTTCAAGTGCAAATAAGTGACAAGGTGCTCAAATATGAAGGTCAAAGTAAACGCCCGCTGAAAATAACTCAACCCAAACAAGTTCCACAATTTAATCATTCCTTATTGAATTTGAGTCTGGCCGACATTTTACCAGAATCTCAAAACCAAACGCAAGTTTCAGTGGAAATTTTAACGGGAGACGATATTCACAAATCAGTCTACCAGAACACGCATTCACTAGAAGAAATTAGAGGCAAAATTATTAAATACCAGGAAAAGGTATCGATTTAAAACTCCCATATCCTGTCCACAACTTCTCTATCATTCACGAGCCTACTAGTTCTGGCCATATGATTGTTGTGGCAGTAAAATATCTACACCCTGTTGTCATCAAGATGAGACAACAGAGAAATCAACCACAAGGTAACCCCGAAATTTCATCGGAGGGAATTCCTTCAGAAGAGCAAACTCATGCTCCCCAACCTAGTTTAAGGCGAACTAGTAGCCTCGCTAAAACAAAATCAGTTCAAATCGTTTAAAAATGCGAAACTGACACTGTCAACATTGGTCACTTGATCGAAGTAAATTTATAAACAAAAGTAAACCTGGTCACATTTACAAAGCATATGAATAACTAACAAAACAATTTGTAGTACACACAAAACAGACCTAAAGTGTCAGAGGAAAAAATGTATTACAATAACATAACAAAATAAGTTAAAATAAATTACTGCATGTAAAGAAAAATAGAATAGAAATAAAATTAAATTTGAAGGCGAACATAAAGGAATATAAATAGATATAGCATTAGATAAAAATGACCAAAGTAGGTATGGAATATATATATAAAAGAAATAAGATATATAGTAATTATCGAGCGTAAAAGATACAAAACAGTGTAATTACTTGAACAGTAGAGGTAGCAAAACCAAAAAGTAAACAAATCACTAAGGATAAACTAACTGTATTAAAAAAACTAAATGTATTAAATTCATAAATAGATAAAAAGAAAAAATTAGAGAAAACATGCCTTTGCAAAAAGAAAGAACTAAATAACAAATTAATAAGTAAAAATAAGAACGAAGAAGTTTACTAGGTTACTAATAGTAACAAAAATACAGATAAATAATAATAATAACTAGTATTACAGTAACAATACTAACTTAAAAAATAAGTGCATAACTACTACCGCTCAAATATAACGGAACTAACACTAGGACAGGACATAAGATAATTAGTTCCTAGGCTAAACATAAAAGAAAAAAAAAAATTTGAAAACAACCAAAATTTTATAAGATCACAACCGAGAATATAAGGCATAACCGAGCCCGCGCCAAGCCTAGTTAGTACCTCAATATATTGTACCCAGAAAAACCAGCTTCTTTTTACATCTCTCTGACCCCTCAGGTACATTTTAATTGTCTTTTCAAGAGACAAGGTGAGAAATTAATGAAAAAAAAACCCAAAGCAAAAAGAGCAGAAAAGGGGGGATAGAGGGAGAACAGAACAACATTTTTGGTACATTCGACAATTATTAGTTTTACTATTCGTTTTGATTTTTTTTTACCATAGGAAAAAAGAAGGAGAGACAGGATAGATTGACGCGAAACATAACAACAAAAGATATGGTGGAGTGGCCTCGCACTTAAACCTCGTCCTGGTCGGCGGCATTTTCCCGAGCAGCGACAGCAAGCATAGCCGGTTGGCCCTGGTAAGAGGCAGCTTCGGGGAGGGCCGTAAGGCGTCGCACAATAGCCGTTAACGCCGGACTGAATATGGGATGGCAACAAGCACATAATCTATACTCTCCAATGATGTCGAGAGTCCCTCCTGAAAACAAGATAATAAGTAAAAAAAATGAATATCTTAAGAGCGGACAGTAGCCCTTACCTGCAGTAACCCAAGCTTGCCCCCGATGCGGGTATAAAGGTATCATTGCCCGGTGATGTACCCCAGCCACAGCCGGGGTGCTCCATGCGGTGAAAGGGCGATGCCCCCGCCTCAAAACATCAGGCGAATGGGACCGCGCCACGAAGGGTTCACATGCACAATGGTTATGCCATACGCCATAGAGGTGATCCCGGAAGGGCTATAGTATGGCGCTTGGTGCTCCACCCTTATGGTAATCAACATATCCTGTTTTTCCGATGATAGATACACAAAAAAAAATCAAACAAAATTATTAAAAACAACTTTGCGAAGTGTCCACGAGTAAAGCTCACACTCGAATGCGACAGATTCTTTCGAATAGAGCACCGAAATAAATAACCGCAACAAAGTAACCAACATCCAAAGTAAATCAACATCCAAACAAAAACAAAATGTAATCTAAAACCCTAGATAAGGAATCCCAAAACAATAAAAATATCCAGGGGAACGAACCCTTTCCCCCGAGAGTTATTCCTCTCCAAAAAATAACTCTCTTTTTTGCGGGGGGAAGGATTGTTATATATCTGAAATAGACCAAAAAAACCTGAAAAAGGGTAGCAAAAAATTGTTATTTAAAAAAGAATTCATCCATAAAATTTTCATGTAAGCTAACCATGCCTAAAAAATGGTTAGCTTATCAATTCAATCAGTGAAGAAAATTGCGTCAGCAATTTTCTTCACATACCATTTTCGTTTTCTAAAAAGTTCCCATGAGTGGAAATATTTAATTTAAAAAAAAAAGAATTAAACCAACGGCAAACCGTACCTTCAGTACGATTTGTCGTAAAATTTGCAATATGTATGTACGAACGTACATACATATCACAAAAAAGCTTTCACGCCCAGAAATGCGCGCCGCGACAATACATTATATGTATACGCGCGCCGCAATTTCAATCGTCGTTACGGTGGATGATGTTTATAAAAGCATCAAATTTCAAGCCTCCGTCCAACGAAAAATATTCTGGACTTGTTTAATCAAGTCCAGAATAAATGAAAATTTTTCTCAGAGTAGAAATGCAACTATGCATTTTCTACGCAAATCGACGGCTCTTGATCGCGACAAAAAGTGATGAAGAGCGTAGTCGAAGTAGATCACGAAACCGAGTTGAATAAAAAAGTCTTTACGTGCGAGCTGGTTTTTTTAAAGATTCTACGCGGCGGTTAAGCAGACAAATTTTTATTAAAAAACGAGTTGGTTTTTAAAATTTTTAACAAAACAACGAATGGGTTTTTAAACGGTTATTCGCGGCAGTCAATCAGCCGAATTTTTATCAAAAAACGAGTTGGATTTTGAATTTGGTAACGGATCGGTCTCGGTTGTGAAATACTTCTAAAAGAGAAATACAAAAGTTAAAAAAAAGGTGAATCGAAAAGAAAGTGAAACTAGAAGAGAATTAAGTTAAACTTAGAAAGTAACTTTTGTTTTTGTGAAGAAAAAATAAAATAAAAAAAGTGGAAAGCAACGAGGTAGTGTTTTTAAAGTGTTTGGATAAAGTTCCTGAAAGACCCCAAAAGAGGTATTTAACAGCAATTTAGTTTTAAATCGGAGCATATTTGTTGCGGTTGATCTTCCATTCGTAAAGCCACGATGATTAAGAATAATAATTCTTTTACAGTGCAAATTCAAAAACTCACACGCAATTGCTTCAAACAGTCTCGGGATACAAGACAACTTAGCAATTGGTCGATAATTAGTGACAAACTCCCTTTTTCTGGACTTAAAAACTGGAACTATAAATAATCAGGGATTTTCTCCAACCGAAATTTCATAACAATATGTATATTAATTATAATAAAATGATAGGATAGACAAAACAAAACACGTCTAGCTTGTATATAACGAACTAGTAGAAAAGGGCACAGTCATTCTGATTAATAACAAATTGAAATGTCATTTAAGTCTGACCAGTACTCAGTATAATACAAAAGTATAAAGTAAGCAATTTATATAGACCATCAGAGCACCCGGATGACAGCTTCTATAATGATGAACCTCATCCTACACAGATACAGAAGATCCATATTTATATACGCTGTAAACATTGGCTTGCTTAGTTCATCTATACTGTTGCGACTCAAGTGTCCAATTCTCCGAATCACAACCATAGGGTCAGTTCCTCAATATATTGTCCTATACAATATATTCAAGTATCACAGGTATAACCGTCAAAACAGAAAATTAAGTCATTTCATTCAAACTTCATATTCCCTTATTGTAATAAAAGGCAATTAAGCATAAAGTGCATATAATTATAAGGGACACATTCCATTCTCAGATATGCATACATATTGTCTAATTCTTCTTTTGCGTATGCATACCGTACATACGTATAACTCAATTCCTCAATTCTAATTGCAAAGAAAAAACAAACCACCTCTATCGCCACCGGATCTCATTTAAATGCTCATCAAATCATAATCCAGACTCCGGTCCAGGAAATACGGCTCCGGCTAATAGTACAGAAAATTTCATTAAAAGCTATCCCCGGAAGGCCGCAGACGGAGCTACCCATACTGCCCGCAGAAGAAATAAGCGCAGGAACAACAGCCCAGCAGATCTCCGGCTGTCGGCCAAGTTCATTTGATAACTATGCTTTTGCCTTTCGTAATCTTAAGAACATTGGATTTTGTAGTCTCAATAAATGAAATGAAATATATTATTAAAGAATTCATATAAAAAAAGCTTTTTCTTCATTTCAAGCTTGACTTGTAATGTTTCAACAACAACCCCAGCGATTTTATTTGGATCCAAAGCAATAAGATCGGCTGGAATATTCTCCAACAGGGCGGGAACGTTGTTTCTTCATTTGTTTCGGATTGGCCTCAAGAGCATCGTAATTAGGTTCACCTGAACCTGACACCAAAACTTATGTGAAACCGTGTTATGGACACACAAAACATGTTCAAACGGGCAAAATCTTATTGAGTGTATAAATTCGCCTGTTTTCTGTTGTAAGAATAGCGTCTCATTTAAGTACATTTCACATACATTGCCCATTGAAATTGCGAATACACCTCTTTGTGAAATATCAATTTGATTCGCAGGCATTTTTCTACAAAAATAAACAATAAAAGTACAGATATAGGCACTTAGAATATAGTACAGTCTAGTGAAACGTAGCAAAAACATAGTAGTTCAACATCGTAGCAAAATAGCATAAATTTAGTATCGGCACTTAGGACAAAGCACCGCCTAGTAAAATATAGCAAAATAAAATTAAATAAATACATAGTATATATTTTGTTCTAGAACTCCCATCTACTGGAGAGAACAAATTGTTCTCTCGATTGAACCCAACTATTTGGGCTATTCGCTTCATGTAAATTTTCTATGAAAATATCTGAGATGTTCTTTTGTGTATCTTTTGTTCTGCGGACACAAAAGAGCACACCTAATTCACCGAACTTTAACTTACATTCCCCCAGTTCACCTTATTGACCACAACGCACGTAAGAGTATACTTCGTCGGCACACTAGCCCTCATTTCCGAGGCACTGTGCGCTTTTGTGGTCTTGTTCGGAATCGTATGCACATTGTGCAAAAAAATTGCAAGTGGTAGTTTTTGTAATCTGTGTCCAGGATTTTCTCCTGGGGCAGCATGACGAAACGTTGTACGGCAGTTGGGGCACCACTTGCCCAGCGCTCTAAGTCGCATAGTTTAGCCACCGCAGTACTTTAGTGAGGTACTAGAGAATTTTCCTCTTAAAACGGTGTGGATGATGTATTTAGTGTGTTTTTTGTTTGTATGCTATTTCTGTTCGTTGTTTGGTTCTGTGCGTTGTTTGGTTTGTCTTGTCTGTGTCCCACTCTTTTGGGGGGTTTTTTCGAGATACTTAACTTCTCGTTCCAGCCACTGGACTCATCAGAAGTTTTTCTTACTCAAACGTTCAGATTGTATATTATGTGCGAATTCCTGCACAATGTCTTCGGTAACTAATCTTTACTTTATACGTTCTCTATGACTATTCTGATTGTACTAAAAATCGCGCGTGTGCCAATTACATGATTAGTGCATCCTTCATCTGCAAGGACGTAATTGTGATTGGTCACAATTTTATTTCATTTTATTGCTACCATTAAAGTCGAGTGATGAGTTATCGCAGCGAGTAGACGTATTTTTTCAGTGCTCCGTGAACAGTAGCTTTTTTTCCCCCCGTTTTTTATCAACTATCAGTTCTGTGTTTGTACTACTACCGGCTTAGTGTGGTGACAAAGTTAACTTTATATCTTTGCTGATTTATTTGTTAAGAAAAATCACATATTAATTGGCGGGAAAACAGAATGTAAAAGCAGTTGGTTCGTTGCGAAAAAGAAATAACTCGGACAGCATAAGCCCTGTGGCTACAAGGAGCGGTACTGCACATCTAAATATCGACAAGGGTCATTCTGCGCTGCAAACTACGACTAATAATTCATACATCGAACATTTTTTAAAAGAATTTGAGTCTCGTCTGATGGACAAGTTGGAAAAGCGGCTGCAGGCCATGGAACTAAAACTAGAAAAATTGGTAAATGCTGCAATTGACCCCGTTAAGGCCCATCTCAAAGCGTTGGAAGTTAAGTATGTAGAATTAGAAAAGCATTACTCTACAGTTTTAATTAAGAACGATGATCTTCTTCGCACTCAACGTCTATCAGATGCGGTTATCAGAGGCATCCCACACAAGAACGGTGAAGACCCCCTTAAAATTCTGCAAGCTATTTCTGCTAAGATTGGACACAATCTCTCACCTTATGCGAATGCGTATCGTCCGTTTTCTCCACTACATAATAAAATAAAGAATAAGAGTGATCGGCTGGTTCCTATTTTGGTGAAGTTCTCATGTATGAATGAACAACGTTCATTTCTTTCAACCTTCAAGAAATATGGAGGAGTTAAGCTCAAAGATATTGAAGGGTTCTCGTCAGAGGGATTAATATTTACGCATGAAAGTCTTACACCTAAAAACCAAATTTTATTGCGTGCTGCTCAGCGAATGCGTGGTCAGGGTTCTTTGTACGCTGCTTACTCTCGTACCGGCTTTGTTTACATCAAGCATAATGAAAATGATAAATCTATTCGAATAACTGATCTCGACGACCTCTGCCCTAATAGAACATCTGTTGCTGTGATCGGAGTAAACTGAATTTGATCGATGAGGAATGTATCAATTTATTGCGTTTGAATTTTTTTTATTTTTCTTTTGTTGCATTTTATTCTTCATTTTAAATTCTTTAATTGAATTCTCTTACATGATAGATAATAATATCTTAGGTAATGTATTTTTACTTTTTTATTTTCTTTCGGCCTATTGCCTTCTAAACTTTAATCATCTGTTAGCTTTAATTTTAATTCTAAGTTTGCTATATAAACATGTCGTGAGAATTATCTTCATTACAATCAATTTATTATTGCTTTTTGAATCTGAGAGGTGCTTCGCAAGATCTCTTTATATTTTCTTGCTCATTCTCTATTTCCACAGCTCCTTATTCATGATGCTCGTAGCCGGCGTTTTGTTTTTTTATCTTCTATGAATGACTACGGTGGTTTGGACAAGATAAGAATGTTGTTAGAGATTTTTTGCAGACGTGCTGCTGGTCTAAATGTCTGTTTGCTGAATGCGAGGAGTGTAAAAAATAAAATCGACGAATTGAAAGAAATTTTTGTGCGATCTAATGTGGATGTAATTCTGGTCACTGAGTCTTGGTTAAAGGATCACATTCCTTCCAACCTTGTATCCATTGATGGGTACAATTTATTTCGTAATGATCGCAGCAACAGAACTGGAGGAGGTGTAGCGATATATGTAAAGAATAATTATAAGACTAAGATTATTGGCTCTTCATCCTTACATGCGTTTGAATTCGTATCAGTAGAAGTTAACACGGGCGTTGATAAATGTGTTCTCTCATCGGTATATTGCCCACCTACACTATTTAATATTGATGAATCTAGAGAATTTGAGACCAATATTTCTAGTTGGGTTCACAAATATAATCATGTAATAGTAGGAGGTGATTTCAACGTCAATATTTTACATCAAAGTTCAATTTCTGCCAACTTTCAGTCGATGGTACAGTCGCTTTGTCTGAATATAGTAAACTCACTACCAACTTATATGAACACAACCAATCCCTCTCTGCTAGATCTCATCCTAACCTCCAATTTGGATCGCATTGGCTTTTATAACCAGATTAGTCCACAAAGTTTCCTTGACCATGATATCTTGTTTGTGACGTATGACATTCCGATTTTGCCGGCTGAGCTCTCGACTTTTTCATACAGAGATTTTAAGAACATTGATATGTCGACTCTATTTGATGAATGCAGTCTCCTGAATTGGAGTACCATTTATACAAGCACAGCCGTCAACGCACAAGTCCAAATATTTAGCGAGTTTATTAAATATTTATTCGATCGTCATGTGCCCATTGTAAATAGGCGAATAAAGGTGTCCGGTTCTCCTTGGTTTACCCCTAATATATCTTCTTTAATTTCAGAAAGGGAATATTATTATCAGCTTCACCGGCGTATTAAATCTCAGTATACAAAGCAATTGTTTAAGACAGCACGCAACCGAGTTACTCTGGCAGTAAGGAAGGCTAAACAAAAATACTTCTCGAACAGATTAGATCCAAATCTTCCATCGAAGAAACTCTGGAGCAATCTCAGGATCGCTGGTTGTTATGGTAAATTAACGAACTGGAATTCCGATTTTGATCCTAACAAACTGAATGCTTTTTTCTCTCACCAAAGTGAGATTACTGTTCCCGCGAATGTTCTTCCTATTCTTAATACGTCTAATAACTCCGCGTCAACTCTATTTTCTTTCAAGACCGTAACTTTGTGTGATGTAATTAATGCTATTCGGTTGATTCATTCCGAATCAACTGGTCCCGATGAAATTTCTCCCCGCTTTCTTAAAATTTTCTTACCCGTAATTATTGAGCATTTAACTTATGTCCTAAATTCGTGTTTAACTCGCTCTGTTTTCCCCTGCACTTGGAAAGTGGCTACAGTATTGGCCTTACCTAAAAGATCATCACCTGTTGATATGAATGATCTTCGGCCAATAAGCATTCTGCCTTTCCTTTCAAAAGTACTGGAAAGACTAATGTATTCCCAGATGCTAACATTTTTAGAGGACAATCGCTTTTTAACCAGATGACAATCGGGATTTCGTCCTAAGCACAGCTGTGCTACAGCTCTATTGAAGGTGACAGATGACTTGCGGGCAGCACTCGACAGGGGATTTATTAGTGTATTGGCTCTGCTTGATTTTTCCAAAGCTTTTGATAAAGTCAATCATAACATTCTTCTGCAGAAACTACTAACCTCTTTTGCGTTCCCCTCTTCCGCTGCTCGACTTATTCGTAGCTCCTTGATAGGCAGATATCAACAGGTTAAGATTGGTGAATCCCTGTCAGGATTCTTGCCAGTAGCTTGCGGTGTTCCTCAGGGATCAATACTTGGCCCACTACTTTTCAGCATCTTTGTAAATGATCTTCCTGATGTGGTTCATGATGTTGATATTCACATGTACTCCGATGATGTCCAGGTTTACCTCAGTAGACCGATCGGACTAGTGGAGGACTGCTTCTCACGTTTCAACAGTGACCTCATCGAAATAACAAAATGGGCGTCATTGAACCAACTAAGTCTGAATCCAATTAAATCACATTACATGATCATACATAACAGCAAGCTGTGCGCAAATGACTTTCCCAGTATTCTACTTGACAATTCTCCGTTGACCTTAGTCAACTCTGCAATAAGTCTAGGAATAGCCATCAACTCTAATTTAAAATGCTGTGACCACATCAAATTTACTCTTCGTAACATCTATGGCGGACTTAGACAACTGTGGCTTACTGCTGATATTTTGTCGAGGGATATGCGGTCGCGATTGGTAAAGAGTCTATTACTACCTTACTTCACATCTGGCAACATAATCTACCCAAAGCTAGATAGTGCTTGCTCCCACAAGCTTAATGTTGCTTATAATGATTGTACTCGGTTTATTTTTGGGCTTAGGAGATTTGACCACATCTCTCCCTACAGTTCCCAACTGTTGGGTTGTTCACTTAAAGTATACTTGGAAATGAATTTGTTGTCTTTTTTTTACAACCTGATCAAAACGAGAATTCCATGCTATTTGATCGAATGCAATTTACAGAACTTACGTTCAACTAGAAATGTCAATCTCCTGCTTCCTCGTTTTCTCACAGTTGTATATGAAGGTTCTTATTTTGTGCAGTCAATCCGTTTATGGAATAATTTACCTACTAACATACAGGGCGCTGGTTCCCTGCGCATGTTCAAGAGCTTACTCAAGGAGCACTTCTCGGTTTCACCCTCTTTATAATGATGTATGAGTGTGTTTTCTCACGACGGTTTATTGGCAAACAATTTTGCATATTAATTTAGTTTTTTAGTGTTTTTCTCTTTTTATTTTCTTCTTTTTTTTACGCTTTCATCCTTTTGTTTTATTTTTCTTTTAAGTTGTATTTATACTTGGTATCCATTCCACCATTGTATCTACTTTATAATTCTATATATTTTTTTTTTATACTGTTTTATTTTCCCCTTCTAAATACTCATTCATTCATTAATTAATAGATACTGTAACTAGTTCCGTTATTTTGAAGTACTATTATAAGATTGTAGATCTTGTGTACCTACTCTTTACATGAAATATATATATTATTATTATTATTATATTATTATTATATCTAACTATATTTTATTTTATTTATTTCATTTGTAATTATTTTAGGTTTTTTTCTGGTTTCAGTTCTGTTCTTTGTTATGTAATGAATTATCATGGTCTCTGTGTTCTTTCGTTTGTTTTTTCTTCAAATTTTGCAAAAAAAATTGCAAGTGCTAGTTTTTGTCATCTGTATCCAGGATATTATATTGGAGCAGCATGACGAAACGTTGTACGGCGGTGATGCACCAATTGTCCAGCGCCGTAAGTCGCATAGTTTGGCCACCGCAGTACTTTAGTGAGGTACTAGAGAAGTTTCCTCTTAAAGCGATGTGGATGATGAATGTAGTGTGTTTTGTGTTTGTATGCTGTTTTTGTTCTAATTCGTCTTGTGGTGCTTGTCTGATGTGCGTGCGTTGTTTGGTTTGTCTTGTCTGTTATATCTCCTCAGGGATGGAATTTCAATGCACAACACAGTTCAACTTTCAACTCTGTTTATTTAGGCCAGTTTAACAATTCTTCTTTGCACAGTAATTTTTCTATAAACATCTTATAATCACTTACATTTTTCATTTTTTACTTTCTAACACTTGTATCTGCCACAACATACCCCTCTTTTTTTTGTCTAGTTATAATCATATTCGTTTTCTGTTTTCCTTTTACCGTAAACTACCGACCCGCCGAACCTACTTTGTAAATTTTCCTTTTTATTCAGAACCCGAAACGGACTTCTAACCTGGCTCTTTTCGCGCATCCGCCGCGTGCAAGTTTTTAATTCACACCTTTTACTTAAAAATCAACTGCCGAACCGCCGTTATTCAAGTTAAAAATCCAACTCGGCTCTTGATGACTTTTGTCGCGATCAAGAGCCCTCCTTCAGGGTAGAAAATGCTAGTTGCATTTTTACCCTGAGAAAATTTTTCATTTATTCTGGACTTGCTTAAACAAGTCCAGAATATTTTTCGTTGGACGGAGGCTTGAAATTTGATACTTTCATAAGCATCAGCCACCGTTACGAAGATTGAAATTGCGACGCGCGTATACATATAATGTATTTTCGCGAAAGCTTTTTTCGCAGTATGTATGTACGATGTACATACATATTGCTCTTTTCGCGACAAATCTCTTGGTTTTATTTTTACTTTTAATTATTTGTGGTGATAATTCTTTTTGTTAAAACGACTTGGTTGAAAACTGAAACTTTTGTTTTTCCCAAGTCGTTTTATGGGAATATTTTTATGAAATGTGTGGAATGTGAAGAAAATTGCTGATGCAATTTTCTTCACCTATTTGTGTGATAAACTAATCAAGTTTTTAAGCATGATTAGCTTATAGGAATATATTTATTTAAATTTTTTTATTTAAATACCCTTTTTCAGGTATGTTTTTAGATTTTTATGTATAATTTACGTACATAACAATCCTTCCCCCTGAGAAAAAGAGAATTATTCTTTGAAGAGGAATTATTCTCAGGGGAAGTTGTTGTGGTTGCTATTTTGGCGGCTCTAATTCCGGTCGGTTCGGTTAGGCTTTATATTTTGGTGATTTAATTTTCTAATTTTTAGAAAGCTTCTTACCTCTCTTTCCTTATTTTGTTGTTTTTCTACCTCAGTTAAAAATTTTTTGTTTTTGTTTGATTACCTTATACGTATTTGTCACAATTTCTTTCTGTTTTATTTATTATTTTACTAGTTTAATTTTAATCCTATAACCATTTCATCGTTACCTAGTAGCCTGGTATTAATGTTTTTTTTTTCAACTGTATATTCAGTTTCTTATACTGTTGGTTAGTGCGTACTTCTCTTTATACTTTTTTTTTTTTATACATATTCTATTTTAGGTTTATTTTAAATTCTAATGCGCTTTTTTTTTTATTAACTTGTTAATTTTATATGCATTTTTTCTTTAATTCCAACATTTTTACTACATATTTTTATTCATTCTAACTTATTTTGTTAAGTCATTTTAATACATTTTTATTTTATTTCTGTTTATATTTTTACTACAATTTATTATGTTATTTTGTTTTTATGCTTTGTACATGTGTTTTCTTTTCTATTATATGTATTCTATTTTTTGTTTATATTTAATTCCAATGCATATTTTGTTAATTTGTTATTTTTATGCATTTTTGTTTTTGTAAGCACTTTTTCTTTAATACTAAATTTTTACCTCCTACCTATTTGTATTTACTTTTTTCATTCCAACTTATTTTGTTAAGTCATCTTAATATTTTTAATTTAGTTATATTTGGTGCTAAAATTATATTATATATATGTCTACATAGACTTCCTTTGAGGATTTTACCAGGTCTATTTTTTCTAATAAATTCTACATTGATTAAGTGGCTCTTGTTGACAGTATCAGTGTCGCATATTTTAAATTATTTGAACCGATTTGGTTTTAGCGAGGCTCCTAGTTCGCCTTAAACTGGGTTGGGGGCAGGAGTTCGTTCTTCTAAAGGAATTCCCTCTGATGAAATTTCGGGGTTACCTTGTGGTTGATTTCTCTGTTGTCTCATCTTGATGACAACAGGGTGTAGATATTTTACTGCCACAACAATCATTATGGCCAGAACTAGTAGGCTCGTGAATGATAGAGAAGTTGCGGACAGGATATGGGAGTTTTTACTCGATACCTTTTCCTGGTATTTAATAATTTTGCTTTGGATTTCTTCCAGCGAATGGGTGTCAGTATAAATTGATTTATGGATATCGTCTCCCGTTAAAATCTCGATTTTCCCCAGACTGGGGTTTTGAGTTTCTTGTAAAATTTCAGTCAGGTTTACTTTGGGTCGAGAGTGGTTGAGCTCCGGAAACTGATTCGGCTGGATAATTTTTAGTGGATATTTACTCTGTCCTTCGTATTTAAGCACTTTGTCACCTACTCGAACTTGACATATTTTCGTTATCTCTAATATCCCTTCTCCTTCCAGTTTCGAGATCACAAAGTGATCTGGACATATGAGGTGTAGCACCGTGGAGGTGATAAATGAAAATAGCCACGAATTTGGCTTGTTTATTTTAATCAACATGTCCTTTTGGGGAGCTTGTACTCTGGTCCTGCATTTCGGCACTTCATTTAAAGGATTATATAATAGTTTATTGGCATATTCGTTGGATGTGGCCGCTTTGACTATAGGCATGGTCAGCTGGCCTACATACGTGTTTTCTTCCGAATTACTTGTTATTTTCTTGAACATTTTTATGTCCTCGCCTTTTAATAAGAGAAATTCCTGAGTTTTTTCGCTATTGGCTATGTATGAATAACCAGGGCCTGGAATTAATGAGTAATTAGCTGACTTGGGTACAGGATGGCATTGAATCTGTTGTAGCTTCATTTTTGGCAGATTAAAAATTGGGAGAGTAATTCTCACCACCAATTTATTCTGCATAAGGAGTGACTGAGCTCCTGCTGTCTGATATAGAACAGATAGACAATTTTGGTCATTTGGGCAATTCGAGGTCGTCTTGCGGTATATCTCCAACAGATTTTTGGGAGACATTAGTAGTGGATGAATATGATTGGTTTTACTAGCCATTATTATATCCAGTGGGCTTGTTTTCGATATTCGACTTCGATGATGTGGAGCAATAAGCTTGACATAATCTCTTGCCTTAGTTGCCTCCTAGTTAAATCATCGGCCACATGGTGGAGATCTTTTATCTGGTGTGCTATTTTTTGTTGTCTGTCTATTATTATTGAATCTTTTCCAAGGTAGTTTTTACAACACTAATTTGTTGTTTCTCTAGCTTGGCTAGGGCTTGTGTATTCGATTCAAGTTCTTCTAACCGGCTGTAAATTTCCTTTTCGTTGTTATTGTCCATGGTCCCAAATAAATAGTGCATGGCACTGCCTATTCCATTAAATAGCGATCTGGTCTTGCGTCTTCCTGGTACTAGTTCCTTTATAGTTTCCGTGCGCTTTCGTACACTCTCTATTATAGCGTATATGTGCAGTTGCTGCACGTCACACAGGTCTTCTGGGTTGGTTACATTTATGCAGAGTTTATGCACTAAGTGATCTGCATATTCTGCTAGCTTTACATGGGTATCTAATTCCTCCAAGTCTATCTCGGTGATGACATTCTAGGTGTCATGATATACCATGAGATTTCCCAGGTCTTCGAAAAGTCTACCCGAGTCATTCAGCGGGGTCATTACATAAGGTTTGTCAGCGATTGCTCCAGTTGTGAACTGGATGAGGAGGGCAACTATGATGAATTTTAGTGCCATTTCTGTGGACAATGTAGAAGAAGAAAACAATCCTTTAAGCATATTTGTACTTGAATTGTGCCGTTTTAAACTGGGCAGTGGAGTGACTCCACAGCAAATGTTTATGGGGAGGTATTGAAATGAGGTTTAATGGACACTGTAGTAGGAATTTCAAGTCAACCTGGTTCATTTTTGCTCAACATGCTTTTACTCGAAATATGATTTCAACCGGTTATTATGTATCGTTACGATACGTTTACCAATTTTGATGGTGGTATTCACATCACTTGGTATTGGATTTACCTGATAAAGTCCTACCCAGATTTGAGAAAGCTTATCTTTTCTGCTTTCATTCTTGATGAGGACCTTGTCTCCAACATGGAAAGTTTGGGCCGTCCTGTCTTATCGTAGGGCCCCTTTGAGCGCTGTTTACCTGCCAATAGGTTCTTTCTTCCCGTGGCATATGATTTTTGGAGCTTATACTTCAGTATATGATAATAGCTCTCATGATTGTAAACGGGTTCTGGATCCCGTCTTAAATTTGATGTGACATCCGCTGTGAAGCCGTATAGGCAGTACATTGGGGTAACTTTAGTACCCTCGTGTACACTGTTGTTATACACGAATGCAGCGGTTCGTAGGTAATGGTCCCATGTTTTGGGATTTTCATCTACGATTGTTCGCAGGTATTCTATCAGCGGTCTGTGGGCACGCTCTAGTGCTCCATTAGACTGTGGGTGGTATGCTGAAGTTTGTAGTTTCTTTACCTTTAGAAGCTTACATACTCTTTTGAATAGTTCACTCAGGAAATTTGTTCCTGATCGGTGACTATTCATTTGGGTATGCGATAGCGCGTAACGATCTCATCAACGAAAACCTGCGCTACTGTGACTGCTTCTGCATAAGGTATTGTATACCGGTCGACAAATATTGTTAAATTATCTTGGAAGGTCAAGATATATTTGTTACCTGATGTGGTCTCTTCTAATGGACCTACAATATCGAAGTGAACTTTGTCGGACGGTTGCTCTACGATGTCCGTGATAACCATTGGCATTTTATATTGTGGAGATGCTTTCATCGTCTGGCACTTTGGGCATTTTTTAATGTATTTTTTAATATCGCTAAGCATGTGTCTCCACCAATACTTGCGTCTTATGCGTTTGTAAGTTTTTATGACACCTTGATGGCCACCGAATGGAGAATCGTGATAATCTTTTAAGATTGTTTGGATCTCCGTGGGGCTCGTGATAACTCCGGGTGTCTTGCCAGTACATACTTTTTGATCAAGCGATGCTGGGTTTAGTGTTTCCGCCTCCGTGAGTTGAACTTCGTTTTGGTCCGCCTTCGTGTGCTCTTCTGTCTCCACACTGGAGCTATTTAATATCTCTTCAGCCTTTTGCTTCTGAGCTCGAGTCACGGCGAAGCAATGAGCGGATTTCTTTTTCTTTTTATTATTTGTGGAATCGTCTTCCTCCACATCTGAGTCCATCGTGTGGTGGACTAGGGCTTTTACCGTTAAGTTATTGCCTAAACTGTCTTCTTTTAATGCTTGAGGAATGCGACTTAGCGCATCTGCATTAGTGCTTTACTTCCCTGGTTTGTATTCGATGTTGTAATCGAATTCAGATAATTTGTGGTGAAATCTCACCAAACGGGAAGTAGGGTCTTTTACATTGAAGACACCTTTGAGAGGTTTATGGTTAGTATAGACCGTGAATTTCCGGCCTTGAAGATAGCACCTAAAATTCTTGGTAGCCCAGACAATAGCCAATAACTCTTTCTCTATAGTAGAGTAATTTCTTTCGGCTTTGTTTAATGTGCGACTTGCATAGGCAATGGGCTGGTCCTTTCCGACTTCTCCTTGAGAAAGAACAGCTCCTAGAGCCTCGTTACTTGCGTCCGTAGTAAGATTAAAAGATTTCGAAAAATCTGGGTAAATTAAAAGTGGTGGAGAAACTAAAGCATTTTTTATGCTTTGGAATGCTTCTTGGCATTTCTCTGTCCAAGTAAATTTTACATCTTTTCGGAGTAAATTTGTGATTGGACGTACAATTTTGGAGAAGTCTGGAATGAATTTCCTGCAGTAATTGGCAAGCCCTAAAAATGACTGAACTTACCTTACTGTTCTTGGAACAGGAAATGTTTGGACGCCGGCCGTCTTACTTGGGTATGGTAGGGCGCCTTCGCTAGAACATTTATGTCCTAGGTAAACAACTTCTCTTCGTAGAAAGTGGCACTTTTCTGGCTGCAGTTTTAAGTTGATCTCTCTCAACTTATTGAAGACTTTCCTCAACTTTTCGTTGTGGTCATTTAAATTTTTTCCATAGATGACAATGTCATCTAGGTAGACAAAACATGCTAGGCCTTGTAGGCCTGTTAACACGAAATTCGTTAGGCGTTATAATGTGGCGGGGGCTCCTTTGAGCCCGAATGGCATACGCTTGAACTCGTAGTGCCCATAGCTTGTGCTGAAAGCAGTTTTATGTCGATCTCTTTTGTCGACGAGAGCTTGGTGATAGCCGTTGGCCAAATCGAGTGTGGTGAAATACCTTGCGTCACCTAGTTGGTCGAGAATATCCTCGATTCGGGGTAGTTGGAATGCGTCTCCAATTGTCTTTTCGTTTAATTTACGAAAGTCGACAACGACGCGCCACCTTTTTTCACCGTCAGGTCCCGCTTTCTTGGGGACAACTAGTAGAGGTGATTTCCAAGGGCTTTTACTAGACTGGACTATCCCGTTGTCTAGCATTTCTTTTAGCTGCTCGTTAATTACTTTCCGCTGTGTTTCAGGTAAGCGGTACATTTTTTGATTGATTGGTGCTGCATCTTGCGCCAATGGAATATTATGCGTTATCGCATTTGCATAGGTGAGTTTGTCACCTTTGAGGAAGAAGATATCGTTATACTCTTTGCAGAGTTCTGATAAAGAAATTTTTTCTTCCGCGGTCAAATTACGGTCTAGGTTGAGTTCGTGACCTAGCCTAGATATGCGCGGGTATTGGTTTATGTCGTCCGGATTCTCATAATCCGCGTATAGATATCGTACATGTTGTAAAATTGCTGATTTTTCAGCTGAATCTTGGGTTGACTTTTTCTTCCTGTTTAACTTCCTGCTTTGTTGACGGCTGAGTTTGGTACACCTGTGTGGTCTTTGCCTTAGGTTGTGTGATATACCCATGCGCGTCAATTCTATTGCTTTTTGACCATGTAGCATTCTGTGTGCTGTGTGACGGTGGAGTAATATGCACCTTTAATGTAGGCTTTAACGACTCGTTACCGTTCTTATATGGTCGTTGTTTGCTTAATAATGACTTATGCCTCGGGATTTTGGACGGAAGAGCTATATGAACCTTTTTGGCAGGCTTTAGGCACTCAGTTCCGTATCTTGTGTTGTTTGATATTGCCTCTATATTTGGTAGTGGAATGTGTGTTATTTTGTGATCTTTTGTGTGCGTTAATGGGACTATGGTGTAGTCGTTTATTGGGTATAGCTGTAACTTTAAGCTATGTATGACTACTTGATGACTGTTAGCGTTGAGAATACTAACCAGCACTAATTCTTCTCCAGATGACAGTAAACTGTTTGCCAAGAAGGCTCCATCACTTATCTCTTGTGATAAACAGAGCATTTCTTCTTGAGTTTGTAACTGGACTGGGCAACAATTTGAGAGCGCGCAGGTATGCAGAGTGGTTCCTTAAAGGTAACCAATTGCTGCCTGATTTCGTCGGTCTCTTGTTCGCCCAGGCAGCTTTTTGCACATTCCTTGGGTTCTTTTGGAGCTTGGCAGCCAGCTTTTCTTATTTGAGAAGCCTTGAAGACACTGCAGGTGGATAGTTCAGCCTGTTTAGACTCTACTTCTTCTGCAAGTGGTCTTTCTTCGACTGCTTTTTCAGAATGTAGCTTGTCCGTTTCAAACATCAATGGCAAAGCAAATTCATCGGGATTAGTCTTCCTTCGGGGAAACCTTAGTGCCTTATCCTCAACGTTACAGTTTTTTGCTAGGAAATCATTTCCTAGAAGTCCATCATCGGAAAGGCCAGGCAAGTTCTTTACTACTTGAAACTTGCAGGGAATTTTGTTTTTGAAAACGAAGTTTCCCTGGCAATTTCCCAGCGTCTTTCTGGTACCAAATGGGATCTGAAGTGTGCATGCCTCATTGTGGCTAATATCTTTGAGATCTATTAATGACCTTTTCTTTATTATACTTACCTCAGCGCATGTGTCTACTACTTGTTTAGTTTGGCTATTCAGGCCTATGTCTAAAGGAAGTTTTACTGTAGCGACACTGGAATCGGGCTGCTGAGGAGACCCTATTTTGTTAGATGGGAGTTTTATAGTCGAGCCGGAGAGTTTTGGTTCGATTGTACATTGTTTCCCTGACTCCGGGCTTCCCGTTTACGTTTTTGTTGACATGTGCTTATTATATGTCCAGAACGGCTACAGAACTCACACTTTTTTGGCACATTACAGACTCTGGAGTTGTTATTGTGGTTTTGCGGCTCTCTAGGACGTTGGTTTGGTGCTTCTCTGTTTTGGGGTCTTTGAAAACTATTGTTGTTCGTTCTGCAGTCACGCACGTCATGATTATACATTTTGCAGTTCACACAGTACGGCGTATTTTTACATTTCAGACAATCGGCGTATGTATGGCCTCTTAAATTACAAAAACTACAACCGATTTTATTTAAATAAATATTTTTATCGTTTACATTATAAGTTTTATTGTGAGATCTTGGTCCTGTTTAATATATGGTGATGTGTTTGCCTGTGTGAACTACGGCTGCTGAACGTGACTATTTGTGTTTGACAGAGTCTCAGGAACTTGAGCGAATGGCATTATGCCTGGACTAAATACGCTGTGATTTGCTGATGAAATAATTTGGCAAAATTGTGCGTTATTTGGTACACTGGCACAATCAAAATTTTGCAATGTATTCTGCATCATATTGGTTTAGAAGTGTCTGAAAGGTTGCAGGAATGGAGCACTTTGCTGGAGACGCTCCATGTCAAGTGCTCTTTGTACGAGGTCATCCACCGTGCCGTCTGTCATGGTCAGAAGGTATTGGCACATGTATGGGTTATTTACGCCAGTCTTTAGTACATTCTTTGCGAAATCTTCCAGCTGCGTTTGAACAGCTGGGGCTGCTGTGGCTCCGTATTTGGATTCTGCTGCTTCATTACAGAATGCCAGCATTTGTTTTACTCGTACCATGAAGGCTGTGAGGTTTTCTAAGGGATACTGCCTTGTAGTGATTAATTTATTTACCAGTTCCTGGTAAGTTTCCCTAGGCAGGTATGTGAGATTTAACCGTTCTTCTACTTCTTTTCAAGTAGTGGGCATATTTGAGGCAAAAAGCTGGTAATCTTCGCCTCGAAGTCTGGTGGGGAAGATTCGTAAAAATGCTGATAGTTCCTCCACCGAAATGCACTGAATTACCTGCCTGCAGCATCCTAGGAAAGTTTGGAGCTCAAGGCTCAATTTTGGGTGCTGCTCTCCCGAGAATAGGGGAACGAGCTGGGCAGTTAGCTTGGCGATTTTAGCGTAATCTGCCATGTTTAAATTGGGGATTCTGAAACTAGAGTTTGACACTTTTGGGGATCTAGTTTCTTCTATGCTGGTTTCCAGAAGGGGGTCGTCCAGCCAGTTCAAAAGGATTTCACTCACGGTGGAATCACTGACACTGTCGTTGGCACTTTCACTTAAATCTACACTATTATTTTTATTTATGGCTTCGAGCGGGTGTGAGAGTTCTCCAAACTCCTTCAGGCTCTCTTTGAATTTTTCAGTGCTTTCTTTAAATTTTGCGATTTGTTCAAGCCTTCGTTCCCGAGACTTGGCAATCTGTTTGTCAATAGAATCGCACTGCATAACCGAAAGTTCGGAGGAGTCTCGCACTTTCCCTTCTAAATACTTTAAATATTTTTCTAAATTTAAATTGGAAGGTCTTACTTGGTGGGGACCTATTAGGATTGTCCCGCTCCTTAAGGTGGCTCCTCTTCTTATTAAATTTGTTGGGGGTGTTTGGCTAATACCCTCTGTTGCAGATGTTGCTCCCGCATTGCCTCCTTCGTACCGGGACGGTTCTTCCTGTGCGTCGCCTAGTGAGGAAGATTGTTGTGGAGTAGGTTGAAGTGGTTAGATTTCCTGCGGCGTCTCCTGGTGGTTGCTTTCCTCGCTCATGGACCACCGTGTGTAAAATTTGCAGCTAGGGGGCCTTCTGCCATCTTAATTCCATTGGATCAAATTGAAGGGGGGGCTTATTGCCTTCTTCGAGGTCCCTCTCAATTCATGATCGCTGGTTTTGTTGCTTGAAGTTCTTTTGCCGCCTGGGGACCCCGGCCTTTCTGGGCTGGGATGAAGCCCCCTATTGACCCACGTTGGCACTTTGTGCTTTGATGCGTGGGTGGCTGCGTGTTTTTCAAACAGAGGCAGTTAAAGCTGCCCGACCCCGAGCGTTGGGAGCCGTCAAGATCGAAATACTCCTGAAGCCAGACTCAACTTCAGGCGGAGGGTAGGGTGTCTTGCCCAGTAATCGATCCTGTCCTTAACTCCTTTTTGATTCGCAGGATAGAGGGTTTTCGAGCGCTTATACTTTGTTTGTGTTGCAAAGTAGGCTTCCTCTATCCTACCGGCTGCGCCAATTGTTATTTACCTTTTTTGGGGTCTTTCAGGAACTATATCCAAACACTTTAAAAACACTGCCTCGTTGCTTTCCACTTTTATTTTATTTTATATTCTCTTCACAAAAACAAAAGGTTTCTTTCTAAGTTTAACTTAATTCCCTTCTAGTTTCACTTTGATTTTCGATTCCCTTTTTTTTAAATTTTGTATTTTTCTTTTAGAAGTATTTCATAACCGAGACCGACCCGTTACCAAGTTCAAAATCCAACTCGTTTTTTGATAAAAATTCGGCTGATTGACTGCCGCGAATAACCTTTTAAAAACCCACTCGTTTTTTTGATAAAATTTTTAAAAACCAACTCGTTTTTTTAATAAAAATGTGTCTGCTTAACCGCCGCGTAGAATCTTTAAAAAAAAACCAACTCGCACGTAAAGACTTTTTTATTCAACTCGGTTTCGTGATCTACTTCGACTACGCTCTTCATCACTTTTTGTCGCGATCAAGAGCCGTCGATTTGCGTAGAAAATGCATAGTTGCATTTCTACTCTGAGAAAAATTTACATTTATTCTGGACTTGATTAAACAAGTCCAGAATATTTTTCGTTGGACGGAGGCTTGAAATTTTATGCTTTTATAAACATCATCCACCGTAACGACGATTGAAATTGCGGCGCGCGTATACATATAATGTATTGTCGCGGCGCGCATTTCTGGGCGTGAAAGCTTTTTTGTGATATGTATGTACGTTCGTACATACATATTGCAAATTTTACGACAAATCGTACTGAAGGTACGGTTTGCCGTTGGTTTAATTCTTTTTTTTTTAAATTAAATATTTCCACTCATGGGAACTTTTTAGAAAACGAAAATGGTATGTGAAGAAAATTGCTGACGCAATTTTCTTCACTGATTGAATTGATAAGCTAACCATTTTTTAGGCATGGTTAGCTTACATGAAAATTTTATGGATGAATTCTTTTTTAAATAACAATTTTTTGCTACCCTTTTTCAGGTTTTTTTTTTTTGTCTATTTCATATATATAACATTGCATTCGGTCAAGTTTTCATACATAAGTATTATATGGACACTTTGGATACCAAATAATGTTGCGTCTGTAAGGGACAGAAGACCCCTGTCCCACTATAGAGTAAATCATATGAGAAATCGGCGTATGCACGGGAAAACGAAATTTGATGAGACTAAAGTTGCTTTTTGTATCACTTGTGTGTAAAGTAAAAGCCGGAATTGGAAACTTGCAGAATATGGAGGTGTGTTTATACCGTGTGACACTATTGATCTGAAAAATGAGAGTAGAGTTGTTATGTTCGGACATATGTGAATACATGTAGTGTACCTGCTCAAGAGGTGGGTTTATATTTTTCGGGGTCGAATTTCAAATTTAACTTGTTTTTTCAGTGGCGGAGTTTTGTTTCCGTGGGGGAACCATAAGGGGAAAGTTTTCTTTACGTGGGGGACGATCGGGGGCAAAGTTGTTGTTTGCACTCTGTCTTCGAGGGGGCCTGCTTGGGGCAAAGTTTGTTGTTTATATTTTTTTTGTGTTGAAAGCGAAAGTGGCTGAATATAGAGAGAAGCGGTGTATAAATGTTAGGCAAGGTAAGTTTTTGCGTCGTTTCGAATTAATGTGATGATCTGAAAAAAGGTCAGGCGAAAAAATAAAAGACGTGGTTAATAGCAGTCAAGTATTTTTATTACAATCGATGAACATTTTTTCATAGTTTCTGTTTGAAGTATTCGTAAAAATAATAAATTTCACAAAACAGTCCAAGAACAAGTATATTACCCGCTAAAATCTTCGAAGTGTTCAAAGCATAAGTTAAAGTCTTTGATGTAGCCGGATTGGTGAGCGGTTTATTGTATAGTCCACATACATCTCGACCATTGGCATACGTGCAGCTTGGAGATCGATGAATGTGTTCTGCTTCAACGTCTTCTGGGCAGTTCATAGCATACATTTCCAGGGAGCAAAAGTAATATCTTATTTTATCTTTAAGATTTGTGTAAAAGAACGAGCATCTTGCTAGTTTGCAACACGTTCTGTCATCTAAAGGAAGATTATGGAAAATTTTTTAAACGGTCAGATTCTCTTTAAAAGTAACATGATGACAGTGTTTAGAAATATTACAGTACGTCTGTTATATCAATCCAGGAATTATGTTTTGCTGGGAAACCGAACCACTTTAGAAAGACTTTATTTATACGTCTTTTAAAACTTTTTCTACAAGATAAAAATAATGATGTTTGACTGAGGCCAACTCAAGCTCATAAAACTTTCCTGAATCATATTTTGTTCATAATTCTCCATAAAGCTTTTAAACCAGTGTAAGTGGAATAATAATAAGATAAAGATACTGATGTTTGACTGAGGCCAACTCAAGCTCATAAAACTTTCCCTGAATCATATTTTTGTTCCATAATCCTCCATAAAGCTGTCGAAACGATTTATTAAAAAACTCATTTCCATCGAGCCCATATCGACAAATTATGCCTGCCACAAATCATCGATACCTTTGATAATAACACTCTGTCGCTTAAAGTTTTTGCGACTTGTCTTCTGCTCATTTTACCGTTTGTATAAATACGGCCAATAAATAACAGTTTTATATAAAATATTTTAAAACCAAGGAGCAATGATCAAGTTTAATCATCCGTTTACAATGATGGTTGCTGGACCTTCAGGCTGTGGAGAAAACAACATCTATAAAAAACCTTCTCAATAATATATTTTTAACAAGACCGCAAATAACAAGAGTTATCTGGTGTAATACAGAACATATGGCTCTGCCCTCAGATACCACATTCACCAACATCGAATTTATTGACAGTATTCCTGACGAGTTTGTAAATTATACACAGGAACCTACATTAGTTGTATTGGATGATATGATGTTAACTGCTGTTAGCAGACAAGTATGTGTACCCTTTACAAAAGGATCTCACCATCGCAATCTTTCATCAATCCTTGTAACACAACAAGTGTTTCATATCATTTATCCTAAAAATATACAAAGAGATTACGCAGCTGCCACATGGATATTTACTGATAGATTCAACTCAAGATATCAACGAGGTGTTAAGATTCCGTACTGATTTTTTTAATAAAGATTTTACGACTTGCTTTTGCCCCCATAACTCTTTAATCAGTAAAAATGGTGTCACGAATGAATCGATTAAGGGACAACAAGCATATGCTATATGTTCTTAAAACAGCGAAACCGAAATTAAGGCAGGCAATTATTAAAAATACCGACCCCGAAGTCATAAAAACTCTTTGCGAAATTACTCTTAATACTTTGAAAAACCATATCCCTCATGGATCAATATACAATTCGCTCTGTAAGTATAAAAAGGATTTGCGAAAATTAGTTGTTGCAAACTGATCTGTACCCAGCCAACGTAAAATACTGATACAGCGGGTATTTTCAGGTGCAATTGGTTCATTAATCGAGAAATATGTTTAAAAACAATAATCTTAATAAAGTGTTACTTCTTTCACCAGAAGTTTACGAAAAATTGAAAAACGAGATTGAGGATTCCCTGAATCAATCTAGGTTCGATAAGACCATGGATAAAATATTAAAAAACAAGAATTTATCTGATAGGGAGAAATGGTATAATTACCGAAATGAGTTAATAAAGTTCTCAAACTTAAGACAGAAAGCTGTGCGTGTGTCAGATGAAAATCAAAATATTCACATACGGCAAGAAAAAAAAATATCACCACCAAGCCAAGCCTGCTTCCAAACGCTGCTTATCAGCTAGTGGTATAGGAAAAAATCGGAAACCACATTCAAAAATACCTAAGACGTTTTCTGAAACCAAGTCTCGTGATATAGATTATAAGGTAATTACAGCTGGGGATGGTATAACCCAGTACACTGTACCTGCAGAGATGAGTATAGATGAAGCTGCGAACATATTAGAAGAACTCGACACGGAAAGTACTACAGGTGACGAAGGTAGAAAATCATCCAAAAATCAATCTATATTAAGGCCGTCTCTGCTAGATCCCAGTCAATATATGCTTTCGTTGCCAGCTAAGAAAGTTGTCCGACAAAGTGACCGCCTAAAAAACGCAGCAAAAACTAGAAGTGCCAGCATAGCAGCAATTACTTGGGAAAACGTGTAATAATAATAAGCAAGCAGCAATTCTCAAGTGTACCGAACGTTGATTGGAAAAGAATTTAAAAATGCCTGTAGATATAAAAGATAATGACTTTTACGTATGTCTTTTAAGTAACAATTCCATGCAATTTTATCCCGAAAATACGTTATCAGCTGTTACAAATGCACTACCTAGAGCATGCAAGTTTACTGATGACTGGTGTACTTACATATGCTGTAACTGTAGAATTACGATAAGGAATGATTCTATTAATTATTTTTTTTTTCATTTTCCGGAGCTTTTTTTTTCATATAAGATTATCTGCTAATATTGAAATAAGATTTATATGACCTCCAATAGATGCAAGTCCACTTAATCCTTTACAAGTGCCCTTACTTACAGCTGATTCATTAATTTCTTCATTCCGAGAGAGCAACTGACCTACCCAATAATATTTATAATCGTCATTTAAGACATGATGTGAGATACAAGTTGCGTTCTTGTGTACCTTGCTCTGGAACCATACGACCATACATTGATTGTTATGTCGACTGAGAAATTTCTTATGTTCTTTCGCTGAACAACCAGGACTATTAATACAGTCAAGCTTACGAATCTTGGACTACAACATGGGACCTGAACTATACACAATTTTGCTCATAACATGACTAAGTAGGAAATACCGGACCATCCTAAAGATGTCACCCCAATCCTGTTAACTAAGATGTCGCAACAAACATACTGCCGGTATCCAGTAGCATATTGACCTAGTATTGCAATTCTTTCCGCCCCCAGCATGTTCATGCCTGAACAATATTTCCAATTTATAAGATCATGTTGTTAAGAAATTTTTGTTTATAATATATTATTGAAGTTTCATGATTCATATCATAATATATTATTATATTTATTTTTGGTATGTATTGCTGTTATTATATTTATGTGCACATTTGTCTACTTTAAAATAATTTTTTTGGTTGACTTTTCTAAAATGGGCTGGAATTAATTTTTTTTTTCAATAATTTACTTTGATTGGAAAGAATAAGAATTTACATAATTGTAAAAGAATACAAAACCAAGAAAACTCTGGCATGACCGTTGATCATTGTAATAATTAATAATCGGTTATCGGTTATTCGCAGCGTTCACTTCATGTAACAAGTGTACAAAAAAATTCTACCAGATATCATATTTGGCTGGATGTGTATAAAGGTCCTGTCCCTTTTCCATTGAGCCTAGTAGCAACAGTATGTAACTATGACACTGTCCACAGTAGAGAAAATCCTGGATCACTTGATCCTGTATAGAATTTAATCTGCAGCAGCCAATCAAACGATCAGAAGACAGTAAGCCGGGTAATAAATGGACACTCCTCTGTATATCACATTAAAACCTTGCAAATAATAGTGGAGCGAAATACAGAATACTGTTTACTTCTCTACCTGGCTTATGTGCATTATGAAAAGGCCTTTGACTTGCTGACAAGGCACACATATGGAAAGAGCCACATAGACACGGACTCCCCTTAAAAATAGTAGACTTGATAAAGGGTGCCTACTCTAATTCGAAGTGCAGAATTCTTTACAATGGCAAACTATCCGACGGCTTCAATGTAAATTCCCGAGTTTGTCAAAGATGTGTAATTACCCTACTCCTATTTCTCATTGTCATCAACGTCATCGTTACAAATCCACTCGTAACAAACCGCATGGCATATATTGGGGATCGATTGACCGTCTCACCGATTTAGATTATGCCGATGGCATCTATTATATACCTAAACTTCTTTAAAACAAATTATTTATTACTAATTGTAATAAATTTTCTTATATAAGCTAATCTTGCTTAGATCTTCTCGACAGTAAATATAAAAGTTTTCCCACAGATAACTTGGGAAAAACAATAGATCTACATACGTTACATACCAAGTCGTTGTAAAAGAAAACAAACCCCACGGCAAATCTTATCTCCAATAAGATTTGTCATTAAAATAAAATTTGTATTACGTATGTATATTGTGTGCATATCTAGATACCGGACATTAAATTTTACACGGTGAAGTCTTCACCGAATAATTTTTTTTTAGTAGATTTTTCAAACATGTATGTGCAACTGCATGCAAACCGCTTCCTGATGTCTTGCAATAAATAGCAGGAGCTTAAATTGCATATTCAAGCCATCGACCAACGAAATTTTCCTATACGGTTGCGAGTCGTGGAAGGTTACCCAATTCGTAAAACGCCGATTGCAAACCTTTTTCAAGAGGGTCTTCGTCGACGAAGAAAGTGGAATTGGATTGGCCACATACAAGGCAGTCTCTTGACTGGTGCCCGTCGTATAGGAAAACCAAGAACCGCATAGAGAAGAACTTTTCTCACAGCAGCAGCAGCATCAATCAAAGATCGTAGGGTGAACTAAAACCTCTCGCAGGAAACAGGCCCCGATGGAGAGCAACCGTTTCCGCCCTAAGTCCCTCAAGGGATTAAAGAAAGCTGATGATGATGATGACGACCAGTAAGAAACAAATCAGTCGTATAATTCTTAGGGCTTTCTTTCTTGCTTCAATAAAACTGAAATCCAATAAAGATTCGAAATGACCACCTTTATTGCAGATATGTATTTAAAAACAACTCGATTCACGAAATGGATATATTGTGATCATTAAATTTTGAATGATTAATAATATAAATTTGAACATGTGACGAAGAAAATGAACTAAAAATTACTTTTTTAAATAATATCACCAAAAAAACATTAAATTCGCAAACTTGTCCCCGATGAAAGCCTGAGGACATATGCGTTAATGCCGTTTCAAAATTACACTTAATTCAAATTAGAAGAAAATTTTTTAATCAATTTAAATATAAAATACGTTCTAATAATTGGAGCCTGCAGTACGCTTTACATTCCTCTGTCCTCGACTTGCGAAGTTTGAGTTGTTTTCGCCTTTGGGGATGATTTATCTAAAAGAAAATTTGTGTAATGCAGATGTTCATATTACTGTAAATTTTATACTTACGAATAGCTTTCAATGTTTGTGGTGGAAGCCACTTGTAATCAAAATTATTGTTATTTGTAGTTCCATCGCCTTATTTAGAGAATACGATCAAATCCGTATTCTAATATGCGTATTTAACAACTAGCCATAGTAGGGATTATTCAAGTTCTTATTATTTTTTCTGTCTGCACCTGTTTTCTCAAATATATCAAATTCAAGGTGAGATTGATTTTTTATGCTTTTCTGTATAATCTGAAATAAGTGATTTAGTTTGCTATGCAAATTTTTCACGTTTTTGAAGACTGGCTTCTTGATGGCTAACAGAGTAGTTAAACTATGGGGGCTACCAGACCACTTTTTAAGCCTCCAGGATTTCGCCACAGATGGCGCCACCGTCGCTAGGTGGCTTGAGTCCTTGCTAAATGTAGGTCTGTGTCTTGGTTGTATTGGTCTGTGTCTTGGATACACCATTGCGCCTTGGATGCACCATGTGTTGCGCCTAAATGTAGGCTTTTGGTTTCATTGATTCTCGACTGCGCCCTATCGGGATTAATCGGTACTACCGGGATGTATCATTTGATCTTGACTGCACCCTAGCTGCATTAGCCGGTACTAACAGCATGCTCCCGTACTACGGTTTTCTTAAATAGATATGTGTTGCGCCTAAATGTACGCGTTTGGTTTCATTGAGTCTCGACTGCGCCCTAGCGGGATTAATCGGTACTACCAGCATGCTCCGGTACTACGGTTTTCTTGGATAGATATGTGGTGCACCTAAATGTAGGCTTTTGGTTTCATTGATTCTCGACTGCGCCCTAGCGGGATTAATCGGTACTACCGGGATGTATGATTTGATCTTGACTGCACCCTAGCGGCATTAGCCGGTACTAACAGCATGCTCCCGTACTACGGTTTCCTTAAATAGATATGTGGTGCGCCTAAATGTAGGCTTTTGGTTTTGAACTAATATTAGTAATAATTAAAGTTAACGCTAGGAAATTTTTGTTCATGCCAATGGATTCTAGGTGGTTGGGGTGGGCGTATTAGGGGGGACGAAATTTTCATCAGATATCCTCTACGGGCTCTGGTTTTCCAGATATTAGCGATTTTACCTTTTCTTTTATAGTTAATATTATTAATAATTCAAGCTACCTAGGATAGTTTTGTTCATGCCAATAGATTCTAGAAGGTGTTAGAGGGGGAACGAAATTTTCATCAGAAATCCTCTACGGGATATGGTTTTCGAGATATTAGCGATTTTACCTTTTTAGATATAGTTAATATTAGTAATAATTCAAGTTTGTTTTGCTCATGGGGGTGCTGCGTCTAAATGTAGGCTTTGTTCAGCATCATTCGAATTTCACAACATGACATCACCATGAACAGAAGATGTCAGTGAGCCGATACTACCAGCATGCTCCGGTACTACGGCTTTCTTGGATGTGTGGTACGATTCTCTTGGATATGTGAAGTTTTTTGCTTCACTTTTGGCCCAAACGTGGCAGCATGCTACGGTTTTGGGAAGTTTTTTGCTTCACTTTTGCCCACACTTGGCAGCATGCTACGGTTTTGGGAAGTTTTTTTGCTTCACTTTTTTGGATGTGTGGTGCGCCTAAATGTAGGCTTTTGTTGTTTTCAAGAATTGCGCCTGGTTTTGAATTAATATTAGTAATAATTGATTTTTCTTGAGCGCCTAAATATAGGCGTTTGGTTTTGAACTAATAATTAAAGTTAATAGTAGGAAATTTTTGGTCATGTCAATGGACTCTAGAGGGGAGGCATGGGGGGGGGGGGTAATAAAGATAGGGAGGGAGGGGGGGGTAATGAAATTTTCACCAGAAATCTTCTACGGGCTCTGGTTTTCGAGATATTAGCGTATTAATATTTCAAGTAATTTTTGCTCATGGAAATGGATTCTTGGCGGTGGGGTGGGAGGCGGAATTAAATTTTCATCAGAAATCCTCTACAGGCTTTGGTTTTCGAAATATTAGCGACATTTGTTCGGGCGCAAACGCCATTTCTTTAGTAAGGTTCCCTAGCGGCCTTAGGCGGAACTACCAGCATGCCTTGGTTTTGCTGTTTTCTTTTACTAGCGGGAGAGTTCTGGATATCAGCATGACGTCATCATGGTTTTGCTGTTTTCAAATGCTGCACGTTTTCTTAGCAGTGAAGTTGTAGATATCAGAATCATTCGAATTTCACAACATGACATCACCGTTGCTTGATGTTTTCTCAGCAAATTAATATTATTGGGTTTAGGGGGTGCGTGTATTGAAAAGTCACAGTTGCTCTTTCGAGTACAAACACCATTTATTGAGTAAGGTTCCCTAGCGGCATTAGCCGGTACTTCATATGTTGTTCACCTCGAGGGAAATTAAGGCTCCCTAGCGGCATTAGCAGGTACTACAACCATGCCTTGGATTTGCTGTTTTCTTTTATTAGCGGGGAGGTTGTAGATATCAGAATGACGTCATCTTGGTCTTGCTGTTTTCAAGTGGTGTGCCTAAATAAGTTTTCTTAGCGGGGAAGTTGTAGATATTAACATCATTCGAATTTCACAACATGATATCACCTTAGCTTGATGTTTTCTTAGCAAATTATTATTATTAGGTCTTGTAGGTGCATGCATTGAAAAGTCACAGTTGCTCTTTCGAGTGGAAACACCATTTCTTGAGCATGGTCCCCTGGTGGCATTAGCCGGCACTACTCCAGCTTAGGGAAATAGCATAGGATTTTGATTTTGTTTCTGAAGTTCGCTTATTTTTCATCTCGAATCTTGGGGATACGAGACCACTTTGGGGATACGAAACCACTTTTAGCGCTCTCCAGCATAGATAAATAGCATAGGAATTTTATTTTGTTTCTGAAGTTCGCTTATTTTTCATCTCGAATCTGGGGGATACGAGACCACTTTGGGGATACGAGACCACTTTTAGCGCTCTCCAGCATAGGGAAATAGCATAGGATTTTGATTTTGTTTCTGAAGTTCGCCTATTTTTCATCTCGAATGGTCCCCTGGTGGCATTTGCTGGTACTACCAATTTTTGTTCATCTCGGGCTTGGGGATACGAGATCACTTACAGCACTCTCCAGCATAGGAAAATAGCATAGAATTTCGATATTTCTTTAGTAAGGTTACCTAGCCGCATTAGCCGGAACTATTAGCATGCCTTGGTTTTGCTGTTTTCTTTTATTAGCGGGGAAGTGCTAGATATCAGCATGGCATCATCTTGGTTTTTATTGAAAAGTCACAGTTGCTTTTTCGAGTCCAAGCACCATTTCTTGAGCAAGGTCCTCTGGTGGCATTTGCTGGTACTAACTATGTTGTTCATCTCGGATTCGGGATAAGATATCACTTACAGCACTCACCAGCATAGGATTTCGATATTTCTCGAGTAAGGTTACCTAGCGGCATTAGCCGGAACCACTAGCATACCTTGGTTTTGCTGTTTTCTTTTATTAGCGGGGAAGTGCTAGATATCAGCATGGCGTCATCTTGGTTTTGGGGAAATAGCATAGAATTTCGATATTTCTTGAGTAAGGTTATCTAGCGGCATTTGCCGGAACTAATAGCATGCTTGGTTTTGCTGTTTTCTTTTATTAGCGGAGAAGTGCTACATATAAGTATGACGTGATCTTGGTTTTGCTGTTTTCAAGTGCTGTTGTACATACCAGCATCATTCGAATTTCACAACATGATATCACCTTGGCTTTATGTTTTCTTAGCAAATTATTATTATTATTGGGTCCTACGGGTGCGTGTATTTAAAAGTCGCAGTTGCTTTTTCGAGTCCAAACACCATTTCATGAGCCTTCGATAAGAATATGGTAATTCTATCTTCGGAATATTGGTGTGGTGGGCCTAATTTTTCTTACTATTAATGAAAGTGAATAAACAAGACTTCTCAATAAATCACTTGTCAGATGAGTATTGCAAGTTGTATGGGAGATCATAATTAACTGTGAGTAAACAGTAAGAAGATTTCTGGTAACTGTATGTCCAATACGTAATCTTACAGGCGGAAGAAAATTTTACAAGAATCTGGTAACTGCATTTCCTTATAAACCTTATATAAACCGTATATAAATGTTATGTAAATTGATATGTTCTAGATGAAATCACATTCTATAATATCTGAAAATAGATAGCAGCAAAATGAAAGGCTATAAAAATTTGGTGGCAGTTTGTTCTATACAAAATCTAATAATAATAATCTAAAAAGGGAAAAGAAAATTGCATGAGAATTTGGTTAGTGGTTAGTATCCTCCCGAATGTTGGACTGTTAAGATGGATATTGAGGAGTTTTTAAGAGAATATAATAACATCTTACTCGATGAGCATAAGAAACAAATCCAAGAATGCTTTAACTTTTTAAAATTATATGAAAGTATTGCAAAAGTTGACTCAAAATTTGGTGAGCACCATATAAGCTGCCCTTGGTCAAGTGATGATTCAACGGATGGACCAGATACATGTGAATGTTGTGGTGTTGCCAGATGCCGAAAAGAAGTTGTGAGGCTATATAAATTCTATCAAACACAAAGTAATTGCGAGGTATGCCTTAAGAAGTGCGATTTAACTTAGCACTAGAAATTCTCATTTTGTATACCTGGAGAGCTCATAAAAGATCATGGAAACTTGCGCTGTAGGCAGATGTTGATTTCAATGACAGACAGAGGACAGAAGTGCGATTTAACTTAGCACTAGAAATTCTCATTTTGTATACTTGGAGAGCTCATAAAAGATCATGGAAACTTGCGCTGTAGGCAGATGTTGATTTCAACGACAGACAGAGGAAATTTTGATTACATCTAACATCGAGATTACAGCTCGGACCCAGAGGATTATAAGATGTGAAATAGAATGATACACTAAGAGTTATATGTTAATACTTTTAAATTTTTAATAAATGATATTTTATATATGGCCTTCTTTTTATTCAACTGATAAAAGATAAACAGCTTTTCAAACAGCTCTGATAACAGCTTAATAGCTTTTCAAACAGCTCTGATAACAGCTTAACAGCTTTTAAAAAGCTCTGATAACAGCTTAACAGCTTTTCAAAAAGCTCTGATAACAGCTTAACAGCTTTTCAAACAGCTCTGATAACAGCTTAACAGCTTTTCAAACAGCTCTGATAACAGCTTAACAGCTTTTAAAACAGCTCTGATAACAGCTCAATAGCTTTTAAACAGCTCTGATAATAGCTTAACAGCTTTTCAAACAGCCCTGACAACAGCTTAACATCTTTTAAAACAGCTCTGATAACAGCTTAGCAGCTTTCAAACAGCTCTGATAACAGCTTAACAGCTTTTAAAACAGCTCTGATAACAGCTTAACAGCTTTTCAAACAGCTCTGGCAACAGCTTAATAGCTTTTCAAACAGCTCTGATAACAGCTTAACAGCTTTTAAAACAGCTCTGATAACAGCTGAACAGCTTTTAAACAGCTCTGATAACAGCTTAATAGCTTTTCAAACAGCTCTGATAACAGCTTAACAGCTTTTAAAACAGCTCTGATAAGAGCGTAACAGCTTTTAAACAGCTCTGATAACAGCTTAACAGCTTTCAAAATAGCTCTGATAACAGATTAACAGATTTAAAACAGCTCTGATAACAGCTTTAATTTTTTGCTAGTAAAGTACATTTAAAAACATTGAGGTGGAGTTATTTAATAGAAATATTTGCAAGATTTTATAGATGGACTTTTCCAGCTTTTTTCGCCACGAATTAGTAAACAATTTTTCATAAAACCTAAACCTTTTCACCATGGCATGCTAGTAGTTCCGGCTAATGCCGCTAGGTAACCTTACTCGAGAAATATCGAAATCCTATTCTATTTCCCTATGCTGGTGAGTGCTGTAAGTGATATCGTATCCCCGAACCCGAGATGAACAACATAGGTAGTACCAGCAAATGCCACCAGGGGACCTTGCTCAAGAAATGGTGTTTGGACTCGAAAAAGCAAATTCAGAATCAAAATCAAAATCCTATGCTATTTCCCTATGCTGGAGAGCGCTAAAAGTGGTCTCGTATCCCCAAAGTGTTCTCGTATCCCCAAGATTCGAGATGAAAAATAAGCGAACTTCAGAAACAAAATCAAAATCCTATGCTATTTATCTATGGTGGAGAACGCTAAAAGTGGTTTCGTATCCCCAAAGTGGTCTCGTATCCCCAAGATTCGAAATGAAAAATAAGCGAACTTCAGAAACAAAATCAGAATCCTATGCTATTTCCCTATGATGGAGTAGCACCGGCTAGAAAACGTGCAGCATTTGAAAACAGCAAAACCATGATGACGTCATGCTGATATCCAGAACTCTCCCGCTAGTAAAAGAAAACAGCAAAACCAAGGCATGCTGGTAGTTCCGCCTAAGGCCGCTAGGGAACCTTACTAAAGAAATGGCGTTTGCGCCCGAACAAATGTCGCTAATATTTCGAAAACCAAAGCCTGTAGAGGATTTCTGATGAAAATTTCATTCCGCCTCCCACCCCACACCGCCAAGAATCCATTTCCATGAGCAAAAATAACTTGAAATATTAATACGCTAATATCTCGAAAACTAGAGTCCGTAGAGGATTTCTGATGAAAATTTCGTTACCCCCCCCTCCCTATCTTTATTATACCACATGCTACCCCTCTAGAATCCATTGACATGAACAAAAATTTCCTACTATTAACTTTAATTATTAGTTCAAAATAAAAAGCCTACATTTAGGCGCTCAAGAAAAATCAATTATTACTAATATTAATTCAAAACCAGGCGCAATACTTGAAAACAACAAAAGCCTACATTTAGGCGCACCACACATCCAAAAAGTGAAGCAAAAAACTGAGCAAAAGTGAAGTAAAAAACTTCCCAAAACCGTAGCATGCTGCCATGTGTGGGACAAAAGTGAAGCAAAAAACTTCCAAGAGAATCGTACCACACATCCAAAGCCGTAGTACCGGAGTATGCTGGTAGTATCGGCTCACTGACATCTTCTAGAATCTGTTCATGGTGATGTCATGTTGTGAAATTCGAAAGATGCTGAACAAAGCCTACATTTAGACGCAGCACCCCCATGAGCAAAAAAAAACTTGAATTATTACTAATATTAACTATATCTAAAAAGGTAAAATCGCTAATATCTCGAAAACCATAGCCCGTAGTGGATTTCTGATGAAAATTTCGTTCCCCCTCTAACCCCCGCCCCTCTAACATATTCTAGAATCTATTGGCATGAACAAAACTATCCTAGGTAGCTTGGATTATTAATAATATTAACTATATCTGAAAAGGTAAAATCGCTAATATCTCGAAAACCAGAGCCCGTAGAGGATTTCTGATGAAAATTTCGTCCCCCCTAATACGCCCACCCCAACCATCTAGAATCCATTGGCATGAACAAAAATTTCCTAGCGTCAACTTTAATTATTACTAATATTAGTTCAAAACCAAAAGCCTACATTTAGGCGCACCACATATCTATTTAAGGAAACCGTAGTACGGGAGCATGCTGGTAGTACCTGCTAATGCCGCTAGGGCGCAGACAAGACTAAACGACACATCCCGGTAGTATCGATTAATCCCGCTAGGGCACAGTCGAGACTCAATGAAACCAAAAGCCTACATTTAGGCGCAACACATATCTATTTAAGAAAACCGTAGTACGGGAGCATGCTGTTAGTACCGGCTAATGCCGCTGGGGTGCAGTCAAGATCAAATGATACATCCCGGTAGTACCGATTAATCCCGCTAGGGCGCAGTCGAGAGTCAATGAAACCAAAAGCCTACATTTACGCGCAACACATGGTGCATCCAAGGCGCAATGTTGTATCCAAGACACAAACCAATACAACCAAGACACACACACCTACATTTAGCAAGTTCTCAAACCACCTAGCGACGGTGGCGCCATCTGTGCGAAATCCTGGAGGCTTGAAAAAGTGGTCTGGTAGCCCCATAGTTTAACTACTTAACAGTTTTACGATTTGAAAGTGTTTTTCGAACAGGTGAATTGAATGGGGCGGTAGCGCTGGAAGTTCTCTGAACACGCTTATCTTCCAATTTTGTACAAATTTGAACAAGAAAGCTAGGTGTGGCTCACTCCCAGCTTACATACGTCAATTTCTCTCATGGATCAGTCTTAATGGCACTAGACTTATACTTCAGAGGACACTAACCCGATTTGAGTCCAACGACGTTTTTGGACAAGGAGTTTGTCTCTGGAACACACTTCCTGAGGCGGTTAAGAAAATCTGGTCCTGCAAGTAATTCAAAGAACTCGCTTTGCTTCACCTTATGGACACCAATGCACGCTAAAGAATACTTCCTCGGCACTTTAGCACTCATTTCCGAGTCTTATATTCATACTTCTTGGTTATGCGAGATTTCGTGTCTTCCGGTAAAACTTTGTGCGACTTCTTAGAATTTCGCTTTTAACCTCGCTACAGTTGTACATACTCCGATCCACATTCGGTGCATTTGTATTATCTGCCAGTTTTTACATGACCGTTCAAAGCACCATTTGTAATAAAACGCTTTTCACTTTTTCCATATTTAAAGTTTTCTCAGCGTGCACCTTTTGATAGTGCTGGCAAACTTACTTTAAACTAGTGAACTACTTTCCTCGTTATGACTGCAATTGATGTCTGGGCAAAAGTACACTTTAATTTTGTTACTTTCGTATTTTACCTTTTATTTTGTGACGTTTATCCAGATGCATTTGCAAATTTGATAGATTGGTAAATTTTGTAAAACAATTTTCTTGTGTGCATTTCAGAATCCTATTTACCAGTAAGTCTTCTGCGGGGATAATTTGAATGACGTCTGTTAAACTGATTTTCAACAATTTTTATGTTTAGTTTCTGTTAAACTATTTCAAAGGTTTATAACGTAAATCCAATGTTCAATACAATTGTCATTTTTTAACTGACAGATGAAATTTAAAAAAATCCTATAAATGAGCAGTAGATTATGACATTAGTAGTTGGCATTTTTGACAGTAGCAATTGGCATTTTGACATTAGCAGTTGGCATTTTGACATTAGCATTTGGCACACAAATCTGGTTGTGCTCTTCATTCGTTTTCATTTTATAATGGTCAGCACCCAGCACTTCTGACGGAATGGTGGTACCAGAGCCAGGCTTTTTAAAATCGTGACCGGTGTAATAAATTTGGATTTTCCTGTAGAAGTCGTCATTGTTAATATAAACATATTACAGCTTTGGCGAAATCAAATATGATTACCAGCCTCTCGGTAAATTTTATGATGGCTATGAAGCAGCAGTTATCGCCAGTGAATATTATTTGGGCTTACTTGATATATCTTTTGCTTTTGGGTTTTATACCTTTTGCTAGTGAAAAGCAGCTCGGAATATTTTCAGAGAGAAACGCACCTTTGACTGTCTAAAATCGAATGTATTTTTCATATTCAAGTTCACTTAATTTATACAAAAATTTAATGGATGTCCAAACAAAATTGTACACTCAAAAAAATTTCTTAACAGAAATATACAAGTCAATACGAAATTGTCCACTCAGAATATCACAAAAAGAATCTTCAATCGACAAAGCAAGAAAAACATCTTGCACAATAAATTCTTGCTCGGCCACTTCAAATGGGTCAGTCAGTGAAATGCTTGAACCCATTTGTTATGACACTCAAGTGCAGTCAGAGCATCTTGACATGCATTTCTTCGCATTTGCGATTCATTATGTTTGCGATTATGAAATCTTAATATTGTCACGTCACCTGAGTTCGCACACGCCTGGCAATGCTGATGCGGAGAACTGAGGAGTTAATCTCTAAAGCTCAACGAAGTATCAGGCAGTCAACTTGCAACGACCAACGAAAGACGAACACGGTGGATATCTCGACGCGACGCACGTATTATTTCTTTAAATAAAGTTTATCTTTGAATATAAAACTCGCTGAGTGTTTAATATTTAAAAGTAGAATTAGTCCCACTATATCCCCTTTTCCACTCCACATCCTGACAACATCAGAAGTGGGATCGGTGTGATTGTTTTATACATTAAAAAAAACGAAACGAAAAACCAAAAACGGAACGCATTTCCCCGTATTGTGGTGACTAATGGTTCTAACGATCTAAAAAAATAATAATAATCATCATTGTGTTCACTTTGTTTGTGTAGTTATTCATGAATACGGGTGCGGAGAAAACGGAGAAATTACATTTCAGTTCTTTTAAACTAAAAAAGTTTAAAGAAGTTTGTCGTGGATTGGGCATAGCGAGTACGGGAAAAAAGCGACTTAGTGAAACGTATTGAAAGCTATTATTGTGTTAATGTGAGTGCATCAGACGGAATAAACAGTGAGAGTGCAAGTGCAGAAAACGTTACGGTGCTGCATCGGTATATCGCTGCAACGGATGAGCAGCATCATACACTAACACCGGATCAAAACTCTACATTTACGAACATATTACCGCAAGCGAATTCGACAAACACGGAAACGCATGGTAGTAAGTGTACGACTACTACTAATAAGGTAAGCTCTCATTCGATGTATAATACTCACTGTACACCATCGTGAATAGCTGTTTCAAGTATTATTCCAACGATACCAACCTCAAGTGTAAACCTTACACAAGCGTTGATGCCTCACCACTATACAAGTGTAACTACGAACGCAATACGAATGCCCGTCACTACAGTGTGAATACAAACAAATCTTTCTCCATATGCGGCTCCATTTTCACATATCTCTCCATTGGCTGACGCACAAGTATACATTCCGCCGATTCTGCGTACTTCACCAACTGTTCTGTAAGCGTCGAATCAAGTGTAGAAGATCTTCAACTGCATGATCAGCTTCAATTTCCAATCTATACAACCGCGTCGGCACCACAAACAAATTCTAATTTTATGATGCCTCCTCGTGCAGAGAACTTTATATACCACAATATTCGTGATATTATTGCAGTATTACCAGATTTTCATCATTGTGATGAAAATTCAAAGACGTCAGAACAATTTATACAACGAAAAAACAAATTAAAAGAAACGTATAATTGGGATGACAAGTTACTAATTTTTGCAGTGCAATCGAAATGAAAGGGACCAGCGAAGTTATGGACGGATTGTGGCCAGTCTGTACGGTCTGGTCTGAATTTATAACACATTTTCTAAATGACTTTCCTGTCATGACAAATATCGCGGATATACACATCGAAATGATATCTACAAAACGAAAATTTAACGAAACATTAGAAGAGTACTATTACAAAATGCTGGCGTTGGGGAGAAAAGGAGATTTGCGGGAATCTGCAATTATAAAATACATACGAAACGGAATAAATGAAAATAATTTCAGAAATGCGGTCGCCACGCAACATTATACGCTTTGCAACGAGTTATTACGATCTATTAAAATGATTCCAAGCATCAATCCGAATATACATTTATTAAAACCATTCGTAGCTAGACACAAAGTTAACCACAAGTCTTCTGTTGCAGCAATTTCTACGAACCAAACTTCAAAAATTAATGAAAAAAAACCCAGTAGTTTGCTATAATTGCTCAAATATTGGACATATTTCCCTTCGTTGTCCTTTTCCTCAAAAGAAGGAACGTTGTTCAAGTTTTTTTCAAAACGAATCACACTACTGCTCAGTGTCGAAGCAAAAACAAAATTCAGTAACTAGAGCAAATGTTTGTAATATAGAATAGTTACCGCATACTACATCAGAAGTTATAAAACCCATTGAAATAAACGGAAAAATTATTAATGCTTTCATTGATCCCGGAAGTAATAGAACCTTAATTCAAAAATCTCTTGCGGAACAAATTGGTATCATTGAGGGATGTCAAATTGTTATAAATGGATTCGCTAGAAGTAGCTACCGTTGTACGGAACAGTTGAAAGCAAAAATTAGAATTGATGAGAAACATTTACGAAAATTATATTTTAGTGGTCGACAATAAATACCTGAAATATGAAATTTTACTGGGACGGGATATCCTCTTCCAAGAGGGCCAGTGTTTGGTTATCCAAGGAGAAGAGTGTTGGTTAGAAAAAAAGCGAAAGAAAAGGTTTTGGAACTTCACAATACATTAAAACGTCACTCAACAATTTCGCTACGAAACTAAACGATCTAGGCAAATGTTCTACCAGTAAGATGGAAATAAAATTAAAAGTAAATGAATATGTGCAAATTAAGCCATATAAAATTGCATTCGCAAATCACAAAATTATCGAAAATATAATCTCTGATTTACTCGAGAACGAAATAATCCGACCATCAGAGTCTTCCTTTGCTTCACCTGTTGTGTTAATTGAGAAAAAAATGGAGAACATAGACTATGCGTCGATTATCGACAGCTAAATAATCTCACATTAAAATTACCGTATCCAATGCCTAATCTAGAGGAGCAGTTCGCTTATTTAGCTGGAAATAGATTTTCACCACTTTGGATCTGAAAATGGGGTATCATCAAATTGAACTCGAAGAAAGCTCGAAACAGGACAATGCGTTCGTCACTCACCAGGGACATTACGAATATAATCGGATGGCCTTTGGGTTAGTAAATGCCCCGGGTGTATTTCAAAGTATTATTAATGAAATAATAGCTAAACTACCTGCGGGAGAGGTAATGGCTTATCTTGACGATATTATCATACCAAGTAAGGATGTAAATAGCGGACTACAACGATTAGAGAGATTGTTAAAGGAACTGTTGGCAAATGGATTAACTTTGAGATTGGATAAATGCAAATTTTTAGCACGAGAAATTTCCTACCTTGGACATTTGGTCGACGAGAAAGGCATTCGTCCTGGAGAAAGTAACTTTAAGGAACAAACGTTTCCTCGGATTAAGCGAATTTTTCCGTAAGTTTGTGGAAAACTATTCAGTTATCGCAAAGCCATTAACCGGTTTATTAACAAAGATAGCAGAACATAACTTCGTATGGGGATCTCCGCAGCGAAATGCTTTTAATGAACCGGTCCTAAAACTAACAAATAGACCGCTATTAACACTTTATGATTTTAACGCTCGACATGAAGTACACACGGATGCTAGTAGTATTGGTCTGGCTGGCGTGCTTTTGCAATCCATGGACGGTAAAACCTAGAAGCCAGTTTGTTATTATAGCCGACACTGTACCGATTCCGAAAGAAAGTTCCACAGCTATGAATTAGAGGTGTTAGCGGCCGTAGAATCCCGGGACCGTTTTAGAATATATGTGTTGGGAAAACATATTCGTCTTTTCACAGATTGCTCTGCGATCGCAAGGACAAAAGCTAAGACTGAATTTATTCCACGTGTAGCCAGGTGGTGGTTCAGACTAGGAAGAGACGAGGAATTTGGGTCTTTTATAAAATTGGCTGTTGCATTAGCGGTTCTCACGAATGCACGCTTATCCTCCAGCCTATTTCCACTGTACCCAATATATTCCGATTGTCTTCTCCCCTCACTATATTCCTCGTCACTTACATTATGAAATACCGCACCGTCATAAGCTGTGGACAAAGTCTTGTACAATAATTGTGCCCGTAATGGCTGCTCCAATATGGGTATCCTTTTCTCTCTCTGTCCTAAAGCTTTCTCTACATTGCGTGCCGGACTTTTCGCTTCGAGCTGTTTGTCATAAGCACAAGATGCGATGCACTCCGCTATGTTAATGTTATCCACCTCTATTCTGGCCTGAAATCGACTTCCGTAACTCCTACTTTGCCAAGCTGTGGGTGTCACTCGTGCACAAGATGCAACACTTTTACCAGAGGCACTTGCCTCGTTGCCCTTCCGAGCACCTTGTACCCTAAGTTTCCTGTTTACACAGTCAATAATGACTCTGCCACTGAGGAAATCCATCATACCATCAGCTGGAATCGAGTTGGTATCACCAATGACGTCGAAATTACAGTCTTGCCCACCGTTGTCTATGAGCAGCTTCGCCTCACATGCGCCTATGGACCTCCTGGAAATTCCAAAGTGTCCCCCTATTCGTAGTTTCTGGTGCTTATTTATGGGTGTACCTCTCTTTATCCTAGCGACCTTAATTAAGCTACAAGGGGACCCAGTCTCAAATAAAAGTCTAAATTTACCTACTAAGACTATGTCCGACGGCACTGTGATGACAAACTTACTCTTGGAATTCACTTCTTCACTCTCCTTCTCGGCTAAATACTTTTTCAGACAGTTTGCCGTGTAGTGATCCTGTCTTCGACAGAATTGGCAATAAGGCCCTTTCCGTCCTGAACGGAATTCATCTTGGATGCCAGTTGCATAGTTTGCCACTCTGACGTGATGAATTCCGCAATTGGATTCCTCGTGCCCATATTTCTGACATTCACTACAGAAGAGCACTTGTTGGTAATCTCTCGCAAGGTGTCCACGCTATCCGCATTGAAAACACTCATAGATCTGGGAGGGTGTTCTCCTTGTCGAAGATGCTTGGTTCCTTTCTGATGACATCGGCCCTGTTCTGGGTAGGCACGGTCTCGAATTCTGTCTGGGCTCGTCTCTATAACGATCCCCCGTTGCCCATTTGTTTGTTGCACTTACTGTGTTCGACTTTGGTTCTTCTTGCCATACTCCCGATTCTCTCACTTGAAGTCTTTTGGCGTTCTTTTCAAAATAACTGGCTTCCTATCTCACTTCTTCCAGTGACTGAAACTTGAGCCCTATAAGGTACACTTGCGTGGGTCTACTCCTCACACCCGCTTTGAAAGTAGCTACAACATCGGCCTCCAACTCGGCTAGTAGCCCCTTTTCCCCTCCTGGGTATTTGGTCGAAACAGGCTCCTTATTCTGATCGCGAAGTTCTTCCATTCGATCCACAAACTCCCTGATGTCCTCTCCAGGTCTCTGTCTATATGCCAGCATTTCAGTGCGCAATTCACTGAAAGATTTTCTCGGCAAGTATGCAGTTTTTACCGCTTGCTGCAAAGACTTTAAGTCCCTAGGCTCCTAAGAACTTATTAGGTAATAAGCGTCATCGGCCAGGCGATATTTTATGCCTGTGATGAAAATGTCCGGCTCTTTCAGTCGATCTTACAAGTCCTTACTGCAGCTAAGAAATCCGCAACTTCTTTTACAAGTTTTGGCGATATTTCCCCCGAGAACATTGGTACATATTTAGCTACCATGTCCATGATCTTTTCATATGTATCTGCCATCTTGTACACTTTTACTGATTTCTTATATTTTTATCAATTTCCAATCTACTTCGATCTGGTAATTTCATTAACTTCGAAATTCACTTTTTCTCTAATTACGTTTATGCTTCATTCCGACAAATTTATACAACACAATCTTTCGCAAAACTCAAATCTTTATTAAAGGTGCTAATCGAATACCAATGCTCTATATTACCTTAAACATGCAAAACTATAATATAACTGCCGCATTTCATTACTCTGAATTCAGCTATTATTCGTACATACAGAACACAAACGCTTTCTCTAAATTTTTTATTTGTCCTTACACAGATGCACACAATCACAAACATAACACACCATACGTTACTTGAACCCCAAATTATTCTCGTAAAAAACTAGTCTAGTAAAACAACTAACTAACGCGATAAGTTAAGTAGACGCGCGTATCATCAACGCCTAAACCGAACACGACATTGAAAAAATTTCTAATTCTCACGTAGCTAAAACATAGATTCTCTTTAAAATATTCCACCTTACAACATTATTTGATTTTAACTTTAACACTTTTTATCTCCACGAAAGAAGCATTATCTTAAACTCAACCACTAAATGAATTACTTTAGGCTGAAAAGTAAATGGAGCTAAACATAACTAAGCATAACTCCCAAAAACAAAAAAAATGGAGCAGCTAAAAAAGCATAACTCCGAATATATATCAATTTTAAAAACACAATACCTTTTTAAACCGGCTGAGCATGAAGTGGGGTACATTCAGCTTATACAATGATTGACGTTGCTTCAATTAAGACATTCGAATGCAAGATAGAATACTAAAACCATACGTTAGTTTTTGGTATGTTATCTAAGTACTTCAAGGAAATTGCACATGAAGAATGTCTTTCACTTTACAAACACGGAACATAAGTTAAATTGTGGAAATAAATTCAAACAGTACTTGTTTCTTGTCGGAACAAAACTCACCAAAAACAAAATAATTTAAAATACAATAAAACCAAAACTCACACTAAAAAAATGAAACAATCCTCCCTCGATGTCCCAGCTTACATATTATGAATCAAAAATCTAAAAAAAAAAACTTAAAACAAACTCACCGTGTGATAATTCCAATTCAGTACAGCGCCGGCTATATATAAATATAAAAATATGAATTTTCAATAAATTAAATAACAAAAACTTTCGCACAAACGTCTTGTCTCCAGCAAAATTCCTTGTGAGTGACATAAGCTGCAAGTTTAACAAGCACCGTCGCTGTCAAACATACGGTTCTATATGGCGGTCTCTGAATATAGGGATAAATGGTGATACCAAGAAAAATCGTGTACATTAGCGTGGCTTTTCTCTGGGGTCCTTGAAATGATAGCAATTGGAGAAATGTATGTTCAGCTGCTTAAATTTGAAACAACTGAGAAATTGTTGGGTACCTTGGCGTTGTAACAGACACTAGGGGCATTTTCGGAGGGAGGAAGCCCAATATTTTCAACCATATAGTATCTTGTTGCACCGCTCTCTATGTTGATTCTACTACATGCCTGTTCTGCGCTCCCTTTATAGCTAATACAACCAGAATTTGACTGCGCTAAATATGACTTATCACACTTCCTGTACTCTCTATATTTTAAGCTGGCGCTATTGTTAAAGGCACCAAGAGAGGCAAGGCTCATATGTAAATTGTTAATATATTCGGCAGCTATAAATAGCGACCTGGTGGAAGTAGCAAATCATTTGCTTTTTGAGCAAGCTACAAGATCGGTACTTATATGCCGTTATATGCAGTCTTGCTTAACAAATCACGGGAATCTTTGAACCCGATATATTACTAACCCATATACTAAAATCAACTATTTTATTTAAATTCAATATATTTTTCATGTATACATATATGAGCAGTTCATTGACGCTCATTTTATCTATTTTAACCTCACGTTTTATTTCTGGTTAACACCTATTTTCTCCTTCTCTCATTAACCCGTTTGCGAAAATGAATTTTAAATTAATTGCAAGTAGAGTAAAGTTGAATTTTAGCCTAAATTGAGTGAAGTTTTTTTTCTAGTTTTAAGCCATGAACATTGATAAAATAAAAATTGGGTCTTGGACATTTTGAAATTATCTAGTATTGTCATTTCTTAAACCGGCACCTCCCCATTTTAGTATTAAGCCCATATTAAGATTTAATAGTACTAGTAGCTATTCAGCAATTGTAGCTGGTACACTTATTACTTATCCCTATTTGGATAGACAATGTACTGATCCAAAATTTAGGATGAAATTCTGGGAATTAATATCAAGTAATTCCTTTAAAACTACCAAACATGCTATCCTGGCCTAAGGAAAGGCAACAAAGATCCGTAACCATAGCCAAAATAACACCAACACAAGTACCAACATCATGTATACGGTACAAACAGAATACATGTATTTGTAATTTCAGGTTGCCGTGTTATTGGGTTTCAAACTGAACATCCAAGATTGATTATTGTACCCAAGTTAGGAACAGAGTATTGGATCACCAAGAAACCTTCTGACGTGATCAATTTAGATCTATTGACGTACTTGAACTCAGATTTGTACATATACACAGAAAGGCATTTGAAGGTCAAAATCGAGAAACTACACAAAAATTGCTTAAGAAAATGTGAAAAAAACGCAGAAAGGGATACGTTTTAAGTTCAGAGTCTGATAGGTCGTTTTAAAGCTAAGTTTCTAGGCTTTTTAAATCAAATATGAAAAGTTGTGTGTTGACGTGTTTGTAAGGTTCCGTACTCAAATAGTGCAACGCTACCCTATTACTAAGCCTCCGCTGTCCGTCCGTCCGTCCGTCTGTCTGTCAGCGGGCTGCATCTCATATATCTAATAGGTAGACTGTTGACATTTTTACAGAGAGTGTATTTCTATTGCCGATTTCAATTGCAAATAATAAAAATAAAATAAAATTAAAAATTAAAGGGGACCTCCATACAAGAAACGTGACTTTTTTGGCGTTTTTCGCTTAATCTTAACAATCGATCTATCTATGGAAACATAATAGGTACACACATGAAATTTTCAAAGAGTGAGTAATACTATAGCTGTTATAACAACAGATAATGAGAATAAAATAAAGTGAAAAATTAAAGGGGATCCCCATGCAATTAAATTTTGTTTTTGCTCGATATGAAAAGCACAGACTGTTAAATCTTGTATGATGGTACGGAACGGTTTGTGTGCGGGTCCGACTCGTACTTGGCCAGTTTTTGTTTTCAATAAAGAAGTTAAATAAAAAAAGACGAGTTTAAATTCCGAAAGAGAATATCATTGAAAATTTCAACGATTATCAATCTAACAAATTTTAAATTATCGTCGTAAAGTGTAACGTTCAGAAGTTGGTGTCATTACTTCCCTCACCCATACAATTTTTTGCTTGTCTAAGCATCCCCAAGACCACATATGTGATACCATGTATAATCTGTTAGTACCTAATTAGTATTAGATTTGTTTTATAAGTATGTACAACTAATAATGAAAGCAATTTCCCAAACTGTGTTTTTTTTTAAGGAAACTTAAAATAATCGGAGAATGTTAAACTTAAAAAAAAATCTTTATTATTTTTCATATTAACCACTCTTAAATGTATTCTATTCACAGTAAGCTGACATTTTATTTATCGAATGGGGATGGAAGTGGTGCATCTGCTTCATATATCATCATAGCCTTTCCGTATTGATTTCTGTTTTTCCTCTTTTTAGCTAGTATTTCATCTTCACCACTGCTGCTACCAGAAGTTGTGTCTCCTAACTTTAATTTTGCTGATAAGCCTTCCAGTTCCAAATCCAAATGGAGCTGATCTAGTTGATCATTGACTAAAAACGGCTGCAAAGTAAATAATTAATTCTAATTGGTGTATTACTCCTATGTTGTAAATATGTTTTCAATGAGTTTCTAAGAATTTACCCTTCATTTCGGATTTATTTTTTAGATAGTTTGTAGTTTTTATTTTATGAAACGTCGGAAATTGGGCCATATTTACACGAGTGACATATTCGTTATTATTTATGTAATTAATTGTCATGATCGTGCTCTTTTTTTCATTATTTCGGACATTAAAAAAAAACTGTCATTAATAATGTTGTCATTATAACACATCGTGTAAATGGGATTATTTTAGCTGATACATATTCTTTGCTGTGCAACTGAATTACTTGGTTGAGTTACAAAATGATCATTTTCGCATAAGGCAAATGTATAACTTTAAATGTATGTACATAAACTTTAAATACATGTACATAAACTTTAAATGTATGTACATAAAGTTTGAATGTATGTACATACAAAAACTTAAATTCATATAAAATAAAGACAGAGAAGTCATTCCACAAAAAAAATGGCCAATTTAAAGGAGAATGCCCATTTTTGGCCTAACTACTCATGTTAGAAGATGCATTATGATATTCTGAATATATTTTATTAACAGGGTTTATTTCAACTAAGCTATGACTGTGGAAAATCCAAGAAAAATACTTAAAAAAATATAGAATCTTTCTACTATTAAAGAAAATCTTCTACGGATTATAATGGACAACTAGCTGAATCGAATATAAAAAGAGTTATGACTGCTAACAATATTCTATCGGGATTTCTCCCGTAATGCAAAATAGATAAAGGTAAATGTATAGCCCATTAAAGCAATCCATAACAACTACAGCATGGCTAGAAGTTATTATTACGTAAAGGGCGGGCGACTTCTATTGGAAATGAATACAAATTAAGTACAGACATAAACAACTTTCAGAGACTTGTATTACGTGCAACAGAAAAAGACAGCCGACATCTATTATATACGGACATAAACAACTTTAGGTTCGGCGAATCGATGTGTCTAAAATAGAATTTTCGGAAAGGTTTTAGACAATTTGTAGAGTATGAATAAATACAGCAGTTGTCACCGCCAGGAGCGAGCCTTGTAGTCTTAGATAACACGAACACGTTTAATAAAACAACACAAAATAGAGAATAATATATAATTAATTGTACTGTTATAAATCTTTCCGTTAAACGAGTGAATTATGATTATACTAAAAGTAAAGAATCTGCATATTACCCCCAGAATGGAATCCGACAAAGGAGATACCTTACTTCTCAATAGAATTAAAACTTGTCCTCTGTAAGATTTCAAAAGACCAATTTCGATCACGGATTTTGCCGGTGGTTGAAAATAGCCCACGCTCATATGTTGTGACATAGGTGCCTATACCCCGAATCACAATCATAAAGCCAATACGTAAATATCTTGCCCTATGCAATATATTGGCGTACTACAAATTGACCCTGAAAATCAAAAATACTTTTTTTTAATTTCAATTTAATTCAATTTCATTTGCATTTAAAAATACATTTACGTACTACAACAAAATGCAATTTAGCATAAATTGCATTTTGTTATCAGTCATACATTCCGTTCACACGGCATCTATACTTTCCTACATACACACAATTATTCTCATCGCCTTAAAATATTTTTTTTTCAAGCCACAAGTGCTTATCAGATTTCATGCATATGCACTGTGTTTAAACCTTTTGTATCTTCCCACGTACGATTTTTCACGCCACGGGAAAGTATTGAAAATATTAAAAAAGGTTTTGGAAGCTTATAATTAGTACATGGGTGCAATATCGCCGATCCTCGGGGAGTTTGTTATGAAAAACCGCCGAGAGAATTTTGCTTCGAAGACCGGGATTTGTGAAAAATTATCAAAAGTGGAGAATGATTCCAAGTATACATCTTGCACAACTAAAAGAATTTAAGAATTTAACTCACGTGTAAAAAAAAGGAGTCTAGGCATTCAAGGATTTAGTTAATGTGTAAAACAATTTATTTGAGAATGTGTAAAAGGAATTAGGAACTTAGAGTTTACCTAATGTGAAAATTTTTGTGTGAAGCATCCAACTATTGTGTGAACCTAAAAAAAAACTAGGAAATATCTAAAGATTAGAGAAAGCTAAAACTTTGAGACTAAATAAAGAATTAACTGTGAAGAACAAAAAAAATAATAATAATAAATTTTTCTTGGATTGATGTTGATTGTGTTTCTCTGACAAGAACGGCGGAAAAGTGTCAACTCTCTAACAAACACGGTGTATACCACAAACCATCTGGTGGTAGCGGTGTTCCGTACGAATAAAATAGTGCCTTGAAAAAAAATGTTTTTTTTTTCAAACAAATTAATTAATAAAAATAACAATTTTTTTTTAAATTAATTAAATTCCACACCACAAAACATCAGGTGGCAGCGGAACCTAAAATCAAATCAGTGCACAAAAATAAATCAATAAAAACAACACCTAAAAACTGATGGCACAGGTAACGGAACGAAAACCAGTAAAAATAAATTAATACGTACCATAGAATCAAGTGGAAAAAAAATAATAATAATATACTAAAATATAATAAAAACACAACAGTGGCGGACGTATAATAATAATTATAATAAAAACTAAATACAAAGTCAACAAAAAATTATTATAGTAATACAACGAAAACAACTGGTGGTAGCGGTGTACCTACCCGAACAACGAAATCAAAAAAAACAAACAAACAAATTAATAAATCAATAAACAAATAAATAGGTAAAAATAAACTAAAAGAAAAAGTTTTTATTGTTTAAAGTGCCACAGTACTCCACCGGTGGACCCTTACAGAGGCTTCATCCCTGCCTCAATAAAGACGTTTATTAAGGAAGGAAGGAAGGAAGGAACCAAAAAAAGCACAACACCATTCTCATCATAATTATCAATATAAACTCAAGATTAAATATACATTGGATAGAGTTGAAGGTACAGTGAAAGCTGTCTTTTTTTTTATATCTTAAATTAATTTTTTTTTAAACATATGTTTTTACACACATATGAAGAATATTTTTTTCAATATTAACCCATAAAACTTATTATCGTCATGAACAACTGAATATATATATATATATGTATATCTTTTTATTTTTGCTACGCATTACACATACAAGTGAATACACAAGGAATGATTTGGATTAAAAGAAATGATCCCACAAATAATTCTTAAACCTCATACCGAAATTTTGCGTATATACAGAATTTAATTCCCAAATTTCTTTCCTTAAAAAAAACTTATTTAGATATTTTCTGACTATTTACATATTTTCATATGAATTGTGATATGAATTTGCACAACAATTTCCTAATCAATTGAAAATACAAGAATGCACATTCTGCATTCTTGCATTATTCAATTGACCCAAAACCCAATTAATTAATCACAATAAATGCGATCGGTTGATTAATTGCAATTAAGCAAAACATACGCTAAACAAGATATATGTCACAACCTTAAGAAATGACTGTAATTGTTTACATGCGTTTGTTTACATTTCTGCAACTAGCGTAATACGAGTCAATTATATTGCGTCACATCTTTCTGCCGGAGTTAAGCACATAAGTGCAAATAAGCGGTTTAGTTTTAACGTGTTTAATGTACATTAATATTAATTTAGTTTAGGCCAGCAAATTCACGTTTGTATAAATTAAGTAGCGATACTCCAATAAACAATCAATTGATTTAGTTAATCAAAAAACAACAAGTAGTCGTTTATTTCACTTGGTATCTGCTGTTTACAACTGCGCCCATCGTACGTACTAACGGACATCTGCTGTTTACAGCTGCGCCCGCCTTAGTAGCGTAGGTCTGCTTTTTACAAAGCTTCTCCTATCTTCTCTACGGTCCACTTGCTGATACATAACAACGAGCTTTCTTCATCATCATTTACTATCGCATGGCGACCGTACATATATATATATACATACAGTTATAATATACATACTTATTACAATATATACATATGTGTGTAAAAGATGGAAAACAATTTCTTCCGATTCTCGGCTAATTAAATTAATTAAAATCAACACAGAAAAATTGAAATCCGCTCTTCCTAGAAGCGACCTCTGCGGAAAAACCCTATGAGCTTGTTGGTCAGAGAACTTCGACCAAAATCAAATATCAATCCCTGCATTAGGACTTCGTGAGCCTATCGGTCAGGTGAAAGATATTGATTGGAAGAGCCATCAATTAACAATTTAAAAATTTGCAGTTCAGATAAAAAAGTACTTTTCCTCTTCATTGCATACATATGTTATACACATCTAAATTTGTTTTTTATTTTATTGGCTATTTGCACTTCATTTGAAAGATCGTTGATAATAATAATTACTTTGTTTTGTGTTGTGATAAAACTTTTATTTTTTTCCTACAAATGTAATTCTCCCACAAAAAGAATTAACAGAAATATTTAAAATAAATAAATAATAATCATTTTTTTTAGATATTTCAGAATTCTTAGCATTCTTTTTATTAGAAATCAAAAATTTTGTAATACCAAAAAATCCAACGAAATTATCATCCTCCCCGTTACTGTATTTTACTCACTTCCTACAATTTACAAATTTTTTCCTTTAAAACAAAACTAATTACACATAAGAAACTGATTCGCAACTTATTACTGTTCGGAAATTTAAGGATTTGTTTTCTACTCGGCTGTGTTTTTTTTAAACACAATTTTCTCACATTTTCCATAGTTCCCCCAGATCAACCAAATCGAAGCTCGAAACGGACATTCCTAATATTAAAAAACTCTACATCATATCTGTACCAATTTTTCCGTCTGTTACTGTACAAATCAGTCATGACTGAAGAAACTAGTTCTTTCGATGAGCTTTGCTCATCCCAAATAGAGAAAACCAGCGAGATTAGGCAAATCTTCGCGGACTATCACAAAGCCGACAAAACAAAGCGAACACCTACTTTCGTCCAAAATAAACTACAAAAACTCGAAGAAATATGGAGCGCTTTCGAGATAACCGAAGAACAAATAATAAAACATGAAGACTTCACAGAGGAGCACGATTATTTCAAAGAAAGGTGTTCGGACAAAACTGAGGACTGGTACAAGCTGACGAAAGTGACACTTTCCGAAAGATTGAAATCAATCTTAGAAAGTACTACGAACCAGCAAAACCCATTTCACATTCCACCACCAAGAGCTTCATGGAGAATTCAAGTCATCACACAGGATACAGAAGCTAATAAGGAAACAGATGGTCCACAAAATAAAAGTACATACAGAAATCTACATACTAAAATTAAATCAATTACACGAGTGATACAATCATTAAACTGCGACTATACCCACGGCAACCAGAACATAATTAGAACAAAAACTAAGTATTCTGAATAAACAGTGGGCAGAATTCGAGGAACTCAATAACATATTCCAAACGCAATCTACGTCACAAGATGTAGAAAACAAATATTTCTCCGAAGATGTCTTCTGTAAAACAGAAGCAGAATATGAAAAAGCTGTAATTGCTATGCAAGAACACTTAGATACCCGATTCCCTAATTATCAACAGAACACAAGAAATAACTCACCACACTTTCACAATGAAAGCACAGAAATTAAAAATGAACATATTTCCCTATCAGAAATTAAATCGTTAATACCAAATTTTAACGGCGATCCAAAAGACCTCCACAAATTCGCGTCATGTTGCAATGACATCAATCGGCGTAATCCGAATACTGTTTTCTATAATTAAAAGTAAGCTGTTTGGAGATGCGTACAATGTACTTAAGTACAATGATACAAGCAGATGGTCAGATTTAAAGCAAATACTACTCCAAACATTCGAAAAAAGATTAGAAAAATCAATACTACAATCGAGGCTTGCGAACACAAGACAAAGAAAAGAGGAACCTGTCAAAGAATTCCTCCAACGAATAAATATAACATATGCTCAATTAAACGAAGCCACTCACTCGTATACAATAGACAAACTTCTACTAAATTCGCTCATAAAAGACAACGAAAAATAAGCTATTAGAGCATTAGAGGATGGGGTGACCAGCGAAACACTGCAAACATTAGCCAAGCTCCATGAAAGTAGACCATTAAAGCCAATAATGTCATATATTGGCGACCAAACACTACGCCTAGAATCCAGGGCGCCTAAATTCACAACAAATTCCTTACGCACAGCTCAATAAGCACAAGTTCAGAACTTTTTTGCTATAAACGTAGGAAACAGGGTCATTTAACATCAAATTGTCCACAAAATACGGGCACAGATCCAATTCCACGAAACAACATCCCCAACGTGCCATGATTAACGTGCTTTCCGGACTCCAAGGCATTTACTGTTTCGTGTACATGGACGATATTGTAGTCTATGGATACAATCTTAAAGACCATAATATTAGGCTCGCAAATGTATTTAGCCGCCTTCGGGATTTTGATTTAAAACTAGAACCCGACAAGTGCCATTTCCTAAGAAAGGAAATAATGTATCTGTCAAGCCAAGAACGAAGATAATATCAAAGCCTTCCTTAGTTTCGTCGGCTGTTATCGCCGCTTTATTCCCATTTTGTTTAAATTGCAAAACCCCTTCCTAACCTTCTGAAGAAGGACACACCTTTCAATTTCGATGGAATTTGCGATGAAGCATTTTGCGAATTACGAAACAAATTAATATCAACACCAATTTCATCCTATTCGGCTTTCGACAAAGAATTTTTTGCCACATCCGATGCCATTGACTACGCCATCGGAGCAGTTCTTTCCCAAGTGGATCATCAAGGAGATCATCCAGTCGCCTATGTGAGTCGAGTTCTCAATGGTGCAGAGACTCGTTACTCAACAATCGAAAAAGAGATTTTGGCAATTGTTTTCGCAGCTGTGCAGTTCAGGCCATACGTTTATGGTATACATTTTACCATCATATTTGACCATAAGCCATAAGTATGGCTAATGAATCTAAAGGACCATTCCTCAAGGCTAATGAAATGGAGAATATGTCTTGAGGAATACGACTATAAAATAGTCCGTAAACTTGGAAAGCTCAACACAAATGCAAACGCTCTCAGTAGAGCTATTCCAGAAAATTCCGAAAAATTAACGGAACCCGCCACCTAAGTTAATCTAGTAGCCAGAAATCAAGCCAAAGCTCAGACAAATTTAAATAAACCTAACACAAATATTACTCGTCCAAACCCAGATTCATCACTGGTAAAAAATTCCTCAGTGATAATAACTGAGACCAATTTCCCATTAGCTTTAACTAAAAATACAAATCCCAAATTTTTCATCTTGCCAATGCAAGATACAGAACTTGATAGAGTGCTAAAGTCTAAACTAAAACTTTTAGACAAAATACCTATACTAGAAAACGAAGTGAAATTCTTTAAGAAGAAAGATTCCACAGTAAGAATTTGAAAAGTCAATCTACCTTGCCGACCACAAAGAGATAGATTAGACATTGAAAAGATTTTAATTGAGATCTGCTCATATACAGAAGCAAATCAGTTAAGTCAAATAAATATCTCCTTCCCAATTTTAGATCCACAAAACCTTCTTACTATTAAAAACATTTTTACCAAGGTCGTCGTTAACCAACAAAAAAATATAAAACTTCGTCAAGACTCCATAAAGTATTTATCCAACAACAGTGATATTGAACAAGTCCTAAAGGATTTGCATTCTCTACCAACGGGAGGCCATCAAGGCGTCTTCCGTACAATTAAAAGAATTAAAAAACTATTCTATTGGCCTGGTATGTCAGACGATGTTGTAAGATATGTAAAGAAATGTAAACTTTGTCAAGTAAATAAAGTATCCAGAAATCCTAAAACTCCTATGAAAATCTCGAGAATAAGCTCAAAACCTTTTGAAAGAGTGCACCTAGATGTTGTGGTACCAAGTCAACGCTTGATAATACTACAGCCCGAAGAATAGTTGATTGAAGCTCTTACTACTAGGAGAACGTAGCAGTGTTTATAGTGGTTATTGTCACCCTCTCTAGGATATGTGTGACAATCTACAAAGTGTCCATTGCAAATTTTGAAGTTGTTGATCCCATTTCTTCGTCTATTGAACGGATGTTCGTAGAAAGTCCAGTACTGATCGATTCACTCGCTCTACGGTCCCATTTGCTCTGGGTGTTCGAACGGCTACTTTAACATGGCGGGTTCCATTTTCATCGCAATATTTCTCGAATGTTTTCGACGTGAAAGAGGTACCTCTATCCGTGAAAATTTTACTCGGAAGTCCAAAAAATGATGATCGCTCATTCAGAGCGACAAGTACTGGATCCGTTTTTGTAATTTTTGTTGACTTTATGTTGGTATACCGGCTACAGCGGTTGGTGATTACTAATATATATATGTTCCCATACCTAATTCGTGCAAACGGTCCGAGATGATCTAGATATATGACACGAAATGGTGCCGGAATATCATTCTCAAAGCACATCTGGGCTTTAAATTTACCCCATCTGCCTTTACTATAGTAGCAACTAATACATGATGAAATATAATCCTTGGTACATTTTCGTATCAATGCAAACCAGAAAATCCTTTCCACTCGCTGTATTGTTCTTTCAAGGCCAAAATCTAATGCATCGTTGTCAAAATTCTCCACCGAATGGAGGATGGGACTATAAATCTTCGCTGCTCGCCAACCTTACGATATAAGAGGTTATCCGTTAAGCAGTAATCGTTACGAAATTTTCGCACCTGCTCTTCCTGACTTTTAACACGTAATGCTTTTATAATTCGAGTTAACTTCGGATCTTGCCGCAGCATGCTTAATAACTAGTTTTCATCTGATATCGTGATTTGGTTAATAAAATTTTCTACGATTTCTGGCTCCCTCGCTGAATTAACAGGTACTCTACTTAAAGCGTCCGCATGAAGCATTCGTGCCGAAGATCGATGACTGAGAGTGTAATCGTGCTCTTGTAGCTACAAAAACCAGCGAGCATTTTGTGGAAACAACTGTTTGGTACTCTTCGTGGTTGTTATAGCTGCACAATCAGTAACTTTTTCGAAATGTTTTCCAAGTAAGTACATTTTGAACCGTTCAAGCGTTTCGACAATAGCAAGAATTTCCTGCTCGTGGCTATGATATTTTTCCTCTGCACCCGTCCAATGTCGACTGTAGTAGAAAGCAGGAGTAGTATAGCTATAAGAGTTCTGGACCACTTTTTCCATACAAAAAGTGTCCGGAAAATTCCAACTCATTTGCATCTTCTTCTTCCTCTGAGGTACGGTGAGCAATTTTAAGGTGGTTCTGAGGCCGCTTTTGTATTGAAAATTAACATTATACTATGACAGACCAGCTCATTTTTTCCATATAAAAAATTGTCCGGTTAATGCCAACTGTTTGGTCTACGTCGCAGCTGCCTGGGGGAATTCCTTTCCTTCTGTGATGACATAAACTGGTTAGCTGGCCCCCCTGTAGTAAGCTGTTCAAGCTCTTGTCTTAGCTGATTTCTTAATGAAATAACGTTGGATTTTTTGCTGGAATCGAACCGAGCACGCTTGGTTTTGTAAAATCCCAGGCGCTCTACCATGAGACCATGGAGGTGTTGAGTGAATATTCTTTAAAGTTGCTATATATGGGTAGAGTTCTGGACCAGAGTTTTTATCTAGAACTCTCACCCGCAGATGGAGCCACCGTCGCTAGGTGGTTTTGAGTCCATACTAAATATGTGTTTGTGTCTTGGATGCACCATTGAGTCATGACTGGCTTATATCTTGGATACACCATTGAGCTTTAATTGGCTTATGTCTTGGATGTATCGTTTGGTCTTGACTGCGCCCTAGCGGCATTAGCCGGTACTACCAGCATGCTCCGGTACTACGGTTTTCTTGGATAGATATGTGGTGCGCCTAAATATAGGCTTCTGGTTTTAAACTAATATTAGTAATAACTAAAGTTAACGCTAGGAAATTTTTGTTCATGCCAATGGATTCTAGATGGTAAGGGTGGGAGTATTAGGGGGGATGAAATTTTCATCAGAAATCCTCTACGGGCTCTGGTTTTCGAGATATTAGCGATTTTACCTTTTCAGATATAGTTAATATTATTAATAATTCAAGCTACTTAGGACAGTTTTGTTCATGCCAATAGATTCTAGAAGGTGTTTGAGGGGCAGGGCTAAGAGGGGGATAAAATTTTTGTTGGAAATCCTCTACGGGCTATGGTTCTCGAGATATTAGCTTTTTTACCTTTTTAGATATAGTTAATATTAGAAATAATTCAAGTTTTTTTTTGCTCATGGGGGTGCTGTGCCTAAATGTAGCCTTTTTATTATGATTTTTCTTGAGCGCCTGAGTGTAGGCTTTTGGTTTTGAACTAAAATTAGTAATAATTAATGTTAATAGTAGGACATTTTTGTTCATGCCAATGGATTCTAGATGGTTGTGGTGGGGCTATTAGGGGGGACGAAATTTTCATCAGAAATCTTCTACGGGCTCTGGTTTTCGAGATATTAGCGATTTTATCTTTTCAGATATAGTTAATATTAGAAATAATTCAAGTTTTTTTTTGCTCATGGGGGTGCTGTGCCTAAATGTAGCATTTTTTATTACGATTTTTCTTGAGCGCCTGAGTGTAGGCTTTTTGGGTTTGAACTAAAATTAGTAATAACTAAAGTTAATAGTAGGACATTTTTGTTCATTCCAATGGATTCTAGATGGTTGTGGTGTTGGTATTAGGGGGGACGAAATTTTCATCAGAAATCCTCTACGGGCTCTGGTTTTCGAGATATTAGCGATTTTACCTTTTCAAATATAGTTAATATTATTAATAATTCAAGCTACTTAGGATAGTTTTGTTCATGCCAATAGATTCTAGAAGGTGTTACAGGGGCGGGGGTTAGAGGGGGAATAAAATTTTTGTTAGAAATCCTCTATGGGTTATGGTTTTCGAGATATTAGCGTTTTTACCTTTTTAGATATAGTTAATATTAGAAATAATTCAAGTTTTTTTTGCTCATGGGGGTGCTGCGCCTAAATATAGGCTTTTCAGGTTGGTTTTGAATTTATATATTAGTAATAATTAAAGTTAATAGTGGGAAATTTTTGTTCATGCCAATGGATCCTAGATCGTTGGGTGGGGGGTATTAGGGGGAATAAAATTTTCATCCAAAAATCCTCTACGGACTCTGGTTTTCGGGATATTAGCAACATTTGTTCAAACAGTTGGCTAATTGACAATTATATAATTACTAATTGGCAATTAGCAGCTTGGACAGTAATTAGCTAATTGATAATTAGTAATGTGGTGTGATGTGTAATTCGTGGCATTAGTCGGTACTACAGGCATTTAAGGTAAGTAATATGTTTCACATCCAATGCTCTGATGCAATTTTACATATACCATAATTAGGATTCGAGTGCAGACACCATTTCTTGAGTAAGGTTCTCTAGTGGTATTAGTCGGTACTACCAGCATGCCTTGATTTTGTTGCTTTCTCTTATTAGCGGGGATGTTGTGGACACCATCGGTTAAATAAAGAAAACAATAACAAGTTACTTAAAGAAACATATAATTATTTATTATTATTGAAACACACATATATATATATATATATATATATATATATATATATATATATATTATATAATTATTATTTATTATTATTAATGAAACACAATTTTTTTTATTTTTTTAAATCACTTTCACCTCATTTTCATTTTTTTTCACACTAATCTAAAAAATTATCAAATTTTTTATTACATGCATATTTTTCTTTATATTTTTCAATTTTGTATCAATTATCTTAAGCTCTTCCTTTTTTTTCTCCTCTTTTAACTTGAGTTTTTCCCTCCTCACGCTCCTCTTTATAGCAGCAAATGTGTGAGCCAAGTTTCTGTGGAAGTCATCTTCTGCCTAACACTCCACGCAGCATATTCATACCATGTATAACCTAGAAATTATAATAATAATTATTATTATTATAATTATTTATAAATTGTGCAGAAAAATGCTTACCGCTTCAAGTTGTTGATTATTATTTTGAGGATGTTGCTGTCGCTGCTGCTGTTGTTGAGGACGTTGCTGCTGCCGGTGCTGCTGCTGTTGTTGCCGTTGTTGTTGCTGTTGTAATTAAAAAAACTTTTAAATTAATTATTTTAAAATTAGACTAAATCTTACCTCAGACATCTTGACTATCGAGAATCGTTTTCAGAAATGATCTGAGCTCTTTTTATAATTTGAACTTCTTCTACACATATCTTACCAAAAAACATTACGTTTGCAAAAATCTTGTAAATATTTCAAAACACTAGCACTATTTATAAACAAATGAACTAAACGCTTTTATAGAACATCGAATCAATCATATCACAAGCTTCCCTACCTCTGCTCAGAAACCGCACATTTCCCCAATCAAAGTAACAATATTGTAATTTAATATCATCACACTTCTTGTAAACAAATTCATATACCTATTTTGCAGCTGCAATACAAATCTAGATTACAATGTAATGTTATTATCACCATTCATATAGTTTTCCACTGCCATACAAATGATTCGAACTCTTTTATAGCCACTAAAATTTTTGTTATCGCCTCGAGAAGAATAAACTAAACCAATTTAGACAATATCATCATATAATTCTGATATCGCCTCGAATAGAATAACATACAAATGATTCGAACTCTTTTATAGCCACTAAAATTTTTGTTATCACCTCGAGAAGAAGAAACTAAACCAATTTAGGCAATATCATCATACAATTCTGATATCGCCTCGAATAGAATAAATTAAACAATGGGATCAGATGTTCTATAAGTTTAGCCCGAAATTTTGTGGTGATTCTGTAGAGCAAATGGTTCTTGCGATAAATCTCAGCATGGCGAACTCAATGAGACATCATTTACAAGCCATGAATGCAGAATTGAATGAGATTATGAAATGCTTGCCTCAGGATCTGCGAAACAAATTTCCTTTTGGAGTTCTACAGATAAAGGAATTGAAACTGAAGAATAATGCGTCGGGAGATGTGGAACAATGTTTAACTGCAGATTTATTATATGATGAGGAATATGAACCACAAGGCGTCTACCATTATTTACGATTTTCTGAGTTTTATAGTGTTTTAAGATATATTCCCAATCAAAAGAGGTTTATATTTAACGATTTATAAAAAGTATTCAATTAATAATAAAAGTAGATAAGCTATGTATGTTCTGCGACACCTTTTTAGCTTCCAGAGTTTCTCCGCAGATGGCGCCACCGTCGCTAGGTGGTTTGAGCCCGTGCTAAATGTAGGGTTGTGTCTTGGATACATCATTGCGCCTTGGATGCACAATGTATTGCGCCTAAATGTAGGCTTTTGGTTTCATTGAGTCTCGACTCCGCCCTAGCGGGATTAATCGGTACTACTGAGATGTATCATTTGATCTTGACTGCACCCTAGCGGCATTAACAGGTACTACCAGCATGCTCCCGTACTACGGTTTTCTTAAATAGATATGTGGTGCGCCTAAATGTAGGCTTTTGGTTTCATTGAGTCTCGACTGCGCCCTAGCGGGATTAATCGGTACTACCGGGATGTGTCATTTGGTCTTGACTGCGCACTAGCGGCATTAGCAGGTACTACCAGCATGCTCCCGTACTACGGTTTTCTTAAATAGATATGCGGTGCGCCTAAATGTAGACTTTTGTTTTTGAACTAATATTAGTAATAATTAAAGTTAACGCTGTTTATGCCAATGGATTCTAGATGGTTGGGGTGGGGGTATTAGGGGGGGACGAAATTTTCATCAGAAATCCTCTACGCGCCATTTCTTGAGTAAGGTACCCTAGCGGTCTTAGCCGGAACTACCAGCATGCCTTCATTGGTTTTGCTGTTTTCTTTTATTAGCGGGGAAGTGCTAGATATCAGCATGGCGTCATCTTGGTTTTTATTGAAAAGTCACAGTTGCTTTTTCGAGTCCAAACACCATTTCTTCAGCAAGGTCCCCTGGTGGCATTTGCTGGTACTAGATATGTTGTTCATCTCGGGTTCGGGGATAAGATATCACTTACAGCACTCAGCAGCATAGGGAAATAGCATAGGATTTCGATATTTCTCGAGTAAGGTTACCTAGCAGCATTAGCCGGAACTACTAGCATGCCTTGGTGAAAAGGTTTAGGTTTTATGAAAAATTGTTTACTAATTCGTTCCGAAAAAAAGCTGGAAAAGTCCATCTATAAAATCTTGCAAATATTTCTATTAAATAAAATCACCTCAATGTTTTTAAATGTACTTTACTAGCAAAAAATTAAAGCTGTTATCAGAGCTGTTTTAAATCTGTTAATCTGTTATCAGAGCTGTTTTGATAGCTGTTAAGCTGTTATCAGAGCTGTTTAAAAGCTGTTATCAGAGCTGTTTAAAAGCTGTTAACCTGTTATCAGAGCTGTTCTAAAAGCTATTGGAAAAGCTGTTAAGCTGTTATCAGAGCTGTTTGAAAAGCTGTTAAGCTGTTTTCAGAGCTGTTTTAAAAGCTGTTAAGCTGTTATCAGAGCTGTTTGAAAGCTGTTAAGCTGTTATCAGAGCTGTTTAAAAGCTGTTAAGCTGTTATCAGAGCTGTTTTAAAAGCTGTTAAACCGTTATCAGAGCTGTTTGAAAAGCTGTTAAGCTGTTATCAGAGCTGTTTAAAAGCTGTTAAGCTGTTATCAGAGCTGTTTGAAAAGCTGTTAAGCTGTTATCAGAGCTGTTTGAAAAGCTGTTAAGCTGTTATCAGAGCTGTTTTAAAAGCTGTTAAGCTGTTATCAGAGCTGTTTGAAAGCTGTTAAGCTGTTGTCAGAGCTGTTTTAAAAGCTGTTAGGCTGTTATCAGAGCTGTTTGAAAAGCTGTTAAGCTGTTATCAGAGCTGTTTGAAGAGCTGTTAAGCTGTTATCAGAGCTGTTTGAAAAGCTGTTAACCTGTTATCAGAGCTGTTTTAAAAGCTGTTAAGCTGTTATCAGAGCTGTTTGAAAGCTGTTGTCAGAGCTGTTTTAAAAGCGCTTAAGCTGTTATCAGAGCTGTTTTAAAAGCTGTTAAGCTGTTATCAGAGCTGTTTGAAAAGCTGTTAAGCTGTTATCAGAGCTGTTTGAAAAGCTGTTAAGCTGTTATCAGAGCTGTTTTAAAAGCTGTTAAGCTGTTATCAGAGCTGTTTGAAAGCTGTTAAGCTGTTGTCACAGCTGTTTTAAAAGCTGTTAAGCTGTTAAGCTGTTACCAGAGCTGTTTGAAAGCTGTGAAGCTGTTATCAGAGCTGTTTAAAAGCTGTTAAGCTGTTATCAAATCTGTTAAGCTCTTATCAGAGCTGTTTGAAAAGCTGTTAAGCTGTTATCAGAGCTATATAAAAGCTGTTAAGCTGTTATCAGAGCTGTTTTAAAAGCTGTTAAGCTATTATCAGAGCTGTTAAGCTGTTATCAGAGCTGTTTGAAAAGCTGTGAAGCTGTTATCAGAGCTGTTTTAAAAGCTGTTAAGCTGTTATCAGAGCTGTTTGAAAGCTGTTAAGCTGTTGTCAGAGCTGTTTTGAAAGCTGTTAGGCTGTTATCAGAGCTGTTTGAAAAGCTGTTAAGCTGTTATCAGAGCTGTTTGAAAAGCTGTTGAGCTGTTATCAGAGCTGTTTAAAAGCTGTTAAGCTGTTATCAGAGCTGTTAAGCTGTTATCAGAGCTGTTTGAAAAGCTGTTAAGCTGTTATCAGAGCTGTTATCAGAGCTGTTTGAAAAGCTGTTAAGCTGTTATCAGAGCTGTTTGAAAATCTGTTTATCTGTTATCAGTTGAATAAAAAGAAGGTCATATATAAAATATCATTTATTAAAAATTAAGAAGTATTAACATATAACCCTTAGTGTATCATTCTATTTCACATCTTATAATCCTAGGGGACCGAGCTGTAATCTCGATGTTAGATGCAATCAAAATTTCCTCTGTCTGTCGTTGAAATCAACATCTGCCTACAGCGCAAGTTTCCATGATCCTTTATGAGCTCTCCAAGTAAACAAAATGAGAATTTCTAGTGCTAAGTTAAATCGCACTTCTTTAGGCACAAACCCCATCACATATCGGCTAGAAGAGTATCAGGAAATCCAATGACAGGAGGCTTTTATGAATTGGAGCTGCTGAAAGTTAAACACCCAAACCTATATCTCGTAGAGAAAATCTTAAAGAAGAGTGGAGATAAAGCTTACGTTAAATGGCTCGGATTTTCATCAAAACACAATTCTTGGATTAATAACAAAGATGTTTTATAATTTCTTGAAAAACAACTATAACTATAATACAATTACAATACTTTTTTTATTTTAAAATTATACATGTTCAAAACAAATTACTTGAATAAATGAAACTAAAACATTTATTATTTACACTTGACTTAGATTCTTACTGTGGCTGCTACTTGTTGATCTGATGAAATAGAGTAATGTCCCCATGGTAGAGTATCCGTCGCTCCGCTCATAATATGACGCTTATTATCATAGGGACTCAATGCAATCTTTTTTTGACTGATAGTGCATACGTTATGGTGATGGGATCGTATGGAGCTCTGATTGGCAGTTAATATTCGCTCGTTATTCAAGCATTCGACGTAGTCTTCGAAATTGATATGCTTCTGGACTACACTAGCCTTTACTCCTTTCGCTTTTTTTACAGTTTTACCAGCGTTTATACGCAGACTGTACATTTTCGAGCGCAAGCCTACAAATTCGCTCATGATTTTCCCATTCAGCTCATCCTTCATTAGCCCAGGAATCTTTTTATTCATGAGCGGTAAATTGAATTCATTATCTTCTGGGTAATCACTTGTATCAAATTTGTTTATATTTTCGGTCATGAACTCATATGCATTTTTCTCTTCAAGTTCATATATTAGAGAATCTGTATCAGTATACATGACTTTACATTTATCTCCATACTCACGCTGCATAAAACTGTAGTGAAAATCGTAGAGGCATATTTTCGATATTTCCATAACTGCCATTCCTATATAGAGCGGCTTATTGAATAATATTTTGAGTCACCTTAATTCCACAGCAACTAAATTCTCATCAAATATCGTTGCACTGTGAAAGTTGGGTGCCGCAATCCGAGCTTTTGCACCATAGCGACCTTCTCACTTCATGCATAGCTTGATATCGCTATACTTGCGTACATTTTCTATGGTCTTACCAAAAGCTGCATTATTCATCTTCTTATAGCTGTCCTTCTCATGATCACTTGTAGCCTGCATCCGTTTGGTGGTATTTAAGTCAATATATGGCTTAAGCCAAGCTGATTGGTCGAATTGAAGTACCCGGTGAACTTTTTTCAGGATGAGTTCATGTGATAAGCATTGCTTCAAATTTCGGTAGTGTATAACATATTTAGTTTTTGGATGTAATGTTGTCAGAAGCTTTTCTAATTTTGCTCCAGGTGGTGCTGCATGCTCAGAGCAAAACGGTAAGTCCTTATGCTTATCATGCAGATGTTGAGGATAATCCAAGTCGACTTCGAATATGTATCCAGTTGGAGAATCATCAGGAATTTCGGAAACTTCAATATTGGGAACATCAACCCATTTGAATCCTCCGGTTGGTAAATGCTGTGACATGGCCCATCCATAAAGGTTATTGACATCATAATACATAAAGTATTTCTCTTTCTCCTCAGGCTTAAAATCATCCATATATTTGTTATTGGCTTTACTATATCTGTTTGAACATTGACTTATACCACCTCGAATGCCTCTCTCTATGAATAGTAGTATATCTACGTCGGTTATCAGCTCTAATTTCACATTAGTGTATTTTAGCATAGCATCCCATGTTAGGCCTGGCATGGTGTAATAATGTGCTGGATCTAAATTTTATGTCTTCATGCACACTTCTCGAAAGTTCTCAAACACATCGGCCAATAGGAGAACATCAGTCTTGAGGTATAGATCTGAATATTCACCAAGTGTTTGTATTTCAAATTTTTGCCAGACCTCTTCAGCATGATTGTAGTCCTCAGGAGATATAGCACTGTCAGTCAGTTTATTGTAGAATGCTTCCTGTGTTGGCAAGTTCCGGAAATCCAATTTATACCATTCATCAATAAAATCATATGGGAAGACACCCTTGCGTGTAAGAAGTTTGATAGTGTCATCATCCAATCCCTGACATACTGATTTTGTAATGTTTAATTTATCCATCGGCAGCAATGATGATAACTTATTTAAAGATTCAGCCATAAAACGGAAGGAATCGATCAATCTGAATTTGATATGACTGCCTTCAACTTGCTTGGTGAACCAGATATATCTTTCTTTATTTATTGGTAGGAGATCCACTTTCCGAGGAATAGATGTAGCTATATCCTTAATAATGAAGTGAGCATCATATCCAGATAAGTTGTGAAAAATGACTGGAACTATGGAGCAATCTTGGTACATCAGATTGCATGCATTGTGCCCTGGCCCTCGGTATTTTCCTGTTAAAAGAATTTATGAAAAGAAATGAATTGAATTATGATTCTCAGTATTTACCTGTTAAGTGGCAATGGTCCCGGACTCGTTCCTCATCGGCTGCAAACGTTTTTTCACATATATCACAGCAAGTATTTTCCATATGTGAACGTCGTTCCTCTTTAGTCAGGGGTTGCATTGGCCTGATGTTCAGCTTCTCCTGTACAGCTATGGATGCAATCTTTTGCAATTCTAATGCAAACCATTTTTGACAGTCTTTGCCTCGATATGCTCTGTAATATGAGAGCTTAGCATCATGTTTGCAGTGGAAATAGAATCCTATGCTGTGAACTTCATGTTCCTGGATTCGCTGTGTATTTTGATCGTTTCCCTGAATCGGCTTCAATATTGATTCAAGATCAGCATACACACAAAACGGGACTGGATTCTTATGGTTATAATTCATATATGCCAACCATTTCTTTTCCTCTGAGGGAAACATAATTCTGCAGTCGCTTTGCTTCTCGCATTCGGGAGTGTGTGATGCTAATTTTTCAGCAGAGTAAAAGTAGAGCAAGCATCTGTCACATATATACTTTCTGCACTTATGTTTTGAAGTTTGTCTCAATACAAGACGTGGAAGATCTTTAATCCAGCAGAAATGATATCTGCCATCACCATCATCGTCATCCATATGATCTTCATCCATTGCAGCATTACCATAATCATTTTGTAGCATTAAGAGATTTACATGTCGCTCCATCCTGTGTTTCGTAAGTCTAACTGGAACTGTGGTGAAGAAACGCTTATTGATAAATCGTTCTGGCCTTCAAATTGCGTAATTTGCTTAAGTGTCTTGGGAAATATTATTCCAGTTAAATTAAGTACATTTGAATAATGTGGATATGATGACGTCCTATCGGAGTGAATATTTGCAGGATATAGCGCTGATGTTACGGCCCATGCGAAGCATGCTTCATCATTATTCTTCAAATTAATGCAAGCTTTCTTTGATGCAATCTCCTTCGGCAGAGGTATATAAAATGATCCCCGAATCGGCTCAAACTTGTTGATATGCACCGCTAAATGTATTATAGAATGCAGAGCCCAACCACTGTCTTTCTCTTGAAACTCTTCCAGCTGAGGGTTTATTGGATCCAAAATGTTTGATTTAAACCACTCTTCCAAATTATCATCTGCACTAATTGGAGCAGTTCTTGCTTGGAAATATTTAATGCCTTTTATGTTTTCATTGTCAGCACTTTGTTTAATAAATTCGCCACAAAACGTTGTAGAAACTTTAATATTAAAATAACGTTTTAGAGTGTTCTTAATACGGCGCGTAAACAATTTGGTAGCGTCTTGCATAAATAGGTTCGGATCGATATGTTTTAAATTTGCAATAACACCTTGTCGAATTCTGTCTGCGAACGCTGTCTTTACTTCCTCCCACTTTACAAAATCACTTCTTCTTACGCGAGTAATTCCTCTACCTCGACGGGGAGTTCTCAATAGTGCTCTCAATGATTTAATTTGCTTGAGACAGCTCTCAAAATGTCGTTTCCTAGAACTCTTATTGCACTTCCGAAATGAAACTTGAAATTTGTACATGTTTCTATTGCACTTTTTAACAATATAGTCTTTATTCACTGAATATTTTAAACACTTCAACACATCTTTTCGCAAATTTTCAATTATTGAAAAACTTTTATTTACTAACACCGAAGACATTTTTAATTTTTATGTACTATCACGGAGACTCACTAAAACTGCCTGATGGCTCTTAAGAGTTTGCTTGAGCTTTTATAGGAACGGTTTGTAAACATGAATGATCCTGTTGCTACAATAATCATTGCACAGGATGAATTCCAACGAATTTGTTTACAGACCGAGATGATATCGAATAAACGATAAAACACAATTCTTGGAACAATAAAATAACATTTTGTTGTTGCCTACAGTAAGTGTGCTATCAAATTACATGAAAAGAATAAATGTGCTGATTTTGCCTAAATTTGTTTACACAGGTGTGCATGGCTCATTCAGCTAAAATGCGAATTTGTAAACAGGAAGTTTACATGGGTGTGTATGAACCATTCAGCTTAATTGCGAATTTGTTTACAGCCGTGATATCACATTATATCATAAACAGGGGAAGCATGCCTAATGTTTGGTAAACATTTATTATTTGATACCTAGAACGCCTATAGAAAGTGATCCAGAACTTCTGATATCTACAAATTCCTCGCTAAGAAATCTTCAAGTAAGAAAACAGCAAATCCAAGGCGACATCATGCTGATATCTACAACTCCCTAGGGTAACTTGAATTATTAATACGCTAATATTTCGAAAACCATAGCTCATAGAGGATTTCTGATGAAAATTTCGTTCCCCCTCCCACCCCAACCATCTAGAATCCATTGACATGAACAAAAATAACTTGAATTATTAATATGCTAATATCTCGAAAACCAGAACCCGTAGAGGATTTCTGATGAAAATTTCGTCCCCCAACAGTACCAATACCCTATCCACTGGCACCTTCTAGAATCTATTGGTATGAAAAAAGTATTCTAATTTTAACTTTATTTATTACTAATATTAATTCAAAACAAACCTGAAAAGCCTATATTTAGGTGCTCAAGAAAAATCATAGTAAAAAAGCCTACATTTAGGCGCAGCACCCCCATGAGCAAAAACAAAACTTGAATTATTTCTAATATTAACTATATCTAAAAAGGTAAAAACGCTAATATCTCGAGAACCATAACCCGTAGAGGATTTCTAACAAAAATTTTATCCCCCCTCAAACCCCTGCTCCTCAAACACCTTCTAGAATCTATTGGCATGAACAGAACTGTTCTAAGTACCTTGAATTATTAATAATATTAACTATATCTGAAAAGGTAAAATCGCTAATATCTCGAAAACCAGAGCCCATAGAGGATTTCTGATGAAAATTTCGTCCCCCCTAATACGCCCACCCCAACCATCTAGAATCCATTGGCATGAACAAAAATTTCCTAGCGTTAACTTTAATTATTACTAATATTAGTTCAAAACCAAAAGCCTATATTTAGGCGCACCACATATCTATCCAAGAAAACCGTAATACCGGAGCATGCTGGTAGTACCGGCTAATGCCGCTAGGGCGCAGTCAAGACCAAACGATACATCCAAGACATAAGCCAATTAAAGCTCAATGGTGTATCCAAGATATAAGCCAGTCAAGACTCAATGGTTCATCCAAGACACAAACACATATTTAGTATGGACTAAAAACCACCTAGCGACGGTGGCTCCATCAGCTGGTGAGAGTTCTAGATAAAAACTCTGGTCCAGAACTCTACCCAGATATAGCAACTTTAAAGAATATTCACTCAACACCTCCATGGTCTCATGGTAGAGCGCCTGGGATTTTACAAAACCAAGCGTGCTCGGTTCGATTCCAGCAAAAAATCCAACGCTATTTTATTAAGAAATCAGCTAAGACAAGAGCTTGAACAGCTTACTACAGGGGGCCAGCTAACCAGTTTATGTCATCACAGAAGGAAAGGAATTCCCCCAGGCAGCTGCGACGTAGACCAAACAGTTGGAATTAACCGGACAATTTTTTATATGGAAAAAATGAGCTAGTCTGTCATAGTATAATGTTAATTTTCAATACAAAAGCGGCCTCAGAACTACCTTAAAATTGCTCACCGTACCTCAGAGGAAGAGTTGAAATTTTCTGGACACTTTTTGTATGGAAAAAGTGGTCCAGAACTCTTATAGCTATACTACTAGCAGGCTTCCAGTTCTTCCCCTTTTTAGCAACAGTACACCCTCTAATCCAACTGAACTAGTATCCGTGTGAACTTGATGATCACCATTTGGCCGATGTAAAATCAAAACCGGTTCATTACATAATACGTTCTTCAATTGTTCAAAAGCGTTGCGTTGCGGAGAATTCGATACGAATTCCACAGCTTCCTTTGTTTTGAGCTGTAATTGGGCGGGAGTTGGCTGCGTAGTTTTGCACAAATTTCGTTTGACGTCCTGGACATTTGTTGGCTCTGGAAAGTATTTCACGGCGTTCAACTTTTTCTCACCTGGAACTATTCCATTTTTGCTTATTCGGTTTCCTAGGAAATACAACTCTTCGGAAAGGAAAACACATTTGTCCAATCTCAATGCCAAGACCATTTCGCTTAAGATTTTAAGAATTTTTTAAGAATTGTATGAATTATTTAGTTTTGCAGTTTTCATTCAAGCGGCGGACGATTGTTGAAGAAGTGAACAATCACTACCACTGTCTACCAGTGGAGTTGTGCTCACGCCATTTACTTTTAACTGTTTAATAACACTTGTAACGAAGTTACTAATTGTTTAATCGAATTTTCCGTAACCGTTTTGTGAAACATGATAATTGAATAAAACTAGTAGCCTTTGTACCTTGGGTAAAATTGCCGTTTATTGGGAGAATTTCGTATAAAATTAGATCTATTATACAAAAAAGACTAAATGTTAGAGTTTCGTTTTATAATAAGCATACTTTAAAAAATCTTGTTGTAAATGCCAAAGATAAAACTGATAATTTCACTAAATCAGGTGTATATGAAATACCTTGTGAGGATTGCGAAAGTAGTTATGTTGGACAAACTGGTAGAAGCTTGAATACAAGATTTAGTAAACATATAAGATCTTTTAAACTTACCAAAAATGATTCTGCTATTGCCAAACATATGAATGAATTCACACACACTTGTAAGAAAGAAAACTTAAAAATTCTTCATGTTGAAAATAAGGGGGAAAAATTGAATATTTTAGAAAATTACGAAATTTGGAAAGCAATACAAGGGGGGGAAAAACATATTGAATGAACATCTCGAGCCAATTCGTTCAGCTTTGTTAAATATGTTCATCAACAGACAATGATTTTACTAGATTCAGCTACATTCGCAATCCTCTCCTCATAAAAATTTGATGGACATATGTGTGTGCATTTTATCATATTTTATTTCTATTTTAAGTCTAGACGAAGAGATTCTCGAATTTGTAAATGTGTTATGTTATGGCCCAATATACGGAAGATTCTTCCAGCAGCCAAGAGCGCATTTTAGTGAAATAATTAGCAATTGCTAAGCAGTAACCTCGCATGGTACTGTTATTTTGCTGATTATCTCAACAGCTGGCTGCGATGAGCGCTTAGTGGAGCAATCGGCAATTACAATAATAATTAACCTATATAGCATGGTAATTATTATGTAAAGCGATTGTTTACTACTGAGCGACTCGGGTGCTGCAACCGGTAGAACAAACGGCAAGGTTGTTGTCGTTTGTTTACATCCGCGTTGGTAAGTAAAGTCTACTTCCGAATATTGGTGCATAAAAGACCAATGACTGGACTGGCGAGTGCCGTAAAGTGTACAGTCTTATCGTGATTAGAGTCGGTTCAGGTTACCTAAGCGCCAGGTATTAAGTTAGGTCAGTTCTCGGATTAATAAAGTATTGTTTTAAATGCAATTCGTGTTTTTTCTTTGGTTTAAAGATTTATTCTGTTATTGTTTGATTGATTCGTGAGTTTTATTATTGGGACACGACAATTTGGCGCAGCCGGTTTAAAAAGGTATGTGTTTTTAAAAGTTATGTATATTGGGAGTTATGCTTTTTTAGCTACTCCATTTTTTTTATATTTTGGGAGTTATGCTTTCTTAGCTACTCCATTTTTTTAAATTGTGGGAGTTATGCTTTTTCAGCTACTCCATTTTTATTTGTTAACTGTGGCAGTTCTGCTTCTTTTAGCTGCTCCATGTACTTTTCAGGATAAATTTAAAAAGTGTTAGATTAAGTGTTGAGTGCGATTTTGGGAAGCCATTTCATCGTAGTAATATTGATTTCATGATTGTGATGTGCGTTTTTGGATAGGTTGAAGTTAAATCATTATAGGCGTTTGAAAGTTCTTGTCACATTTCCGTGTGTTTAGGTTGAAAATTTAAGATATAGGTTAATTAGTTAATTCATCGATGTTTGGTTTTTGTTTTGTTTGCGGCGATCTTCAATATTTTTCGTTTAATATGGGGAAATAAACATTTTGTGTTTTCATCGTTGGCCTTTATGTTTTTATTATAAATGAGAAGCGTAGTAAGTTATTCAGTTTTTGTGCGGATGAATGAATTTGTACCTGTAAGAAAAACTGTGAATCTTTCTATAGGTTAAATAGAGTAACAGTTAAGGAGTGGAAATTTTGGTAATTAGGTATAGCGTTGTTTTCTATAATTCCGCTAAAAAATTGGATTTCACTCCTGTTCGGTCGAAGCAACTTCGCGTTTGTTATAGCATTGATAGAGTATATGCTATATTTGTCTGAATCGTCACGTTTTAAACAGATATTATAAGTCTCGATATTGATATCTGCTGAGTGTTGTGGTTATGTCTTCGTGATTCACACATAAAGTCAAGTCGACTGTAACGTTTGGGATTAAGGTGTTAATCTAGGAAGCATTTAGGTTACAAACGACAGGAGAAATTGAGATTGAATGAGGGAATTGGGAAAAACTTGAATTAGTTTTACTAGGTGTTGTTTAAAATTAATTAACTTTTTTGTAAGTTGTTTTGTTGGGTGAGTTGTTTTCTTGTTTGGCTGTTATATATAATATATATATGTAATTAGGGTTGGATTGGAGGGAAAAGGGAGAAGAATTAGTTGATCTCCTGGTTCAGACTTCAATGTCGGTGGGTAGAAGTAATGTACTGACAGGAGAGCAACTGTTACGGTTCGAAACTCAAGAGAAGGAATTAGAGGAAAGATCGCAGGAGCTAAAAGAGTGTAAGGAGAAGTTAGAAAGCTACGAGCAAGACTGACAGTATATTGGAGAGCATCTCACGCCAGAGTTGCAAAAACGAACATCAAGTGAAGAATCGAGAAAATTGATTCAGGAGTGGAATACAGCTGCCAAGTCCTGTACGAAAGGCGAAGCTTTAGACTTGCTGGTAACGGCTACACTCGAGATGATCCAAAGGGGTGAGATCCAAGCAGAACAATTATTAGAAGAAGAGAAAAGAAAGAACAAGGGTCTAATAAAGAAAATTTTGTCTGTGGAACAGCAACTGAAGGAAGCAGAGGAGGCAGCGGAAGAACTGGAGACAGAATTAAGAGCCGAGGGTCCACTGCCGCAAGAGAAAGTACACAGGCAAGAAGTCAGTAAGAAGTGGATACCAAGGAAACTAGTGTTGTGGGAAAAACCACGAGAAACGAAAGATAGGCAAGATATTCCAGCTAAGAGTAGCTCATCGAAGGGAAAAACAGAAGAGCCAAGAAGCAGTAAATCATACGAATTGCTCAAAAATAGTATGGCGGAAGCACATGGGAAAGTTATGGATATGGTATCCAAATATATACCATTATTTTCTGGGGAAAGGTCACCAAAGCTGGTAAAAGAATTGTACCTTTTCCTGAATTGCAGCAAGGAACTCTACGATCAATTGACGACTGAAGAAAAAGCTATCTTTATCAAATGTGTGAAATTTCGGCTTACAGATGACGCTTATTATCTAGTGTGTTCCCAGGAGCCGAAGGATTTTGAAACTCTGCAGCAAGTTATTACAACTGCATATGCGCCACGAAAATCGATCAGTGAGCTACGTACGGAAATGCTGGATTTTAAACAAGGATCTGGAGAGGACATTCGAGAATTCGCTGACAGAATGAAAGAGCTTCTGGTCAAAATTAAAACAGCAGTCATAGCTAAGTACCCAAATAAGGAAGGTGGACTAATAGCAGAATTGGAAGCTGACGCAGTGGCTACTTTTAAAGCAGGCGTAGGGAATAAGGAATTCAAGACCATGAAGACCTCACAGAAAGAAACCAGTGTCATAGAGTTAAGTTTGTTGAATAAGTGCATTATCTCAGTAGAATCGGACATAGGTATAACGGGTAAATTAACATTATTAGTAGATACAGGTGCAACATGTGATATAATTAAGGTAAATCGTATTAAAGGAAACACGCCTATACAAACTCTCAAGAAAATAATAATTGGAGGTTTGCTTGAGGCACAAGAAAGCTCAATTGGAGCTTGCAAGCCACACTACGCATAGGTGGAGTAGAACAGCCATGCGAGTTTAACACCATATATGACACTAATTCGATTCGAGCTGACGGTATTCTGGGAATCGAGTTCCTGAAGGAAAAAGCAGTCATTGATTGTATAAATGAAAAACTGTCAGTAAAAGGCATGGAGAAAATAAACGAAGAAAAACCTCTTTTTGGATGCATCACTGGAAAGGAGAAAATCGAGATAATAAAGTTGAAGGAAAGCACCCAGGACAATCATCACCAGTTTATCCAGAAAGAAGCGTCAGTGTATTCTTCCCCAAAAGAGATTCAGCAACGAATGAAGAATCGAGTCGCAGCCTTGCTCGGCATTACATCCAAAGCGGGCGTGGTATCAGATAGCCTCACAAAGTATCTTTCAGAATTAGAATCTTACCAAGATGGTGAAATAAAAGAAAGAAAGATGACTTTTCCAAAAGAAGATGATGTACAGCCAGCTCTAACAGCTGAGGAGTGGCCTTTCGTACAATTGGTCGAGTCCCTTAGCACGGGAACGAATCAAAAAGATTCTCAAGAAGCACCCATCAATAGGACTAAACCGATGGGGAGCAGAAAACAAGAAGGTGTAGCAGGAAAAAGGGAAAAGGAGCTGGAAATTCCTCGCATGGAAGTCCAGCGCGACCTCTCTAAAGCTACAGCTTACGCAGAGCCTCAGAGCGAAAAGCTACATCTTATACAGCGAAAGGAAAAGTATTACTTAGGAAAGAGTAAAACCACTCAGGGGACAAGAATTAAGTTGAACCCAAGAACAGAGCGGCTGTTGGAAATTCCTGTCACAGGTGAGGAAGATTTAGTGTGCATGGCGGAAGAAATTACGCCAGGAGTGTATTGTGGGAATGCTATAATTAAGCCAAGGAACGGTAAAGCGTGGGTAGGTATTATTAACGCAGGAAGGGAGCCCGTTGAGCTAGTGAATTTCAGGCCGAGGCTTGAAAAATTGAGTAGTTATACTGTGCATCTACTAGGACGGGATAAGTGTAAGATTGATAATCGCCAACAACGGATCAAGCTAATGAAGGAATCACTGGTGCTGGGAGAAGGCCTTAACTTCGAAGAAAGGGAAGCAGTAACCCATATTTGCTACGAATATAGTGATATTTTTCATTTGCCAGGCGATAAATTGTCATACACCCCGACGAAGACCTTTAAGTTACCGTTAATGGCTAATACGGCCCCCATACACAAAAAGCAATATCGCATGCCAGAAGCCCATCGAGAAGATTGTCAGGAACAACTCAAAAAATTACTCGAGGACGATATCATCGAACCTAGTGACAGTCCATTTAATTTCCCCGTACTTCTAATTCCTAAGAAAGGAGTAGATGATAACGGTAAAAGAAAGTATCGGCTATGTGTAGACTTCAGAGAACTAAACAAAGTCTGCATCCCCTTTTCTTATCCCCTTCCCCGAATTGAGGACATCTTATATCGTTTGGGTCATTCTAGATACTTCACCACGTTAGATTTAGCTAACGGGTACCACCAAGTATTAATCGACCCAAAAGACAGAGAAAAAACGGCGTTTAGTACCAATTTTAATCATTTCCATTATAAACGATTACCATTTGGATTAAAAACGGCCCCGCCATTTTTTCACTCCATACTGAAAACGGAATTCTAACGGGACTTCAAGGGATTAAATGCTTCGTGTATCTCGACAATGTCGTGATATTTGCTAAGAGTTTGGACGAACATAACAGCAAACTACGAGAAGTTTTTCAGCGCTTCAGAGAATACAACCTTCAGTTGCAGCCTTCAAAATGTCAGTTTTTAAGGAAAGAGGTAGTTTATCTTGGCCATATTTGTTCAGAACAAGGGGTAAAGCCTGACAAATGATTAGTGGAAGTAGTGCAAAATTTCCCAAAACCAAAAACTGTTCGTCAGGTTCAATCTTTTTTAGGGCTAGCCAATTATTATCGGAAATTTCTTCCGAATTTTTCAAAAATATTGGCGCCCATTAATAGTTTATTAAAAAAAAGCATTAAGTTCACATGGGGACTCGAGTGTGACAAGGCTTTCAGTCGTGTCAAGGAAATTCTTACTACACCACCATTCTTGATATATCCGGATTTCACAAAGGACATTACGGTAATCACTGATGCAAGTGGGGAATATTAGGGCAAGCCAATTAGTTACGCTAGTCGTACTTTGAGCATGGCAGAAAGAAACTACTCCACTACAGAGCGTGAGATGTATGCCATTGTGTGGGCAGTACGGAACTATAGGTGCTACCTTCTGAGCAAACCTTTTAAAATAGTAACGGATCACCAACCGCTACGGGGAGTTTTCAAGGTGAAGGACACTACTTCACGTACGCTCAGATTTAACCAAAAACTATCGGAGTATGAATTTGAGATTATATATAAAACTGGAAAGGAAAATGGTAATGCCGATACCTTAAGCAGAATTCCAAGGCACATTGAAGAACCTGACTTATATCATATCAAGGAGTACCCATGCATTGCAATAACTCGTGCTCAAGCTAGGGAATAGAAAGAAAGGGAACAACCAAAACAAATACCGTTGCGAGATTCTGAAAACGAAGGTAACAGTATTGAAGGGACTGAGATAATCACCGAAGAAAAACTGAAGAAACCAGAAACAATACTGGTGACCAATCCGGAAGAGATTGAGCTAATTCTAAGAGATTATCATGGCTCTAGGTTTGGAGGACACTGTGGAAGGAACAAAACGTTCAACAGAGTGAAGCGCTTCTACCGTTGGAAGGGAATGAAGGCTGATATAGCTCGGTATGTTAAACGTTGTACGATCTGCCAAAAAAATAAGCACGCTAGAGCCATCAAGATGCCATCAGTAGTGACGGAAATCGCAGAAAGACCTTTTGAGAAAGTCTATGTTGACTTAGTTGGACCTTTGCCAGTCAGTCACAAGGGTAACAAGTACATCTTGTCTATGATGGATGATGATGAAGATTTGTAGATTTCGTGGCCATACCAGACCAAGAAGCGAACACGGTAGCCCAGGCCTTGTTTGAGTAAATCCTCAGCCGGTACTCGCTACCGAAACAGCTAGTAACGGATCAGGGAGCAAACTTCACTGGAGAAGTCTTAAAGGCTCTTTGAAAAATGTCGAAGATAAAGAAGCTGCAAACAACTACCTACCATCCCCAGTCCAACGCTGTGGAGAGGCAACATCCTACGCTAGCCAACTATCTGAGGAGCCACGAAACTGGGACGAGCTGTTGAGAACAGCAGCGCATGCGTACAACAACACCGTGCATGCAGGCACAAAACTTACACCCATGGAAACGTTGCTTGGATTTGTAGCGGAAATCCCCAGTAGCGTACAGCGTCAGCCTGAACCGGTATACTGTATGGATAAGTACCATTCGGTATTGCGATTCAAATTGCAGAGGGCGTTTTAACTAGCTAGGGAGAACCTACTTAAAAGCAAACTAGTGGCAAAGAAGGATCATGACACTTCAGCTGGGCCGTAAAGTGTACAGTCTTATCGTGATAAGAGTCGGTTCAGGTTACCTAAGCGCCAGGCAGCTTAGTTATATTGGCATTAAGTTAGGTCAGTTCTCGGATTAATAAAGTATTGTTTTAAATGTAATTCTTGTTTTTTCTTTGGTTTAAAGATTTATTCTTTTATTGTTTGATTGATTCGTGAGTTTTATTATTGGGACACGACAATTTGTCGCAGCCGGTAGGAAAAAGAGGCAGCTAAGCCGGAAGTCTTACATATTGGTTATAAAGCTCTAGTTAAAGACTTAGCTAGGGCAGGGAAATTAGCATCCATTTTTAAAGGTCCATATGAAATGATTTACGTGTAACTATACTTCAAGTGAAAAAGCTCAAGCGGATTCATACGAATCGTTTGAGAAGGTATCATGATTAAATTTAAGATTAGAGTTTGTTCGTCATATAAGGAGGATAACCTAAGTGGAATGAAGCACGAGAGAATAGTTTTACAATTTGAAGATTTTATTTTATTTAGTCTTTTTCTTAGTTTCTTTTTGTTATTCTTGCAGAACAAGGTTCATTAAAGCATTTAGGCTGAGAGGAAAGGAAAAAGAAGATTATGCAGATACGAAAGATTGCCAATGGAGGGAAGTAAGTAAGAACATGTAAAAAAAAGGAGAAGAATGATTGAAGATTTTTTTAAAAAAACAAAAAAAAACAAAAACAAAGGAAATATTGAAATAGAAAAGAAAAAATAGAGATTTAAAAGAGAAGAAAGTAGAGTATACAAAGATTAATTGAATGAAAAAGAAGAAATAGAGAATTTAAAGGAAATAATAATTTAAAAAAAAAGAGAAAGAAAAGAGGAATAGTAGACAAGATATAAAGATCAAAAAAAAAGATATAGGAGATTTTGAAAGAAATAATGGAAAATCAATAAGAAGAGCTGTTGAAAGAAAGCATAAATAAGAGGTTAATAATAAAAAGGTTAAAAAAAGGGTTTAGAAATTTAAAGGAAAGAGAAGTTTTTGTACAAGTTGTATAAAGAGAAGAGAGAATTGCTAAAGAAAGAAGGTGTAAGAGAAATAAAAATTGTAAAAAAAGAAAGAAATTTATTAGAATAAAATGGGAGTTTATATTAAAGAAAAACAAACTTCATTTAGTCTAAGAGTACTAGGATTGCCCTAAATTTATATAGTTATAAAAGAAGGTTTAGCTTCGCGATGAAGGTGGTAGTAATTTTGATCTTCGCTTTGATAGCTGGGATACAAGCAGAGCAGGCAGGTTATAGCATCGAGCTGATACCACAGTCGGGAGTGTTGTTCGAGCGTCTCGGGGTAGTTAAATTCTATACGAAACATACCAGATATCACTGAAGACTTAAAATTCGTCAGCAACTGCAGCGGTTTGATAAGTGGATTATGTGCAGACGTAACCGATACTGGAGGCATTGCAAGTTGTAAGGCAGCAGTCAAAGAGATTGGTGGCTGGGTGGAAAAAATTAAGCGTCCAGATGAGGAACTCTCGCATCATACCCAAAATGAGGCGCCCCGAAGAAACAAGCGTTCAATTTTTGATGGAGTGGGATCTCTGGCCAAGACACTGTTCGGAGCCATGGACCATCCTGAATCGGAAGAAATACATGCAGCTATAGATGACCATAATGAGAAGGAGAGCCGAACATTAAATCTACTGAAGGTCCGAATTACAGTCGTCAAATCTACTACAGGCAGGAGAAGAGAGAGAAAAACTGCAAAATAAACTTTCAACCATCGTTAAAGAGCAGCCGGGTCAATATCGGGAATTATCGTCATTGAAACTAAGAATGGAATTGAGTGAGGTAATTACTCTAATGAGCCTTAACTTAAGAGAAATCAGCGAAATGCAAGAAACAATGAGCATATTAATCTCCCTAAGCATAGGAAAGCTACACCCGCTGATAATTCACGCACGAGAGATGACCGGAATAATGTAGAATACCACTAGTAAACTAGATTTAGATGAAAAATTTCAGAATATCCAATTGCTGGTACAAATTGCAAAGGTACAAGCATTCCAGGTAGGCCAAGAAATCCAAGTCAGGGTAGATATCCCACAGCCCCAACGAGTTGCATTTGACTTACCCGATAGCTATAGAGGAATTTGGGTATCATGTATATGATCTGGACGCTGAATTTGTGGCAGCCAACAATCATGAACGACAGTATGTCTTGCTGAGTTACCAACAGTACCAGAAGTGCCAGAGGTTGTTAACCGCATCGGACTACCCGCAAATCTCATGCCCACAATTAGCCCCAACTATTATTGCTATTGGAGAAAACTGTATGCTGAACCTTTTCCGGAGTGTGCAGTCTTATCGTGATTAGAGTCGGTTCAGGTTACCTAAGCGTCAGGTAGCTTAGTTATATTGGCATTAAGTTAGTTCAGTTCGCGGATTAATAAAGTATTGTTTTAAATGCAATTCGTGTTTTTTCTTTGGTTTAAAGATTTATTCTTTTATTGTTTGATTGATTCGTGAGTTTTATTATTGGGACACGACAAATGTGTACCAGTAGCACTTGTCTATTCTCCGATGATGGTCCAGTTGGACCGAAACAGCAGTCAGAATTAATAAAAATCTTCAATTTGTGAAAATAAAAGTACATGTACAAAGGCTACTAGTTTTATTCAAGTTACTAATTTAAAACCGAATTAAATTGTTTTTTCCCCGCCACTTGAGTCACCACACATGTGGCATGCAAACAAGCTGCCATAGTCACCGGCTGCATGATCAGCAGACCAGCACATGTACTACTCAATTACAAGAAAAGCTTTTCAAAAGAGCTTGAAAGATCTTTTAGAGTCACGCCAGTAGAAGCATCAGGCACTCAGCCACTGAGAAGCTCTGACCCGAGCTATAAAAAGGACGCCAACCGCCCACAGAAATCAGTCTGGTCAGCGAGCTCAACGAGTTAGGTGATCAGACAATTATACTGGGTTACTAGAGAACCGTGAAATTCCCGCACTAGTGAAAACCTAGCACGCCGTGTGAGTAATCCCCGTGCATTTTCTCAATAATTACTTGGTACGTCGTGTGAGAAATCCCTGTACCATCCGTCCTAATCCGTTGTGTTAATGTCAGCGTGTACTATCCCGCCTTAACATTCCCTTGGTACGCCGTGTGAGAAATTCCCGTACCATCCATCCTAATCCGTTGTGTTAGGATTAGCGTTAGCGTCTGTGTGAAATATCCCGCCTCCGCAAGTATACTCTCGATACGTCACCTCGTCTCCCTCTCAGGTTATCATAGTGTTAAATTCAGAATTATTATCATAGTGGTAAGCCGTGTGAAGTTCCCCTTACCACTACCTAGTTTTCAGTACAGGATAAGTAGATCTAGGGTGAGATATTGAGGTTGTAAGAATTAGACTCTTTAGTGTTAAGTTCAGAATTATTATCAAAGTGGTAAGCCATGTGAAGTTCCCCTTACCACTACCTAGTTTCTAATATAAAATAAATCGAATTAGAATAAAGTAGCTGTGTAAATGTTAAGCTATTTTGTTGAATAAAGAATTATTTTATTATATTGTAACTGAAGGAGCTTAATTTTTAGAAACCCTGGTCCAAAGAGCTATCCGCAGCCATCCCACTGAAACTCCGTTACACAGTTTTCTGTTTACTTTGAATGAACATACGACGCATACGCATCACATGTGTAGCCAGGACAATCCTCTCTCGACTGATCAGATTTTTGGCATCTGGAACAACGCGGTCGCCTTAGCGGTTTTCGGCAATTAATAAATAAATGGCCCCGTTCCGAACAGTTAAAGCAAATTGGCTCCGTCCTATTCAGGTTCGGCTTTGGTTTATTGCTGTTTATATTTTCGAAATTACTTCGTACTTGCCGAATTACAGGAGCGCGTTCCTCCGGTCGAGAATAACTATTCTCAAAATATTGTCTAATGGTCGATAAACATTTCGTTCGGGGTGGAAAATTGCATAGTTGCTATAGCACTTTGAAGGCCAATGTGATTCAGTCCTCGCCGAATATATTTTATGGTCGTGCTTTTGTTCAAACAACTGTGTTAACATTCTCTAAAAATAACCTTCAACAGATTTGTTGGTTTTACGTTTGGAATTAACCATAGCGATATGTTTAACGGCTTCATCGAGCTTTGTTGGAAAAACTTTCAGAAAATCGTTCGAAAACTTGTTTCGAGTTGTATAGATTACCGGTATACTGTCAATCCACATTTTTCTGGTCCTTGGAGTCTCGTTTTCACTGGAAATAAGAGTGGTTTTTCGTCCCAACCATAAGCGTTTTGCAATTGGCTTATCAGTTTTATAAATTGGATCGACGTAAGCGATTCTTCACTTGTTGGACTGAACGTAGCCAAATATCCATAACATCAAGTATATTTTGAAAAGTTGACGTTCGTCCCGAAGAATAATTTATTTGTTCAGTATTTAACAGCGTTTCTTTTCGTTGAACGGGAGTTGTAGCCATCGAAATTGGAAAAGATGTAGTGACGGGAATGTCAGTACCTCTAGGTACCGTAGTTTGCATGACCTTGTTAGATAGTTTCTGCAATAATGCAGAGAGTTTTCCTATCTGATCCCGCAACTCCTCCATTTCACCGTCTTGGTTTAGAGGAATAGTTTCCATTTCGACCGTATCACTGTTCCTCAATTCGCGTAATCTACCCACAAGCTCCGCTTTTGCACCTGACGATGGCGTACTTAATTCTCTGAGCTTTTCCTTCAACTCTGTCACTTTCAGCAAATCAATATTTACGGCCGGCATTTAACTAACTATTATCACGCAAAAATTCATTTTATGCAACACTGATTATATGAACTAGATAGATCTCAACTTTTGTTTTCGTTATTTTTTTCTATTATTCACTTATAGCAATATCTATTTTTTTCTGTAAAAAATGTTTGGGTTTTCAATGACGTCTTACCTTTTTTTATTTTTTCAAGCGTCGGAGAATTTACACTCGGTAAGCGATGACGGAATTTTTTTTTTTTATTTTTTTTAATTCTTTCACACGTAGGGAAATTTATACCGTACGATGCTGCCTCCCCGTTAATTTTGACCGTGAATCCAATCCCACTTCTGAAATTGTTATACTATATATACTAATTAAGAAAAGTAAAAATGCGTTGTCAGGATGACTAGCTGTCATGAAAACAAATATTTCGAGATTTTTAAGAATTGACGTTTATGGTTTTAAAAATACCAAATTATCAAGTATGTCTATTCACGACTCGACCGACTCGCATACTCCTCCTAAATTTCTTCTCCTTCTCGCCGAATTTAATAACGTCTCCTAGATTAACGGATGCAGGCAGGCAGGACAGTTCCACTTATATTCCAGATTTCGCAATGGGCAATTAGAATCTGTGAATAGGTTACAGTGGACAACTGTGGGATCTACAATTTTATAGCCATTTGATTTTCGTAAAAGGCTACCAAAGTTTGCATATATTTACATGCTTCCCAGTTATTGATCATCTCGACTTCTTTGTTTGTCAAGATATTTTTTGTTAATATACCTAACTTGCTAGTCATGATAATTTGGTCTGTATTGTCAATATGGGTTTTAAGTAGTTTGCTATCGTAGCTTATTTGGTAAATATATTGCATATATGTAATAGTATAGTATAGTATAGTATTGTTAGTCACGTTTCTTTATATCAAGCTTTGCTGAGTTTTAATATGACATGTTATGTTTTGTATTTGTTCTGAAATGTACATATTTATTTTGATTTGTCTATTATTTCCGTAAAACAGATTTTTATTAATTTGGGTTGGTTTGAGCTCGTCGTCACTATCCATTTTTCCTGCCAGGTTTCAAACCATTAACTTCATTTTCTAGTAAATTAGAACTATAGATAATTGTATTAAACATTGACCCTCCGGTTCTTGAATTAAACTTAAGAGTTTGAATGTTATTTTCTATATGAGATACTGTTTCTTTGTATCCGATGATATTAATAATATTATTATTTCTTTTAATTAATTTTCTGTCTTCCAAGTTGATTGTCACAAAGCCGTTATTGTTCGTCATGTATCTTGTATCTCCAATCGTTGTGAGTTTAATTGTAGAAGATTGATCAGAAACTTGAACAGATGGGTTATTGTTACCGTTGTCATTCTCATCTGAAATAAGTTTTTTTCATTCATTGTCTTTGTTTAGTTTTATGTTTAGCTTTAATGGCGCGATTTATTCTATTCCGAAATCTTTTTGATTAACGGAAGTGGGTTTTATAGTACTTATATCTAGTTTCTACGTCTATCACATGATACCTATCAAGTTCTTCTGTAATTATTTTCGTAAATCTAGGGTAATTTTTTCTGCCGCAGATTTCTTTAATAAAGGTTTGACCTGATTCTAATGGTATATCTTATCTGTCTATATTTAGCTTATCTATAATTTTTCTTTTAATTTTAAGTGTTCAATTACGTATTTGCTTGTATTCGTTTTGGTTAACTTTTCCCGTAATAAAATCTATATGTTTTTTATTGCTATCATTTTTCATTAGCAGAAGTTCTGTCTGTTCATCCAGTTTCTTAATATATATTATCTTCCTCTTTTTATTGAAGCCATGTATATTTTTATTTCTCATCTACCCAGAATTAGATTTTTTTTTAAACTTTTTGCGTTTTAAATACATTCAAGTATGATTCGCTTGTAGGCCTAGCCACGTTGAGTTCTTCTTCATTTATGTGAACTTTATACTAGATATTCAAATTCTGAGAACTTAAGTCTCCATCGCACCAATTTCGAATTTGGTTGCTTTATAGCGAACAACCACTCCAGTGGCTTGTGATATGTAATGAACTTTCTACCGAATACGTAAGACGTAAAGTGTTTCGTATCCTATGGCAAGAAGTTCTTTTTCGATTGTACTGTAGTTTTGCTCATAGGTATTCAAAGTCCGACTAGGAAAGCAAACCGGACGGTTTTCCTGTGAAAGTATTGCACCTATGCCATATTGGCTAGCATAGGTTGTAATAGTAAATATTTTATCAAGATCGGGATAACGCAGAATGGGTTCGTTAATTAGCATTCTTTTTAGGGTTTCAAAATTACTTTTGTAATCCGCATTATTAGCATCGAATTTCATATATTTCTTAAGATATATCGTTATGGGTTTTGCTATTTTGGAATATTCCTCAATGAACTTCTTTTAGAAGCCCGACAGTCCTAGGAATTGCTTAATTTGTTTAGCCGTTTTCGGAATTGGAAATTTTTTGACGCAACTTATTTTCTTTGGATTAGGTTTGACGCGCTATTGGGTGACAATATAGCCAAGGAATTCTGTTTCTGTTTTTAAGAATTCACAATTATCCAATTGAATTTTAAGATTGACTTCTTTCAACCTTTGACAAATCTTCCTTAAGAAAGTAATATGTTCTTCGCGCACATTCGAAAAAAATCTTTGTTTATTAGGCGACCGATTCTTTTATCAGCCGCTGTGGGTGTTGATTTATCAGGGTACAATACCGTTACACTGATGAAATTGATGCTTACGTACAATACCTATGCATCCAGCTAAAACTATTCAATTTGAATTATTTTACGGTTATTACCCCATCGGGGCTCAGTTTATTGTTTATATACATTACACAGCCATCACACAGGTATGATGACCATACTCCCACACTCAAATTCGAGTTGGGAACAAAACAGGAAATCATATGATATTTTCATATTTTTAATTCATATTTTTACGTACGAACACATATTTTCACCTGCGTAAGCATTTGTTGTTTTTAATGCAGAAATTTTCCCACTGCGAGTCGGGCGGCTCCGATAACAAAAGCTTTTGCAGGTAAAAATTGTGTGCTCGTAATTAGATCTATGGAAAAACAAAGTTTCAGCAGAAATTTATTATTTTGTGTGAATTGCTTATGTTTGACTATCGTAAATTTTTTGAATTATGAAAATTGTATGATTTCTTAAAATATATCTCCGGCTATCGATGATGAGTCTAAACAACCTTAATATCGTCAAAGTATACAAACAATTCTTATTGATGTATTCCCTCAGAACATAATTCGTACGCCTCTAAAACCTGGCTGGTGCTGTTTTTAGTCCAAATGGCATGCATGTAAATTCTTAGTGGAAATTGTCTATTTTGAATGCAGTTTTATTAATATCCTTCCCGCAGTGCCGGTTCGTGGGGTTCAGAAGAATGGAAGCAATACATTTTGTGTAAATTTTAACACCGCTTTTCAGAATATTTCATTGCTACTATAAGTAATTATACAAGTATCAAAGTCAATGATGTCAGTAATACCTAATATAAATATTCATATTTATTCTTGCTCTTGAAAAAGAAGGAAGCCATTATCATTGTTAAATAAATCAGCAATGCAATCATATCTTTCATTTAATTCATTCAGAGCAAATGCTGCCTGCCCTATACCTACGCAAATACAAAAATTTCACTCAATATCATCTTTCACGACGTAAGAAACGTACGCAAAAAATCTAATCATCTAATTCATTCTTTTCAATTTAATTACCATTATTATACTAGTCCGCCGGAATCCTCAAATAAAAGCAAGAATTCTATATTCTCTCGCAATTAAACAGAAACATACATAATATTATAGATAGTTATTATTTTATTTTTGCATAATATGAATAAAATATGTTAAAAAAACTTTTAAAATAAAAATCATTCAAACATTTAAAGGCAAACAAGATAATATAATTTTAAAATAGTATTGTTATTGGCTATATTCAGTTTTGCAATGAAACTTTTCTTGGGTGAAAGAAAAAATTATTTTTTACTTAGTACCTATAATTCATTTATGAAAGTTATTTATTTGAAAAGTTTTTGTAATATATTTTATTTTCTAAACATTACATTCTCGCTAGAAACTCATATGACAGTACATAATCTATCTAACATATGCATTTTTACTCGCATCTACATGCTCTTGCGAATGTTGTGATGTAATTTTTTTTCTCTGCGGTAAGTATAATTTAGAAGATTGTCGCACTTTAATGCGAGTACTTCCGTGTAAAAACGTTTTAACTACACGAAAAAACAGGAAAAATTTATTTTACATTAAAACCCATCGGTTAAAAATGTATTATGTTGAAGCGTATAAAAGAAAAATCAACACCCCGCAAGAACTTACATCCCCTTTGTCTACAAATTCGTAAATCACGCATTTTAAAGATATTCGGGTGAAACAAGTCGGTTATAAAGGTCCTTACAGAACAAAAGAAAATATGCCATTTAACAAACGTCAGCAAAAGCTTCAATTTGGTATTACACATGGCCAAAATTGGATAATTACAGGGGTGTAATTACAACTGTTGTGATCCAGGTGCCCAATGCCCCGAATCGCAACCATAAGGTCAATACATTGATATATTGTCCTATACAATATACTGATGTACCTCATAAATGACCCTGAAAAGGAACAATTATTTCATACTAAAAACTCTATCCAAATTTAAAAATGCATTTAGAAATGCATTCCCATATTATAACAAAATGCAATTTAGCATAACTTGCATTTTGTTAGCAGGCACACATTCCACTCACACGATATGCACACTTACCTACATAAAGTGTCTTCTTACTTTTTATCCGCATGTACACTCTACATACGTACAGCACCTATTTTTCCAATCTAATTTTATGTACATACATACATACATACAATTATCACAATTATTCGCGCCCTCCTAAAATTAATATTTCAAGACGTGCATCTCAGATTACAGTTTTGCAATGATGCATATAGCCTGCATCAAAACTTTTTTACATTCTCTCACGTACGTTGTTTCAACGTAGTGAGAAAACAATAAAAAGAAAAAAGAGCATTTAATGCGATCATGGGTACCGGGGTGCAATTTGCCTAAACCTCAGGGAGTCGTTTTTTTAACCGCCGCGGAAGTAAGTCAAATCACGATTTTGTGTAAAAAACTAGCTTGAAAAAAATTATCAAAATTAATAGAATATATTAAAAAAAAAAACCCCGGGTACTTAGTACTTAGAGGAATTAAAAAATACAAGTTTAAGCGCCATAGCGCTCACCGTGGGAACCAAGGAGGCTTCATCCCTGCCTCATAAAAACAAAAAATCCCAGAAGGAAGACAACAAGAAATCGTCACCCAGGACGCGTGACGAATAATCACCACCATCTTCATACATCAACAACACCAACAACACCCAACATCATACTAACTTACTGGTTCAAATATATATCAACGCGCTCAACAAAACATCTTTAAAAATACAAAAAAAGGAGGAGGACCTTCAGAAAATGGTCATCAGCAGCAGCAACACATAAGAATAAACATAGCGGATAAAAATCAAGGTAGAATGCAAATTCCATTGTTCTATCAACATCTTCTTTTTTTAATATTACTGGCTGTTATACGTATGCGTTTCAATTCATATTAATTTATTGTGGCTTCATTACAATATCAGTACATATTATATTTTTATAAGTTACGCAATTTCCCAATTTTTTTTTTTTTTACCAACCAGAGATACATACAAGCTGAACTCACGCGTGAAGTACTGCAACAGAATTACAATTGGTAATCAATTAATATTCGATTAATTACGTAGTTTATTTAATACTAATTCAAAAGTAAACAAATTTGAAATTAAATTAATAGCAAGTTGCAACAATAATTAAACGTATCAGAATTGCTAAACACAAATATTAAATATCATTTTTTGATTCTCATTGTTTAATCAACCCCCAATATACATATACAAATATTACATCTTACAACCTATCAACCAAAAACTGAATCAGCTCTTCCTGGAAGCAACCTCTGCTACAGGCTTCGTGAGCTTGCTGGTCAGATTACTTCGAAAAAATCAAATATCGATCCCCTGCGAGAGAGCTTCATATACCTATCGATCAGGAGAAAGATTTTAGTTGGAAAGAGCGATATTTGCTGATTACTTTTATTTTTATTAGCTAAATAATAGATAAAAAAAAAAAAACAGAGATAAATGAGCATATGTTTTTGCTTTATTGAGATTTTATGACTTCTCTCGCTATAATTTGCAAAAAAACATTATTACTATTGACAAATCCAACAAATTATCCACCTTCTTAATACTGTGTTTTTCCCACATATTACAGATTACTGAATTACTTTTACATATACATAATTATTTACACATAACCAACTTAACAGCTGCCTATTGCTGTTGAAAAACTTAACTATTTGTATTCTACTCGTCTGCCTTTTGTTTTGGCCATAACAGATTGCCACGTCTTTTATACTTCCCCAAATTTAAACAAACTTAAGCCCAAGATTATTCCATAATAATAACAGACACACTCTATCATATAATTTTTCTTTATATTTACAGCTAATACTCCGCCTTTTACTTCACGAACCTATCATGACAGAAGAAAACAAATCTTTCTGCTTGTCACAAGCCCCAAAAATGACAGAAATTATGCAAATTCTGGCCGATTATCACAGCGCGAATTAAAGCAAAAGGACTTAGGATTTTACTTCTGGAAAACTCCAACAGTTGGAAGAAATGTCGGCTTGATTTGAAAAAATTGAAATCCTGATTCAAGATCATGTTGAATTCGATGAAACTCATAATTATTTCAAACAGTCATGCTATAACAAAACAGAGTACTGGTATAATCTTGCTAGGGTTACTATACTGATAGGTTGAAGTCCATATCAATCCACGCAGAGCGCACAAATAACCCATATTACATTCAACCCCCCAAGACTTCACAGAAAACAACTGCAGCTGATACCCAAGACAATGCAGACAATAATCAATCTAACCCAGTACGGTTTAGATTGCAGGATCCTAGGCAAAAGTCTATATCACGAATTATGCAATCGAGCAATTTTAATTCATTATCAACTGCGACACAGACATATCTGACACAAATGATAAATTTATTGAACATTTACTCGGATGATTTCGAGACAACGCACAATGAAATAATTTCATATACCAGCCCCAACGACCTCGAAAATTACTACTTCAAAATTGATGTTTACGCCGAAGTAGAAATATCATACACAGACACGATAATTGCGCTTCAAGAGTAATTGGACTCTCGATTCCAAAACGTATCAAATAATACACATAACTTCACAGACCGTCATCATAATGTCTCCTTTAGGGACCAATCTACCCTCTTTCTATCAGAAGCTAGAGCGTTAATTCCTAGTTTTGCTGGAAACCCTAATGATCTCCACAAATTTATTTCAAGTTGTGATGATTCATACGCAACAGCAAAGACGGCAAGCGAAAAGTACTCCCTCCTTAGATTGATAAGGAGTGTTATGTATAAAAAACCTAGGTACATATATGTACCATATGTAGGTATATAAAACCTTAGGGCTTAACAGGTAAAGTTTCAAAAAAAAAAAATAATTAATAAGCCCTATATACCTAGAAACCTAAAATTAGGCATATAAAAGAAAAACCATAAAATATAAAAATTCAATAAACTAATCATGCACAAGACATGATTAGTTTATCGTCCAAAAAGGGTGAAGAAAATTGCATCAGCAATTTTCTTCACATTCCAAACAAGTCATAAAATTTTTCCCATCAAACGACTTGGGAAAAACAAATGTCTCCGTTTACAACCCAAGTCGTTTTACTTAAAAATTTGTCATTTCAACAATTTAATTAAAAAAGGAAAAAAAAAGCAAATTGTACCTTCAGTAAGATTTGTCGCGAAAAATACAATATGTATGTACATACGTACATACATATTACGAAAAAAGCTTTCGCGATAAGAAACGCGCGCAGCATAAATGCATTGTATGTATATGCGCGTCGCGATTTCAAACGGTGGCTGATGTTTTAAAAAGTGTTAGATTACATTTTTGCAGCCATCGTTCAACGCGAATAATTCTGGACATGGTTGAAAGAGTCCAGAATCGAAAAATAAAAATTTTCTCAGGATAAGAAAATGCAAGTTAGCATTTTCGATCCTGAACAACGGCTCTTGATCACGATAAATGTGATCAAGAGTGGAGTTGGATTTTAAGATTCGAGTAGAGTTGAGTTCGGTTTTTGGTTCTTGTCGGATGATCATTAGCGGTGCGAAAGAAAAATGCGAAATCCGGTAAAATATATGTTAAAGTAAAGTTAAGAATAGTTTAAAAATTCGAAAGATAAGCGTATGGTTTCGAGTTAAGAAAGATTTCTGTTCGGTTAAAAAAAAAGGGAATCGAAGTTTATTTAAGAAGTTTGTGAAAAAAGTTTGAATAAAAGAAAGTTGTGATAGAAACGTTGTGCATTTTAATAAATCCCACCTTCCGCCCCACGGATTACAAACATTACAGACTACACTAAGGTGAAAACAAGATAACAGTGAGTACTTTTATAAATCTCCATAATAACTACAACAACAACAATTATCTACATAACAACCACGTTGGGTATATATACAACAAAATTGGCGCAGCCGGTAGGATCAAGGACGCTTGGTCAAGTTAAACGATCGTAAACGCTTGAAAATCCTTGGTCCTACACGAATCTACGGGGAACCTGTGACACTAGCCAAGCTATAAGGCCACGTCACCCCCAACGCTCGGGGTAGATCTCATCTATAGGCGCCTCTGCTCCAGGCGAACAAGCGTTCACCCCAGTGAGTAAAACAAAAAAGAAACGAAATCAACAAGGGACCTGGACTCACTAATAGAAGCTCTTTCCCAGCCGAAAAGAAGTCAGGACAACGGACACCCATTTACAACCAACTCCAGAAGGAAGATATCATCGGTCCTGGGTTGAAGGGGATTTCGAAGAAGGCTTTAAGCCCCCCTTTCAACCATATCCAGGGGAAGTAAGTAGGCCTAGGGCCTCCCAGCAGCAAACAGAAGCACCGGAAAATTATAACTTCGTTCCAGGATTGAAAGGGATCTCGAAGTCGGCAAAAGCCCCCCTTTCAATCTCAGCCAAGGGAATTAAGACGGCAGGAGCCCCCCCTAGTAGCAAAAGATATTCCAGAAGGGAATACTCCAAGGAGGCTGGAAGCCCACCTTTTGGACAACGCGGGACGCATATGTCAGAAGGAAACTCGACACCGGCACCTGAGACAGGCACGAGATTAGACTGCATACATTCATCCGACGCGGAGAAATCCCCAGGTGAAAATCTCCAACACCTTAGGGAAGGTACAGAAAACGCCCAAGAAGAAGACCCAGCACAGCAAGAAGCAACAGGAGTTCGCCTTAGAAGTGGTACCATTTCAACTGGTCCCACCGTACCAAATAAAGTAAGTCTTGATAATTTTTTAGATAAGTTGTTAGAAAAGGCACGTGAATCCGATAAGCTCACTGTCACGCACTGCGACGCACTTGACCACAGATTAAGTCAAGGCAGAGAGCAGAGGCTGACGCAAATCGAAAAATTCAAAAAAGACACAGAGCGATTCAAACAGGAGCTTATCGAATTCGCCGGGCTTTCACGTTTATTAGGAATAGATAAGACCACAGCCAGTGTACTTGTAAGTGCTGAAGGAGAGGAAAGTGTCAGTGATATTAGTGGTGACGCCTGTGACCAAACAACCGCCGAAAATCTCCTTAGTGGCTGGCTAGAAGTATCCTTCACGGATTCTAGTCCAGAAACAAGCCCTGAAACTCGACAAAGCACAAGTAGACTACCCTACAAAAGTTTAACAAAAAAAATAATCATAATGGTAGACTATGCAAAGGTGGCCAAGCTCACGGCACAACTAGTTCCTCTGTTTTCGGGTGAAAATACCCCACAGTTAGGTCGTGAGCTACAAACATTTATTGGCTGTTGCAAACATGCCCTACACTGTTTAAGTGAGGAAGAGAAAACCAGCCTTCCTACATATCTTGCCCACAAGTCTTCGTTGCGATGCTTATCAGATGTTTGCTTCGGACGTTCCAACTACTTTTAGTGAGGTGGAGGAACGTCTGAACAGAACCTATCTACCACGAGAATCGTACCAAGAGTTGGTCAACAAATTGATCACAATGCGGCAAAACCCGTTGGAACCTCTCACTGCCTTCACAACAAGAGTGAAGCAGTTGTTGATGCTTTGTAACGAGGCAGCGGTACTGAAGTACGGAGAAACGGCAGCCCCAGCTGTGAAGACACAGTTGGCGGACTTCGCCAAGAATGCCCTCAAAAGTGGAGTGAACAATCCCCACCTATGCCAGTACCTCCTCACTCTGGTAGAAAATGATCTAGAGCAGCTGATACAAAAGGCTCTAGATATGGAAAAGCTGCAAGCAGGCACAGTTTTCGTCCAAACACCACAACGCAACAGCCATATCCAATGGCACCAATAGACCCTTGTCTTCGAGTTCGAGCTCTCAGCCGAACTCCTTACAATCAAGCACCACAGCCACCCGTGTATGCAGCACCACGAGCACAAGAGCCCAGGCAGTTTAATAATCCCCCATACGTACATGCTCAAGCATTACGCCCGCCATTTCCACGAAGGGATTCCAGACAACCGGATACACAGAATCTGGTACAAAACATCACTTGCAATTTCTGCCAGAAGCGGGGACACACCTACACGGAGTGTCTAAAACGCAAAAACACCCTCTTCTGCACTAACTGTAGAAGTTACGGGCATGACATTCGCGACTGTCGAAACAACCAAACACAGTCTGCAAATCGTTTCACACGAGGATCGCCTAGCAATCCCCACAGTTAGACCCAAGCAATATAAAAGGCCCCAGAGTCTTTAATATAAGACAAAAATGTGATTTTTGTGGGCGCCGTGGACACAAGATCGACGAATGTCGACAAAAACAAAAATGGGAGGATAAAAAACAGGGAAACGACAAAAAGTCGACGCAAAACTCCCCGGCTCGACTATAAACCCTACCAGCAATAAAAAAAGGGTCTTCTCAGCCGCCCGACTTCAGTGTGCCCACCGCCAGACTCCCTCTAGACATAAGTCTAAATGGTCAGGCCCAGCTAATAGTGGACACCGGCGCTGAGATCAGTATAATTAAGAAAAAAGCTCTCAAATCTCGCGAGCTAATAAACCCCAACAAAAAATTAACTCTTCAAATCCCCTTTGGAACCGGAAAAACCTTAGGAAGTTGCCAAGGAAACTTAATGCTAAAAAGCAAATCACCTTGCAACTTTCAGGTGGTAAAACACATCCCAGGTATTTCCGACGACGGCTTGCTAGGAAATGATTTCCTAGCCAAAAACTGTAATGTTGAGGGACCCAACAAAGTTCTGCGATTTCCTCGCACGGAAATCAATCCAGAAGAGTTTGCTGTTCCATTAGAAACCGCATCGGACAACCCGTGTTCCCAAAACACAGTCAACCAAGAGACACTGGTAGAAGATATTAAACCCGACGGAGATACACCTTCTACCCGAAGTGTTCTCAAAGCTTCTCAGTCAGAAGAAGTCGGTTGTGACTTATAAGAACGCGATAAGGGTGACTTGATTACCGAAGATCCGGCCCGTAAGACTGGACAGCATCAGGTGGATTTAAATGAACCTGTGTGCGTACCGGCAAGGTCTCAGAACGTAGTCAAAGTTCCGTTGCAGTTGCAGGAGGAAATGCTCAGTCTGTCGAAAGAAATAGACGACGGAGTCTTCTTAGCAAACAGCTTACTCTCAGCTGGGTTAAAGGCAGTCCTTATAGGAATCCTCAACACACGCAGTTCACAAGTAGTTCTAAACAGCGTGAACCTAAATCTGGTTCCCATTAAAGACTACACTGTCGTCCCCATCAAACGAGAGCCAGACAAAAATATTACAACATCCCATCCTTTGAATCCCATGAGTCGAAATGACGGCAATGGTGAGCATCAAAATATAATTTGATCTAAGATTAAAAAAAGAGGGCATAAGAGCCATAAGCATATGCATATGCATAAGCAGTCATAAGAAACTGCTCCAAGACGCTTGCGGGTCCCTCATGAAAACCCCAACGTCAGGCGCTGGCCAGAACCCAAACGGCCTGCCGGTAGCAACTCCCGCAGATCCACCTGGTCCAACGCCACTCATAAATAAAAGAAATAGGCTAAGAGGTAAAATGAATATAGATAATAACAATAGGTTTAGATTTAAGAACAGTACAAACAGGGCAATAAGCGCCGATCAGAAGGCCACCCTGCAACATATACGATATCTGTTCCCAAACGATGTCAAACAAGAAGACACCAGCACTCAACCCCGCCTCACCAGAATAGAGCAAGATCTCAGTCTGGATGAAACTTTAAATTCTGAGGAAAAAGCATCAATAACAAATCTCTGTTACGAATATGATGACATATTCTTTTTAAAAGGTGACAGGCTTACACATACCAATGCCATCACCCATGACATCCCTCTGGTGCAAGACCAAGCACCTATTAACCAAAAGATGTACCGGTTACCAGAGACACAGCGAAATGTCATAAATGAGCAACTCAGAGAAATGCTGGTCAACGACATTGTCCAGCCCAGCAAAAGCCCATGGAACTCGCCACTGCTAGTCGTCCCCAAAAAAGCGGGACCAGATGGTGAGAAAAGGTGGCGCGTCGTCGTTGATTTCCGTAAATTGAACGAAAAAATGATTGGCGACGCCTTTCCGCTACCACGGATTGAGGATATCCTCGATCAACTGGGCCATTCGAGATACTTCACCACCCTAGACCTAGCCAATGGCTATCATCAGGTACTCGTCGATCCGAAGGATCGAGCAAAAACGGCTTTTAGTACCAACTACGGGCATTATGAATTCAAACGCATGCCGTTCGGGCTCAAAGGAGCCCCGGCCACATTTCAGCATTTAATGAATTTCATATTAACTAGCCTAAAAGGCCTAGAATGTTTCGTCTACTTAGATGACATTGTTGTATATGTGAAAAGACATATACACATATACATACCCTAAAGCATAAAACTTAGTACAAAATTCTCAATAAGCTAACCATGCTTAAAACATGGTTAGCTTATCTTTTAAAAAGTGAAGAAAAATTGCATCAGCAATTTTCTTCACATGCCACAAAATTTAACCATATTATTCCCATGGCAAGTTTTGCCTTCAGCAGGATTTGCCATGGAAATATTTTAAATATAAAAAAAAAACCAAAAGACAAATCTTACCTCCAGTAAGATTTGTCAAGAAAAATACAATATGTAGGTACATACGTACATATATATTGCACAAAAAGCTTTCGTCGTGAGAAATGCGCGCCGCCGAAATACATTGTATGTATATGCGCGGCGCGATTTCAGAACGACAGGACGGTGGCTGGTGTTGACAAAAGCGTCAAATTACATTTTTAGGCGACCATCCGATGAAAAATATTCTGGACTTGTTGAAACAAGTCCAGAACAAAATAATTTTTAATAATTTTCTCAGGGTAGAAAATGCAATTAAGCATTTTCTACTCTGAACAACGAAGCTTGATGACAGAAAAATGTGATCAAGTTAGAGAGTTGGATTTTAAATATTATACGCGGCGGTTCGACAGTCGAATCAGAAAAGCGATTACTAGCGAGTTGAATTAAAAAAATCATTTACGAGCGAGTTGGTTGTTTTGACTTTGAAAAACGGCGGGTTGGCGGTCGAGTTTTTACAAGAAAAAAGGAAAACAAAAAGGACTTAGGACTTTCGGCACGGTCTCTCGGTTGAGTGAAAAAGAATTAAAATCAAATTGAGTGTAAAACGAATAAAAAAAAATTTGTTGAAAAAGAATTAAAATCAAATTGAGTGTAAAACGAATAAAAAAAATTTGTTGAAAAAGAATTAAAATCAAATTGAGTGTAAAACGAATAAAAAAAAAATTGTTGAAAAAGAATTAAAATCAAATTGAGTGTAAAACGAATAAAAAAAAATTCATTTAAAAAGAAAAACAAACAAAGTGTTTTGGATACAATACCCGCCATCCCCACAAAGGTACGTAACAAAATTGGCGCAACCGGTAGGATAGAGGAAGCCTACTTTAAACAAACAAAAGTATAAGCGCTCGAAAACCCTCTATCCTACGAATCAAAAGGAGTTGAGGACGAAATCGAATACTGGGCAAGACACCCTACCCTTCCCCTGAAGTTGAGTCTGGCTTCAGGAGTATTTCGATCTAGTCGGCTCCCAACGCTCGGGGTCGGACAGCTTTAACTGCCTCTGTTTGAAAAACACGCAGCCACCCCCTCATCAAAGCACAAAGTGCCAACGTGGGACAATAGCGGGCTTCATCCCAGCCCAGGAACATAAGACGTCCACAGCCGAAAATTTCAAAGCGAAACTTGAAGGAAGAATCCTCAACCGACAATCTGCGATCCGGAGCTGAAAGGGACTTCGAAGTAGGCAACGCGCCCCCCTTTCAGCTTTTATCCAGGGGAATTTAAGAAGGCCACGGGCCCCCCCGGCAGCAAAAGAACTTCAATCACAAAAACCAGCGATCCTGAATTGAGAGGGACCTCGAAGAAGGCAATAAGCCCCCCTCTCAATTTGAACCAAGGGAATTAAGACGGCAGAAGCCCCCCTAGCTGCAAATTCTACATACGGTGGTCCATGAGCGAGGAAAGCTCCCACCAGGAGACGCCGCCGGAAATCTCACCAATTCCACCAACTCCACAACAATCTTCCTCACCGGGCGACGCACAGGAAGATCCGTCCCGGTACGAAGGAGGCAAGGAGGGAGCAACATCTGCAACAGAGGGTGCTAATCAAACACCCCCAACAAATTCAACAGCACCAGGAGTAACATTAAGGAGTGGGACAATCCTTACAGGTCCCCCACATGTAAGACCTTCTAATTTAAACTTAGAAAATTATTTAAAATATCTAGAGGGGAAAGTGCGAGACTCCTCCGAACTTTCTGTTGTACAGTGCGATTCTATCGATAAACAGCTAAAAGGGACCCGTGAACGGCGTCTTGAGCAAATCGCGCAATTCAAAGAAAGTACGGAAAAATTTAAAGAAAGCTTAAAGCAGTTTGGGGAACTCTCGCACTCTCTCGAAACAGAAATTACAAACAATAGTGTAGAATTAAGAGAAGGTGCCATTGAAGACAGTGTCAGTGATTCCACCGTGAGTGAAATCCTATGGAATTGGCTGGGCGACTCCCTTTTGGAAACCAGCATAGAAGAAACTAGCTCCCCAAAAGTATCAAACTTAAGCTTCAGAATCCCCAATATAAACATGGCAGATTACGCGAAAATCGCCAAGTTAACCGCCCAGCTCGTTCCCCTATTCTCGGGAGAGCAGCACCCAAAATTGAGCCTGGAGCTCCAAACTTTCCTAGGATGCTGCAGGCAGGTAATCCAGTGCATTTCGGTGGAGGAACTATCGGCATTTTTGCAAATCTTCCCGACCAGACTTCGAGGCGAAGCTTACCAGCTGTTTGCCTCAAATATGCCTACTACTTTCAAAGAGGTAGAAGAACGGCTAAATCGTACATACCTGCCTAGGGAAACTTATCAGGAAATGGTAAATAAATTAATTACTACAAGGCAGTATCCTTTGGAAAACCTCACAGCCTTCACGGCACGAGTGAAACAAATGCTGGCACGCTGTAATGAAGCAGCAGAGTCCAAATATGGCGCTACAGCAGCCCCCACTGTGAAAACCCAGCTAGAAGACTTCGCGAAAAACGCACTAAAAACAGGCGTCAATAACCCGTATATGTGCCAATACCTGAGAGCCAAGATCTCCTAATAAAAATTATAATGTACCAAATAAAAATAATTATTTAAATAAAATCAGTTGTAGTTTTTGTAATCTAAGAGGCCACACATATGCTGATTGCCTCAAAAGGAAAAATACGCCTTATTGTGTGAACTGTAAAATGTATAACCATGACGTGCGTGACTGCAGAAAAAACAATAATAGTTTCCAGAGACCACACAACAATGGTGGACCATCGAATCAACGCCCTAGAGAGCCGCAGAAATCCAATAACAATTCCAGAGTATATAACGTGCGTAAAAAGTGCGAATTTTGTGGTCGTTCTGGACATGCAGTAAATAACTGCCAACAAAAACGTAAATGGGAGGCCCGGAGTCAGGGAAACGACGTACAGTCGACCCAAAACTCCCCGGCTCGACTATAAAACTCCCGTCTAATAAAATAGGGTCCCCTCAGCAGCCCGATTCCAGTGTCGCTACAGTAAAACTACCCTTAGACATAGGCCTGAACGGCCAAGCTAAACTAGTAGTAGACACAGGCGCTGAGGTTAGTATAATAAAGAAAAGGTCATTAAAAGATCTCAAAGAAATTAACCACAATGAGGCATGTACACTTCAGACCCCATTTGGTATCGGAAAGACGCTGAGAAATTGCCAGGGAAACTTCGTTTTCAAAAACAAAATTCCCTGCAAGTTTCAAGTCGTAAAGAACTTGCCTGGCCTTTCCGATGATGGACTTCTAGGAAATGATTTCCTAGCAAAAAACTGTAACGTTGAGGGTCCTAATAAGGCACTAAGGTTTCCTCGCACGGAAACTAATCCAGACGAATTTGCTTTGCCATTAGAGTTTGAAACGGACAAGCCACATTCTGAAAAAGCAGTCGAAGTAAGAACACTTGCAGAAGAGGTAGAGTCTAAACAGGCTGAACTATCCACCTGCAGTGTCTTCAAGGCTTCTCAAACGAGAAAAGCTGGCTGTCAAGCTCCAAAAGAGCCCAAGGAATGTGAAAAAGGCTGTCTGGGCGAACAAGAGACCGATGAAATCAGGCGGCAATTGGTTACCCTTAAAAAACCAATCTGCATACCTGCGCGCTCTCAAATTTTTGCCCCAGTCCCGTTACAAACTCAAGAAGAAATGCTCTGTTTATCACAAGAGATAAGCGATGGAGTCTTCTTGGCAAACAGTTTGCTGTCATCTGGAGAAGAATTAGTGCTGGTCAGTATTCTCAACGCTAACAGTCGTCAAGTAGTCATACATAGCTTAAAGTTACAGCTATTTCCAATAAACGACTACATCATAGTCCCATTAACACACACAAAAGACCACAAAAGAACACACATTCCACTACCAAATTTAGAGGCAATATCAAACAACACAAGAGACGGAACTGAGTGTCTAAAGCCTGCCAAAAAGGTGCATATAACTCTTCCGTCCGAAATCCCGAGGCATAAATCACTCTTAAACAAACAACGGCCATATAAAAACGGTAGCGAGTCGCTAAAGCCTATATTAAAGGTGCATATTACTCCACCGTCACACAACACAAAAAATTCTACATGGTCAAAAAGCAGTAGCATTGACGCGCATGAGTATCCCACACAACCTAAGGCAAAGACCACACAGGTGTACCAAACTCAGCCGTCAACAAAGCAGGAAGCAAATACCCTGCCAATTATTAAGAGCAACGAAATACAGCCTCAAAAGCAATCGCAAAATCCTCATCTATTTACAGGTCAAAAACATAAAAGGAAGAGTAAGTCAAACCAAGGTTCAGCCGACAAAACGGCAATATTACAACATGTACGATATTTATACCCGGATAATGAGACTCCGGACGACCCAAAACAATATCCGCGTATTTCTAGGTTAGAGCAAGAACTCAGCCTAGACCCTAATTTAACCGCGGAAGAAAAAATTTCGATATCAGAACTCTGCGAAGAGTATAACGATATCTTCTTCCTCAAAGGTGACAAACTCACCTATACAAATGCGATAACGCATAATATTCCATTGGTGCAAGATCAAGCACCAATCAATCAAAAAATGTACCGCTTACCTGAAACACAGCGGAAATTCATTAACGAGCAGCTAAAAGAAATGCTAGACAGCGGGATAGTCCAGTCTAGTAAAAGCCCTTGGAATTCACCTCTACTAGTTGTCCCCAAGAAAGCGGGACCTGACGGTGAAAAAAGGTGGCGCGTCGTTGTCGATTTTCGTAAATTAAACGAAAAGACAATTGGAGATGCATTCCCGCTACCCCGAATCGAGGATATTCTCGACCAACTAGTTCACGCAAAGTATTTCACCACACTCGATTTGGCCAACGGCTATCACCAAGTCCTTGTCGACAAAAAAGATCGACATAAAACTGCTTTCAGCACAAGTTATGGGCATTACGAGTTCAAGCGTATGCCATTCGGGCTCAAAGGAGCCCCCGCCACATTTCAACGCCTAATGAATTTCGTCCTAACAGGCCTACAAGGCCTCGAATGTTTTATCTACCTAGATGACATTGTCATCTATGGTAAAAATTTAAACGACCACAACGAAAAGTTGAGGAAAGTCTTAAATAAGTTGAGAGAAAACAACTTAAAACTGCAGCCAGAAAAGTGCCACTTTCTACGAAGAGAAGTTGTTTACCTAGGACATAAATGTTCTAGCGAAGGAGCCCTACCAGACCCAAGTAAGACGGCCTGCGTCCAAACATTTCCTGTTCCAAGAACAGTAAGGCAAGTCCAGTCATTTTTAGGACTTGCCAATTACTACAGGAAATTCATTCCAGACTTCTCCAAAATTGTACGTCCAATCACAAATTTACTCCGAAAGGATGTAAAATTCACTTGGACAGAGAAATGCCAAGAAGCATTCTAAAGCATAAAAAATGCTTTAATTTCTCCACCACTTTTAATTTACCCAGATTTTTCGAAATCTTTTAATCTCACTACAGACGCAAGTAACGAGGCTCTAGGAGCTGTTCTTTCTCAAGGAGAAGTCGGAAAGGACCAGCCCATTGCCTATGCAAGCCGCACATTAAACAAAGCCGAAAGAAATTACTCTACTATAGAGAAAGAGTTATTGGCTATTGTCTGGGCTACCAAGAATTTCAGGTGCTATCTTCAAGGCCGGAAATTCACGGTCTATACTGACCATAAACCTCTCAAAGGTGTATTCAATGTGAAAGACCCTACTTCCCGTTTGGTGAGATTTCACCACAAATTATCTGAATTCGATTACAACATCGAATATAAACCAGGGAAGTACAACACTAATGCCGATGCACTAAGTCGCATCCCTCAAGCATTAAAAGAAGACAGTTTAGGCAATACCTTAACGGTAGAAGCCCTAGTCCACCACACGATGGACTCAGATGTGGAGGAAAACACTTCCACAAATAATAAAAAGAAAAAGAAATCCGCTCATTGTTTCGTCGTGACTCGAGCTCAGAAGCAAAAGGCTCAAGAGACATTAAATAGCTCCAGTGTGGAGACAGAAGAGCACACGAAAGCGGACCAAAACGAAATTCAACACACTGAGGCGGAAACACTAAACCCAGCATCGCCTGAGCAAAAAGTAAGTACTGGCAAGACACCCGAAGTTATCACGAGCGCTACGGAAATCCGAACAATCTTAAAAGATTATCACGATTCTCCATTTGGTGGCCATCAAGGTGTCATAAAAGCTTACAAACGCATAAGACGCAAGTATTGGTGGAGACACATGCTTAGCGATATTAAAAAATACATTAAAAAATGCCCAAAGTGCCAGACGATGAAAGCATCTCCACAATATAAAATGCCAATGGTTATCACGGACATCGCAGAGCAACCGTTCGACAAAGTTTACCTCGATATTGTAGGTCCATTAGAAGAGACCACATCAGGTAACAAATATATCTTGACCTTCCAAGATAATTTAACAAAATTTGTCGACTGGTATGCAATACCTAATGCAGAAGCAGTCACAGTAGCGCAAGTTTTCTTTGATGAAATCGTTACGCGCTATCGCATACCCAAAAGAATACTCACCGATCAGGGAACAAATTTCCTGAGTGAATTATTCAAAAGAGTATGTAAACTTCTAAAGGTAAAGAAGTTACAGACTTCGGCATACCACCCCCAGTCTAACGGAGCACTAGAGCGTGCCCACAGGCCGCTGATTGAATACCTGCGAACAATCGTAGATGAAAATCCCAAAACATGGGACCAATACCTACGAACCGCTGCATTCGTGTATAACAATAGTGTACACGAGGATACTAAACTTACCCCAATGGACTGCCTATACGGCTTCACAGCGGATGTCCCATCAAATTTAAAGCGGTATCCCGAACCCGTTTACAATCATGAGAGCTACTATCATATACTGAAGTATAAGCTCCAAAAATCATATGCCACGGCAAGAAAGAACTTATTGGCAAGTAAACAGCGCTCAAAGGGGTACTACGATAAGACAGTACGGCCCTTAACTTTCCATGTAGGAGACAAGGTCCTCATCAAGAATGAAAGCAGAAAACATAAGCTTTCCCAAATCTGGTAATCGCAATACCAAGTGATGTGAATACCACAATCAAAATTGGTAAGCGAACGGTAACGGTACATAATAACCGTTTGAAACCATATTTCGAATAAAAATATATCAAACAAAAATGAACCAGGTTGACTTGAAATTCCCACTATAGTATCCATTAAACCTCATTTCAATACCTCCCCATAAACATTTGCGGTGGAGTCACTCCACTGCCCAGTTTAAATCGGCACAATGTACGTACAAGTATGCTTAAAGGATTGTTTTCTTCTCCTGAATTGTCCACAGAAATGGCGCTAAAATTCATCATAGTTGTCCTCTTCATCCAGTACACAACTGGAGCAACCGCTGACAAACCTTATGTAATAACCCAGCTAAATGGCTCGGGTATATTTTTCGAGGACCTAGAAAATCTGATGGTATATCATGACACCTGGAATGTCCTCACCGAGATAGACTTGGATGAACTAGATGCACAGATAAAGCTAGCAGAATATGCAGAGCACTTAGTGCATAAACTCTGCATAAATATAACAAACCCAGAAGACCTCTGTAACGTGCAGCAACTACACATACACGCTATTATAGACAGCGTACGAAAGCGCACGGAAACTATTAGGGAACTAGTACCAGGAAAACGCAAGGCCAGATCGCTATTTGATGGAATAGGCAATGCCATGCACTATTTGTTTGGAACTATGGACAGCAACAACGAAAAAGAAATTTACAGCAGGTTAGAAGAACTTGAATCGAATACACAAGCCCTAGCCGAGCTAGAGAAACAACAAATCAGTGTTGTAAAAACTACCTTGGAAAAGATTCAAAAACCGCTGGCAATGTTAATAGACAGACAACAAAAAATAGCCCACCAGATAAATGATCTCCACCATGTGGCCGATGATTTAACTAGGAGGCAACTGAGACAAGAGATTATATCAAGCTTATTGCTCCAAATCATCGAAGTTGAATATGGACAACAAGCCCTCCTGGATATAATAATGGCTAGTAAAACCAATCATATTCATCCACTCCTAATGTCTCCCAAAAATCTGTTGGAGATATACCGCAAGACGGCCTCGAATTGCCCAAATGACCAAAATTGTCTATCTGTCCTATATCAGACAGCAGGAGCTCAGTCGCTCCTTATGCAGAATAAATTGGTGGTGAGAATTACTCTCCCAATTTTCAATCTGCCAAAAATGAGGCTACAACAGATTCAATGCTATCCTGTATCCAAGTCAGCAAATTACTCATTAATTCCAGACCCTGGTTATTCATACATAGCCAATAGCGATAAAACTCAGGAATTTCTCTTATTAAGAGGCGATGACATGAAAAATTTCAAAAAAATAACAAGTAATTTGGAAGAAAACACGTCTGTAGGCCGGCTGAACACGCCTATAATCAAAGCGGCAACGTCCAACGAATGTGCCATTAAATTGCTATACAACCCTCTAAGTGAAGTGCCCAAATGCAAGACCAGAGTACAAATCCCACAAAAAGACATGCTGATCAAATTAAGTAAGCCCAATACGTGGCTATTTTCTTTTATCACCTCCACGTTGCTACACATCACATGTCCAGATCACTTTGTAATCTCGAAACTGGAAGGACAAGGGATATTAGAGATAACGCAAACATGTCAAGTCCAAATAGGTGACAAAGTGCTTAAATACGAAGGTTAGAGTAAATTTCCACTAAAAATTATCCAGCCGAATCAGTTTCCTGAGCTCAACCACTCTCTACTCAACGTAAACCTGACTGAAATTTTACAAGGAACTCAAAACCACAGTCTGGGGAAAATCGAAATCTTAACGAGAGACAATATCCATAAATCAATTTATACCGACACCCATTCGCTGGAAGAAATCCAAAACAAAATTATAAAATACCAAGAAAAGATATCAAGTAAAAACTCCCATATCCTGTCCACAACTTCTCTATCATTCACGAGCCTACTAGTTCTGGCCATAATGATCGCTGTGGCAGTAAAATATCTTAACCCTGTTGTCATCAAGATGAGACAACAGAGAAATCAACCACAAGGTAACCCCGAAATTTCATCAGAGGGAATTCCTTTAGAAGAGCGAACTCCTGCTCCCCAACCCAGTTTAAGGCGAGCCAGAAGCCTCTCCAAAACAAAATCAGTCCAAATCGTTTAAAAAAAAAAAAAAAAAAAATGGAACACTGATACTGTCAACATGAGCCACTTAATCAAAGTAGAATTTATAGGAAAGGTAGACCTGGTAAAGCATTCAAAGAAAATCTATGCATGTATATAACAACCTATGTATATGTAACGATTTAACATAAAAAAAACACAGCAATATACGCACATAGTATATAGTATAATTAGTTATAGTGCAAATAATAAAAGGTATATGCACACAAATGTACTAAAATTACATAACAAAATACAAGTTAGAATAAATAAATACCTATAAATAAAATCAAAATACATTATATTTAAATCTAACTGGATAAAGTAGTAAAATTAAAGAAAAACCACCTCAAAAGTGGACATAAATAAATAGAAATAAAATAAATATGAAAATATATAGAAATAAAAAAAAAAAAAAAAAAAAAAGAGGGGCACAAAACTATGTTCTAACTGAACTGAAATTAAAACTAGAAAAGATAAAATAACAAAACTAAAGAAAAGGATACATTTGAAGAAAATAACAACTAAATAAAATCAAAGGAAAAGAGCGTGCCCAACTCTGCGAAATAACAGCAGAAGCAAGTTTAACCAGTTAGAAATCTAGGGAATAAGGAACAGACAAGCAAGCAAAAGCTTTACCAGGCTACTACCCACAAATAGAATTTTAAATTAGAAATTTATATATATACTAGTATGATAGATATAGTAGACACAAAAAATAATGTAAAAAATGAAATTATATTATTATCATATATAGGTAAAAAAAAAAGAAAAAAAAATGTTGTAAACCTCAACCGAGACCGACTGAACCAAATTAGTACCAACCTAACCAGACCTAAAAGCAAAACAAATTCGGAAAATTAAACTAATCAAAAGTAATTAGCATATAACAAAAAAAAGGGGGAATAAAATAATACAAATTAGAACAACGACAACTTCCCCTGAGAATTATTCCTCTTCAAAGAATAATTCTCTTTTTCTCAGGAGGAAAGATTGCTGTGTACCTAAAAAGCCTATAATAATAATAAATAAATATAAAGATAGCATTAATCTAACCTAGCCAATAAAATAGACTAAAAGCAAGTAGTCGTAAATAGGGTAAAATCAAAAAAAAAAAAACAATAGTAAACCAAAATAATTTCGTGAACCAAGCTGATCGCCACACACTGGCTCCCGGCGGGGTCCCACCCAACGTCCCATTAACACAGCGCAAAAGCTTGTTATTACACATGAAGATAGATAGACCAGCCGTAGTAAACCTAAAATTAGACAAAGATATACGGGCCCCCACCAATCAATACCTGCAAAGGGAAACGGGAGTATACATAAAAAAAAAAAAATGAACCCCAAATGTGCAATAGTAGAAAAAAAACTTTTATTAATAAAATGGAAAAAGAAGAGAAATAGGATAGATACAAAAAAGATATAAACTATATAGGCTGGGATTGACTCCTCTGGAGTTAGTTCTCGGTCCTGGCCTCTACCTACGCACCGATAAGGTCAGCAGCGCCGGGGGGCGGAGTAGCCATTAGCTCCCGGAGAAGGGCTGTCAGCGGTGGAGAGAAGACAGGGTAGCAGCAGGCGCAAAGTCCATGCACCCCGCTGATAACAACAGCTCCACCTACAAAAAAAAAACAACACAAAAAACTGGGTAAGCCAAAGAAATCTGTTTCGTTACAGCAACAACAAAACGAAAACTTACCACAAACCGTCCAAGTTTGGCCCTGATGGGGATAGAGTTGCAGGCGAACCTGGTAATAATAACCCGCGGTGGCCTCGGCACCCCAGATGGTAATGGAGCGCCTACGGGTCCTCCTCAAGATGAGCCGGATGGGCCCCCGCCACCCAGGCATAACGTGCAGCACGTATATCCCATATACGACGGTGGAAAGCTTGGCGGGACTCCGGAACACATGGTCAGCGTCTACGATCTCCGCAACCAGCATCATGGTGTCTATTCTAACTCAAACTAAACTCGAATGAGCCACAATACACACCGGATAAGCGAGTTGGCCCAGATAAGAAAAGGGCACCTGGAAAATGCAAGATCGGCACAAATCTTGATACAAAGTTATCCCCGAGAGCTATTCCTCTTCAAAGAATAGCTTTCATATTCAAGGGGGGAAGGCATGTTGTATATGTGAAAAGACATATACACATATACATACCCTAAAGCATAAAACTTAGTACAAAATTCTCAATAAGCTAACCATGTTTTAAGCATGGTCTATCTTTTAAAAAGTGAAGAAAAATTGCATCAGCAATTTTTTTCACATGCCACAAAATTTAACCATATTATTCCCATGGCAAGTTTTGCCTTCAGCAGGATTTGCCATGGAAATATTTTAAATATAAAAAAAAAACCAAAAGACAAATCTTACCTCCAGTAAGATTTGTCAAGAAAAATACAATATGTAGGTACATACGTACATATATATTGCACAAAAAGCTTTCGTCGTGAGAAATGCGCGCCGCCGAAATACATTGTATGTATATGCGCGGCGCGATTTCAGAACGACAGGACGGTGGCTGGTGTTGACAAGAGCGTCAAATTACATTTTTAGGCGACCATCCGATGAAAAATATTCTGGACTTGTTGAAACAAGTCCAGAACAAAATAATTTTTAATAATTTTCTCAGGGTAGAAAATGCAATTAAGCATTTTCTACTCTGAACAACGAAGCTTGATGACAGAAAAATGTGATCAAGTTAGAGAGTTGGATTTTAAATATTATACGCGGCGGTTCGACAGTCGAATCAGAAAAGCGATTACTAGCGAGTTGAATTAAAAAAATCATTTACGAGCGAGTTGGTTGTTTTGACTTTGAAAAACGGCGGGTTGGCGGTCGAGTTTTTACAAGAAAAAAGGAAAACAAAAAGGACTTAGGACTTTCGGCACGGTCTCTCGGTTGAGTGAAAAAGAATTAAAATCAAATTGAGTGTAAAACGAATAAAAAAAAATTTGTTGAAAAAGAATTAAAATCAAATTGAGTGTAAAACGAATAAAAAAAAATTCATTTAAAAAGAAAAACAAACAAAAGTGTTTTGGATACAATACCCGCCATCCCCACAAAGGTACGTAACAACATCGTCATCTATGGAAAAAGTCTGGCAGACCACAACGAAAAGCTTCGAAAAGTTTGACAGGTTAAGAGAAAATAACCTGAAACTTCAACCTGAGAAATGTCAATTTCTCAGGCGCGAGGTAGTGTATTTAGGACACAAATGTTCTAACCAAAGAGCACTACCTGACCCTAGCAAAACGGCATGCGTCCAAACTTTCCCAATCCCTAAGACAGCCTTGCCAATTACTACAGAAAATTCATACCCGATTTTTCGAAAACAGTACGTCCACTAACAAACTTACTCCGAAAGGATGTAAAGTTTAAGTGGACTGAGAAATGCCAAGAGGCATTTCAAAGCATTAAGAACGCTTTAATTTCCCCTCCACTCTTAATATATCCCGATTTTTCAAAACCCTTTAACCTTACCACCGACGCCAGCAGCGAGGCTCTTGGAGCAGTTCTCTCTCAAGGAGAGGTAGGAAGTGACCAACCCATTGCCTACGCCAGCCGTACCCTGAACAAAGCCGAACGTAACTATTCCACGATTGAGAAAGAGTTACTGGCTATAGTTTGGGCGACTAAAAATTTCAGGTGTTATCTGCAAGGCCGAGAGTTCACGGTCTATACAGATCACAAACCACTCAAGGGAGTCTTCAATGTTAAGGACCCCACATCCCGTCTGGTGAGATTTCACCATTAACTTTCCGAGTTCAATTATAAAATTGAATATAAGCCCGGAAAGTACAACACGAATGCCGACGCTTTAAGCCGCATTCCACGGGATAATAACAAAGACAAGGAAACTACAACCTTCACGGTAGAAGCTATAGTCCACCACCAAAGGGTCTCGGACATAGAGGAGGAAAAACACTCATCGGCCCTTAAGGAGAGTCTGCAATGCAATGCAGTAACAAGAGCCCAGACACGAAACATTCAGGAAAGTGGAACAAATCCAGACGGCCAGGCCAAACTAATAGAACAAGAAGAACAAACTCATCATCCAGAAGAGACCGCAGACCGTGACAGTCCACCTAGTAGCAATCCACCAATTGTAGACGAAACTCGTCCCCCTGAAGTAATCACGAGCCCAGAGGAGATTCAATTAATCTTAAAGGATTATCATGATTCTCTCTTTGGTGGCCACCAGGGAGTGATAAAAACCTATAAACGGATCCGAAGAAAGTACTGGTGGAGGCACATGCTTAGTGACATCAAAAAGCACATTAAGCGGTGTGCCAAATGTCAAACCATGAAGGCTTCACCACAGTATAAAATGCCGATGGTGATTACAGACATAGCGGAACAACCATTCGACAAAATCTATCTAGATATAGTCGGCCCACTAGAGGAAACTGACTCTGGAAACAAATATATATTAACGCTTCAGGATAACCTCACGAAGTTCGTAGATTGGTATGCCATACCAAATGGGGAAGCTATAACGGTAACGCAAATTTTCTTCGACGAAATCGTCACGCGCTACCGCATTCCCAAAAGAATAGTCACCGATCAGGGAAGTAATTTCCTGAGTGACCTAATCAAAAAGGTATGCAAACTCCTTAGGATAAATAAGCTGCAGACTTCAGCTTATCATCCCCAATCAAATGGAGCACTCGAACGTGCACATAAACCATTGATTGAGTATCTACGAACTGTAGTGGACGAAAATCCCAGGTCATGGGATAGTTATCTGCGAACCGCTGCTTTCGTGTACAACAACAGTGTACACGAAGGGACAAAATTAACTCCCATGGACTGCCTTTACGGCTTTACAGCGGACGTTCCGTCCAAATTAAGGCGAGACCCAGAACCCGTGTATAATCACGAGAGCTACTACCATATTCTTAGGTATAAGCTTCAAAAGTCTTACGCCATGGCACGGAAAAATCTTCTGATGAGTAAACAACGCTCGAAAAATTACTATGACAAAGCTGTACGTCCCCTGACATTTCACAGAGGAGACAAGGTTCTACTCAAGAGCGAGAGTCGTAAACGTAAGCTCTCCCAGATTCGGGTAGGACCCTATACGGTAACCGGCATCCCCAGCTCAGTTAGCACCACAATTAAAATTCGTAAACGAGAGGTGACGGTACATAACAACCACCTAAAACCTTTCTACGAATAACATGGTGTCAATATAATCTATGTAATTCTAATATACATATATAATAGAATGTTAGCTACAAAATCAACAAGAAACCCATTTTAATACCCTATCATATCTTCACCTAGATAACAATGCAGTCCATCATTTTCCACGGACTATTCCTGCTCATAATAGGAGCCCTCGCGGAGGAACCTTACTCTATAATGCCCCTAAATAATACGGGAGTACTATTTGAGGATCTTGGAGGCCTATCAGTTTACCACGACACTTGGAGCATCATCACTGAGTTAGATCTGGCCGAGTTGGAAAATCAGACGCGACTAGCAAAACGAGAGGAACACTACATACACCAATTGTGTGGAAATGGGTCTTCTATACAGGACCTTTGTACGCTACAGACAAAACATATACACGCCCTAATGGAAAATATCAATAGGCGTACCAGTGTTATTAGGGAAGCGGTGCCCAAATCGCGCATGCCCGATCCATCTTCGATGGAATTGGAAATGCGATGCATTATCTTTTCGGTACCATGGATAGTGGAAACGAACAAGAGGTGTACAGCCGACTAAGCGAATTAGAGGTAAATACTCAAACCTTAGCCGATCTGGAAAAACAACAGATCAGCGTAATAAAAATCACGTTTGAACAAATTCAGAAACCCCTATCTTCCCTGTCTGAACGACAGCGTCAGATAACCAACCAGATTAACAATCTGCGGAATACAACAGACGAGTTGACATCCCACCAAATAAGACAAGAAATCGTCTCTAGTCTGACACTACAAATGATAGACTTGGAATTTAGACAACAAGCTCTACTGGACATAATAGTGTCCAGTAGATATAATCAAATTCATCCACTTTTAATTTCCCCAAATCATTTGCTAGAGATTTATCACAAATCTCACTCCACTTGTCCCAATCTACAGGACTGTTTTTCAGTTCTGTATCAAACAGCAGATGTAAAGACACATTTGTTGCAGGATAAATTAGTTATCCGAATCAAACTTCCCATATTTAATATTCCCAAGATGAAAATCCAACAGATTAAATGTTTTCCCATACGGGTGGATTCAAATCACTCATTAATACCTGATATCGAATTTTCCCATGTGGCAAGTCAAATACAGACCCAGGAATTTCTGCTGCTGAAGCCAGAAAACCTGAGATCTTTCAAAAAAATTTTAAAGGGAATCGATGAGGATACGTGGGTTGGTAAGCTAAATACACCACTCACCAAGGCTACAAAAACAGATGAATGTGTTATTAAACTTTTGTTCAATCCAGTGGGCGAACACCCACAGTGTAGCACCAGAGCTCAAATTCCCCCAAGAGATACAATAATTAAGCTCAATAGACCAAATTCGTGGCTGTACTCCTTAACCGAAACCACTATAGTACATATAACTTGTACTCAACAGTTACTCACTCATCGTCTCGCAGGACATGGAATCATGACAATCAACGAACCATGTTCCTTGCAGATAGGGTCTCACACTCTGTATTACGAAGCAAAAATCTACATCCGCCTAAAAGTTTTCCAACCAACCTACTTCCCAGGCAGAAACGAAACGCAAGAGGAATTGGCAGTATATATGTCCAAGATATCCGCTCCTAAAAACCTTGATAAACAACCAACGTTACTCCTCGGAGATGATACAAACCAACGTATCCACCTAGATACAAAATCTCTAGACGAAATACGTACCAAAGTGAACAGCATTCACTTTGGACAAAAGGCCCAGATTCCTCATATACTCTCTATTACATCCCTATCAATGACAGGACTCTTGTTGCTACTGATATCAGTGGTGGCACTAGCAAAATATATCGTCCCGGCATTCATGGCATGGATTGCTAAACGAAGACAACAGCCCACAGCTGAAAACGTTCCCATGGAACCGGTTTACGCAACACCCCAAGAAAAATTAAAACGTACTCAAAGTCTCCACAGAGCGAGATCTATACAAGTAGTATAATCAAAAAGATCTATACTCGTTGGTTGGCCCCGTCTCATTCTCCTGTTACAAGCACAGCCCCTCTCCTTTTACTACACTGGCTGATAGAAAATAAGTGAAATAAACACTAGACATTAAGAGAAAGAAGATATATTTCAAAAGAAAACAAAATTCGGAAGTTCTCAACATAATAGGTTAAAAGCCCTAGGATTAAAGAAAATAGAAGAAAGAAGAACAGAATATAATAGAATTAGAACAAACAAATGACAAATTTAATCATAATCGAAATTTATTTAAACAAAAATAAGGAAAATAAAAATAATAAATGAATAATATTCAGTAGCAATAAGTAATAAATAAGAACACTTAGCTAACTATTAAGATATTAACATAAAAATCTAGATTGGAAAATTTTTTTTTTAAAAGCCTTAGCAGAAACGAAAATTAAAACCGAATTTGTTAGAATTTTAGACATAACCTAGAATAAATACACAACAATTAGAAAAAATACATAGAGTAACAAAAACAAAAAAATTAACAATAATAAACAACGTAGAACATTTAAACGACGTAGAATATTTAAACAAGCGAATATTTAAATAAGCAAATATTTGAGCTCTAGTAAAAGTCAAACCACAACCGACAAAGACATGGTGTAAGAAAACAAAAAGATAGAAAAAACAAAATATATATAAACTAATAGCGAACTATAATCAACAAATATGTAAACCAACAACCAAGAACTCAACTCTTAAAAAAAAAAAAAAAAAAAAAAAAAAACGCTCAGAAAACCCCCAGAGTCATTTTCATAGGCCTAACCTAAGCAAGTACCTGAAAAAGAACAATAAACACAAACAGTAACCACAAAACTTTTTAGAAACAACACTCATTTAATTATGAAATCTTCATTAGATTAAAGTACAAAAATTTTTTTTTTAATAATGCAGAAAAATTTTGAAAGTCGAGATTTTTTTTGGTGCGTTTCAACGGGCACCGGTCGGGGTGATTGGCCAACAAAAACTCCTACAAAGAGAGGGGAGAAATTTTTATGGGATCAAGTTAAAATTCAAGAAGAACAAATTACCATGACTCCTGATATGAGGGGGGGCCGCCTCGACCGGCTCTGAAGTAGAGTTGGATGATACAGTCGGGTAGTCCCAGTCCTCACACTCGGAAGGGGTACCCCCGTTCTCACCCCAATGGACGACCGGCTCCAACGTAGAACTGGATGATACGGCTGTATGATCCCAATGGGCCCACTCGAAAGAAGTACCACCCTCAGACCCCAAATCGTCTGCATCCCGCACCACCCAATTTCTCCAAACCAGGGTAAGAGTCGCCCCTAGATATATAGAAAACAAAAAAGAAGAGGTGGGTAAGAAAACAGCAACTATATATATTTATATACACGAACTTACCCAATGCAACCCAAGAAGCACCATCATGAGGACCCAGATAGAACTCTCCTGGATAGAAAATATCCGCCTCAGCCGGGGCTGCCCAAAAGCATATATCCGGGCGACCCTCCCTCCGGATCAGTAGCCGAATTTGACCCCGCCACCCGCGAGCCACACTTTGCACGAAAACTGCCATAACCCGCACACAATAAGGTGCCGGGCTTATATAAGGCGAACGCGGAGCAACAATCTCATAGAACGGCATAATCTCAACTGTGACGAACAATTAAAACCTAAATTCAAATGAAGGGCAAAACCCCTAACGTTAGCAAAAACCGATGGAGACACGATTAAAATGTGTCAAGCCCTTATCTCGGTAAAGCCCATGCAACCCCAGTAGCAAAAGTAGTTGCTTTTATTCTCTTTTTATTCTTTCAAATCACACCAGATGAGCTCCATACGACACAAATTGCAATTTATGCATTTTGTATGCATGTAGCTACAGGAACACAGATCTCAAATATACTTTTCTCCTCTATTTTCGAAGCCGGTGCAAGATGCATTTCAATGTATCACACGCTATGGACCCATGGCATTCGTTTTATTTTTTTTAATTACTACGATATCAAATTCATTTCGATTTGATAAAACGCCCCATACAGAACCTACACCCACATAATTATTTTTCGAGAATTATTCCTCTTCAAAGAATAATTCTCTTTTTCGCGGGGGGAAGGCATGTTATGTATAAAAAACCTAGGTACATATATGTACCATATGTAGGTATATAAAACCTTAGGGCTTAACAGGTAAAGTTTCCAAAAAAAAAATAATTAATAAGCCCTATATACCTAGAAACCTAAAATTAGGCATATAAAAGAAAAACCGTAAAATATAAAAATTCAATAAACTAATCATGCACAAAACATGATTAGTTTATCGTCCAAAAAGGGTGAAGAAAATTGCATCAGCAATTTTCTTCACATTCCAAACAAGTCATAAAATTTTTCCCATCAAACGACTTGGAAAAAACAAAAGTTTCCGTTTACAAACCAAGTCGTTTTACTTCAAAATTTGTCATTTCAACAATTTAATTAAAAAAGGAAAAAAAAAGCAAATCGTACCTTCAGTACGATTTGTCGCGAAAAATACAACATGTATGTACATACGTACATACATATTACGAAAAAAGCTTTCGCGATAAGAAACGCGCGCAGCATAAATGCATTGTATGTATATGCGCGTCGCGATTTCAAACGGTGGCTGATGTTTTAAAAAGTGTAAGATTACATTTTTGCAGCCATCGTTCAACGCGAATAATTCTGGACATGGTTGAAAGAGTCCAGAATCGAAAAATAAAAATTTTCTCAGGATAAGAAAATGCAAGTTAGCATTTTCGATTCTGAACAACGGCTCTTGATCACGATGAATGTGATCAAGAGTGGAGTTGGATTTTAAGATTCGAGTAGAGTTGAGTTCGGTTTTTGGTTCTTGTCGGATGATCATTAGCGGTGCGAAAGAAAAATGCGAAATCCGGTAAAATATATGTTAAAGTAAAGTTAAGAATAGTTTAAAAATTCGAAAGATAAGCGTATGGTTTCGAGTTAAGAAAGATTTCTGTTCGGTTAAAAAAAAAGGGAATCGAAGTTTATTTAAGAAGTTTGTGAAAAAAGTTTGAATAAAATAAAGTTGTGATAGAAACGTTGTGCAGTTTAATAAATCCCACCTTCCGCCCCACGGATTACATACATTACAGTCTACACTAAGGTGAAAACAAGATAACAGTGAGTACTTTTATAAATCTCCATAATAACTACGTTGGGTATATATACAACAATTATCTACATAATAACCACGTTGGGTATATATACAACAGGAGCAATTTATCCGCAGAGATCTACGATATCTTCAGGTACAATCAAATTGAAGTTTGGCCTACCTTAAAATCAATGCTAACTCTAACTAAACTCCCAGATCTACCTTGCAGTCCCAGCTAAGCAATTCGAGAAAAAGAAACGAGGAAAGTACAAAAGATTTCCTCCAAAGATTGAATGTAACGTTATCGAAGCTGAGTGGGGCTACACACTCATATAAAACAGACAACATACTCCTAAGATCTTTATTAAAAGATAATGAGGATCAGGCTGCAAGCATAATTGAAGGCTTGGATATCTACAACTCCAAAATTTAGCAAAAGCGCATCCCGATAAATCCTTTTCTACATTAAATCACACATCTTGAAGCATGCATCACGCTTAGAGCAGAAACAACTCGGTTTCCAAACACAAAACAAGGTAAATGAAACTCCATTTGCGCAAGCAATAAATTTAAGTCTTCGCTGCTTCAAATATAATAGACTGGGGCATGCTGCATCAAGTTGCCCAGTCATACAACGCTCCACGCAAAATTTCGACGCAGTTCCAAAACTAAACTCGCAATTACAACGCCCTTCAGATTTCAATAAGGTCACATCGCGGTCGCAGGTCCCATCTTGTCGATATTGTAATCGAAGTGGGTACACCATAGAAGAATGCAGGACCTGGGCGGCAAATAATAATCGTTCTAACAACAGCCCAGGAAGCCAAAATAATTTTCGGGAAATAAATACAATTCCACTGGCAAGCATGGCTAACAGACAGCCACAAAACAGGAACTGGCAGCAGATAGTATTCCGAGAGAATCGAACTCCACCAAGATATACAAATTCAAATATCTCGGCTAGATTACCGTTTCCAAATAGGAAGGACAACGAAATTTCATCGGCATCCAGACAGGGAAACTGGATGCAGCGGGGGGTCAACTTCGGCAGCCCCTCGCATATACAAACAAAAGCACAAATTCACAGGATTCCTGAAACAATATCGGCAGAGGCGATAGCAAATTAATTTGAATCCCCGTCCAGATCAATAAAAGTTCACTAACGCTTTCTTTGCCTGTCGATATTTGCTCTGCTCCAAGACTTACATTTTTAGTTGATACTGGAGCAGAGATCAGCTTAATTAAACACCATCCGTTGAAGCCAGATAGCATCTGCTACAGAGATGCTGTCTGCAATATAAACACAGTATTTACAGAGTCCACTTCTAAAGAAGGACTCATTTTTGCTAAGTTAAACTAAAATTCTGAACATTATAATTCCATCCTAGAACACCCATTTCAAATTGTGGGAAATAACTCCATCCTCTCATACGATGGCCTGCTAGGTCATGACTTTTTATCTCGATACAATGCTAGTATCAATTCCAAAAATAAATGCGTTTCTCTAGAAATTAATGATTCAAATGAATTTTATCCATATGGGGATTACTGTTCAAATTATCCATATGTTTATTTGAAAAGCGAAGACCCAGAAAAGAGGTCTCAAAAAAAGAGTTTGTTATATGCAGGGATAACAATCTCCAATAAGGATATCAATACAATTCCATATCCATCACTTGCTTCGAAAAGCAATGCAAGTCAACCTCCAACCAATGCTTCACAAGAAATGAAGCATAAAGGTAAAAATATATCTCCATCTATAGCCACAAAAGACGCTGAATTAAATAAAATGTTATCTCCATCCAAGGCTTCCCAATAATAATAATCTGACTGAAACTTCTGTTATTGAGCACCATATAAGAACAAACAGCGAATCACCAATTAATGTTAAAACTTATAGGTATCCCAAGATTCATGAGGATGAAGTCGAAACCCAGATTCGGAAACTGCTAGAGAATGGTGTCATCCGCCATAGTGCATCCCCATGGTCAAGTCCGTTGTGGATTGTGCCGAATAAGTTGGACTCAAGTGGGACAAAGAAATGGAGAATGGTGATCGATTACAGGAAACTTAATGAGATAACGATAACCGATAATTATCCAATACCGAATATCCAGGAAATCTTGGATCAATTGGGACAAACAAAATATTTCACAACCCTTGACCTGACATCAGGATTCCATCAAATTCAATTAAGTGGAGAAAACATGCAAAAAACAGCTTTTTCAACTCCACATGGGTATTTCGAATATACTCGAATGCCATTTGGACTCAAGAATGCACCAGCGTGCTTCCAGAGGATGATGAATACCGTATTAAATGGATTGTTGGGTAGAGGTTGCTTTGTATATATTGTCGACATAGTGGTCTATGGTAAGAATTTAGAAGAACACAATGAAATACTGAGGCGAGTTTTGAAAAGAATAAAGGATGCGAATCTAAAGATTCAAATGGATAAATCGGAATTTTTGAAGACCGAAGTAGAATATTTGGGTCATCTAATTACTAGCAAGGGTGTTTCACCTAACTTAAAGAAGGTTGAAGCGATTGATAAACTGGGTGAACCTAGGAATCAAAAAGAAGTAAAGAGTTTTCTAGGAATGATAGGATACTATCGGAAATTTATAAAAGATTTCAGTATTATAGTGACACCAATGAATAAGTTATTGAAAAAGAACATTGAATTTTACTGGGGAAATAAAGAGCAAAGTAGTTTCGAAGAATTGAAGAAAACATTGAAAGAATTTACTATGCTACAGTACCCGGATTACAACAAAGAGTTTATCCTCACAACTGATGCTACCAATTCTGGCATGGGCACAGTTCTATCCCAAGAGTATGGAGGAAAAGATTTACCCATTCATTTTATTAGTAGAACTCTAAATAGCGATGAAGGTAACTATAGCACAACTGAGAAGGAATGCCTTGCTGTGGTATGGGCTGTACAATATTTTAGGCCATACCTCTATGGTAGAAGGTTTAAAATTAAAACCGATCATAGACCGTTGACATAGCTATTCAATGTAAAAAACCCAGGGTCAACACTTGTAAGATGGCGGTTGAAGCTTGAGGAGTATGATTATGTAATACAATACAAAAAAAGGAGTAGACAATATAGTAGCAGACGAGTTAAGTAGAAACTTGATATATCCAGTAGAAAGAACAAATGAAAGATATACAAAGGAAGTGGAAGGTAATATAAGAGAGATTTTTGGGGAAGATTTGTTGGATTCAGAGCAGAATGGATTAGGTTTGAAAGAAATGTTTGAAGCCAATGAAGGGAACCTTAGCCCAAGCAGTGCTAACGTGAGTAATAAAACTACTAGTGAGAAGGTTAAAGGACATAATAAAGAAAGTAATTCAGGTGATCGGGTTGCAGAGGAAATTGAAATTGTCAAGGACAAAGATAAGCAACGAAAAATTATTAGGGAGAACCACGAAGGGTTAATAGGAGGTCACGGAGGACAAAAAGCTACTATAACAAGGATAAGAGAGAGATTCTATTGGAAAGGTTTAAATAGAGATGTTATTGAATACATAAAGAAATGTGTACCATGTCAGAAGCAGAAAATTAATAGACATCCAGGAAGAAATCCAATGTAAATTGTAACTAGTGCTGAATGTGGTCTCGAAAAGGTATCAATGGACCTCAGAGGCCCTTATAAAGAAGGGAATAAGTCTCTTTATAGTCTCACAATACAAGATGACTTGAGCAAATATATAAGATACATTCCAATCGAGGATAAGAAAGGTGAAACTATAGCCAGGGCATTTACTAATGAATGGATTTTGTATTTCGGAATACCAAAATATATCCTTACTGATATTGGTGGAGAATTTGTGAATGAGATCATGTCGGAATTGTGCAAACTTTTTGGAATTAAGCATTTGAAAACAAGCAGTGCTTATCCACAGAGTAATGGGTCAGCTGAAAGAACACATGCAAGACTGGGTGAGTATATAAGATCAGTAACTAAGGATAGGACTAAACCGGAATATGCAAAGTTATTCAGGTATGCAGCATTCTGTCATAATGTTACAAAACATAATAGTACAAGTTTCACCCCTCACGAAATGTTATTTGGAAGAAAAGCAAATGTTCCAAGCGAGTTTGGCAACATGAAACTTAATACTATGGTCGACTATATTCAGGAATTGCAACTGAAATTAATTCGTATGGAAACTGAGGCTAAAAGAAATTTACTTAATGCAAAAAATAAGGCTAAAGAGAGATATGATAAAAAATTGGGCTCTAAGATCAAGGAATTTAGGGTTAAAGATCTCATCCTCGTTGAAAATGACCGAAGAGATAAATTTAGTGAAAAATATTCAGGTTCATTTAGAATAGTCAGAGTTTTGGAGGACTCTATTATAATTAGCAGAAACAATCAATCTATTAAATATAATGAAAGTAAAATCAAACATTTTCAGGTTGATCACTCTAACAGTAAGTGATGCCATCAAGGTTCAGGAAGTAACTTCAAATGGGTTATACTTCAAACAATTGGGAAAAATAAGGCGTATCAAGGGTTACATTTCTATAATTAACAGCATAGATATCAATGAAATAGAAGTAAGTATAGATAGTATAGTTAAGCAGTCCCAAGGATTAGGGGAAATAAGTAATAACTACAAACTAGAATGCGATGAAATACGAAATGAGGTATCTAAACATACCAATCGAATAAATAGAAGATTGGATGACATACATAGTTTGTTAGGAATCGAAAGGAATAAAATTATGGGAAGACAGAAAACAGGACTGGCTAATTTTATTGGTAAGGGATTGAAGGGTTTATTCGGAACGATGGACAGTGAAGATAGTGAATACTATGAAAATGCCATCAGAACATTACAAAGTAATAGCGAAAATATCGAAAATAGTCTCAAATCCCAAATTGTAATCATGAAATCTTTGAATGAACAGAATAAAGCTCTCCATAATAGCTATTATGCCCACGAAGAAAATATTAATGATATTATCGCAAAGACTAATAGTATAGCAGCCGAACGGAATGACATTAACCAGAAATTAGAAATTAATAAATACTTCGAAAAAATTCACAGGCAGGTTTGGGATAAAACTCTGGCCATAGATATCGAAACTGACGTAATGGAGCAAGCAATCCTTTTACTGAATGCAAATATTGTCCACCCAATTATACTAAAACCGGTGAAATTTATTGAAATCTTGCAAAAGCATCCGTATAAGGAAGACTTGTTATTTGACCCAGTTCCCGAAAATTATCACAATCTCATTCAAGAATGTAAAACTAAAGCTTACCTTGCTGATAAAACGATTAGAATACTTGTTGATGTACCAATATTAGAAAACGAAAAATGTGAATTATATGAAACTGTAATACTACCAATTATAAAAGTAGACCAATCATTAATTTTTGATTTTCAAGATAAGTATTTTGTAATTAGCGAGAATAAAGAAGAATATACAATCCTATCAGAGTTGAACAAGTGTAAAAAATATAATAAGAATTATGTTTGCGGAGAGTTGATAATGTATAACACTGTGAGGCGAGAAGAATGTGTATTAAATGTTTTTATGAAAAGGTCAATTCAAAATTGTAAAATCAGTCATGTTCCCAATAATTTTGCAATTTCCCATGGTTTAGACGTAAACAAATATATAGTCGCCATTTATAACCCAACAAAATACAAATGTAATTGTGAAGATAGTCAGAACGAAGATGTAATTCCAGGAACGGGAATTCTATTCTTAGATGCAACTTGTAAATTTACAACAGTAGAAACAGAAATGTTACCTATAGTTATTTGAATAAAAACAAATTTAATTTTGATCTAGATAACTGCATAAACGTGAAATTGAATAATGTAAGAATTAATGTGGTGCCGATAACTGCATTGAAAACAAAATTGAAAGATCTGAATGACTTGAGTATCGAATTACAAAATGAGGAAAGTTTTTTGAGTAGATTGTTGAAACCAATACCAGAGAGAGTACAGGGAGGAATTTTTACCTTTGCTGCAATAATTACTATTGTGATTATATACATAGTTGTAAAATGTGTAAAGTCAAGTGAAATCACCTTCTTTAAAAACTCTTTTAATAAAAGAAATAATAGATCATTGGTAGAAAGTGAACAATCTGTACATTATTATAGAAGTCAGACAAGTCCAACGTTAAGTAGACATCCACGTTCACGCGTGCTAAGAATTTGTTGTACGCCGGCAACAAGGATTTCGTTTTATTTTGTTGTTGCGCGCCGAGAACAAGGGTCAATCAACCGTATGTAACGTAGAAGGAATGTGTTGGATGGTTTCCCAAGAAGAAGACTGTGTATTTCGCTTGAGTTTTTATTTAACACTTTTTGTACAATTCTATACTTTTAATTTTACTTGACATTGATTTTTACTTTACAACTTCACCTTTTTCTTAATAGATAGCACTTTTACTTTTTACTTTCCACTAGAAGCCTTACCTTGGGTAGGGGGACTCTCTAGCTTCGGGTTTAGAATATTTCTGATTTTCCTTGCATCAGAACTCTCTATTTATTTAAAATCACTTGCAGATTGATTATTTAGCAATTTTTGTGGTAAATAATCAAAAATTACCTATTGAGCATTTTTCATGTGAAAAACAACCCAAAATCACCTATCAAGCATTTTTTCCAATAAAGGTGAAAAATTTATTACAGTAATGCAATTTGATTTTTCACCCGCAATACATAAAAAATAATTGAGAACAATTGTATGAAAACAACGGTATCAATTTTCACACGAGTACCAAAACAATAATTCACTTGCTTTATTACGTACAAATTACAAACAGAAATTTGATGCCGGCGCTTCCGCTAAGGCAATTTCTTTTAATATGTTGCACAGCGGGTGTGAGGTAAAATCGTTTAGCGAGTACCATGCTTTACTTCTTATCGCTTTGAGTTAATCAGGTGGTTCCATTATGCGTTTGGCTGATTGTTCTCAAGCAAGAAGTCCAAAGGTACAAAGTTTACGTGTAGAAAGGTGACAGGCCTTGTCTACCTAAGAATTATTACCGTGGACATGGGTACATCTAACGGTTACTCATTATGTGCTGCAACTTGACCACAGTTGTGTGCGCATAGTTGTTTGTTTATTGTTTTGATTCTCATTGTGGGATCAGATAACCGTGATTTATGGACAGGAGATGCTTGCTTGATTTTTTTAGGTAATGCGTTATGAATCAGAGGCAATTGAAGTGGTTATTGCTTGATCATATTATTTGGGTTATTTTAGGGATTCATAACACCTTCCCCCATGAAAAAAAATTTCTTTTATATTCTTTAAGAGGATATAAAGCAAATTTGAGAGTTGCTGACGTTCGGAGATCTAGAGTACATAATTTGATTAGTACTTGAATATATGTTAGATCTAATTGCTATGATTGTGATATTATAGTTAGATGTATTATACAAGATTAGATTTAGTTGCATTGGTTATGATATGCATTATACAAAATTAGGTTTAATTGCTATGATATTTTTATTCATTAGCTTAATCGTTTATGATTTATTTATTCTAGATTAAAAAAAAAATTTTTTTTGTTGAGTTTCTTATTTTACAAAAATTAATGTTACCAAGTGTGGGATTATTATATAAAAGCAACTTATTTGAGAGATACTTAATTAGTTATCTGTGAATCTAGATAATGGTATTTTACTTGAAATACTTTTGATTTCGGTAATTTCTTCATTATTCGTTTTATTTTCTTTTATAGTTTCCTGGTTCTTCCCTTTTCTAACATGTCGCATGATTATTTTGATTACACCATAAGAAGTAAGTATTATAATTAAGAGATATATGAAAGAATAATGGTGTATATCATGCGTTGAAACGTTATTTAATTTTTACTTTTCCTCGTGTTCCAGTGTTTTTAAATCTTGGCTTAGATCGAATAGAGCTTGGTGATTTACGTTTTTTATAGTAATCATTTTCGGGAGTTCGAGCTTTATGTCTTTAAGATGATTAGCCATTGTTAGGTTAATTGAGGGTAAGTATGAATTATTTGAAATTGATATTCTTTCGGAATGACCGTATAGCGTTAGGTCATTGCTTCTTATGTAGCAATTTGGAGAAATTTCTAAAATACCGTTTCTTTCGAGTGTTAGCGGTTCAATTCTGTCGCCGCATATATTATCTATTGTTAGAGGATTCCTAAGACTGAATAACCATTTATTTGGGTTGCTTAGTTGAATCCAGAAAGTAGATGTTTTTATTGTTTTTACATCGCAGGATTTTGGAGTTTCCGTGGTATGTTTTAATAGATCCATTTCGCATTTGTTTTATTCGGCATTACTATTAAGGATTGGGTGTGTTATTTGGCACAGATGAGTATTTGAGAAACTTATTTGGCATTTATCAAAGCGTTCTCTACTCATAGGGTAATGTTTTTCGCTGTTAAAATCTACCAATAAATATTCGGTAGTGGGTTTTATGTAAAGAAAGGTAGTGTTTACCATACTTGGGAATGGTATGATTTTGTATGCCTGGAAAATTGTGTTTAGGGGTAATGGGATTTTAATTTCAATGATGATATTATTCTTAACTTTGTTTGTAGTTGTAATGCTAACTTTATATAAATCGATAAGACTATCTTGTGTGGCTGAAATTGGTAAGGTAGTTCCGGAAGGAAGCTTTTTTCTAATAACTGTAAGTGTATCTTCCAGTTGAAATGGGGTGATAATTAGTGGATTACGGATGCCATGTTTTATATCTAAAAGCATGTAGAGGATTGCTTTTTGAGAATTTTGGTATCTCATGAGTGATAGTGTAATGGCGGAAGTGATACTTTCTAGTTCTAAGTTTATGAAAGTGGAATTCGTTTCAGCTATTATAAAATTGAATGCTTTAGAGATTTTGTCAAACTTGTTTTGGATGTTGTCAAATTCAAGTTTAATATCTGAGGATGTTTTGTTAAAAAGGTTGCTTGTTTTATCTACGATAATGGTTTGCGATTTAATGAGTTCTAATAGGTGGTCCTCATTTCCTTTTAAGTAATGGATTTGTTTGTCAAAATGCTTTGCATCGTCTTCATTGAGAGTACCGAAGAGTGTTTTACTGAGGCTACCTATCGCGTTTATTAAGCCTCGTCGGGCACGCAAATGTTTGGGATCTATAATCTCTGCATTTTTCTCTATCTCATTTAATAAGATTTTGATATTTTTTATTTGTGACTCGCATGGGTGGTTGCGGGTTGGGTGTTGTATCTTAAAATGTAAACATATTTTTTCTATGTCTATTGTTTGGGATCTTAGCAGGTTATGTTCTAGTTGAAAATCGTCTAGGCTATAATACGTAACTAATCTCCAAATTGAGCTTTATAGTTGTATGTTTCCATATTCCTCGAAATATATTCCTGGAGTTGAAGCGAAGTTTGTTGTCTTTCCTCCGCTCGTGACTCCGAATGTTAATAATAAGATTAGTATTATGTACGGCATTTTGGCCTGGTGGGATAGAAGAAAAGAACGCGATTACTCTATGAATAGCTTCAGATGGTTCTTATGGAGTTTTTTATTTTTGTTTTTAACTCTTACCACTGAATTTTCGGCTGAGGCAATTTGTACTATTTCGTAAGGACCTTCCCATAAGGGGGATAATTTATTTTTTCTCGTGTGATTTTTCACTAATACCTTGTCACCAATTATAAATGGTTTGGGCTTGGTAACGTGATCATAGTAGGTTTTTGATTTTTCCTTGTTTCTTATAAGGTTTTCTCTTGCTATTTTGTGAGAATATTGGAGTTAGTTATCGTAGTTGTACGTAACCTCTGGGTCCTTTTTTAGTGATGTTGGGATTTCTGCGTGAAATCCAAATAGTAGTTCGTGAGGCGTGTAGCCTGTACTTGAATGGTTAGAATTGTTGTATGTGAACATAGCGTAAGGGATCCATGTGTCCCATGTTAGTGGATCTGTAGACACATAGTGTCTAAGATATTCAGCAAGCATACGGTGGCTTCTTTCTAGAGCTCCGTTTGTCTCTGGGTGGTATGGTGTAGTTTGCAACTTATGTATTTTCAAAAGTTGCAAATTTCACTAAATAGAGAACTTAGGAAGTTTGATCCTTGGTCCGTTCGGATTGATTCAGGTAAACCATGTTTACAAATGATGTGGGTTACAAATTGCTCAGCTACCGTTTTGGCTTCTGCGTTCGGTAGGGGAATTGCATCTGAAAATTTAGTCAGATCAACTTGGAATGTTAATAGAAATTTGTTGTTTTGATAACTTGTTGGTAGAGGTCCAACAATATCCAAGAAGATTTTTTCAAATGGTTTTTTGCTTGTGGTAGTAATTTTCATAGGTATTTTCTTGTTTGCACCTGATTTATTGATCTGGCAAGATGAACATCTCTTGATGTACACTTGAATGTCTTTTTTCATGCCCGGCCAGTTATAGATTCTTCTTATCTTCCCGATAGTCTTCGTTTGTACCTGATGACCGCCTAAAGGAGTGACGTGGTAATCCCTAATTACCTGCTCCATGTCCTTTGGGTCTTTTAGTTGTATTATTTTATTGGAAGAAAATAGGCCTTGTGGCGGAATCTTTAAATTCTTCAGCACATATGAGTTTCAACTCGAAATACGAAGTGCTGTTCAGGATTGGTATAGCAATTGGAATTATCTCTTCGTTAGATGACAATTCTTTGAATTTTTTAAACATACTTCTTGTTAATTCCTGATCTTTTTGTTCTTTAAAAGGGAGGGGTGCATGCCCACTATATATGTAGTATTCCCTTGTTTGTATTCTTTGATTTCTCCTAAAGGAATTTGATAATTATCAGGCAGATAGGTTTTTAATAAATTTTCGAATGTTGTGCTTACTGTCGGAATTATGAAATATTTTCTTTTGATATTCCGTGTTTCCATTAAATTGTTTGGATTTTCTCCTATTATTTTAGTAGTTTGGTTTGATTGTGCTCTCTGTTGATTCCTAGTTATTACTTGAATATTTTTGGATTCTGGTATTATTCGACTGAGTGCATCAGCGTTAAGATTAATTTTCCCTGATTTGTGTATGTTCTTGTACTCATACTCTTCTAGTTTAATCCTCCACCTCATCATTCGGGAAGTGGGGTCTTTGAGATTCATGAGCCACGTAAGGGGCTTGTGATCTGTAATGATTGTAAATGTCCGACCATTAAGGTAAGGACGAAATTGTTCTACCGCGTATATTATTGCTAGTAGTTCCTGTTCTATAGTTGAATATCTAGTCTCAGCCGGATTAAGGGTGCGGCTGGCATAACAGATTGGTTTGTCTTCTCCGATTTTCCCTTGTGATAAAACTGCGCCAATTGCATAGTTACTTCCGTCTGAAGTAACTAAAAATTCCTCGTTAAAGCGGGGATACTGCAAAATAGGCGGATTTAATAGCTTTTCTTTCATGAGCGTGAAAGCTTTGTCGCAGAACGCATCCCATTTGAAAGTAGCGCCTTTCTTTAGTAAAGCTGTGAGAGGCTTGGTTATTTTACCGAAATTGGGGATAAAACGACGGTAATATCCAACAAAACCTAAAAAGGATTTTATGTCTTTTTCCTTCTTGGATACTGGGTAATTTTGGACGGATTCTAGTTTAGAGGGATCCGGTGTTACTCCGTTTTCTGTAACCAAATGTCCAAGATAAGCTATTTGCTTGCTTAGAAAATGGCATTTTCCAGGCTGTAGTTTGAGATTATTTATTCTAAGCCTATTGAAAACGTGTTGGAGTCTTGCATTGTGTTCTGTCAAATTGTATCCATAGACAATTATGTCGTCCATGTATACAAAACATTCTATGCCTTGGAGTCCGACTAAAACATTGTTCATCAGCCTTTGAAAATTGGCTGGTGCACGTTTCAATCCAAATGGCATTCTATTAAAATGGTAATGACCGTAAAGTGTACTGAAAGCAGTTTTTTCTTTATCATGGTCATCCATTTGAATTTGATGAAAGCCATTAGCTAAATCCATTGTACTAAAGTATTTAGCTTTTCCCAGCTGATCTAGTATATCAGTAATGTTGGGTAAGGGAAAGGCATCTCCGACCGTTATGTCGTTGAGGCGCCTGAAATCGACGACTACTCTCCATCTTTTGTTTCCTGAAGGATCAGGTTTTTTTGCAACTAGAAGTAGAGGAGAGTTCCATGGGCTAGAGCTAGGGCTTATGATTTCTTCATGGAGCATTTTATTTATTTGTGAATTAATTTCAATACGTAGAGTTTCTGGAAGTCTATAAGGTCTTATATTGACAATGGGTTTTTCAGGTAGCGTAGGTATTTGGTGCTTAACTGCACTTGTGCAAGTCAGGAAATCCCCTTCTAGATAGAATATGTCATTGTATTCTCGACAAGTATCTAGCATTGTTTGGGCTTCTTCCGTGTTGCAATGAGAGAGGTTTAGCTCGTTCTCGAGTCTATTTAGTCTCTGCTTTATTGGAACCTTTTTCGGATTTAATTTTATTATACTATAATTATTTAAATTTCGTAGATGAGTTTTTATTTCTGTGTTTCTTATAGTGACATCTTGCTTATTTGAGTTCAGGATTAGGATAGTTGCGTGGCCTGTTTTATCAGGTTCTATTAGCGTATTTCCTGTTATCACTCCTGGTTTCAGTTCTTGGTGTTCACTAAAGAAACAACCTCTTTGATTTAGTTTTATTTTTGCTACCATTTGTGTACGTGCCGGTATTTTTATACTTTCGGCTTCGTACTGATTTATTTGGTTTATTATTTTCGAAACATTTTTTTGTTTCTTTCCCTTAGGCTCACCTCTTTGTGGGGAGGCCTTGTCAACTTGTACCAACTGATAGTCTTGGCTTGGGTCTTTCGAGCCTCCATACCTGCTATCTGGGCTGATGTAAGTCAAATTGTCAAAGCTTGGGTCATTTAAACCTCCATACTTGACATCTGAGCTATGGCGAGACAATTTGTTCGAACTTGGGTCATTCAAATCTCCATATTCGTTTTTGCACATTGTCTCTGAATTTGCCTTAATAACTTTGCGTGTGATTTTGCCTCCTTGGGGCTTATTAATATTAAGTGATAGACTCTTCTTTTCGTAGTCTATTATGCTAGAAAATTTATTTAAAAAATCATGACCTAGTATTCCATCATATTTAAGTTGGAGGTCATCTTCCACCATGTGTATATCGTGGGTAAAGACATATTTGCCTACTTGATATTCGCATTTGCCGGTTCCTAAAGTATGTAGGGTTTTTCCAGCTAGAGGTGATACCTCCAAGCTCTTGGTCCTATCAACCATTGTGTCACCAAGTGACCTGGTTGCTTTGAGGACCGATATCTCGGCTCGTGTATCGATTAGAAAATTACTAGTATCAAATGCTGTGATAGAATTTCTGATCGTCAGAACTAGTGATTGGCGATCAGTGTTAAGAGGGAGGTAAAGCATTTGATTTAGTTTTTCGGATGTCGATGGACATCCGCGGATACAGTCATTTGGCTGAGGCGAGACTGAGCAACTGTAATGGCATTCTTGTCTCGCCGCAGACTGTTTTCCGATATCTGCTGATTTTTTGTTTTTGTTTTGGCAGTTGCTGCTCTAATATTTGGCGATCGTTTAGGTGATCCTGGGAAATTTTGTTGGGGTCTTTGATTTTGAGGAATTTAGGCCTCTTGTTGGTTGCCTTGAAAACGGTGATTAACCGGAGTATTCCGTTGATATTGTGGAACACTCAGAGTATAATGCCTTTGTGATTGATTTTCCCTTTGTATATTTGTATGAGGGAATGTTCTGCTATTACCTGGATAGCTTTGTTGGAATAGTCTTTTACAACATTCCGAAAAGTGATGATTTGGTATTTTACGATAGGAACAAATGAGTGAGGGTTTTTCTTTTTTCACTCTTGCTGAATAACAGACTTCAGCTGTATGTCCCTTTCTGTTGCATTTTGAGCAAGTTGGATAATGTTCATTAGGAGTGGAACTCCTTTCGGATTGCTCAATAGCAAATTTAATAGATGCTGACAGTTCTTCGTTGCCCTTTGCCTTGGTTAATAGACGAACTTGACTGTCCTTGATACCGTCCTCAAATGCTCGGAGAATCATTTTTTGATTTTCTCCAGCTAAGAGATTTTTGAGGATTTGATCATTTGTGAAACTAGAAGTTGCATCATCATATAATGCTAACAACTTGCGAGCACGAAAGGCGTAATCTTTCATGCCTTCTCCAGATTTTTGTCAAAGAGCTAGAATCTCAGTTTGTATTGAGACTCTAGAACGAGTCTCCAAAAATTGCTCTTGCAGGGCCTTTTGGATTTCTCTCCAAGAATTTAAATCGTTATATTTAACGATGTCATAGGCTCTGCCTACCAATTTGTTTTAATTATTTGCAAGCTTTTTCTGTTTCTGCAATACCTTCTTTCTGAAACATTTCACATGTATTCAGAAATCGGTGTAAGTCATCAGAATTACCGTCGAATTCTGGAGTGAGTGATCTAGCATCACTAAGAGATAATTTTTCGGCTCTCGCCGCAACTTGATCGTTGGGCATATTGCGAGCTCGTTTCCATGGAGGCCTTCGGTGGATGATAAGCCCAGGAAGAAGCGTATCTCTTACGCCTCGACGCTTTTGTTGTCGAGTATGCATTTTGTAAAAAAAAAATTTTTATATTTTGCCGATGTTTTTTTTTTCGATCTTGACGAGATATTCAGTTAACTAGTATCCCGGAGAAATATTCACACCACCAGAAAGAAAAACAGCACTTGATTAAAAATCACTCGAGAATATGCACTTTCTTTGAAAAGTAGGAAAAGGGTATGATTTTGTTAGTTTTTTTAAAAAAAAAAAAACGTGAAGATCAGAAGTACATTAAATAGTTATATTTGTAAAAAAAAATAGTATATATATATGATAATGTAATATAGTATATATGTAAGTAGGAATATGTAATTTATATATAAGTAAGAATATATAATAATATAGTTTTTTATATAATTTCAACCTTATTACTCTATTCCTAGAGCGTCTAGTACCTTTTGGTAATAGTCGACGTCGCTTGGCGAGTTGAAGTCCTCTTCTGGATTTATCTGGTACCTTAGTGTCCTGTAGATCGCATATGCCGAAGGGTTCTCGTGTCTGAGTAGGACGTCCAATAAGTTGCCGATTGGGTCTACATATTCCTCGAGGTCGTCTAAACAGGGATTATAGATGGGTCCTGTGGTATCTTCTTCGTTGAATGACGTGTTGCTGTCTTCTGATCCGGGGTTATAGTACCAATCCGTGATGCTATCCTCGAGATCTTAGAATGATGTCTCTTCCTCTGAGTATGAGTCTTCTTCTGAGTAAGCGTCTGCCTCTGAGTCTGCTTCTGGCCCGAAGTCCAGCTCTTCTTCAGAAAGTCCCAGTGGGCTGATGAGCTCTTCCTCTCTTGGCCAACACATTGGTTTTTGGGTCTAGTCGTGGGTCTTACTAACCGTATGACTAAAATCCCACCGCTGCCACCAGTTTATTTATGTTGCACGCCGGCAACAAGGGTTTCGTTTTATTTTGTTGTTGCGCGCCGGCAACTAGGGTAAATCAACCGTATGTAACGTAGAAGGAATGTGTTGGTTGGTTTCCCAAGAAAAAGACTGTGTATTTCACCTGAGTTTTTATTTAACACTTTTTGTACAATTCTATACTTTTAATTTTACTTGACTTTGATTTTTACTTTACAACTTCACCTTTTTTTTAATAGATAACACTTTTACTTTTTACTTTCCACTAGAGGCCTTACCTTGGGTAGGGGGACTCTCTAGCTTCGGGTTTAGAATATTTCTGATTTTCCTTGCATCAGAACTCTCTATTTATTTAAAATCAATCTGCAGTGGTTAATACTCCCTTCCACTTGCAGATTGATTATTTAGCAATTTTTGTGGTAACCAATCAAAAATTACCTATTGAGCATTTTTCATGTGAAAAACAGCCCAAAATCACCTATCAAGCATTTTTTCCAATAAAGGTGAACAATTTATTGCAGTAATGCAATTTAATGTTTCACCCGCAAATTATAATAAATAATTGAGAACAATTGTATGAAAACAACGGTATCAATTTTCACATGAGTCCCAAAACAATAATTCACTTGCTTTATTACGTACAAATTACAAAAAGAAATTTGATGCCGGCCCTTCCGCTAAGGCAATTTCTTTTAATATGTTGCACAGCGGGTGTGAGGTAAAATCGTTTAGCGAGTACCATGCTTTACTTCTTATCGCTTTGAGTTAATCAGGTGGTTCCATTATACGTTTAGCTGATTGTTCTCAAGCAAGAAGTCCAAAGGTTCTTATTTACGTGTAGAAAGGTGACAGGCCTTGTCTACCTAAGAATTATTACCGTGGAAATGGGTACATCTAACGGTTACTCATTATGTACTGCAACTTGACCACAGTCGTGTGCGCATAGTTGTTTGTTTATTGTTTTGATTCTCATTGTGGGATCAGATAACCGTGATTTATGGACGGGAGATGCTTGCTTGATTTTTTTAGGTAATGCGTTATGAATCAGAGGCAATTTAAGTGGTTATTGCTTGATAAATTTATTTGGGTTATTTTAGGGATTCATAACAAATTGAAGATTTAGAGGACAGGAACCGAAGTTAAGAAAAAAAAAAAGAAGAAAAAAAACTGTTTTTTGAAAGTATTTTATTCATTTTATAATGAAAAATTTTAAATTTAGTCTGTACAAACAATAATCTTACTTTTATGAATATTGTTGGATTTTAGTAAGGGAGGTGTTATGCATTACTTGATTATTCATATTAGATAAGAAACAATTTTTCTTTACTGTCAGCAACATTTTGCTGTGCATACTTTGATTCTTCGTAGTTTGCTAAGAAACTGTATTACGATACTTTATTAAATCTTTGTAAACATAAACATTTTCTCGAGAAGCGAATTGTGCTGCTCAGCTACTTTCATGTTTATGTTCTGTTGGTTTAAAATAATTTTAAGAAGTACAGTTCAGTTAATCTCAGATCGCCGTGCGTTAAACCAATCGAAAGTTATAGATCATACATACTCTTGTATTCTTTTTGTTATATATATTTTCTTTTTATAATAATAAAATATTTTTTACACTTTTAACAAAAGTTAGCATTTTGTTATTTAAAAATCATTAGAGAAAAATGCTCTCTCTAACTTCGATTAGCGATTCCGTACATAACACCTGACATACCAAGGCAAAAAATGACAGGGATCGCAAGGTTAAGACTGGGACTTTTCCTACCAGTCAAGAAGCACATGAACAGCAAACGACTGTGCCCAGCCTGCCCCTACTGCCGGAACACATCCATGACTGCAGCGCACTTACTTTTACAGTGCAGAGAACTACAAGGGCTACTGAACGGACTTGGAACGACAAAACACCCACAGAGCTCCTCACATATAGTGGGGTGGATACAGACTTACTATTCGATGCACTGTGGACATACGTACGAAACGCAAACATGGACACCAAACGAACCCCTAATTTTAAAATAAAATAAAAAAATTGTCTTCATTGTTCTTTCTCTATTCTTTAATCTACAAACAATTTCAATATTCTAAAAAAAAAAATTAGGATCAGTATCTTCCCACTAAATGTATATAACATCTCTGACTTAGAAAATAAAAATTAAAAAACCTTACAACATAAGCTAAAATCAAAAAAAATATGTATACATATATTATCATAATTGTAAAACCTAATGTGTTAATTTAATTTAAGGCCCATACATCCATCAGCTGAGTACTAGGTCTAGTTTATGTTATGAAATTCCAGTAGGAAATCCTATGATTTATAAAAGGTTCATTTCAATTTATTTTATTTTATTAACTTTATTTTCGTTAGTACATTATGTTACACTTACCCACTAAGAATATTCTTTATTTTACACTCAATGAACTCATATCTTTAAGCGATCTTTGTAAACTAGTTTTTAAGCATAGATAAGATAGCGACTGTTAATAAGAACTAAAAGCGTAAAAGAATAGGTTAGCAGTGTTTAAAAAAAAAAAGTGAAAATTAAAATTAAAAAAAGGACAATAAACATTACATTACATTCTGATGCCACAAAACCGCCAAAATACGGCCAGCTGCCCAGATGGCCCAGTAGCCGTGGGTCTTAAAACATTGTTTGTTTCTAGTTATAGTCTTAGCCATAAGATCTATGTAAGAACAATCATGTGTAATAAATAAATTAATAAAAAAATAAATCTCATACACCTAGGGAAATAACGCCTCAGAAGCTTTCATTGATCGCCATACAACCAAAATTGATTTTACCTTCTTTGACTCCGTATTTAATAGAAATTGCAAATTTTAGCAAAACATGTACTCGAAAGATTTTGTTTTCCATAAGATTAAATATTTGAAGTATTTATTGAGGTAAAAATTTCATTTAAACTGCATTGCAATTTGTAAGTAGGGAATGAATAGCTCAATGGTAGATGAGCGGACTGATTTGGAAAGGTATTAGGTATATTATTTGCGCTTGCCACTGGTGGGGGCGCGAGATAATAACTTGGATAGGATAGGCTACGGATGGGACATAGAATGAACTTGTTATTGACTGTAGGAAAACTTTATTATCACTGAAAATGTTCTTACAATATATCGATTTATATATATTTTGAGAACTACATACTAAGCAATAATTACATTTATTAATGGGCAGCGAGTAATGAACTGTGAATTATGCCTATATCGATAATTTGCTTTTCAACAATCTATTGCTCAATACAATTGATTAATTTAAATAACTACATACTAAGCGGAAACTGTTAAGAGATTTTGCAATTGGAATTATTGCTTTTAGGTCAATATATGCTGGTTTGAGACATGTTTCCTAAACATTCTGCGCCTCTACCAATGAATCCTTATGTATTGTAAGTGTATGGCGGGGTGTTGTTGGAGTGGACGCGTTCACCTTTAAGACGAAGTCTGGATTACGAGGTGCTGGCCGTGGTTTTTTACACTTGTATTTTGCCTTGATTATGGTAATTGCTGAGATCGCTGCTAGTGTGATGATGACAGCGGAGAATGCGGTAAGTGTATGATGACCGATTGTTTGTAATGCTGTTGAGGTTAGTTCCTTGTGATACTGTTCCTGTTCTTTAATGACTCCAAGTAATTGGTCTGATGATTTAAGAACGGGCTCCATTTGTAGTAACTCAGGCTCCTGAAGTGCAGTACTCTTACTTTTCGTGATGTTTAGATCCATTGGCTTACTGAACGACGAGCGTGCAGATGTAATATGGAAAACTTCAGCTATTAGAGTGTTCTTCTTTGTTTTGATGACGCATTCCCTTGTAATTTGAATGATACCAGTTCCCTTTAATTCAACATCTTCTCGAATTCCGTTGCATTTTACCCCTGGTACAATAGGAGCTGTAGCACAAATAACCATGTATTAGCCATGTATAGATGCTTCCATATAATACTTGGTATTCTTAACGCCTTCACTGGACAGGGTTGTTTTTCTTGGCGATTATAGATTTCATCCACTATACAGTTGGGATTTGTCTATATACTGCTGATGGTGGTTGGTATACATAATAGCAGAAGTTTATCTTCGCTAATACAGCCCTTAAGCTCATTTTCGGAAAGTTCAAAATATGTCTGTATATTATAATTGATAGCGAGTATTGTGTTTGGTATATCAGCTATCAAATATGTATTGTTCTCTAATCTCTTTGGATTAGGTGTTATCTTGATTATACTGTATTGGTCTGCTTCGATTATGTTGAAGTATCCAAGTAGAGTAATGCTTGATGTGTTCCTGGATGTGTTTGTTCTGTCTTCTGGAATGTTTGTAATATAAAGGCTGCCTGGGAGTTTGCTGGATGCATCCTTAATAATGGTTCTTAATTTACTTGGTGGTATAAGTTCAAGCAGACTGCCCTTTCCTAATAGGAATTCGAGGATTCTGACATACTGTCTTTCTAATTCATTCAATAAATTTGTTGCTGGTTGGTATGCGGTTGAAATGTGTAGATTTATTACGTTGGTGTTGATCTTTGAGAACCAACCTTGATCTGCATTAATTTCTTTCAATGTGCTATTTAACTTAGTTGTGAATGAATTTATTTTCTCTGTAATGCGTGTTTCAGTATCATTCAGGTGGGAGATTGTTGTCAACATAATGGATGATTGATGCAATGATGCTTGCTGCAATGTCTGCTGATTTTGTTGTAGGGTGGAGATATCAGTATAAACTTGATCGTTTACTCCGAAGACGTATTGTAACGCTTCGCCAAAGAGTCCTCTTTTTTTTCGATGATGATTTTGGTCATTTAAGACTTTTATTTCTTGAAGGAGGTATTGCCCCTGAATTTTCAAATGATGGAGCAATTCTTCGCAATGTATTTCCTCAGATACCTTCAACGACGCATCGCAAACCGTTTGCATTTGCCTGATCGTATTTTTCACTCGATAACTGTCTGCTGTTGTATTGAGTGGTAACGTCAGTTCAACTTGTAGCGTTCCACGACGAAGTCTTGCTTCTCCGATGTCTTCGATGTATAATCCTGGTTGTGGATGAGTTATGGTATATGCGCAGTTCCCTAAAGATATTACACAGAGAAGACTTAGGCAAGTCATAGTTGAATTCCACAATGATGGCGGTTTTCCCTGTCTTTTAGTCGTAGCTTGATCATGCTCGGCTCTTAATGATGACTTCAGTGCTTCATACTTTTCCCTGGCTAACTGTTGCTTTTCTAACGGTACTAGATTGCTGTATCCGCTGACTGGGCGGATTCGAACTTTCTTATGGCTTTGTAGACTTCTTTGGAGAATTGCTTGTTCAATGTCCTGTATATATCTCTTCTTTCCAAGTTGTTTTGCTTGTTCAATATCTTGTATATATTTTTTCTTTTCAATTTGTTCGACAGGAGCTGGATCGGACAGCTTCCTTTTACTTGCTTCCGTTTTCTTCGGTGATTTATCATTTCTTGGGGCAAGGTTATTGTCAATTTGAATGGAGTGCGTGATTGTGTCGTTAAGTTGGTTATGTTCTTTTAATTTTGATAGTTCCTCATTCATACTATCTTCCATCGGTAATCGGCACAGTTTTGCTATTGGTCGTTTCAATATTGTATTGTTTCCACAACGCAATGTCACTACCCGTGTTTTATCGTCTTTTCCAGGATGTACTGCTGTTATTCTTGCCAATCTCCATTTTGAAGTAGGTAGATTTTCGTTTTTCACCAGTACCAATTCACCAATATTGTAGTTGATTTCTTCCTTTCTCCATTTTGGTCTCTGCTGAATTCGGGATAAATATTCACTTGACCAAATTTTCCAAAAGTCATCACTAAGCTTGTTTACCATCTTCCATCTTGTGAGACAACTATGCGTTTTTTCTTCATTTGCTACATGGGGTGGACTTATTGGTGCCCTCCCCATTACGAAGTGACCAGGGGTTAGAGCGTTGCAATCCGATGGATCATTACTTAGGGGGCAGAGTGGTCGTGAGTTGAGGCTTGCTTCAATTTGGTTTAAGGTTGTTGTTAATTCTTCGAACGTAAGTGCTACATCTCCCACTATTCGTTTTAAGTGGTACTTTATGGATTTTATTCCAGCCTCCCACAGTCCACCCATATGAGGTGCAGATGGTGGGTTGAAGTGCCATTGTGTCCCGTCGGATGCAATCAAATCTGCTACTTCCTGTGTGGACATTTGAATAGCTAGATGTACGTCTTTTTCAAGTATTTTCTGAGCACCAATGAAGTTAGTGCCGCAGTCACCATATATGTGTTTGCAGTGACCTCTTCTAGCCGTAAATCTCTTGAAAGCTGCTATGAATGCGTCACTCTTGAGAACTACATACTAAGTAATAATTACATTTATTAATGGGCAGCGAGTAATGAACTGTGAATTATGCCTATATCGATAATTTGCTTTTCAACAATCAATTGCTCAATACAATTGATTAATTTAAATAACTACATACTAAGCGGAAACTGTTAAGAGATTTTGCAATTGGAATTATTACTTTTAGTTCAATATATGCTGGTTTGAGACATGTTTCCTAAACAAGGAAAATGTACGGTATACCGTTAAGAAGGTTACTTTGTAAATTTTTTATCAGTTTTCAGACGTACAATGCATGTCAATATTTTTTATAATCGCCACTAATATGGATTTGCATGGTCTTAGATTTCTTTTAAATTTTTTTTGCAAAAGCAGCACAAATTGCGTGGGTTGCAAATAAATAAATAAGCAATTCAGTTTCATTGTTTATGAAATTATGATTAATTTATTGATGGTAAAGAAACCAATGGCTTTATGATCCATGCCGAGATTTTAGTAGATAAAACATGTAATTATAATTTATGATACATGCCGAGATTTTAGTAGATAAAATTTATAATTCAGGACATTAAAAAGAAGTAGTTCTTAAGGGCTTAGATAGGAACAGGACACAACTTTAGATTACTATTCTCCAGACGATTTTTTGGTCTTAGGACATCCTCCCGCCGTCCTCCTCCAAAAACTCAAAAAACCAAATCCTGCGTGTGCTACTGATGTAATATAGACTTTTGAATGGCAGAAAATAAAGCTCTCGATTCATCAGCAGTATAAATAATCAGAGATGTATTGATATGGCAACAACTTTTTCTGCTGCAGTTGTTTATGTTCGAATTTTAATTGTGTAAACTGTTTTTGTAATTTTATTATTGCTTTTCATACAGACTTTGGGATCTTCATACAAAATCTCTTGACTACTATGTACATATGTACCTACAAAAGAAGAATTTTACTTAAACGATCAAAAATTGTGGAACAAAATTATTGGAAATGAAATAGCACAACATTATGGTAATGATGGCAGTTATACTAAACACTCTCTGCGTCCATAAAAATCCAGCTCTTTAGGTATTCTGCGCCTTATGCCTAATTAGCAATGAACCAATTAAATCCAATCAACCTTGGTCCGAGATCTGACGTAAACTTGAATGAAATTGTTGTTGAAGTTAACAACAATTTTGTTAAATTCTACGTCAGATGTCTGGCCATGGTTGGTTGGTTGTACTGACATGTACATAAATGGACCGCTCTTTGGACCAAAAATGCATGAAAATAAGTGCAAAACGTTTAGATTGCGTTCTTTTTCCGTGCAATTATTTTCCGCTGAAGTATATCGAGATATTTAGATTAAGTTCAATAAACTCTTGCTTAAAACCAAAATTTCAACTAGAAGGCAATATCCGCATCAGATATTCCTTTGTACCATTAGTGATCAGAACTCTTTTGTTCTGATGGACGAATCAGTCAAGGTACATCAACCTTGGCTGGTACGATGATGGTATAAACGGTTCTGTGTACTGCTATACCCTAGATTTAGGTATATTGCACCAAATTGGCCTTTTGCAGACCTGTTGCTTAACAACAACGATGCCACACAAAAAATCAAGTGAAAATATACTTTCCTCTTCACCGTATTGAACAACAATAATAATTTATTCACAAAATCACATTTTTGAAATATTATTTCCTAAAGCTAGATATGAATTATAAAATGCTACTTCATCAAGAAAGTGAACCTAAAATTTCTCACGTAAAATTTCTCATGAGCCAAAATTGAGAAAAACAAAAGTGTCGAGTTACGTCTGGGTGTAATGTGAACACTCTTGAATTCGCATTCTTGAAGAAATTTCTCGTGAGAAATTAAATGTGTAAGCTAGATACATGCAACACGAATTTTATTTTTGCAAATAATTTTGTACGTTAGCGAATTTTGAGTCATGGTAATTTTCCATGTTTATTGTAAATAAACATTCTCCCCGGCGTTGAATAATGATTCAACTCAGTTTCCAAGGATCTCAAACGTCGAAGGATGCATTGAAGCTTTATGATGTGTCCGCCATTGTTGTGCGTTGTCGTGGTGTTGGTACAGGTGCCATCTTCTTTGATCTTATTGCACATATTTCGTGACGATGTTTCCAGATCAAAATAGAGATTATGACAATTATCAGTATTATAGATACATAACCCATTGAAAATTGATGAGCATCAGTTGATAGTGTGTTTAGTGAAAGATTGTTTTCAAACTGTGATAATTCACCTTTGGTGGAATCAATTTCAGAGGTGTATGACTGATGTTGAACAATGTTATCGAGAGTAGGGTTCTTTTTAACGGCTATGATAAATTCGGTGAGATTACTTGTTGGTATATACGATGACCTTGTATTAGTAGGATAGACACTATGTCCCTGTATACTGACCAACGGCTGCTTTATGAGGCAACGATCTCGAATTTTCAAAATTCCTGTTCCTTCAATGACATACTGAGTAGTATTTTTGTCACATACTACATTGATAGTGGTTTTTTCACTCATATATCCACTGGTTTGGACTATACATTTGGATCCAATGAGGTCCATTCCCTGCCTTGACTATCTGGCAGGATGGTGACTGCGGCAGGTGGTTAAACAAGTTTATTTCGCAGGCGCTGATGTCCGATCCCTTCTATATAGGGGGTGTTTCTGACCTTCGTCAATGATGAGACATAGTTGCAACTCCTGTTCTGTGAGCGGATAATATTGATCCCGATGTAGGTTTATGACTAAGAACGGGAAGGATGGTTGGATTGTCACAAAAGTGCCATTAGTTTGTACTGGAACTGGAGTGACCTTAAATAGTTCGAACTCTTCAAGCGATAATCAGGGAAGAGTTAGCTTGAATATAATATATCGTTCAGCGACCCTACCTTCGATAGTCATCAATGTGTAATGCTTAAGTGCCTCGTCCTGTTGTATTGGTATGCGTAATGATAATTTTTTTTTTGATTTTTATTAAGTCTTGTTTTAACTGCAGTGGTGAAATCAATAATGGACTGATTTTCCCGTGATGAGTATCGATGATGACGTCTAAGATTATTCTATATCAACAAGTCTAAGATTGAACTTTGAATTCTGAAGAAGTTGGACACTGTGAGAATTGCGGACAAGGTTAGCAACATTAATGATTGTGACAATTTTTCTTGGTGCGATTTTTCCCTTATGTCGTGTAATTGCTGAGTTGTTTGGGCAATCTGTATTTCTTTTTGCTGAAACTGATGATCAATAGATTGTTCTTCCTTCTTCATTATGTTCAAGGTGGCATCCATGATTGACGTCTCATTTTTTATCAGATCCAGCAAGTGATTTTCATTTATTCCAATATCACTTATCGTTTGTGCCATCTTTTCGGCATACTCGAAATCTAACACCCCAAATAAGGTACTGGCGATATTTCCAATAAAGTTGATAGCTCCTCTCTCTGATCTATTTCCAAAGATTGTTCTCTTTCATTGATTCTTTGGTATAATCCCTCTAAAGCCCTGGTGCAATTTTGAAGAAGAGCAAATTCCTTACAATAAGCTGTCATGTCGTAAAATATGACGTGTTTCCATTCATTAGCTACGATGTTTGCAGCTCCCAGATCCTCAAAGTAGATTCCTGGGTGATGAGAGAAGGCTTTTGTTTCGATGGGAGAACTATTAATTGATGGTATTATTACACAAGTCAAAAGGAAAGTCACAATAGCAGATCCCACCAATCTCCGTTGTTTCTTTCTAGGATTGGCATCTCTTCTTGGCTGAGTTGGTTCGTATGATGTTGTGGGCTCATCTCTAGTGGGTTGAGATATGTTTGAACTTGGTATAGTTGTAGTGATTTCCTTGTCCTCGGTCTCGTTTTTAGCTGCAGGCTCATCGGAGGATTCCGCTTCTACCGGAAGTGGTGCAAGCCTGTGTACTTGACGTCGGATGATTCCAGTAGAAGTGAGGATGTCCGCTACCCGAACCAATCCATCATTTCTTCTAATCGTGTTAATAATGCGTCCGAGTGGCCATTTTAATGCAGGAATATTGTCTTCCTTTACCAAGACCATGGTACCAGGTTGGACATTTTGACATCGTTGTTTCCATTTATACCTGTGTTGCAATTGGCTTAAATACTCCATGGACCAGCGCCTACAAAATTCGTTTTTGATGTGTGAAACACGTTTTCAATGAGTGATGAGATTGGCATTTGACGATTTAGCCTTTGGATCAATGGTACTAGTCAATGGCTTTCCGATGAGGAAGTGACCCGGTGTTAACGCTGTCAAGTCGCTTGGATCAGAAGACATGGGTGTGATTGGTCGAAAATTAAGCACTGCTTCTATTTCCACAACAACTATTTCAAGCTCTTCGTATGTTAATGAGTCTGATGCTAGAGTCCGTTGCAAAAGATGTTTCGCTGATTTGACTGCTGCCTCCCAGAGCCCGCCGAAATGTGGAGCTCGAGGTGGAATAAAACGAAAATCAATGGCCTTTGAACTGCATGCTTCTATAATTTCGCTTCGAGAGTGACTGGATTCTATCATATATTTTACTTCTTGCAACTGATTTTTGGCCCCTACAAAATTTGTTGCGTTGTCACAGTAAATTGTTCAGCAGTGTCCTCGTCGAGCCATAAAGCGTCGTAGAGCTCCCAAAAAACCTTGTGTGGATTGGTCACTCACTATTTCTAAGTGCGTAGCCTTAGTAGAAAAACAGTAAAACACAGCAATGTATGATTTCTGTGGTCTTTTCCCCGAATTTTAAAATGAGTATATATTGGTCCACAAAAGTCTACGCCAGCATTTACGAATGGTCTTGCTGGTTGGACTCTATCTTCTGGCAAATTACCCATCAACTGTGTTAAAAGTTTTGGCTTAGATTTAACACATTGAACACAGTGTTGTACCACAGAGCGAGCTAGAGTTTTTCCTTTTAATGGCCAGAACTTCTGCCTGGTTATGGCGAGAAGCGTTTGAGGGCCTACGTGCAATTTTTCTTTGTGTATATCGTTGAGGAGGCATTTCGTTAGATGATGGGCGTATAGCAGATATGTTAGATTTGATTCTTCCAGGCGACCTCCGACTCTAACAATGTTGTCCTCAACGATAAATGGTGTAAGGCTACTGATGGCACTGTTTTTGGAAACTTCTCCGAAGCTCTTTAAATGCGATAAATCTTCATTGAATCCTTCTTGCTGCATTAGTCTCACAACCATCGCTTGACCTGCGTCTAATTCCTCTGCATATAAGACAAATGTAGCTGCAGGGTCTCGATTAAGTTTCCTCGTGTGTCTGATAAATCGAAGAACGTACGCCATGATTCGTTGGACCTTTCGAAAAGAGTTCCTGTGGTTTATATGACTGAGAATTGTTTCAGCTTCTTTGATTTCAGTGAAGGACGCCACTACATGTGCTCGTCTTCTCTCGCTGCCATTCGCAACCGTTTTCTTTGTATATGGCAACGGCCATAATGTTTCAGCACCATGCAAGAAAGTTGGTCCATAAAACCAGATGATGGAATTTCCCAACTTCTCTGGAGCCATTCCTCTTGACAAAATGTCTGCGGGATTATCCTTAGCTCTGACATGTCGCCATTGTTCCGAAATTTTCAACTGCTGGATTACTGCTATTCGATTAGCCACAAACGTTTGATATGACGATGATGAGGAGTTAATCCATGCCAGAACAATTTCTGAATCTGTCCAGAGAGAAATAGGTGCATTTTTGATTTTCAGATCCCAAAAGATAGCTCCGCTGCAAGTTTCGCTGAGCACAACTCCAGACGGGGGAGTGTGACTTGCTTGATTGGGGCAATTCTAGATTTCGCACATAGCAATCGCACAGCTACAATATTATCTCTGTCAACGGATATTATGTATGTTAAGACATCGTCCACATAGAAATCTCGTTTGAGTACTTCGGCTCCGAGAGGATGATGTTCTGCCTGTTCCTCTGCTAACATCTGCAGGCATCTGGTTGCCAGATAAGGAGCACAAGTGGTACCATATGTGACCGTAAAAAGTTTGTAACACCTTAATCGATCATGAGAGTTATTTCTCCACCATATAAGTTGGTACCTTGTATCATCGTCGTGAACCTTTACCTGTCGGTACATCTTTTCAAGATCCGCGGTAAATACGAACCTTTGCATGCGAAATCTTACAAGAAGTGAAAACACATCATCCTGAATAGTGGGACCTGCTGCTAAGATGTCGTTCAGGGAAATATTGCTGGATGTCTTGGCCGATCCGTCAAAGACCACTCGAAGCTTAGTAGTCGAACTTTCTGTTTTAATGACACAGTGGTGCGGAAGGAAGTTGTAGGGTTTCTTGATTTCATTGAAATTCACTTCCTCCATGTGTCCCAATTCGATATACTCCTCCATGAACTTAACATACTGTTTTTAAGTCCTTCGTTTGTATCTAACCTTTTTTTCTAAGGCCACAAAACGTTGAAAGGCAATATTCTTCGATTCCCCTAGGGTTTGAGCATCGACCTTGAACGGAAGTTTGACTGTAAAGCGCCCTTCTTTATCTCGTCGTATGTCTCGTACGAAGTGTGCTTCACATTGTCTTTCTGCGGTCGTGAATGCCTTAGCTGACTGTTCAGCATCATCCAACATCCAGAATTTTTCCACTTGTTGCTGAAGCGCTTCATCTTCTGAGCATATTCCACATACTGCTTGTGTTTGTGGTGTGTGTTGGGCTCTTCCTGCTGTTGTCCAACCAAAAACTGTATTCTGCATGGTAGGTAATGTCATACCCAATTTTATCTGTCCTACTGATAGAATCGAATAATATAATTCTGCCCCAATTAAAAGATCTATTGTCCCTGGCTGATTAAACTGGGCGTCCACTAGTTGTATATTGGCTGGTATTGGACAAGAGGCAATGTCTATTAACTGTGAGGGCTGTGGTGAAATGATTCGTGGCAGTATGTGTGCCTCTAAAGTAGTGCTGAAGCCATTGATTCGAGATTCCAACAACATATTAACACGTTTGTGCGCTTGCTGTTTGCGTAGGCCAATGCCTTCTATGTTCATTAATTCGGGAGTTCCAATCAGACCAAGTTTCTTAACTAATTTTTGCGTTACACAATTTAGCTGAGAGCCAGAATCTAGGATGGCTCTGCATTCAATACTCGTACCAGTTTTGTTGGTTAGTTTCACAATAGCAGTGCTTAATAACACATAATTCTTAGTAGTTGGTGTCGAATTGGCAGTAAGTGATATTGATGGCTCGGTCGTTACCCTGTGTGGTGATGAAGTTGTTGAGATACTCGTTGACAGCTGGACTTCGCTTGTTGGGACTTGATTCGTTCTTGATGGCTCAAATTGTAAAAGAGTATTATGCTTCTTTCCGCATTTGAGACATCCTCTTGATGGACAACTGGATATAATACGCCCACTTCTCAAACAGTTAAGACACGCATTAATTGTCCTTACAAGCGATACTCTGTTGGATGGCGATAACTGAAGGAACTTAGGACATGCGAATAGTTGATGGTTGCTGCTACATGATGGGCACCCTGTCTTCACCGATATAGTTAGAGCCCTTTGGGTGTGCACCCTTTTTCCTTCTGTTCTATGGAAATGAAGAAACTCCTTTAATGATTGAAGTGACCTGGGTTTACTTAAAGATTGCTCCCACAATGTATGTTTTGCTCTATCCAACTTTTTCATTAGAATGTGGAGTAAAAGCGGATCCCAGTTCTCTACTTAGGTATCAAAGTTTCCCAAGGCGAGCAGGCATTCCTGAGTGGTGTCGTGAATTTTTTTTATCGCAGACGCACTCTCTGTTGTGGCCGTTGGTTGCGAAAGTATTTTATTTAGTAGCGCAGTGACGAGCAATCTGCGGTTCTCATATCTATCATTTATGAGCTTTCATGCGGTGGCGTAGTTTGCTTCAGTTATGGTTAAATGTTGGACCAATTTTTCAGCTTCACATATTAAAATGCTCTTCAGATACCACATTTTCTGGCATGACGGCAGCGGTTGGTTGTGTATCAGTTCCGAGAATAAATCGCAGAATTGCCGCCATTTGAGGTAGTCACCATCAAATTTTGGTAGTTCTACCTTTGGGAGCTTCATACTGCATTTTGGACTGAGTTCTGCTGCTGATGAATTTGTATTGGCCTCTGGCTTACGTTGGCTGTGACTTAAGCCTTCATATAAGTTTACCAATTTTTCATGTGTTAGCTCTTCCAACTCGAAGTATTCTCCCATGGTATCTGATAGGTATGAGTCATCCAAATCTTCAAGTATCTTGCTGTGAAAGTGTTGAACCTTCTCCCAGTGATGCTCGATAGCCTTTATTTTTATCTGATAAAAGTGAGCGGAGTGCGGTTGTGCCTGTAGTTTGATGTGATTTAGCATGTTCCGTAAACCTTGTATCAGCGAAGTCTGCTGACAAATAATTGCAGAGTTGTCTGCCTTGATTGATTTAGATAGGGCTCCGGTATTATTATCCTCAAGCATTGATTGTTGTTCTATGTTGGCTGCTGCGCCTCCATCAAAAGCTTCATTCGATCTAGACTGAGGTTTGACGATCGCACCTAGGTTGTTAACTTGTCGGATTCTTTCTTGCTCGGAATCAATTTGAATTAATTGTTTAGATGAAAATTCTTGTAGCCGGCGTAAGATGTCTTAGTTGATATTGTCATAACCAACTCTTATGCCCTCATAGTAGTCGTTTGCAAAATATGGATGATCAAGATTGGATCCATAGTTGATGCGGATCTCATTGTCTGTCTTTTCGAATTCTTCCCACAGCTGGTTCAGATTGATTAACCGTGTGTTCAGATACTCTGCAGTTTTACGTGTAGATATATCCGTTTTGAAGTTGACTGCTATACGTTTAATTTCATCTCCCGTTGTCCTTTGACGGGCTGTAAGCTCATCTAAGCTCATGATGGCGTTTATGAAGCTTGAACCGTCCTTTCTATGAGATGATGATAACAAATCGGGTAATAGTAAAAAACTTCGCAAATCACGTCGGGGTCACCAAAAATGATCAGAACTCTTTTGTTCTGATGGACGAATCAGTCAAGGTACATCAACCTTGGCTGGTACGATGATGGTATAAACGGTTCAGTGTACCGCTATACCCTAGATTTAGGTATATTGCACCTAAGTGCCCTTTTGCATACCTTCCAAGTCAAAGTGCATAAAAACCTTGGCTTAAATGTCGTGTAGTACAGTTCCTTGTACTGCTACACGCTTCAGCTGTTGCTTAACAAAAACGATGCCACACAAAAAATCAAATGAAAATATACTTTCCTCTTCACCGTATTGAACAACAATAATAATTTATTCACAAAATCACATTTTTAAATATTATTTCCTAAAGCTAGATATGAATTATCAAAAAAGTGAACATAAAATTTCTCACGTAAAATTTCCCATGAGCCAAAATCGAGAAAAGCAAAAGTGTCCTGTTACATCTGGGTGTAATGTGAACACTCTTGAATTCGCATTCTTGAAGAAATTTCTCTTGAGAAATTAAATGTGTAAGCTAGATACATGCAACACGAATTTTATTTTTGCAAATAATTTTGTACGTTAGCGAATTTTGAGTCATGGTAATTTTCCATGTTTGTTGTAAATAAACAATTAGCATTACTTTGAGTTCAAAATGTGTGCGATATGAAATTCTAAATTATTCAGTCAATTTGGCCTAAGAGGCCAATAAATAACAACGCCAAAGCTCTTCGTTTATCAATTGGTTTCTATCTACAACAAAATAGTACTTATGCAAAACTTATTATAGTGACAACTTGCTCACAAAAAACTTCTCTGTGTGTCCGATCGTTTTCATTGAAAAATGTTTGTATTAAAGCCTTCGTCAATGTTATCATCCAGAAAATCGTCCTTTTCAAAACAAATAATTTTCTTTAGTTGTGAACTGAATCGGACACACTGATTGCTTAAGGTACATTTTCTTGCTACCAGGTTTCTTTCGACTGGAACTTATCGGAGCCTTTCACTGAAACTCGAATCACGTACATATTATGTACATTGCCTGGGCTGGCCGAAGAACATTGCAGTGAAAATGAAACCAGTTGCTATCACGTGCATTGCCACGTGAGTTGTTATTATTTTTTATTTTACTTCGTTATGTTTGCGTTAAAAACAATTGCTACAAGCAGAGTGAGATTCGCGAATATACGTACATATGTATGTGTGCTGTATGTACATTTTTACATGATTCAGAGAGCAGTTCAATAGATCTTTCAGCCTTCAAATGGGATGTATACATAGGTACATAGTTTGTGGGCTTAATGTTGCTGATTTATTTCTAAGAGCTGGATACGTCCTTCCTTTGATTGCTGCTGATTTTATAACACAAAATCACAGCAGGTATATGTACAAATTATTAAATTTATTAGATTTGTGTGCTGACGTACAAAAGCAAGTAATAGAAATAATAATGTAGAGAATTTAGCATTTCACCAAAAGAATATAAACAATTTGAAGTACCTAATTAATTAATAAATGAAAAGCTAATTTGAAAAATTAACTTACGAGAAAAGCTTCTCTCATAAGGATGAACTATTGAGTATGGGTAGAAAATCGGCGAAAAGTAGGTAGTACTTCTCAAATTTTTATAATTAAATCAAGGATCCATTATAATGTTAAAATAACGCTATTTTGTTTTAAATATTGTGTTGCAATTTATTTTTGCACACCACGGCTGTAACATAAAATTTCTACGGTTTCATTTCTCCGAAAAAGGCATAAAAATTCCGCGGAACTAATTATATATTTCTTTACTTTTACACACTACGATGACTATTTTTATATTATGTTACCGAAAGGAAAATTACGGCTTTTAATTAGTTGGATAAGCATGCAAAATTACTAAGCTTAGATATATTTAGTGGAATGGATACAAATCTCACACACATTCCTCGCCTCCCACCACAAAACAGTAGAAAAGCCAGTCCTGCCTGACACACCAAGGCAAAAAATGACAGTGGTCGCAAGGTTAAGACTGGGACATTTCCTACCAGTCAAGAAGCACATTATCAGCAAACAACTGTGCCCAGCCTGCCCCTACTGCCGGAACACATCCATGACTGCAGCCCACTTACTATTACAGTGCAGAGAACTACAAAGGCTACTAAACGGACTTGGAACGACAAAAACACCCACAGAGCTCCTCACATACAGTGGGGTGGATACGGACTTACTGTTCGATGAACTGAGGACACACCTACGAAACGGAAACATGGAAACCAAACGAACCCATAATTTTAAAATAAAATAAAAAAATTGTCTTCTTTGTTCTTTCTCTAGTCTTTAATCTACTAACAATTTCAATATTCTAAAAAAAAAAAATTAGGATCAATATCTTCCCACTAAATGTATATAACATCTCTGACTTAGAAACTAAAAATTAAAAAAACTTACAACATAAGCTAAAATCAAAAATATATATATATATATATATTATCATAATTGTAAAACCTAATGTGTAAATTTAATTTAAGGCCCATACATCCATCAGCTAAGCACTAGCTCTAGTTTATGTTATGAAATTCCAATAGGAAATCTTATGATTTATAAAAGGTTCATTTCAATTTATTTTATTTTATTAACTTTATTTTCGTTAGTACATTATGTTACACTTACCCACTAAGAACATTCTTTATTTTACACTCAATGAACTCATATCTTTAAGGGATCCTTGTAAACTAGTTTTTAAGCATAGATGAGATAGCGACTGTTAATAAGAACTAAAAGCGTAAAAGAATAGGTTAGCAGTGTTTAAAAAAACAAAAAGTGAAAATTAAAACTAACAAAAAAAGGACAATAATTACATTACATTCTGATGCCACAAAACCGCGGACAGCTGCCCAGATGATCCAGTAGCCGTGGGTCTTAAAACATTGGTTGTTTCTAGTTATAGTCTTAGCCATAAAATCTATGTAAGAACAATCATGTGTACACTGAGAAAATTTTCAATAGGTTTAAGTCCATTAGCACATAGTAAGCAATTTATGGTCTTATTCACCATGCAAATCAGCGAGAGCGCAACTGAAAATCATTATTTCCACCACAGTAAAGGCATATAGCGTCACAGCGTATAGGAATCTAAAAATAATCCGTTCGATCCATATAACATAAGAACCCAAATCATTCCATATAGCAATCTATATGCTATAATCTACTACCCAAGCAGATTCCAATACTTTATAAACTAATTAACTATATTTGATATGCTAAATGACTATTTCTTATAGGCCTGAGGCCCACTAAGTTATAAATTTTACAGCATCCTTTAAATTTGTTGCGCCTGATGTTATACATACGTAAGTACATAAATTGAGACTACAGGTCTTAGAGCCTAAAACTATTATTCCCACACAAAAATGAATATATACATTTATATATACAGGGTGTCCCGTAAGTCGACGTCAAGCCGGAATCGGGTGATAGACCAACTCATAACAGTTACCAGAAAAATATAAAAAAATCTAAGTCATGTATTTTTCAAATTATAGACATTTCTTTTGTTTTCGAGAAAATGTATACCTTGTGATGGTTTTTTAGCTCCTGTTGCTACAAATCTTTACTTTTTTTCAATTTTATTTTTCTTATGTAATCCCGAATAGTGCTTATGTAACCTGCTGCTTTAAATTCTAAGCCTACTGTTCCAGCTTGGAAGAAAATGTCACATTCTGCCGAACCAAGAATAGAAAATTAATATGTCACCCAACTTTAACTGACTGCAATGAAAAAAAATGTACTACGCCAGTTTGGCAAATAACTTTAAAAGTTGACGCATTTAATAAGGATTCTGAAATGCTATAACACTTGCTACAATATTTCTTGGATTACGGCCAAAAAAAATGTTTCTTCAAGAAACCCGGTTTCGAAAAATTTCTTTTCACCTACTAAAAATGATTCTAGTGTACCCAAAGCTTGCTTTTTATATTTTTCTGGTAACTGTTATGAGTTGGTCTATCACCCGATTACAGCTTGACGTCGACTTACGGGACAACCTGTATATATATATATATATATAGATATATATATATTCTTTCTAATGGAGTTAAAAAACCATAGCATCTAGAAAAACTTTATGGAAATTGTGGTGTTTGAATTTGAACAAAATTCAATCTATAGTTCTGTATGTAAAACCCCTGCGGTAAGACAAAGCAAGAAGATTATAATATCATCCGCTTAGCGCCTCGCTAAGCTCTTTTCAACTCCTACTTCATGGCTTGTATATTTTGGCGGCTATGGCTTATGGCCGAACTGCCTATAGAAATAGGAAACTCACCAACCTTACAATAAAAGTTTCCGAGAATGGCGCACAATCCCTATGTTTTTCTCTTTCAGTTTCAGTATGAAAATTAATATGCTGGTAGCCGGTACTACACATGAGTACATTGATACAGCGACGGTGGCAGTGACACCGTACGCTGGTGTTTTGCTTGCACTTAACTTAGCTTGAGCTGAGATTCGTCTGCAGCCTGCCCTTCACGCAGGCACTGATTTTCTCATTTCTTTTTCTACCCAGTTAGTCAATTTCAAGTTAACAGTTCGTCGCGTCGTCGGTTTGTTTGGTGATTCAGTGCTGCTTTGTAATTATTGAACATATTATAAAGTTTTTGTTTTATTCCCAGTGATAATATGTATTATAGTAATATAAAATGAAAGTCAGCGTTTACGTTTCCAGTGATATCTATGTGTGTGAATATTGGTATGTTTTTGCTAAGACGCAGGTATTATTCTCGTGAAATAAATTAAACAATAGTACATATTTATACATGTTTTACTTAACCGAAATGAATAAATTTTTCAAATAGGGTAAATGCATCTATTACCCACCACATCAAAAAAGCAAAGTATCTGTTTTAAAATATATATATATATATATATATATATATATATACATATTTAAATGTTTTCGAGTATTACACAACGCGCTATGTATTGCTTTGTAATATTTAAAGCATTTAAACTTATATATATAGATACAATGAAAATAGATATTTTTCGTTTTGAGATGTGCCGGTAATAGGAGCGTGCATTCACTTAATTTTAAAAAAAAAGTATTTGGAACACTTTTCCGGCGTTTATCCTATATTCACCCATATGATAAAATCTTAGAAAAACAAACAAAATTGTTGCAACAGTAGTAGTAATCAGATGAGCGATTACTGAAATTTGATTTACTCGGAAGGTACCTGTATACATATGTACTAGTGTTTATATATATATAACTAGTGTTTAAAAAACAAACCAATATCCACGCATATATAACTAGAAACGTGAAAGCTGCTTTTATCTTTATATTGCTTTATAATATTATCAGTACTGGGAATTTTTTTCGCCGAAAATGCTCAAATTGGTGGAAAGTTGTGTAATAATGTTTTAATCGCGCTCCAATTTTATATAGGTTATAACTGTGTGTAATGTGATTTGAGTTCACATTTTTGTGTAATTTTGCCTCCCAAAAATTTCGTAAGTATACCTTACTTTTCTCGGTGTTTTTTCAAGAAGTAAAACACTTAATTAAAAAATATATTTTTCTGGTGAATATTTAGAGAAACTGTTGTGCTTACGGAATTTCATTTGAAATACAAAACTAGATTAAACTACTGTATTTGGAACTTTCTGTACTTCCATTTGATAATTGAAGAAAAACACAGCGTATCAACGGATTGTTTTTCTTCTTCAACCATTTTCAGTATCAAAATGACCCAATGACCCTCGGTAATGACAATTTTCAAATTTTTGCGATCAAACATGTAAAAGCTTTTTCGAAATAGTTTTAGTAGATTACTATTGCGCAGGAGTTAATTTTCCCACTTAGTAATTTTAATATGAAAAATAGTTGCCTGAAAGAGCACTGGGAGCAAAGACTGTAAATCCGGAGTTTTTTGTACATTCACCCATTTGCGGTATCAGTTATTTACAGTTCGAATCCCGAAAATGTCTGATTTTATTGAAAATGTGCTAGAACGCATGAAGTTTCCTAATATAATTCAAAAATTCATTGGTAAGTGAAAATGGGTAAAGAAAACGTAGATTAAATTCAGTTTAAAACCATTTAGAGGAGGAGTTCACTGAAGAATCGTTTAAAAATCTTCAGTATGAATCCCTAAAAGAAATTTTACCAAAAATAGGACCAAGAAACTCAATTTGGGCAAAATTTAAAGCAGAATTTCATCCATCTCAGGTATATAGATATTCTCCATCTATTATAATTCGCTAACATTGAAATAACCAATTTGTAATGAAAGGAGATTGGCCCCACATGTGGTACATCATCTTCCGGATTGTCAACTCCAACCAGAAGTAGAAATTGGATAGATCCTGATTTACAGTATTCTTTGTCGCCAGCATTTGTTGAAATAATTAACAATCCAAGTCCCCGCTCAACTAGCACGTTTGAGCAAGTAAGCTATAATCAAATATTGATACGGTAATATGGGATGTTTTTATCTTCTTTATATTTAGATAATTGCATCAATTGATGAGAAAATTCCATTAGAAAAGCGTTCTGTCGAGGAATATTTAAATTGCGCTAATGGAAAAATAGTGTCTAATTACTACAATAAGAATAAAAAACTTGATCAGAAAGAAAGAAATCTTCTTGCAAATCTAATAATTCATAAAGAGTTTGAGGGCAATGGGGATGGAAAATTTCAAATTACAACCGAAAGGCTTATATCTCTAACTAAGGAAATTCTTCAAATTTTCCCTACAGAAAATGATTCGATTTACTACGTTCCTTATAATAGAATTTCAAAACACGTAGCTTGCGGAAAATTGTGGGGGTGCTATAACCATCTTAAAAGCAACTTGAGCAAATCTCGAAAAGTCGAAGATAAAACTTCAACGTATAAGTGAAGATTTAGAAGGAAAGATTTCCTTTTTGAAAACGAGTGTCCACGATATTCAAAAACTTCAGGACTATTGGGAAGATACTTTTGCTTATCGTAAGCGACAAATTGAAAGAGAAAACCCTAAACTAGTTCAAATACATGTGTATATGAACATATATCCTGCTGTAAGAGGACCAATTGGCAGTAAACTTCTAGCTGACGAGTTTGATCTTTCTTTTCCAAATAAGGGTAATTTATTGTATCTTAAGTGGCCTGAAATTAAAAATAAACTAAGAAGCCTGGCTGAGAAGCCTGGCTGAGAAGCGTTCGTGTTCGCTTAAATCCGATGGAAGAAGGTATACGCGAAAGTCAGCAGACAAGTCTAGGGAGAGGTCTTCTAAAATAAAAGAAAAGGCTTCGCCGACAACTGGTTCCGAAGCATCTTGCTGTGTACTACCCGACATTTTAAATTATGAAACGGATATAAGCGAATTTCTGGTGTTGGCATATTTCCTCTCTTCTTCTCCTTATAGTAAAAAGAAAAATGACAGTAAAAGAATTAAATTTAGAAGAGAAGAAGTTACTAGTACCTTCATCCTACATATATTGGTAAGTATAAAAAATATATTCTGAAATGAGATTTTCAATACACAATTTTTTCAGCATTTTCAGCAATTTGGTGAATGAAGAGCTAGAAAAGAAGCGAAAACTGTTAAAAATAAATAAGCAGACGTTGCAGCCTACTATAATTGTGGCAGGCAATTGCTTAACCAAAATTACTAAATATTACGTAGCAATTGATGATGTATTATATTCAGCAGAAAATATAATTGCAGCCGTGGATTTGTGTTTTAAGGCTTATATGGTACTAGATGCCGAGTTCACTGAATCTTGTTCAACAATTTGGACATTTAATCAACAGCATATATACAGCATTTCAACCGCACATGATTCTTCTTACATATCAGTGGGTGCACTTATATCTGATTTGTCTTCTCTGATGTGATTTTTGTAACCAAACTAATTGGTCAGTTAAAGTTATATTAATGTTCTATAGAAAAAAGCTCTTAACATGCATAACTTCGAATATTTTAGATTTTCATTCCTTTTCACTGCATTTTATATGGATTGTATCGAGCTTCCAGAACAAAATATGGAGTTATAAAACACGTCCTTAGAATTCAGAGGTCATCAAATGATTGATTTATATAAATATATTTTATACACATTGTCCTACAGTCAGATACTAAATTGGTAATTAAATTACTAAATCATATCAGAAAAAAATAAAGTAGAACTTTCGAAATTTCAGATAATGCTTTTTCACATTTCTGGACAACTCAATTGGTTCCAAAGAAACAACAATTTCAACAAAGTAAATTTAAAATATTTAAGTTAAAAATTAACTTTTTTGCGCAATATGAATTGTTTTAAATGTCTGGAAAAATTCAACCAACCGAAATTATATTTTAATCATTTAAATATCAATCATAAATTAGAGTCGCGCTTTATTTGTGTAAACTGCCCCCAAAATAGAATTTGTAAATCAAAAAATTCATTCAGAAAACATATTACAAAGCACTTCCAGTGTGAATTTTCAAAAATAGTTACCACAGATCATTGTGAAGAGCATAAATCCAGCTTTCCTAAAAAAGCCAGATTGCAATGAAAAGACTTCTTTCGTAGACGAAAGGATTCTCAATTTAATGTGTAAAGAAGAAGACTTTATTTCATTTCAAAATTCTATTGCCGATTGTAACTTAAGTTTAGTGTCAAAATTATATAAAACTCACAACGTGATGGGAAAATATCCAGAATATTTACGACATACATGTCTTCACTTGAAGAAATTTCCACGGAACATAAGCACAAAAAATTATTGGAGGACAATGCCTTGTATTTGCCTTCTACTTCTGTAGTGATTGGGGAACGGGTTGATATTGTTAGAGTAGATTCAGAATTAACGTTAGAAAATATTATAGTTAAAGCTACACTTATGTCAGTTAAATCCGTTTTATTACAGTTTTTTAATCAAAGTAACGTACATGAAGATATCTGTGAATATCAACTGAAATTCAGCCGTGACAATGAAACAGTGCCTAATTTAATGCAAACAGACTTTTGGAAGTTGCTTGTTATGATCAATCAAGTGCTGTGTTTCCGATTATTATTTATTATGATGAATTCGAAGTGAATAACCCATTAGGCTCACGTGCCGGTCTGCAAAACTTAGGTGCTGTTTACATGTCTTTACCATTCATTCCGCCAAAATTCGATCAAAATTGGAAAATATAAACCTTTTGATGCTTTTTAATCGTCTAGACAAGAAAAGATACGGGAATCGAATATTTCAGCCAATGATTGACGATTTAAAAGATTTGGAAATTAATGGTCTTATTATTTATACTATTTTTTGGTTGCCGCATGTACGGGCGACAATATAGGCTTAAATTCAATCCTAGGATTTACTGATTGCTTTGTAGCAAACTACTTTTGCAGAATTTGTAAGATGCACAAAATCAATACGGAGAAATGTTGCAAAGAGAGTCCAGATCTTTTTAGAAATGAATCTGATTATTACAATGATATTGAAAAAAAATATATATCTGATACGGGTATACATTCTCTTTGTATTTTTAATCAGTTAAAAAGCTTTAAAGTTTGGGAAAACATTTCAGTTGATATTATGCACGATCTGTTAGGAGTTGTTAACTTTGAAATAGCTTAAATTATAAAACGCTTCATATATCAAAACAAATTTTTCTCTTTATATTCTCTGAATTACAGATTAAACTGTTTCGATTTTGGAGAAAATGAGGATATGAATAGACCAAGGAAAATTTCTGAGGACCATTTGAAATTACCTAAACTTAGATATTCAGCATCTGAAACCTTCTGGATGGCACAATATATAGGTGTTTTGATAGGTGATTGGATCCCTGAAAACAATGAAGCATGGGAAGTTTATATATTGCTTAAGGAAATTCTCGGCATTGTATATTTAGATGCTGTAACTCCAAACGACATATCAAGAGCTGAATATTTAATATTTGAGTATCACAAACTCTATATGGAAATATTTAAAATTCCTCTCAAAAAAAATATATATATATTATCATAATTGTAAAACCTAATCTGTAAATTTAATTAATTTAATTTAAGGCCCCTGCGTCCATCAGATAAGTGCTAGCTCTAGTTTATGTTATGAAATTACAATTAGAAATATTATGAATTATAAAAGGTTCATTTCAATTTATTTTATTTTATTAACTTTATTTTCTTTAGTACATTATGTTACACTTACGCACTAAGACAATCTTTATTTTACACTCAATGAACTCATAACTTTAAGCGATCCTTGTAAACCAGTTTTTAAGCATAGATGAGATAGCGACTGTTAATAAGAACTAAAAGCCTAAAAGAAATGGTTAGCACAGTGTTTCAAAAAAAAAAAAAGTGAAAATTAAAATTACAAAAAAAAAGGACAATCAACATTACATTACATTCTGATACCACAAAACCGCCAAAATACGGATAGCTGCCCAGATAGCCTAGTAGCCGTGGGTTTTAAAACATTGGTTGTTTCCAGTTATAGTCTTAGCCATAAGATCTATGTAAGAAGAATCATGTGTAATAAACAAATCTCATACACCTAGCGAAATAACGCCTCAGAAGCTTTCATTGATCGCCATACAACCAAAATAGATTTTACCTTCTTTGACTCCGTCTTTAATAAAAATTGCAAATTGTAGCAAAACATGTACTCGAACGATTTTGTTTCCCATAAGATTAAATATATGAAGTATTTATTGAGGTAAAAATTTCATTTAAACTGCATTGCAATTTGTAAGTAGGGAAAATGTACTGTATACCGTTAAGAAGGTTACTTTGTACATTTTTTATCAGTTTTCAGACGTACAATGTATGTCAATATTTTTTATAATCGCCACTAATATGGATTTGTATGGTCTTAGATTTCTTTTAAATTTTGCAAAAGCAGCACAAATTGCGTGGGTTGCAAATAAATAAATATGTAATTCGGTTTCATTGTTTATGAAATTATGATTAATTTATTGATGGTAAAGAATCCAATGGCTTTAAGATCCATGCTGAGATTTTAGTAGATAAAACTTGTAATTATAATTTATGATCCATTCCGAGATTTCAGTAGATAAAACTTATAATTCAGGACATTAAAAAGAAGTAGTTCTTATGGGCTTAGATAGGCACAGGACACAACTTTAGATTACTATTTTCCAGACGATTCTTTGGACTTAGGACATCTATGCCCCCCCCCCCCCCCCGCCATCGTCCTCCAAAAACTGCAAAAACCAAATCCTGCGTGTACTACTGATGTAATATAGACTTTTGAATGGCAGAAAATAAAGCTCGCGATTCATCAGCAGTATAAATAATCAGAGATGTACTGACATGGCAAAAACTTTTTCTGCAGCAGTTGTTTTATTATTGCTTTTCATACAGACTTTGGGATCTTCATAAAAAATCTCTTGACTACTATGTACATATGTATTTAAACAACGGTTCAAACAAATTGGATTAAATATGGGGCATCATATTTTCTTAGAAAGATATTCGCATTTCTTCTTTAGAATTTGTTTTGATGGCTAACAAACAGTTGGATTAGTTTTAATATGAGTATCTTGTCTGGATTTTTTATGAGCGTACCTACAAAAGAAGAATTTTACTTAAATTTATTCTTTGGAAAATTGACGCGCTATTGGACCGACAACAGGCCAAATATAGGGAAGCCTTCATTTTTGGGAATTTCATTTTTACAAAAAAAAGTCAACAACTTTTCAAATATCTTAGCGCAGCAGCATTTGAACTGAAGAGTTTCTAATACTTCCCCGAAGGTTTCAAATCAATATAGTAAAAATTGTGGATAATAAAAGGGGGGAACAAAATGCTTGCAAATTTATTCAGCCTTAAGCCTTGTAATCAGTGGTGGGTTTAATCTCAGGCTGTCTAGGCTGAAGCCTAGGGCGCCAATTATTGAGAGGCGACAAATTTTGAGGGCGGCAAATTTTTGATCATACTAATAATATTACGATCAAAAATTGTGGAACAAAATTATTGGAAATGAAATAGCACAATATTATGATAATGATGGCAGTTATACTAAACACTCTCTGCGTCCATAAAAATTCAGCTCTTTAGGTATTCTGCGACTTATGCCTAATTAGCAATGAACCAAATAAATCCAAACAACCTTGGTCCGAGATCTGACGTAAAATTCAACGAAATTGTTGTTGAAGTTAACAACAATTTCGTTAAATTCTACGTCAGATGTCTGGCCATGGTTGGTTGGTTATACTGACATGTACATAAATGGACCGCTAATTGGACCAAAAATGCATGAAAATAAGTGCAAAACGTTTAGATTGCGTTCTTTTTCCGTGCAATTATTTTCCACTGAAGTATATCGAGATATTTAGATTAAGTTCAATAAACTCTTGCACTTAAAACCAAAATTTCAACTAGAAGGCAATATCCGCATCAGATATTCCTATGTACCATTAGTGATCAGAGCTCTTTTGTTCTGATGGACGAATCAGTCAAGGTACATCAACCTTGGCTGGTACGATGATGGTATAAACGGTTCTGTGTACTGCTATACCCTAGATTTAGGTATATTGCACCAAAGTGCCCTTTTGCAGACCTGTTGCTTAACAGAAACGACGCCACACAAAAAATCAAATGAAAATATACTTTCCTCTTTCCGTATTGAACAACAATAATAAGGTATTAAAATCATATTTTTGAAATATTATTTCCTAAAGCTAGATATGAATTATAAAATGCTATACTTCATCAAGAAAATGAACATAAAATTTCTCACATAAAATTTCTCATGAGCCAAAATCGAGAAAAACAAAAGTGTCCAGTTACGTCTGGGTGTAATGTGAACACTCTTGAGTTCGCATTCTTGAAGAAATTTCTCGTGAGAAATTAAATGTGTAAGCTAGATACATGCAACACGAATTTTATTTTTGCAAATAATTGTGTGCGTTAGCGAATTTTGAGTCATGGTAATTTTCCATGTTTGTTGTAAATAAACATTCTCGCCGGCATTGAATAATGATTCAAGTCAGTTTCCAAGGATCTCAAACGTCGAAGGATGCATTGAAGCTGTATGATGTGTCCGCCATTGTTGTGCGTTGTCGTGGTGTTGGTACAGGTGCCATCTTCCTGGATCTTATTGCACATATTTCGTGACGATGTTTCCAGATCAAAATAGAGATTATGACAATTATCAGTATTATAGATACATAACCCACTGAAAATTGATGAGCATCAGTTGATAGTGTGTTTAGTGAAAGATTGTTTTTAAACTGTGATAATTCACCTTTGGTGGAATCAATTTCAGAGGTGTATGACTGATGTTGAACAATGTTATCGAGAGTAGGGTTCTTTTTAATGGCTATGATAAATTCGGTGAGATTACTTGTTGGTATATACGATGACCTTGTATTAGTAGGATAGACACTATGTCCCTGTATGCTGACCAACGGCTGCTTTATGAGGCAACGATCTCGGATTTTCAAAACTCCTGTTCCTTCAATGACATACTGAGTAGTATTTTTGTCACATACTACATTGATAGTGGTTTTTTCACTCAGCGCATATATCCACTGGTTTGGACTATACATTTGGATCCAATGAGGTCCATTTCCTGCCTTGACTATCTGGCAGGATGGTGACTGCGGCAGGTGGTTAAAAAAGTTTATTTCGCAGGCGCTGATGTCCGATACTTCTATCCTTCTATATAGGGGGTGTTTCTGTTTACAAACATATTGACCTTCGTCAATGATGAGACATAGTTGCAACTCCTGTTCTGTGAGCGGATAATATTGATCCCGATGTAGGTTTATGACTAAGAACGGGAAGGATGGTTGGATTGTCACAAAAGTGCCATTAGTTTGTTCTGGAACTGAAGTGACCTTAAATAGTTCGAACTCTTCAAGCGATAATCAGGGAAGAGTTAGCTTGAATATAATATATCGTTCAGCGACCCTACCTTCGATAGTCATCAATGTGTAATGCTTAAGTGCCTCGTCCTGTTGTATTGGTGTGCGTAATGATGAACGTAGATTAGTTTTGATTTTTATTAATTCTTGTTTTAACTGCAGTGGTGAAATCAATAACGGACTGATTTTCCCGTGATGAGTATCGATGATGACGTCTAAGATTATTCCATATCAACAAGTCTAAGATTGAGCTTTGAATTCTGAAGAAGTTGGACACTGTGAGAATTGCGGACAAGGTTAGCAACATGAATGATTGTGAAAATTTTTCTTGGTACGCCTCTTCCCTTATGTCGTGTAATTGCAGAGTTGTTTGGGCAATCTGTATTTCTATTTGCAGAAACTGATGATCAATAGATTGTTCTTCCTTCTTCATTATGTTCAAGGTGGCATCCATGATTGACGTCTGATTTTTTATCAGATCCAGCAAGTGATTTTCATTTATTCCAATATCATTTATCGTTTGTGCCATCTTTTCGGCATACTCGGAATTTAACACCCCAAATAAGGCACTGGCGATATTTCTAATAAAGTTGATAGCTCCTCTCTCTGATCTATTCGAATTGCTCGGTTCAGATAGTAATATATTATTTGTGTCCAATTCTAATTGCAGTTGTTTTATGTGTGCAATAATTTCCAAGGATTGTTCTCTTTCATTGATTCTTTGGCATAATTCCTCTAAAGAGCAAATTCCTTCCAATAAGCTGTCATGTCGTAAAATACGACGAGATTCCATTCATTAGCTACGATGTTTGCAGCTCCCAGATCCTCAAAGTAGATTCCTGGGTGATGAATGAAGGGTTTTGTTTCGATGGGAGAACTATTAATTGATGGTATTATTACACAAGTCAAAAGGAAAGTCACAATAGCAGATCCCACCAATCTCCGTTTTTTCTTTCTAGGATTGGCATCTCTTCTTGGCTGAGTTGGTTCGTATGATGTTGTGGGCTCATCTCTAGTGGGTTGAGATATGTTTGAACTTGGTATAGTTGTAGTGATTTCCTTGTCTTCGGTCTCGTTTTTAGCTGCAGGCTCATCAGAGGATTCCGCTTCTATCGGTAGTGGTGGTGGTTGGAGTGCGTGGAGTCAATCCGATCGGACGTTGCCTTGTGTTATAGATCAATTAAATCCATTTAAACATACCCAATAAATTAATTTAAGTCAAGTGATAGTGTTGTGCTAAACATTTTCAATATAATCAATTACCTACTATAATTATTTAAATTCCGACGCGACCGTTAAATTAATAAATAACGAAAATAAATTTTATCCGCCAAGTGAAGGGCTCTTCTATGACCTATCAACATGCTATAAGCCAGCAGCACGGTAACGTTTCCTTTCCGTCTCTTCATCTGTGATCAGTGCAAATGCATTAGCACTTGTCACTGATCAGCAATCCGGGTGCACCCAGCTGTGGTCATTGAACTGCACGGTCTGAGGTATTGAAAGCAGCAATAGGCATAACACTATTGTTGTTTTTTTTACCTCGCTGTGTCGTTGACTGCTGCTGGTTGCGCCCAAATTTTTGTGTTGTTGTGTGTCGCTTTCTTTTTCTTTTGCTTTTTTGTTTTTGCCTTCAGCATGCAGAATTTCATTTTAGATTTCTGCAACATTCGCGGATTAAGAGCAAATCGGTTTTCGGTGTACTGCCACCTTAACTCAAAAAACCCGGCAATTCTTGCGCTAAGTGAATCCAAGGTCGTTTCTGATGCTGATATTAATCAGTATCACGTCCCTGGTTACAGCTTCGTGCCTCTTTTTTCTCAGCATAGAGGGATCGCAGTATATATTCGGAATGATGTGGCCTTTACCATTCTTCAAGATTTTCCTTCTGCCAATCCAGAGTTTAACTATATCTGGATTAGGTTCAAACTTCACAAGCACATCATTTACTTCTGTTTCCTTTATCGCAGCCCAAATATGTCTGATGACGACACGGTATCCGTATTTGACAATATCTCCAACAATATTGATCATTTGCTTTCTGTCTCCCCCTCTTCCGAAATCGTCCTGGCAGGCGATTTTAATGTTCATAATATACCGTGGCTCAGACATTCTTCTACCACAAGTCCTGCGGGCCGTTTCGTTGAACTCTTCTGTGAATCATTTAATTTACAACAGCTAGTGGATGCACCAACACGAATTCCCGATACAGCTTGTGATAAAGCTAATTTACTCGACTTATTTCTAACATCTCATCCGGACAAATATTCCATCTCAGTCGGTTCCCCTCTCGGAAATTCAGACCATTGCTTAATCACGGCTCAATTTACCACCTCAAACCTGTGCCGCTCTACTTCTCCACCTACAAGTAGGCTTCTTTGGCACTATAAGAATGCTGATTGGGAAAGTCTCAATAAGTATCTTAGAGAAATTGATTGGTCGGTCTGTTTTGCTTCGAGGCATGTTGATGAATGCACATTAGAATTTAGTAACATACTAAATCTTGGCAAGCGTGAATACATTCCGTATTCTTACAGCAGATCTCAACAACAGCATGATCGCTCCTGGTTTAACGATAAGTGCAACCAAGCTATAAAAGCGAAAGTGTCTGCTTTTCGCGCCTATCAATTGAATCCATGTCCGGAAATGAAACAAGTCTACAAGACTGCACGGAACACCTGCAAGTCCATTATCCAGAGAGAAAAATTCCTTTTTGACCAGAATATTAGACAAAGAATCCTGGCGAGCCGCAAAGGTAGCAAAGGCTTCTGGTCCCTGGTCAAAACCATCAGGAACAACTTCACCAGTTCCTCTATACCTTCACTACTTAATAATGGTGAAGTGATTGTTGACTCCCTGGATAAAGCTAATATTTTAGCTGCTAGATTCGCTTCAAATTCTTGTCTTCCACCTACTTCACAAACATCTGTTTTGCATCCACCGTGTCAATGTGTACAAGAGCCAATACACGTTCGTACGAGGGATGTGTTCAGGGTCCTTAAGGGGATCAACGTCTCCAAAGCCGCAGGTCCTGATGGTTTCTCGCCCCTGTTAATTAAAAGCTGTGCCTCATCCTTGGCTAAACCTCTGCGCAAACTATCCTACTTGTCTTATTCGACAGGAAAATTTCCAACTGCTTGGAAGCTAGCTCACGTTCAGCCTATTCCCAAGAAAGGAGAGGGTAGCGATCCCTCAAATTATCGACCAATTGCGATCACTTCGATTCTTTCAAAGGTTTTTGAATCTATCATTAACTCAAAATTAATGAAGTATCTAGAAACTAATCATCTCATCAACGATCGCCAATATGGCTTCCGAGCTGGACGCTCATCTGGAGACTTGCTGACCTTTCTTACGGAACGTTGGAACCGTAGTCTTCATAATTTTGGTGAGTCTAAAATCGTTGCCCTAGATATTTCAAAGGCCTTTGATAGAGTCTGGCATCCAGCCCTTTTAGCCAAACTTAAAGCACTTGTTCTCTCCCCTCCTCTTCTGTTATGGATTGAAAGCTTCCTATCTAGTCGCCAAATACGTGTTGTATTAGATGGCGTTACATCTGAACCGCATCCCATCAATGCCGGTGTGCCTCAAAGCTCTGCTATCTCTCCAACTCTCTTTTTAATTTTCATTAATGATCTGCTTTCCCTTACTTTCAATCCCATCCATAGTTTCGCAGATGACAGTACTCTTGATTTCGCTTACTCCTTTGACACTCTTGCGGAATCCAGGGGGAATGCTGCATGTGTTAAACGAGATTGCATGACTAGATCATTGAATAACGATCTTAACAGTATCCTCGCTTGGGGCAAAGCAAATCGCGTCGAATTCAATGCATATAAGACCCAGAGCTGTCTCATCTCATTAAAACAAGATCATAACTTAACCACACCCGTTTCTTTTGATGGAGCATTAATTTCTGATTCACCGTCACTAAGCATTCTTGGCATTAATATTTCCAGTAAGTTAAACTGGACAGATCACATCTTCTCTGTTGCCAAAGAAGCATCGAAATGTCTTGGATTTCTGAAAAGGTGTAAGAAATATTTCACCCCGTCAAATCTAGCGCTCCTCTACAAGTCCTACATTAGACCTAGAATGGAATACAACTCCCATATATGGGCCGGGGCTGGTCGCACAGCCTTAGCTTCATTGGATATTGTCCAAAGGAGAGCCTTCAAGCTCATTGGCGATTTGGCAATAACTTGTCATATCGACTCACTCGAGCGCCGCCGCAATGTTGGATGCCTTTCGCTCCTTTATCGCTATATGCATGGTCCATGTTCTGATGAAATATCTAGTCTAATACCTTGTAGAATGATTCCTGCACGCAATACTCGCGCTGCAAACCGCGCACATCCTTTAACCCTTCAAATTACTTTCGGCCGAACAGTAAAATTCCGTGATGCTTTTTTATCCCGAACAGTGCGAATGTGGAACAGCTTACCATCTTCTGTTTTTCCTCCGGCATACAATCTGCGGAAGTTTAAGGGCGACATACATCGGCACCTCCGCCACTCTCCTCATATCCCCTAATCCTTTCCCTATCTCCTTCCTGCCATGCTGTGCTTTGCATCATAGGGTATCCCCTGAGCTTGGCTTAATAATATAAAAAAAAAGCCTGTGTATGGGACGTCGGATGATTCCAGTAGAAGTGAGGATGTCCGCTACCCGAACCAATCCATCATTTCTTCTAATCATGTTAATAATACGTCCGAGTGGCCATTTTAATGCTGGAATATTGTCTTCCTTTACCAAGACCATGGTAATAGGTTGGACATTTTGACATCGTTGTTTCCATTTATACCTGTGTTGCAATTGGCTTAAATACTCCATGGACCAGCGCCTACCAAATTCGTTTTTGATGTGTGAAACACGTTTCCAATGAGTGATGAGAGTGACATTTGACGATTTAGCCTTTGGATCAATGGTACTAGTTAATGGCTCTCCGATGAGGAAGTGACCCGGTGTTAACGCTGTCAAGTCGCTTGGATCAGAAGACATGGGTGTGATTGGTCGAGAATTAAGCACTGCTTCTATTTCCACAACAACTGTTTCAAGCTCTTCGTAGGTTAATGAGTCTGATGCTAGAGTCCGTTGCAAGAGATGTTTCGCTGATTTGACTGCTGCCTCCCAGAGCCCGCCGAAATGTGGAGCTCGAGGTGGAATAAAACGAAAATCAATTGCCTTTGAACTGCATGCTTCTATAATTTCGCTTCGAGTGTGACTGGATTCTATCATATATTTTACTTCTTGCAACTGATTTTTGGCCCCTACAAAATTTGTTGCGTTGTCACAGTAAATTGTTCAGCAGTGTCCTCGTCGAGCCATAAAGCGTCGTAGAGCTCCCAAAAAACCTTGTGTGGATAGGTCACTCACTATTTCTAAGTGCGTAGCCTCAGTAGAAAAACAACAAAACACAGCAATGTAAGATTTCTGTGGTCTTTTTCCCCGTATTTTAAAATGAGTATATATTGGTCCACAAAAGTCTACGCCAGCATTTACGAATGGTCTTGCTGGTTGGACTCTATCTTCTGGCAAATTACCCATCAACTGTGCTAAAAGTTTTGGCTTGGATTTAGCACATTGATCACAGTGTTGTACCACAGAGCGAGCTAGAGTTTTTCCTTTTAATGGCCAGAACGTCTGCCTGGTTATGGCGAGAAGCGTTTGAGGGCCTACGTGCAATTTTTCTTTGTGTATATCGTTGAGGAGGCATTTCGTTAGATGATGGGCGTATAGCAGAAGCATTGGGTGTTTGGCCTGATATGTTAGATTTGATTCTTCCAGGCGACCTCCGACTCTAACATTGTTGTCCTCATCGATAAATGGTGTAAGGCTACTGATGGTACTGTTTTTGGAAGCTTCTCCGAAGCTCTTTAAATGCGATAAATCTTCATTGAATCCTTCTTGCTGCATTAGTCTCACAACCATCGCTTGACCTGCGTCTAAGTCCTCTGCATATAAGACAAATGTAGCTGCAGGGTCTCGATTAAGTTTCCTCGTGTGTCTGATAAATCGAAGAACGTACGCCATGATTCGTTGGACCTTTCAAAAAGAGTTCCTGTGGTTTATGTGACTGAGAATTGTTTCAGCTTCTTTGATTTCAGTGAAGGACGCCACTACATGTGCTCGTCTTCTCTCGCTGCCATTCGCAACCGTTTTCTTTGTATATGGCAACGGCCATAATCTTTCAGCATCATGCAAGAAAGTTGGTCCATAAAACCAGATGACGGAATTTCCCAACTTCTCTGGAGCCATTCCCCTTGACAAAATGTCTGCGGGATTATCCTTAGATCTGACATGTCGCCACTGTTCCGAAATTGTTAACTGCTGGATTACTGCTATTCGATTAGCCACAAACGTTTGATATGACGATGATGATGAGTTAATCCATGCCAGAACAATTTCTGAATCTGTCCAGAGAGAAATAGGTGCATTTTGATTTTCAGATCCCTTTTTAGACATCCAGCTAGCTCCGCTTCAAGTTTCTCTGCGCACAACTCCAGACGTGGGAGTGTGACTTGCTTGATTGGGGCAATTCTAAATTTCACACATAGCAGTCGCACAGCTACAATATTATATCTGTCAACGGATCCTATGTATGTTAAGACATCGTCCACATAGAAATCTCGTTTGAGTACTTCAGCTCCGAGAGGATAATGTTCTGCCTGTTCCTCTGCTAACATCTGCAGGCGCACAAGTGGTACCATATGTGACCGTACAAAGTTTGTAACACCTTAATCGATCATGAGAGTTATTTCTCCACCATATAAGTTGGTACCTTGTATCATCGTCGTGAACCTTTACCTGCCGGTACATCTTTTCAAGATCCGCGGTAAATACGACTCTTTGCATGCGAAATCTTACGAGAAGTGAAAACACATCATCCTGAATAGTGGGACCTGCTGCTAAGATGTCGTTCAGGGAGATATTGCTGGATGTCTTGGCCGATCCGTCAAAGACCACTCGAAGCTTAGTAGTCGAACTTTCTGGTTTAATGACACAGTGGGGCGGAAGGAAGTTGTAGGGTTTCTTGATTTCATTGAAATTCACTTCCTCCATGTGTCCCAATTCGATATACTCCTCCATGAACTTAACATACTGTTTTTTAAGTCCTTCGTTTGTATCTAACCTTTTTTTCTAAGGCCACAAAACGTTGAAACGCAATATTCTTCGATTCCCCTAGGGTTTGAGCATCGACCTTGAACGGAAGTTTGACTGTAAAGCGCCCTTCTTTATCTCGTCGTATGTCTCGTACGAAGTGTGCTTCACATTGTCTTTCTGCGGTCGTGAGTGCCTTAGCTGACTGTTCAGCATCATCCAACATCCAGAATTTTTCCACTTGTTGCTGAAGCGCTTCATCTTCTGAGCATATTCCACATACTGCTTGTGTTTTTGGTGTGTGTTGGGCTCTTCCTGCTGTTGTCCAACCAAAAACTGTATTCTGCATGGTAGGTAATGTCATACCCAATTTTATCTGTCCTACTGATAGAATCGAATAATATAATTCTGCCCCAATTAAAAGATCTATCGTCCCTGGCTGATTAAACTGTGCGTCCACTAGTTGTATATTGGCTGGTATTGGCCAAGAGGCAATGTCTATTAACTGTGAGGGCTGTGGTGAAATGATTCGTGGCTGTATGTGTGCCTCTAAAGTAGTGCTGAAGCCATTGATTCGAGATTCCAACAACATATTAACACGTTTTGCGCTTGCTGTTTGCGTAGGCCAATGCCTTCTATGTTCATTAATTCGGGAGTTCCAATCAGACCAAGTTTCTTAACTAATTTTTGCGTTACAAAATTTAGCTGAGAGCCAGAATCTAGGATGGCTCTGCATTCAATACTCGTACCAGTTTTGTTGGTTAGTTTCACAATAGCAGTGCTTAATAACACATAATTCTTAGTAGTTGGTGTCGAATTGGCAGTAAGTGATATTGATGGCTCGGTCGTTACCCTGTATGGTGATGAAGTTGTTGAGATACTCGTTGACAGCTGGACTTCGCTTGTTGGAACTTGATTCGTTCTTGATGGCTCAAATTGTAAAAGAGTATTATGCTTCTTTCCGCATTTGAGACATCCTCTTGATGGACAACTGGATATAATGTGCCCACTTCTCAAACAGTTAAGGCACGCATTAATTGTCCTTACAAGCGATACTCTGTTGGAAGGCGATAACTGAAGGAACTTAGGACATGCGAATAGTTGATGGTTGCTGCTACATGATGGGCACCCTGTCTACACCGATATAGTTAGAGCCCTTTGGGTGTGCACCCTTTTTCCTTCTGTTCTATTTGTGTTTCCCATTGCTTCCAAGGATTGGAAGCGGTTTTCTAAGAACTGAAGAAACTCCTTTAATGATTGAAGTGACCTGGGTTTACTTAAAGATTGCTCCCACAATGTATGTTTTGCTCTATCCAACTTTTCCATTAGAATGTGGAGTAAAAGCGGATCCCAGTTCTCTATGTTGATACCTAAGTTTCCCAAGGCGAGCAGGCATTCCTGAGTGGTGTCGTGAATTTTTTTTATCGCAGACGCACTCTCTGTTGTGGCCGTTGGTTGCGAAAGTATTTTATTTAGTAGCGCAGTGACGAACAATCTGCGGTTCTCATATCTATCATTTATGAGCTTTCATGCGGTGGCGTAGCTTGCTTCAGTTATGGTTAAATGCTGGACCAATTTTTCAGCTTCACCTATTAAAATGCTCTTCAGATACCATATTTTCTGGCATGACGGCAGCGGTTGGTTGTGTATCAGTTTCGAGAATAAATCGCAGAATTGCCGCCATTTGAGATAGTCACCATCAAGTTTTGGTAGTTCTACCTTTGGGAACTTCGTACTGGATTTTGGACTGAGTTCTGCTGCTGATGAATTTGTATTGGCCTCTGGCTTACGTTGGCTGTGACTTAAGCCTTCATATAAGTTTACCAATTTTTCATGTGTTAGCTCTTCCAACTCGAAGTATTCTCCCATGGTATCTGATAGGTATGAGTCATCCAAATCTTCAAGTATCTTGCTGTGAAAGTGTTGAACCTTCTCCCAATGATGCTCGATAGCCTTTATTTTTATCTGATAAAAGTGAGCGGAGTGCGGTTGTGCCTGTAGTTTGATGCGATTTAGCATGTTCCGTAAACTTTGCATCAGCGAAGTCTGCTGACAAATAATTGCAGAGTTGTCTACCTTGATTGATTTAGATAGGGCTCCGGAATTATTATCCTCAAGCATTGATTGTTGTTCTATGTTGGCTGCTGCGCCTCCATCAAAAGCTTCATTCGATCTAGACTGAGGTTTGACGATCGCACCTAGGTTGTTAACTTGTCGGATTCTTTCTTGCTCGGAATCAATTTTAATTAATTGTTTAGATGAAAATTCTTGTAGCCGGCGTAAGATGTCTTGGATGATATTGTCATAACCAACTCTTATGCCCTCATAGTAGTCGTTTGCAAAATATGGATGATCAAGATTGGATCCATATTTGATGCGGATCTCATTGTCTGTCTTTTCGAATTCTTCCCACAGCTGGTTTAGATTGATTAACCGTGTGTTCAGATACTCTGCAGTTTTACATGTAGCTGTATCCGTTTTGTAGTTGACTGCTATACGTTTAATTTCATCTCCCGTTGTCCTTTGACGGGCTGTAAGCTCATCTAAGCTCATGATGGCGTTTATGAAGCTTGAACCGTCCTTTCTATGAGATGATGATAACAAATCGGGTAATAGTAAAAAACTTTGCAAATCACGTCGGGGTCACCAAAAATGATCAGAACTCTTTTGTTCTGATGGACGAATCAGTCAAGGTACATCAACCTTGGCTGGTACGATGATGGTATAAACGGTTCAGTGTACCGCTATACCCTAGATTTAGGTATATTGCACCAAAGTGCCATTTTGCATACCTTCCAAGTCAAAGTGCATAAAAACCTTGGCTTATATGTCGTGTAGTACAGTTCCTTGTACTGCTACACGCTTCAGCTATTGCTTAACAAAAACGACGCCACACAAAAAATCAAATGAAAATATACTTTCCTCTTCACCGTATTGAACAACAATAATAATTTATTCACAAAATCACATTTTTAAATATTATTTCCTAAAGCTAGATATGAATTATAAAATGCTACTTCATCAAAAAAGTGAACATAAAATTTCTCACGTAAAATTTCCCATGAGCCAAAATCGAGAAAAACAAAAGTGTCCTGTTACGTCTGGGTGTAATGTGAACACTCTTGAATTCGCATTCTTGAAGAAATTTCTCTTGAGAAATTAAATGTGTAAGCTAGATACATGCAACACGAATTTTATTTTTGCAAATAATTTTGTACGTTAGCGAATTTTGAGTCATGGTAATTTTCCATGTTTGTTGTAAATAAACAATTAGCATTACTTTGAGTTCAAAATGTGTGCGATATGAAATTCTAAATTATTTAGTCAATTTGGCCTAAGAGGCCAATAAATAACAACGCCAAAGCTCTTCGATTATCAATTGGTTTCTATCTACCAAAATAGTACTTATGAAAACTAATTAAAGTGACAACTTTTTCACAAAAAACTTCTCTTGGTGTCCGATCGTTTTCATTGCAAAATGTTTGTATTAAAGCCTTCGTCAATGTTATCATCCAGAAAATCGTCCTTTGCAAAACAAATAATTTTCTTTAGTTGTGAACTGAATCGGACACACTGATTGCTTAAGGTACATTTTCTTGCTACCAGGTTTCTTTCGACTGGAAATTATCGGAGCCTTTCACTGAAACTCGAATCACGTACATATTATGTACATTGCCTGGGCTGGCCGAAGAACATTGCAGTGAAAATGAAACCAGTTGCTATCACGTGCATTGCCACGTGAGTTGTTATTATTTTTTATTTTACGTCGTTATGTTTGCGTTAAAAACAATTGCTACAAGCAGAGTGAGATTCGCGAATATACGTACATATGTATGTGTGCTGTATGTACATTTTTACATGATTCAGAGAGCAGTTCAATAGATCTTTCAGCCTTCAAATGGGATGTATACATAGGTATATAGTTTGTGGGCTTAATGTTGCTGATTTATTTCTAAGAGCTGGATAAGTCCTTCCTTTGATTGCTGCTGATTTTATAACACAAAATCACAGCAGGTATATGTACAAATTATTAAATTTATTAAATTTGTGTGCTGATGTACAAAAGCAAGTAATAGAAATAATAATGTAGAGAATTTAGCATTTCACCAAAAGAATATAAACAATTTGAAGTACCTAATTAATTAATAAACTACTGAAAAGCTAATTTGAATAATTAACTTACAAGAAAAGCTTCTCTCATAAGGATGAACTATTGAGTATGGGTAGAAAATCGGCGAAAAGTAGGTAGTACTTCTCAAATTTTTATAATTAAATCAAGGATCCATTATAATGTTAAAATAACGCTATTTTGTTTTAAATATTGTGTTGCAATTTATTTTTGCACAGCACGGCTGTAACATATAAAAGTTCTACGGTTTCATTTCTCCGAAAAAGGCATAAAAATTCCGCGGAACTAATTATATATTTCTTTACTTTTACACACTACGATGACTATTTTTATATTATGTTACCGAAAGGAAAATTACGGCTTTTAATTAGTTGGATAAGCATGCAAAATTACTAAGCTTAGATATATTTAGTGGAATGGATACAAATCTCACACACATTCCTCGCCTCCCACCACAAAACAGTAGAAAAGCCAGTCCTGCCTGACACACCAAGGCAAAAAATGACAGTGGTCGCAAGGTTAAGACTGGGACATTTCCTACCAGTCAAGAAGCACATTATCAGCAAACAACTGTGCCCAGCCTGCCCCTACTGCCGGAACACATCCATGACTGCAGCCCACTTACTATTACAGTGCAGAGAACTACAAAGGCTACTAAACGGACTTGGAACGACAAAAACACCCACAGAGCTCCTCACATACAGTGGGGTGGATACGGACTTACTGTTCGATGAACTGAGGACACACCACTGACTTATAACAATGGACTGAACGTATTGCCATTTTCCTATAGGGAAGCATGGCACAAGTTTTATAGTTCTCTCTTTCGCCCTGTGGCAGAGTTGGAGCTACCAACACAAAATATTGCGTTCTGGAACATTTGCTTATGCCATTTGATGTTTTTATGTTGGTTACAGATGCAATCACCGCAGAAGGAATAAGGTAAAGATAGTGTTTATCATACTCCGTCTCTCTTGCCCATAAGCAGGATTCAGTTAAGAATAACTTTTGAAAATTAAAGTCGGAATGAGATTAATTCCTTATAAGCGATTAAAATATCACTTGGGCACAAGAAAATATAATTTTTTTAATAAATTCGATTTACGGGTGTAAAATTTCATCTGATTGGTTGAGTTTTACATGTTTTTTATGTAATCGTTTTAAAGGCTGCTCTAACGGTGATATCCAGAAACACAATATTTTTTGTGCCACATGAAATAGCAAATCGCTCAGTCCATTGTTATAAGTCAGTGGGACACACTTACGAAACGGAAACATGGAAACCAAACGAACCCATAATTAAAAAAAAAAAAAATTGTCTTCTTTGTTCTTTCTCTAGTCTTTAATCTACTAACAATTTCAATATTCTAAAAAAAAAAAATTAGGATCAATATCTTCCCACTAAATGTATATAACATCTCTGATTTAGAAACTAAAAATTAAAAAAACTTACAACATAAGCTAAAATCAAAAAAAATATATATATATATATATATATATTATCATAATTGTAAAACCTAATGTGTAAATTTAATTTAAGGCCCATACATCCATCAGCTAAGCACTAGCTCTAGTTTATGTTATGAAATTCCAATAGGAAATCTTATGATTTATAAAAGGTTCATTTCAATTTATTTTATTTTATTAACTTTATTTTCGTTAGTACATTATGTTACACTTACCCACTAAGAACATACTTTAGTTTACACTCAATGAACTCATATCTTTAAGGGATCCTTGTAAACTAGTTTTTAAGCATAGATGAGATAGCGACTGTTAATAAGAACTAAAAGCGTAAAAGAATAGGTTAGCAGTGTTTAAAAAAACAAAAAGTGAAAATTAAAACTAACAAAAAAAGGACAATAATTACATTACATTCTGATGCCACAAAACCGCGGACAGCTGCCCAGATGATCCAGTAGCCGTGGGTCTTAAAACATTGGTTGTTTCTAGTTATAGTCTTAGCCATAAAATCTATGTAAGAAAAATCATGTGTACACTGAGAAAATTTTCAATAGGTTTAAGTCCATTAGCACATAGTAAGCAATTTATGGTATTATTCACCATGCAAATCAGCGACAGCGCAAATGAAAATCATTATTTCCACCACAGTAAAGGCATATAGCGTCACAGCGTATAAGAATCTAAAAATAATCCGTTCGATCCATATAACATAAGAACCCAAATCATTCCATATAGCAATCTATATGCCATAATCTACTACCCAAGCAGATTCCAATACTTTATAAACTAATTAACTATATTTGATATGCTAAATGACTATTTCTTATAGGCCTGAGGCCCACTAAGTTATAAATTTTACAGCATCCTTTAAATTTGTTGCGCCTGATGTTATACATACGTAAGTACATAAATTGAGACTACAGGTCTTAGAGCCTAAAACTATTATTCCCACACAAAAATGAATATATACATTTATATATACAGGGTGTCCCGTAAGTCGACGTCAAGCCGGAATCGGGTGATAGACCAACTCATAACAGTTACCAGAAAAATATAAAAAAATCTAAGTCATGTATTTTTCAAATTATAGACATTTCTTTTGTTTTCGAGAAAATGTATACCTTGTGATGGTTTTTTAGCTCCTGTTGCTACAAATCTTTACTTTTTTTCAATTTTATTTTTCTTATGTAATCCCGAATAGTGCTTATGTAACCTGCTGCTTTAAATTCTAAGCCTACTATTCCAGCTTGGAAGAAAATGTCACATTGTGCCGAACCAAGAATAGAAAATTAATATGTCACCGATTAGCGCCTCGCTGCGCTCTTTTCAACTCCTGCTTATGGCCGAACTGCCTATAGAAATAGGAAACTCAAAAACCTTGCAATAAAAGTTTCCGAGAATGGCGCACAATCCCTATGTTTTTCTCTTTCAGTTTCAGTATGAAAATTAATATGCTGGTAGCCGGTACTACACATGAGTACATTGATACAGCGACGGTGGCAGTGACACCGTACGCTGGTGTTTTGCTTGCACTTAACTTAGCTTGAGTTGAGATTCGTCTGCAGCCTGCCCTTCCCACAGCCACTGATTTTCTCATTTCTTTTTCTACCCAGTTAGTCAGTTTCAAGTTAACAGTTCGTCGCGTCGTCGGTTTGTTTGGTGATTCAGTGCTGCTTTGTAATTATTGAACATATTATAAGGTTTTTGTTTTATTCCCAGTGATAATATGTATTATAGTAATATAAAATGAAAGTCAGCGTTCACGTTTGCAGTGATATCTATGTGTGTGAATATTGGTATGTTTTTGCTAAGACGCAGGTATTATTCTCGTGAAATAAATTAAACAATAGTACATATTTATACATGTTTTACTTAACCGAAATGAATAAATTTTTCAAATAGGGTAAATGCATCTATTACCCACCACATCAAAAAAGCAAAGCATCTGTTTTAAAATATATATATATATATATATAAGTATATATAAATATATACATATTTAAATGTTTTCGAGTATTACACAATGCGCTATGTATTGCTTTGTAATATTTAAAGCATTTAAACTTATATATATAGATACAATGAAAATAGATATTTTTCGTTTTGAGATGTGCCGGTAATAGGAGCGTGCATTCACTTAATTTTAAAAAAAAAGTATTTGGAACACTTTTCCGGCGTTTATCCTATATTCACCCATATGATAAAATCTTAGAAAAACAAACAAAATTGTTGCAACAGTAGTAGTAATCAGATGAGCGATTACTGAAATTTGATTTACTCGGAAGGTACCTGTATACATATGTACTAGTGTTTATATATATATAACTAGTGTTTAAAAAACAAACCAATATCCACGCATATATAACTAGAAACGTGAAAGCTGCTTTTATCTTTATATTGCTTTATAATATTATCAGTACTGGGAATTTTTTTCGCCGAAAATGCTCAAATTGGTGGAAAGTTGTGTAATAATGTTTTAATCGCGCTCCAATTTTATATAGGTTATAACTGTGTGTAATGTGATTTGAGTTCACATTTTTGTGTAATTTTGCCTCCCAAAAATTTCGTAAGTATACCTTACTTTTCTCGGTGTTTTTTCAAGAAGTAAAACACTTAATTAAAAAATATATTTTTCTGGTGAATATTTAGAGAAACTGTTGTGCTTACGGAATTTCATTTGAAATACAAAACTAGATTAAACTACTGTATTTGGAACTTTCTGTACTTCCATTTGATAATTGAAGAAAAACACAGCGTATCAACGGATTGTTTTTCTTCTTCAACCATTTTCAGTATCAAAATGACCCAATGACCCTCGGTAATGACAATTTTCAAATTTTTGCGATCAAACATGTAAAAGCTTTTTCGAAATAGTTTTAGTAGATTACTATTGCGCAGGAGTTAATTTTCCCACTTAGTAATTTTAATATGAAAAATAGTTGCCTGAAAGAGCACTGGGAGCAAAGACTGTAAATCCGGAGTTTTTTGTACATTCACCCATTTGCGGTATCAGTTATTTACAGTTCGAATCCCGAAAATGTCTGATTTTATTGAAAATGTGCTAGAACGCATGAAGTTTCCTAATCTAATTCAAAAATTCATTGGTAAGTGAAAATGGGTAAAGAAAACGTAGATTAAATTCAGTTTAAAACCATTTAGAGGAGGAGTTCACTGAAGAATCGTTTAAAAATCTTCAGTATGAATCCCTAAAAGAAATTTTACCAAAAATAGGACCAAGAAACTCAATTTGGGCAAAATTTAAAGCAGAATTTCATCCATCTCAGGTATATAGATATTCTCCATCTATTATAATTCGCTAACATTGAAATAACCAATTTGTAATGAAAGGAGATTGGCCCCACATGTGGTACATCATCTTCCGGATTGTCAACTCCAACCAGAAGTAGAAATTGGATAGATCCTGATTTACAGTATTCTTTGTCGCCAGCATTTGTTGAAATAATTAACAATCCAAGTCCCCGCTCAACTAGCACGTTTGAGCAAGTAAGCTATAATCAAATATTGATACGGTAATATGGGATGTTTTTATCTTCTTTATATTTAGATAATTGCATCAATTGATGAGAAAATTCCATTAGAAAAGCGTTCTGTCGAGGAATATTTAAATTGCGCTAATGGAAAAATAGTGTCTAATTACTACAATAAGAATAAAAAACTTGATCAGAAAGAAAGAAATCTTCTTGCAAATCTAATAATTCATAAAGAGTTTGAGGGCAATGGGGATGGAAAATTTCAAATTACAACCGAAAGGCTTATATCTCTAACTAAGGAAATTCTTCAAATTTTCCCTACAGAAAATGATTCGATTTACTACGTTCCTTATAATAGAATTTCAAAACACGTAGCTTGCGGAAAATTGTGGGGGTGCTATAACCATCTTAAAAGCAACTTGAGCAAATCTCGAAAAGTCGAAGATAAAACTTCAACGTATAAGTGAAGATTTAGAAGGAAAGATTTCCTTTTTGAAAACGAGTGTCCACGATATTCAAAAACTTCAGGACTATTGGGAAGATACTTTTGCTTATCGTAAGCGACAAATTGAAAGAGAAAACCCTAAACTAGTTCAAATACATGTGTATATGAACATATATCCTGCTGTAAGAGGACCAATTGGCAGTAAACTTCTAGCTGACGAGTTTGATCTTTCTTTTCCAAATAAGGGTAATTTATTGTATCTTAAGTGGCCTGAAATTAAAAATAAACTAAGAAGCCTGGCTGAGAAGCCTGGCTGAGAAGCGTTCGTGTTCGCTTAAATCCGATGGAAGAAGGTATACGCGAAAGTCAGCAGACAAGTCTAGGGAGAGGTCTTCTAAAATAAAAGAAAAGGCTTCGCCGACAACTGGTTCCGAAGCATCTTGCTGTGTACTACCCGACATTTTAAATTATGAAACGGATATAAGCGAATTTCTGGTGTTGGCATATTTCCTCTCTTCTTCTCCTTATAGTAAAAAGAAAAATGACAGTAAAAGAATTAAATTTAGAAGAGAAGAAGTTACTAGTACCTTCATCCTACATATATTGGTAAGTATAAAAAATATATTCTGAAATGAGATTTTCAATACACAATTTTTTCAGCATTTTCAGCAATTTGGTGAATGAAGAGCTAGAAAAGAAGCGAAAACTGTTAAAAATAAATAAGCAGACGTTGCAGCCTACTATAATTGTGGCAGGCAATTGCTTAACCAAAATTACTAAATATTACGTAGCAATTGATGATGTATTATATTCAGCAGAAAATATAATTGCAGCCGTGGATTTGTGTTTTAAGGCTTATATGGTACTAGATGCCGAGTTCACTGAATCTTGTTCAACAATTTGGACATTTAATCAACAGCATATATACAGCATTTCAACCGCACATGATTCTTCTTACATATCAGTGGGTGCACTTATATCTGATTTGTCTTCTCTGATGTGATTTTTGTAACCAAACTAATTGGTCAGTTAAAGTTATATTAATGTTCTATAGAAAAAAGCTCTTAACATGCATAACTTCGAATATTTTAGATTTTCATTCCTTTTCACTGCATTTTATATGGATTGTATCGAGCTTCCAGAACAAAATATGCAGTTATAAAACACGTCCTTAGAATTCAGAGGTCATCAAATGATTGATTTATATAAATATATTTTATACACATTGTCCTACAGTCAGATACTAAATTGGTAATTAAATTACTAAATCATATCAGAAAAAAATAAAGTAGAACTTTCGAAATTTCAGATAATGCTTTTTCACATTTCTGGACAACTCAATTGGTTCCAAAGAAACAACAATTTCAACAAAGTAAATTTAAAATATTTAAGTTAAAAATTAACTTTTTTGCGCAATATGAATTGTTTTAAATGTCTGGAAAAATTCAACCAACCGAAATTATATTTTAATCATTTAAATATCAATCATAAATTAGAGTCGCGCTTTATTTGTGTAAACTGCCCCCAAAATAGAATTTGTAAATCAAAAAATTCATTCAGAAAACATATTACAAAGCACTTCCAGTGTGAATTTTCAAAAATAGTTACCACAGATCATTGTGAAGAGCATAAATCCAGCTTTCCTAAAAAAGCCAGATTGCAATGAAAAGACTTCTTTCGTAGACGAAAGGATTCTCAATTTAATGTGTAAAGAAGAAGACTTTATTTCATTTCAAAATTCTATTGCCGATTGTAACTTAAGTTTAGTGTCAAAATTATATAAAACTCACAACGTGATGGGAAAATATCCAGAATATTTACGACATACATGTCTTCACTTGAAGAAATTTCCACGGAACATAAGCACAAAAAATTATTGGAGGACAATGCCTTGTATTCGCCTTCTACTTCTGTAGTGATTGGGGAACGGGTTGATATTGTTAGAGTAGATTCAGAATTAACGTTAGAAAATATTATAGTTAAAGCTACACTTATGTCAGTTAAATCCGTTTTATTACAGTTTTTTAATCAAAGTAACGTACATGAAGATATCTGTGAATATCAACTGAAATTCAGCCGTGACAATGAAACAGTGCCTAATTTAATGCAAACAGACTTTTGGAAGTTGCTTGTTATGATCAATCAAGTGCTGTGTTTCCGATTATTATTTATTATGATGAATTCGAAGTGAATAACCCATTAGGCTCACGTGCCGGTCTGCAAAACTTAGGTGCTGTTTACATGTCTTTACCATTCATTCCGCCAAAATTCGATCAAAATTGGAAAATATAAACCTTTTGATGCTTTTTAATCGTCTAGACAAGAAAAGATACGGGAATCGAATATTTCAGCCAATGATTGACGATTTAAAAGATTTGGAAATTAATGGTCTTATTATTTATACTATTTTTTGGTTGCCGCATGTACGGGCGACAATATAGGCTTAAATTCAATCCTAGGATTTACTGATTGCTTTGTAGCAAACTACTTTTGCAGAATTTGTAAGATGCACAAAATCAATACGAAAAAATGTTGCAAAGAGAGTCCAGATCTTTTTAGAAATGAATCTGATTATTACAAAGATATTGAAAAAATATATATATCTGAGACGAGTATACATTCTCTTTGTATTTTTAATCAGTTAAAAAGCTTTAAAGTTTGGGAAAACATTTCTGTTGATATTATGCACGATCTGTTAGAAGGAGTTGTTAACTTTGAAATAGCTTAAATTATAAAACGCTTCATATATCAAGACAAATTTATCTCTTTATATTCTCTGAATTACAGATTAAACTGTTTCGATTTTGGAGAAAATGAAGATATGAATAGACCAAAGGAAATTTCTGAGGACCATTTGAAATTACCTAAACCTAGATATTCAGCATCTGAAACCTTCTGGATGGCACAATATATAGGTGTTTTGATAGGTGATTGGATACCTGAAAACAATGAAGCATGGAAAGTTTATATATTGCTTAAGGAAATTCTCGGCATTGTATATTTAGATGCTGTAACTCCAAACGACATATCAAGAGCTGAATATTTAATATTTGAGTATCACAAACTCTATATGGAAATATTTAAAATTCCTCTAAAAAAAAAATATGTATATATTTTCATAATTGTAAAACCTAATCTGTAAATTTAATTAATTTAATTTAAGGCCCCTGCGTCCATCAGATAAGTGCTAGCTCTAGTTTATGTTATGAAATTACAATTAGAAATCTTATGAATTATAAAAGGTTCATTTCAATTTATTTTATTTTATTAACTTTATTTTCTTTAGTACATTATGTTACACTTACGCACTAAGACAATCTTTATTTTACACTCAATGAACTCATATCTTTAAGCGATCCTTGTAAACCAGTTTTTAAGCATAGATGAGATAGCGACTGTTAATAAGAACTAAAAGCGTAAAAGAAACGGTTAGCACAGTGTTTCAAAAAAAAAAGTGAAAATTAAAATTCAAAAAAAAGGACAATCAACATTACATTACATTCTGATGCCACAAAACCGCCAAAATACGGATAGCTGCCAAGATAGCCTAGTAGTCGTGGGTTTTAAAACATTGGTTGTTTCTAGTTATAGTCTTAGCCAATAGATCTATGTAAGAAGAATCATGTGTAATAAACAATTTAATAAATAAACAAATCTCATACACCTAGGGAAATAACGCCTCAGAAGCTTTCATTTATCGCCATACAACCAAAATAGATTTTACCTTCTTTGACTCCGTATTTAATAAAAATTGCAAATTTTAGCAAAACATGTACCCGAAAGATTTTGTTTCCCATAAGATTAAATATATGAAGTATTTATTGAGGTAAAAATTTCATTTAAACTGCATTGCAATGTGTAAGTGGGGAAAATGTACTGTATACCGTTAAGAAGGTTACTTTGTACATTTTTTATCAGTTTCCAGACGTACAATGTATGTCAATATTTTTTATAATCGCCACTAATATGGATTTGTATGGTCTTAGATTTCTTTAAAAAATTTTTGCAAAAGCAGCACAAATTGCGTGGGTTGCAAATAAATAAATAAGTAATTCGGTTTCATTGTTTATGAAATTATGATTAATTTATTGATGGTAAAGAAACCAATGGCTTTATGATCCATGCCGAGATTTTAGTAGATAAAACTTGTAATTATAATTTATGATCCATGCCGAGATTTTAGTAGATCAAACTTATAATTCAGGACATTAAAAAGAAGTAGTTCTTAAGGGCTTAGATAGGCACAGGACACAACTTTAGATTACTATTTTCCAGACGATTCTTTGGACTTAGGACATCTATGCCCCCCCCCCCCCCTCCGCCGCCCTCCTCCAAAAACTCCAAAAACCAAATCCTGTGCTACTGATGTAATATCAACTTTTGAATGGCAGAAAATAAAGCTCTCGATTCGTCAGCAGTATAAATAATCAAAGATGTATTGACATGGCAAAAACTTTTCCTGCAGCAGTTGTTTTTGTTCGAATTTTAATTGTTTAAACTGTTTTTGTAATTTTATTATTGCTTTTCATACAGACTTTGGGATCTTCATAAAAAATCACTTGACTACTATGTACATATGTATTTAAACAACGGTTCAAACAAACTGGATTAAATATGGGGCATCATATTTTCTTAGAAAGATATTCGCATTTCTTCTTTAGAATTTGTTTTGATGGCTAACAAACAGTTGGATTTGTTTTAATATGAGTATCTTGTCTGGATTTTTTATGAGCGTACCTACAAAAGAAGAATTTTACTTAAATTTTTTCTTTGGAAAATTGACGCGCTATTGGACCGACAACAGGCCAAATATAGGGAAGCATTCATTTTTAGGAATTTCATTTTTACAAAAAAGGTCAACACCTTTTTCAAATATCTTAGCCCAGCAGCATTTGAACTGAAGAATTTCTAATACTTCCCCGAAGGTTTCAAATCAATATAGTAAAAATTGTGGATAATAAAAAGACAAAATGCTTGCAAATTTATTCAGTTTTAAGCCTTGTAATCAGTGGTGGGTTTAATCTCAGGCTGTCTAGGCTGAAGCCTAGGACGCCAATTATTGAGAGGCGACAAATTTTGAGAGCGGCAAATTTTTGATCATACTAATGTACGATCAAAAATTGTGGAACAAAATTATTGGAAATGAAATAGCACAACATTATGATAATGATGGCAGTTATACTAAACACTCTCTGCGTCCATTAAAATACAGCTCTTTAGGTATTCTGCGCCTTATGCCTAATTAGCAATGAACCAATTAAAACCAACCAACCATGGCCAGATATCTGACGTAAAATTTAACGAAATTGTTGTTGAAGGTAACAACAACTTTGTTAAATTCTACGTCCATGGTTGGTTGGTTGTACTGACATGTACATAAATGGAACGCTCTTTGGACCAAAAATGCATGCAAATAAGTGAAAAACGTTTAGATTGCGTTCTTTTTCCGTGCAATTATTTTCCACTGAAGTATATCGAGATATTTAGATTAAGTTCAATAAACTCTTGCACTTAAAACCAAAATTTCAACTAGAAGGCAATATCCGCATCAGATATTCCTATGTACCATTAGTGAACAGAACTCTTATGTTCTGATGGACGAATCAGTCAAGGTACATCAACCTTGGCTGGTACGATGATGCTATAAACGGTTCTGTGTATCGCTATACCTTAGATTTAGGTATACTGCACCAAAGTGCCCTTTTGCAGACCTTCCAAGTCAAAGTGCATAAAAACCTTGGGTTATATCTCGTGTAGTAGAGTTCCTTGTACTGCTACACGTTTCAGCTGTTGCTTAACAAAAACGATGCCACACAAAAAATCAAATGAAAATATACTTTCCTCTTCACCGTATTGAACAACAATAATAATTTATTCACAAAATCACATTTTTGAAATATTATTTCCTAAAGCTACTTATGAATTATAAAATGCTACTTCATCAAGAAAGTGAACATAAAATTTCTCACGTAAAATTTCTCATGAGCCAAAATTGAGGAAACAAAAGTGTCCAGTTACGTCTGGGTGTAATGTGAACACTCTTGAATTCGCATTCTTGAAGAAATTTCTCGTGAGAAATTAAATGTGTAAGCTAGATACATGCAACACGAATTTTATTTTTGCAAATAATTTTGTACGTTAGCGAATTTTGAGTCATGGTAATTTTCCATGTTTGTTGTAAATAAACATTCTCCCCGGCGTTGAATAATGATTCAACTCAGTTTCCAAGGATCTCAAACGTCGAAGGATGCATTGAAGCTGTATGATGTGTCCGCCATTGTTGTGCGTTGTCGTGGTGTTGGTACAGGTGCCATCTTCCTGGATCTTATTGCACATATTTCGTGACGATGTTTCCAGATCAAAATAGAGATTATGACAATTATCAGTATTATAGATACATAACCCATTGAAAATTGATGAGCATCAGTTGATAGTGTGTTTAGTGAAAGATTTTTTTTAAACTGTGATAATTCACCTTTGATGGAATCAATTTCAGAGGTGTATGACTGATGTTGAACAATGTTATCGAGAGTAGGGTTCTTTTTAACGGCTATGATAAATTCGGTGAGATTACTTGTTGGTATATACAATGACCTTGTATTAGTAGGATAGACACTATGTCCCTGTATGCTAAACAACGGCTGCTTTATGAGGCAACGATCTCGGATTTTCAAAATTCCTGTTCCTTCAATGACATGCTGAAAAGTATTTTTGTCACATACTACATTGATAGTGATTTTTTCACTCAGCGCATATATCCACTGGTTTGGACTATACATTTGGATCCAATGAGGTCTATTCCCTGCCTTGACTATCTGGCAGGATGGTGACTGCGGCAGGTGGTTAAAAAAGTTTATTTCGCAGGCGCTGATGTTCGATCCCCTTCTATATAGGGGGTGTTTCTGTTTACAAACATGTTGACCTTCGTTAATGATGAGACATAGTTGCAACTCCTTTTCTGTGAGGGGATAATATTGATCCCGATGTAGGTTTATGACTAAGAACGGGAAGGATGGTTGGATTGTCACAAAAGTGCCATTAGGTTGTACTGGAACTGGAGTGACCTTAAATAGTTCGAACTATTCAAGCGATAATCAGGGAAGAGTTAGCTTGAATATAATATATCGTTCAGCGACCCTACCTTCGATAGTCATCAATATGTAATATTTAAGTGCCTCGTCCTGTTGTATTGGTATGCGTAATGATGAACGTAGATTAGTTTTGATTTTTATTAATTCTTGTTTTAACTGCACTGGTGAAATCAATAACGGACTGATTTTCCCGTGATGAGTATCGATGATGACGTCTAAGATTGAGCTTTGAATTCTGGAGAAGTTGGACACTGTGAGAATTGCGGACAAGGTTAGCAACATGAATGATTGTGACAATTTTTCTTGGTATGCCTCTTCCCTTATGTCGTGTAATTGCTGAGTTGTTTGGGCAATCTGTATTTCTATTTGCTGAAACTGATGATCAATAGATTGTTATTCATTCTTCATTATGTTCAAGGTGGCATCCTTGATTGACATCTGATTTTTTATCAGATCCAGCAAGTGATTTTCATTTTTTCCAATATCATATATCGTTTGTGCCATCTTTTCGGCATACTCGGAATCTAACACCCCAAATAAGGCACTTGCGATATTTCCAATAAAGTTGATAGCTCCTTTCTTTGATCTATTCGAATTGCTCGGTTCTGATAGTAATATATTCTTTGTGTCCAATTCTAATTGCATCTGTTTTATGTGTGCAATAATTCCAAAACGTTGTTCTCTTTCATTGATTCTTTGGCATAATTCCTCTAAAGCCCTGGTGCAATTTTGAAGAAGAGCAAATTCCTTCCAATAAGCTGTCATGTCGTAAAATACGACGAGTTTCCATTCATTAGCTACGATGTTTGCAGCTCCCAGCTTCTCAAAGTAGAATCCTGGGTGATGAGTGAAGGGTTTTGTTTCGATGGGAGAACTATTAATTGATAGTAGCATTAGACAACTCAAAAGTAAAGTGACAATAGCAGATCCCACCGATCTCCGTTGTTTCTTTCTAGGATTGGCATCTCTTCTTGGCTGAGTTGGTTCGTATGATGTTGTGGGCTCATCTCTAGTGAGTTGAGATATGTTTGAACTTGGTATATTTGTAGTGACTTCCTTGTCTTCGGTCTCGCTTTTAGCTGCAGGCTTATCGGAGGATTCCGCTTCTATCGGTAGTGGTGCAAGCCTGTGTATTGGACGTCGGATGATTCCACTAGAAGTGCGGATGTCCGCTACCAGAACCAATCCATCATTTCCTCTAATCGTATTAATAATACGTCCGAGTGGCCATTTTAATGAAGGAATATTGTCTTCCTTTACCAAGACCATGATACCAGATTGGACATTTTGACATCGTTGTTTCCATTTATACCTGTGTTGCAATTGGCTTAAATACTCCATGGTCGAGCGCCTCCAAAATTCGTTTTTGATGTGTGAAACACGTTTCCAACGAGTGATGAGATTGGCATTTGACGATTTAGTCTTTGGATCAATGGTACTAGTCAATGGCTCTCCGATGAGGAAGCGACCCGTTGTTAGCGCTGTCAAGTCGTTTGGATCAGAAGACATGGGGGGTGATTGGTCGAGAATTAAGCACTGCTTCTATTTCCACAAACACTGTTTCAAGCTCTCGTAGGTTAATGAGTCTGATGCTAGAGTCCGTTGCAAGAGATGTTTCGCTGATTTGACTGCTGCCTCCCAGAGCCCGCCGAAATGTGGAGCTCGAGGTGGAATAAAACGAAAATCAATGGTCTTTGAGCTGCATGCTTCTATAATTTCGCTTCGAGAGTGACTGGATTCTATCATATATTTTACTTCTTGCAACTGATTTTTGGCCCCAACAAAATTTGTTGAGTTCTCACAGTAAATTGTTCAGCAGTGTCCTCGTCGAGCCATAAAGCGTCGTAGAGCTCCCAAAAACCTTGTGTGGTGCGTAGCCTTAGTAGAGAAACAGAAAAACACAGCAATGTATGATTTCTGTGGTCTTTTTCCCCGAATTTTAAAATGAGTATATATTGGTCCACAAAAGTCTACGCCAGCATTTGCGAATGGTCTTGCTGGTTGGACTCTATCTGCTGGCAAATTACCCATCAACTGTGTTAAAAGTTTTGGCTTGGATTTAGCACATTGAACACAGTGTTGTACCACAGAGCGAGCTAGAGTTTTTCCTTTTAATGGCCAGAACTTCTGCCTGGTTATGGCGAGAAGCGTTTGAAGGCCTACGTGCAATTTTTTTTGTGTATATCGTTGAGGGGGCATTTCGTTAGATGATGGGCGTATTGCAGAAGCATTGGGTGTTTGGCCTGATATGTTAGATTTGATTCTTCCAGGCGACCTCCGACTCTAACAATGTTGTCCTCAACGATAAATGGTGTAAGGCTACTGATGGTACTGTTTTTGGAAACTTCTCCGAAGGTCTTTAAATGCGATAAATCTTCATTGAATCCTTCTTGCTGCATTAGTCTCACAACCATCGCTTGACCTGCGTCTAATTCCTCTGCGTTTAAGACAAATGTAGCTGCAGGGTCTCGATTAAGTTTCCTCGTGTGTCAGATAAATCGAAGAACGTACGCCATGATTCGTTGGACCTTTCGAAAAGAGTTCCTGTGGTTTTTATGACTCAGAATTATTTCAGCTTCTTTGATTTCAGTGGATGACGCCACTGCATGTGCTCGTCTTCTCTCGCTGTCATTCCCAACCGTTTTCTTTGTATATGGCAACGGCCATAATGTTTCAGCACCATGCAAGAAAGTTGGTCCATAAAACCAGATGACGGAATTTCCCAACTTCTCTGAGGGATTATCCTTAGATCTGACATGTCGCCATTGTTCTGAAATTGTTAACTGCTGGATTACTGCTATTTGATTAGCCACAAACGTTTGATATGACGATGCTGATGAGATAATACATGCCAGAACAATTTCTGAATCTGTCCAGAGAGAAAGGTGCTTTTTTGATTTTCAGATCGCTTTTTAGACGTCCAGCTAGCTCCGCTGCAAGTTTAACTGCGCAAAACTCCAGACGTGGGAGTGTGACTTGCTTGATCGGGGCAGTTCTAGATTTCGCACATAGCAGTCGTACAGCTGCAATATTATCTCTGTCAACGGATCTTATGTATGCTGCCGCTCCGTAGGCCTTTTCACAGGCATCGGCAAAGATGTGGATTAGAATCGTCTTAGGGCTTCTTTGGGAAAACACATGGCTTGGAAATCTTATGGCATTTAGTGCCTTTAACCCCTCTCGAAAGTTAAGCCAATAGGAATGTAATTCTTGCGGAAGTGCCGCTTCCCAGTCGCATATTACATGGCCCATAATTTTTGAAGGAATATCCTGGCAACAACGATTTCGGGAGCCATAATGCCTAAAGGATCAAAGAGATGTGCTATATCTGAAAAGGCATTTCGTTTGGTTACTCGAGTGCTTATTTTCCAAGTAGTTTTGATGCAGAGATTATCACTCTTTGGTAACCAGGTTAATCCTGCTGCCTTTGTGTGATCTTCTTTGTGGTTATAATAAGCCAACTGAAGTTCTTGGTTTGTTGGGGGAATGCTCTTTAAAAGACTGGGGTGATTGGCACACCGCTTTCTCAATTTAAAACCGGCTGTTTGAATTAAAAACTGGAGCTGCGCTTGAGTTTCAATTGCTGTTGTAAGATTATTGGCTCCAGTTAAGACATCGTCCACATAGAAATCTCGTTTGAGTACTTCAGCTCCGAGAGGATAATGTTCTGCCCGTTCCTCTGCTAACATCTGCAGGCATCTGGTTGCCAGATAAGGAGCACAAGTGGTACCATATGTGACAGTACAAAGTTTGTAACACCTTAATCGATCATGAGTGTTATTTCTCCCCCATAGAAGTTGGTACCTTGCATCATCGTCGTGAACCTTTACCTGTCGGTACATCTTTTCAATATCCGCGGTAAATACGAACCTGGGCATGCGAAGTCTTAAGAGAAGTGAAAATACATCATCCTGAATAGTGGGACCTGCTGCTAAGATGTCGTTCAGGGAAATATTTGCTGGATGTCTTGGCCGATCCGTCAAAGACCACTCGAAGCTTAGTAGTCGAACTTTCTGGTTCAATGACAGTGGTGCGGAAGGAAGTTGTAGGGTTTCTTGATTTCATTGAAATTCACTTCCTCCATGTGTCCCAATTCGATATACTCCTCCATGAACTGAACATATTGTTTTTTTAAGTCCTTCGTTTGTATCTAACCTTTTTTCTAAGGCCACAAAACGTTGAAACGCAATATTCTTCGATTCCCCTAGGGTTTGAGCATCGACCTTGAACGGAAGTTTGACTGTAAAGCGCCCTTCTTTATCTCGTCGTATGTCTCGTACGAAGTGTGCTTCACATTGTCTTTCTGCGGTCGTGAATGCCTTAGCTGACTGTTCAGCATCATCCAACATCCAGAATTTTTCCACTTGTTGCTGAAGCGCTTCATCTTCTGAGCATATTCCACATACTGCTTGTGTTTGTGGTGTGTGTTGGGCTCTTCCTGCTGTTGTCCAACCAAAAACTGTATTCTGCATGGTAGGTAATGTCATACCCAATTTTATCTGTCCTACTGATAGAATCGAATAATATAATTCTGCCCCAATTAAAAGATCTATTGTCCCTGGCTGATTAAACTGGGCGTCCACTAGTTGTATATTGGCTGGTATTGGCCAAGAGGCAATGTCTATTAACTGTGAGGGCTGTGGTTAAATGATTCGTGGCAGTATGTGTGCCTCTAAAGTAGTGCTGACGCCATTGATTCGAGATTCCAACAACATATTAACACGTTTTTGCGCTTGCTGTTTGCGTAGTCCAATGCCTTCTATGTTCATTAATTCGGGAGTTTCAATCAGACCAAGTTTTCTTTACTAATTTTTGCGTTACAAAATTTAGCTGAGAGCCAGAATCTAGGATGGCCATGCATTCAATACTCGTACCAGTTTTGTTGGTTAGTTTCACAATAGCAGTGCTTAATAACACATAATTCTTAGTAGTTGGTGTCGAATTGGCAGTAAGTGATATTGATGGCTCGGTCGTTACCCTGTTTGGTGATGAAGTTGTTGAGATACTCATTGACGGCTGGACTTCGCTTGTTGGAACTTGGTTCGTTCTTGATACGACAGCCTTCGTTTTTATTGGCTCAAAATGTAAAAGAGTGTTATGCTTCTCTCCGCATTTGAGACATCCTCTTGATGGACAACTGGATATAATGTGCCCACTTCTCAAACAGTTAAGGCATGCATTAATTGTCTTTACAAGCAATACTCTGTTGGATGGCGATAACTGAAAGAACTTAGGACATGCGAATAGTTGATGGTTGCTGCTACATGATGGGCACCCTGTCTTCACCGATATAGTTAGAGCCCTTTGGGTGTGCACCCTTTTTTCTTCTGTTCTGTTTATGTTTCCCATTGCTTCCAAGGATTGGAAGCGGTTTTCTAAGAACTGAAGAAACTCCTTTAATGATTGAAGTGACCTGGGTTTACTTAAAGATTGCTCCCACAATGTATGTTTTGCTCTATCCCACTTTTTCATTAGAATGTGGAGTAAAAGCGGATCCCACTTCTCTATGTTGATACCTAAGTTTCCAAAGGCGAGCAGGCATTCCTGAGTGGTGTCGTGAATTTTTTTTATCGCAGACGCACTCTCTGTTGTGACCGTTGGTTGCGAAAGTATTTTATTTAGTAGCGCAGTGACGAGCAATCTGCGGTTCTCATATCTATCATTTATGAGTTTTCATGCGGTGGCGTAGTTTGCTTCAGTTATGGTTAAATGTTGGACCAATTTTCAGCTTCACCTATTAAAATGCTCTTCAGATACCACATTTCCTGGCATGACGGCAGCGGTTGGTTGTGTATCAGTTCCGAGAATAAATCGCAGAATTGCCGCCATTTGAGATAGTCACCATCAAATTTTAGTAGTTCTACCTTTGGGAGCTTCATACTGGATTTTGGACTGAGTTCTGCTGCTGATGAATTTGTATTGGCCTCTGGCTTACGTTGGCTGCGACATAAGCCTTCATATAAGTTTACCAATTTTTCATGTGTTAGCTTTTCCAACTCGAAGTATTCTCCCATGGTATCTGATAGGTATGAGTCATCCAAATCTTCAAGTATCTTGCTGTGAAAGTGTTGAACCTTCTCCCAGTGATGCTCGATAGCCTTTATTTTTATCTGATAAAAGTGAGCGGAGTGCGGTTGTGCCTGTAGTTTGATATGATTTAGCATGTTCCGTAAACCTTGCATCAGCGAAGTCTGCTGACAAATAATTGCAGAGTTGTCTGCCTTGATTGATTTAGATAGGGCTCCGGTATTATTATCCTCAAGCATTGATTGTTGTTCTATGTTGGCTGCTGCGGAATCAATTTGAATTAATTGTTTAGATGAAAATTCTTGTAGCCGGCGTAAGATGTCTTGGTTGATATTGTCATAACCAACTCTTATGCCCCTCATAGTAGTCGTTTGCAAAATTTGGATGATCAAGATTGGATCCATAGTTGATGCGGATCTCATTGTCTGTCTTTTCGAATTCTTCCTACAGCTGGTTCAGTTGATTAACCGTGTGTTCAGATACTCTGCAGTTTTACGTGTAGCTGTATCCGTTTTGAAGTTGACTGCTATACGTTTAATTTCATCTCCCGTTGTCCTTTGACGGGCTGTAAGCTCATCTAAGCTCATGATGGCGTTTATGAAGCTTGAACCGTCCTTTCTATGAGATGATGATAACAAATCGGGTAATAGTAAAAAACTTCGCAAATCACGTCGGGGTCACCAAAAATGATCAGAACTCTTTTGTTCTGATGGACGAATCAGTCAAGGTACATCAACCTTGGCTGGTACGATGATGGTATAAACGGTTCAGTGTACCGCTATACCCTAGATTTAGGTATATTGCACCAAAGTGCCCTTTTGCATACCTTCCAAGTCAAAGTGCATAAAAACCTTGGCTTATATGTCGTGTAGTACAGTCCCTTGTACTGCTACACGCTTCAGCTGTTGCTTAACAAAAACGATGCCACACAAAAATTAAATGAAAATATACTTTCCTCTTCACCGTATTGAACAACAATAATAATTTATTCACAAAATCACATTTTTAAATATTATTTCCTAAAGCGAGATATGAATTATAAAATGCTACTTCATCAAAACAGTGAACATAAAATTTCTCATGAGCCAAAATCGAGAAAAACAAAAGTGTCCTGTCTGGGTGTAATGTGAACACTCTTGAATTCACATTCTTGAAGAAATTTCTCTTGAGAAATTAAATGTGTAAGCTAGATACATGCAACACGAATTTTATTTTTGCAAATAATTTCGTACGTTAGCGAATTTTGAGTCATGGTAATTTTCCATGTTTGTTGTAAATAAACAATTAGCATTACTTTGAGATCAAAATGTGTGCGATATGAAATTCTAAATTTTTCAGTCTATTTGGCCTAAGAGGCCAATAAATAACAACGCCAAAGCTCTTCGTTTATCAATTGGTTTCTATCTACAACAAAATAGTACTTATGCAAAACTTATTATAGTGACAACTTTTTCATAAAAAACTTCTCTTGGTGTCCGATCGTTTTCATTGAAAAATGTTTGTATTAAAGCCTTCGTCAATGTTATCATCCAGAAAATCGTCCTTTTCAAAACAAATTTCTTTACTTTTACACACCACGATGGCTATTTTTGATATTATGTTGCAGAACGGAAATTTACCGCTTTGAGTTAGTTGGATAAGCATGCAAAAGTACAAAGCTTAGAGATATTTAGTGGGATGGATACAAATCTCACACACATTCCTCGCCTCCCACCACAAAACATTAGAAAAGCCAGTCCTGCCTGACATACCAAGGAAAAAAATGACAGGGATTGCAAGGTTAAGACTGGGACATTTCCTACCAGTCAAGAAGCACATTATCAGCAAACAACTGTGCCCAGCCTGCCCCTTCTGGCGGAACACATCCATGACTGCAGCCAAAACCCTCTAGAAATACTTTTCCAAGCCATGAAACAGGCTCCCTCACTACCACATAAGAGCCCTAGCGTAGTCCTAACATTCTAAAATATTTGCAGTGCTCTTATGGGAGATTGACAAAAGTTTGAATTGAATAGCTCCTCCGCCCTAAACTACTATTCATACAGAAAAAAGGTATTGTGATAATCTTAAGCTTGCTTTCTTATCTTCCCAACTGCAATCAAATTTTCTTACCTTTCTTAACAAAATTATTTAAAAAAATGTATTTTAAACGAATGACTACCGTATCCCAAACAAAAATTCTCAGGAGAGAATTGCATATGTGTATGTGCCGGAGTCCGATGAATTTGAATGAATCTGCCTGCAAATGAATTCGATATAATTGTCAATAATTGTTCATCGCCTTAGTTTGACATTTGATTTTTGTCATTTTTCATTTGTCAGAACATGAGATCAGGTAGGTACAGACTTTAAATTTAATTACAACTTATTATAAATTTTTTCTTTATTCTATCATAATTAATTTAGTGAGAAGTTCTGTGCCCCTGCGTGTTGTGAGCGTATTATATGGAAACGACAATTATAGAAATGGTATAATCCAAAAGCATTCCGGAAAGAGCTATGGAGTGCTAACTTTTTCTCCAATCAATTGGTCTGATTTTAATATTAGCATGTCTTCAGAATAAAGACAGCTTCTAAGATAGCATTCCGCGTGGTTTTAAGGTAGGACAAGAAGTTGCAGCAATTGCTTTAATATAAACCATTTTAACTAGACTCGAGAAAGCAAAATGTCGTCTCCAACTCTAAGTTTTAGACTAATGCTTTGTAACACAAAGATGGTCTCAGGAACATATTGTACTTACATTGTCAATCCACTCTATTGCAACTTGATTAAATCTATTTCGGAATATGCTAGACCTGGTTATAGAACACTTATCCATGAAGGTGGTGCTCCTATAAAATTTGCTAAAGATGGTAAAATTGAGATAAAGACCCCGCCACGGCCAGCTCAAACGTTTAATGGTAAATCATACATCTTAGGAGAAGCAATAACAGGCGATTTTGCCATAATTAAAGCATATAAGGCAGATTCCTGCGGAAATTTAAGCAAATTACACTACTAGATTTATTTTAAACATATTTGTATAGTTTTTCTTTTGATTTTCTAGTCTTCAATAAATCAACTAGAAATTTCAATGGCCCTATGTGCCGCGCAGCGAAAATAACAATCGCAGAAGTAGAGGAAATCGTACCTGTTGGAACTTTGAAGCCCGATGAAATTCATGTCCCTGGAAGTATGTGAAGAGAATAGAGAAATTAAAAGTTAGAGAGGAAAGCAGTAAAGGCAAATCGACAAAAGGAAGCCCTGGAGCACTGCTACGAGAGAAAATTGCAAGACGGTGGAATGTATGTGAATCTAGGAATAGGTTTGTAAATCAGTAAATTACTTAATTGTAATATTTTATAATAATTACTATATTCATATTCTAGGCATACCTGTATTATCGTCCAATTACATTCCCGATGGAATTAATGTCCTCCTACAATCAGAAAATGGTATTCTAGGTCTAGGACCGTTTCCAAAAAAAGATGAGGTAAGATGTTTAGTAAACATAAGTTTTATTTTTTCTATACTTTTAAGTGAAAAGAGAAGAAAGCGGGGGAGGGAGAGCAGGGTAAAATTGATTTCGCTGTGACGCTGCAATACGTTCTTTAGTATACTCTCTTACTGATGAAAAAATAGCCAAAAGGGTTCCCATGCTGGGACTACAAGCATAGAAAGTATGAATCCCTGCGAAAAAAGTAGTCGCAATGAGAATGAATCTCAAAGTTGTGAGAGAAACGGAAACAGGATTTCCAACGAGTTAAAATATATTCCAATATTTCAAAGTAAAGCGGTTTTTCAAGCACCTTGAAAACAAAACATAAAATACTTTTGGTCTAAAGTCATTAAAGCCTTCGTTGCAACGTTCCAGAATAAAGGAAACGACCCTCCGAAATAGTGAAATATTTATATTTGGAATGCTTAGGGAGAACTGTGGAAGCTGGGGATCATCACAATTAGCAATTTTTGAAGTTTTAAGCAAATTTAAGGCTACACTGAATAGGATAGGTGATACCAGCGAGCCTGCTTGAACTGGATACTACATTAATTGGATAAGGATAATGCGCTCGATCGCGCTCCGGGCAGAATGCAACTGATCAACTAGACACCTATACTAGAGTGTTTTACTTTATAGTTATATTCCTCTGTTACTGCTTGTTTTAAGCTTGACTTGAACTTCCTTGTGTATATTCTACTTCGCTTTAAGCGTTATTATAATTTCTGTGCGGATGATATGAATAAAGTTAATATTAATTTGTCTAGTTCAGATTTTGTTTCAAGTTGGCATTGATCAATTTACATCTCTCTAGGTTGATCCAGACTTAATTAATGCCGGTAAAAAAACTGTTACAATTGTACCTGGAGCGTCTTTCTTCGCTTCAGATGAAAGTTTTGCAATGATACGTGGTGGTCATGTTGACTTTACAATTCTTGGAGCAATGGAAGTTTCCGGAACTGGTGATTTGGCCAATTGGATGATTCCGGTAGAATAATTTTGATGTTTTTTTTTTTAATTTTTACTCATAAATACATTTATTTTAGGGCAAAATGGTAAAAGGAATGGGAGGTGCCATGGATCTTGTTGCTGCTCCTGGTACTAAAGTAATTGTAACCATGCAGCACAACGCACGTGATGGTTCCCATAAAATCCTTGAAAAATGCACCTTGCCCTTGACCGGACGGAATTGTATAGATATGATTATAACTGAAAAGGTGGGTTTTCTGACACGTATGTATAATATATACATAACTAAAATGCCCAAGCTAATCTCTTTGCTTTTTCGCTTTTCTTTTAAAAGGGTGTCTTTGAAGTCAATAAGAAAAGTGGTCTTACTTTAATTGAAATTGCGGATGGATTTTCAGTTGAAGACATCAAGTCTGGCACTGGCTGTGCAATACAAGTTTCACTAAACTTAAAGAAAATGCCCCAAATTGATTCTTAAGAAGACATGTTTATATAAGCGCACTGGAAAAATTTATGAAATTAGAGCTTAAGTGATATCAATGCATTTAATAATTTGTAAAGACTTTTGTTTATTCTAAATTTGATAATTATAATGGTTTTAACGTTAGAACTATCTCTTCCTACTCGATTTAGTAATAATTTTCTTTACAGCGAAAGTATTTGCCTTTGAATGGAATGGAAAAATCTCCCAAAACTACTTCTTTATGACTAAACTCAAGAAAATGTCTGTAAATTTCCTTTTCTATTTCAATTGTTTCATTCTTTTACACCAAAAGAAAGAAACGATTTTATGAAAATGGTCACAAAAAATCGTTCTCTTGCACAAATATAAAATTTGATAATTGCTATGATTTTGATGGAACAGAAAAAGGTTAGAAAAAGGGAAAAACATTATTTTAGACTGTCCTAACTGCTGGAAATATTCTTTCATAATTTTATACTACCTATGCTTAGAAAGATAGAAATTGAGAAAAAAACGGATTATCAGCGCCTTACAGTTGTTTCTACTCCAAAGAAACCTCGTCACTCCCTACCTAATGATTTCCGCCCTATTAGTGTACTTTATTTCCTTACCAAAAAATTGTGTAGACAAATCATGGAGTATGTAAACGCAGCGAATATAGTCAGTTTAGTAATCAAGATTTCGTTTGAAGGGTAGGGGGGGGGGGGGGTATGTGGAACAATTTTTTGATCATCTTACCTCAAGGAATCGCGTGGTATACCGGAAGGTATCTTGATCTGAATCACCCTGTATATGTAAACGATGTACAGTCATTTAGATTAAATATAGATTATAAATTTATTTAGATTTCAGATTAAGCTTATATAGAACTTTTAGGCGACAGAACCAGGTGATGTACAAGGGAATTAAATTAGATGTTGCCGATATCATGCAAAAAATAAAAAAAATATATTAGAGTATAGAGAATTGTGGAATAATGAATTGTAAGAAGAGGTTACTTGCGAAGCTTAATGGCTAATAAAAAAGAAAGAAAAACATTGCCACTGATCCACCAATCAATTGGCATGAATTCCCATAAATTATATTACAGAAACTGCAAACCAACTTTTACAAATAAGTTGTATTTCAAAAATTTAAAAGCAAATTTAAAAAGCAAGAAACAAGATTGCCAGCATTAATGAATTTATTCAGTAAAATATTTACAAGACAAAAAACGAGTTTAAATAGCGTTGATCTTTATAAAATTCGTTGGTGAATAAAAACATTTTTTCCTTTTGCTTGCCCATCACGTTGTTATAGTCGATTCTGAAACGACGTTTGAAAAACTTTTCTTAACCTTAACCATTGCAACACCACTGGACGATCCCGGTGCTCCGCCAAGTAAAACTACAAATAACCCATTTTGTGCCACACATTCCCACTGTTTACCAATCCATTTGTCGATGTTTGAAAAAGTCTTTTCTATTCGTGATTCCTGCGAAATTTCCTGTGCATTACGTACAATAGCTTTATTGTTTTCCACTTTAAACCAATCTATACACACTTCGGGTTTCGTATAACATGATGCTGTGAATTTCTTTACTCTACATACATACCTGTATCAAAAATAAAGTGCATTCTTTCTTTTATAGCAAAAAACCAACGCACCTATTTGTTCTCACGAGATCAATTTTGGCGATACGATGAAGTAAACCGTCAACCAGATCCAGATTATCCCAAGAGTATGAGGCGGTCGGTAGGTATACCAGACAACATCAACGCTGCTGCGACAATGCCAAAAGGTAAGACAAAATGTACAAAGGAAAATGTTAAACTGATTTATTATTTTCCAGGGAAACCCTATTTTTTCAAAGATAACCTTTACTGGCTTTATAATAATCGGAGGATACGCCCAGAAAGAGGTTATCCACGGACTGCATCTAATGCATGGTTAGGGTGCTAATTAATGCAAAGATGGCATTCATGAAAAATTTATTTAAGTTTCTTTTTTCTCGTTATAAGCACTTGTTTTGTACTTAAAAAATTATAATAGAATTTACAGTAAAAATATAACATACCTATAAAAGTAAACACTAGTTAGCATTAATGGCGGGAAGGGTAATTTTGTATCCAGATGCAGCAAATATTGAAGAATATCATCATAGAAGCAAATCAAAGCTAATCCACAGAAGAAGATTTTCTGGTGCAACTTCACTTTTAATGTGGGATGGACGTGTTTTAGTCCCAAGTATGCAGCCAAAGCATATGATAAGTGTGCGAAATATTTTACCAAAATTACTCTGATTTGAATAGTAAAGGTAAAAGAGAAAAATGTCATCATTTCTGCATCGAACTCATTCAGTACAGCTAAAAAACTGAAAAGACAAATATTAATTTCGTGACTTATTTATTTTAATTATTATTATTAGAATTTTTGTATCAAAACAACCTTTGCATTGAAGTTTCTATAGTTGGATCGACAGACTCCTCCGACGTAAAAGCTAAATATCTTACTATCTCAGTAGATGGTCTTTTAATTTTCAGGAAAAAAAGCGAAATCTAATAAAATACCCTATCGAAGCAAAAGCTATGTGACTTTGCGCTAAAAGAGTCTATAGTATTGTGAGATCTAGTCTCGAGCGTAAGGGAGGGTGGCGGTTTTGTAAAGGATAACTCAGCTTTAGATTCAGTTCAAATATAAATTTTATTAAAATAATTCATATACTTAACCTAATATCACAAACTCAATAGTTTCAATTCAAATAATAACTTACAATCTAATAAAACTACTAATACTATTAAAAAATTCAACTAAAATTCAATTAAAGTCCAACAGCAACAATGAAAAAATCCAAAATAAAAATTCAATATAAAATCGCGCTGCTTTGCCCACACTCTCTGTCCTTAGTTCTGTTTCTAGAAAGAAGAAGAAGAAAGCTTTTACTTCTTCGGAATCAAATAGCGACAATTTTAGAAGGAATTTCTGTGAAAGAGAGCGACGATGTAGCAGAATTAGACTTCGACTGCAACGTGCTGCAGCGTGTAAGCAGAATTATACTTCTGTTACTGTGAGTATTGAAACGCGTAAGCAGAATTATACTCCTGCTACAACGTGCTGGGGCGTGTAAACAGAATTAAACTTCTGTTACAGCGAATGTTAAAACGTCTGCGCAGAACTATACTTCAATCGCAACGTCCTGGAGCGTGTAAGCAGAATTAAACTTCTGTTACACGATTGGAGATCACGTGTCAGATTTTTGGGAGTGTGGATTTTAATAGAATTAGACTTCTATATGAAGGATAGAGCAATATTATACTTTTGATCCTAGGATTGGATTCAGATTAGACTCTGATGGAGGATATTTTCAGATTAGACTCTGAAATTATAATATGGTGCAAAATTGGATGTTGGATATAAGTAGAATTATACTTCTACAATAATAGAATTAAACTTCTATATGAAGGAATAAACAAAATTATACTTTTGTTCAAAGGATAGGAAACAGATTGGACTCTGGTGGAGGATGATTTCAGATTAGGCTCTGAAAACCGAATGGTGATTTTGCTGCGGCTCGCCGCCTTTTTATAGCCTCCGTGAACCGCTATGTCCCAGCTTCATAATATGTTGCCCTGGCAACGCTTGGTTCAATGGTCCAAATTTGATTGTGGCGACACCAGCTGTTTGACGTAATGTCATTAGATGACATTACAAAAATGTAAATATTCGGAGGGAAGTGGAACTTTGGGTAAGTTTGAGCTATTTTTATTTATTTCACATATTATTAATGTATTTTCTATTTAATTTCAGCTCAAAAAATATGTTGAACACCTGTAGCCAGGATTTGGGATGGATTGAATTTGTTCAGGAGGAATCAGATAAGTTTCTTTCGATAATATATGATGCATTGATTCTTTGTGTTTCCCTTTTTTTGTATTTTTTTAGGAAAAAAGTTTTCATCGAGGGATATAATTTGATCATGGAATTTCAACGAGGGATGTACAAATATGTATGTGGACTGAACATCCCCCACTCCCACAAAAAAAAACAAAAAATGAGAAGAAAATAAAAAGTTTAAGATAGAACTTACTGAGTTTTGTTTGGAGAAGTAATATCCTTTCCTTTTCTTTTTAATTTTTATAGTGATACCGCCGGGTATTTGGAATCGGAAGAAGGATTTTGCACCACGGATTCTATCCCGCGGAATGTCTGATGATTTTAATAGACGAACAACAACAGGGTTGGCATTCATCACTTCTCTGATGTCCGCTGGTATGTCTGGCTTTTGTGGTTCTGCATCAGTTGACGGGAGATCCTGAAATTGCCTTGGTGGAGTGATTATTGGATCCTTAAATAGTGTTGATGGATTAATCGGGGAATTCATTGGTTGTATTGGCGGTTCTATTATGTTAGCCATGCTGGTTGCTGGCCTTGGATCTTTTGTCGGAACTTGTGCTACATGAGTGTTGATCATTTCTTCTGACAAGCTTGATGGTGTTGTAGTTGCTATAGTTTTTGGCTTTAGATACGGTGACATCATTTGGGTATGAATTTCCGGGCAGTGTTTGGCTTTACGTTTTGCTGTCTGTGTAATGCCAATGGACTCTAATAATTCGGTGGACATAGTTGTGCTCAAATCTGGCATACTTAATGGCTTAGTGCAGGATGCTGTAGGCAGCAGTGGGTGAGCGTGAACCCGAGTTCCTGGGCCGTGTTTCTTTGATCTTAGCTTTGCTTCCACTATGCTGATTGAGTGCAGTTTTTTGTTGTGTGTTGGTATTTGCAAATCTGTCATACTCAGTGGTGTAGTTGCTGAGAGAGGCTTTAGCTCAGGACGGCGTGGCCGAGCTGGAATTCGAATTCCTGGACAATAATTCCTTGGCCTAGATTTGAATTTCAGGCATTCACTTGTTTTGAGCTCTTTTTTAAGCTCTTTTATCTTAGATGAAGCTGGCCTTGCTTCAAATGGCCTGAAGAGCTTGGTTACAGGCACAACTTCATGAGGTGGTGGCCGTACAATGGCCGACTTTATTTTGGGAGCTTTCTTTCGTGTTGGTGGCAGAGGACTCACAGGTCTAATTGGCTTAAAGGAAGCCAAAAGTTCTGGTGGTGTGAGAGGTAGACCAGCATCCACAGAGTCCAAAGACTCGGAATTAAAAATCTCCAAGAGTTCTTCCATGGCAAAAAAAAAAATAAAAACCAAAAAAAAATAATAAAATAATAAAAACCAAAAACTGAAACTAAACCGCACTTGATGTTCACTTGTCATTTTTCAAATTTGAAGTGATTTTTGGCGAATTGTGGATTTATTTATATTTATATAAAACGGTAGTTTTTAAATTTTTGTATTGCCACAGAGTGTTAGATATTGGTGGGGATTTTGAATTACTGGTGTGAGATATCTGTTGAAGGGAGAGGGCAGACCTTTACAATAGGACGGGTGAGAGTTGTTTTCGGTGTTTTAATGGTAACTTCTCGCACTAAATCATTATGATCAGTATGAATTTCAATGATTCGTCCTAATGGCCAGTTTCCTATGGGGATTTGGTCTTTTTTTATTAAAACGAGAGTTCCAATTTTTATATTTTCCCTTTCAGTCTGCCATTTATGTCGTTGATGTAAAGTATGGAGATAATCTCTCGACCACTGCTTCCAAAAGGTGTAGGAGAGTGATTGAATGTGTTGCCATCTCTTGAGAGGATGTTGGAGAGGATTGAGTGGGGGAGGTTCACATGTAGTGAGGAGATGACGACCAGTTAGGAAGTGTCCAGGAGTGAGGATATTATAGTCAGTTGCATCATTGGACAGAGGGGAAAGAGGTCGGGCATTTAAACATGCCTCAATTTGAACTAAGACTGTGTAGAGTTCTTCGTATGTGAGTTTTGTATCTGTATGGGTTTTGTAGAGATGGCGCTTGGTGGACTTTACACCAGCTTCCCATAGGCGTCCAAAGTGAGGTGCTGCAGGAGGGTTAAAATGCCAAGTTATACCTTGGTTAGCAATTTCGTTAGCTAGATCGACTTCGATTGCTTTGATTGATTTTTCTAGATTTGACTGTAAAAGTCGATTCGCTCCAACGAAATTAGTACCTCGGTCAGAATAAACGTGTGAGCAGAGGCCTCTTCGTGCAACAAATCGTTTGAGGGCGGCTAGGAAGGCTGGTGTGAAAAAATCAGAAACGAGTTCTATAGGTATAGCTTTAGTGGCTAAATAGACGAATAAGCAGATGTATGCTTTTGTTATCTTCGTTCCTCTTAGTGTTGATGTTTTCATATCAAGCGGGCCTGCATAGTCTACCCCAGTGTGTTGGAAGGGTAAAGATATGTTCACTCTAGCTGAGGGTAGAGAACTCATCAACTGAGTATTAGGCCTTGCATTTAACCGAAAGCAATCAACACATTTGTGGATGCGATGTTATAATAGTATTGCGGGCGTTTAATAACCAATAGTGATTCCTTATAGTGCTTAATATTATTTGGGTGCCTCCATGTAACGTGAAATGGTGGATGTGATCAATAAGGATATTGGTTATATGATGGTTATTAGGGAGTATTATAGGATGTTGTTGGTCGTAATTTAATTGAAATTTTGTAAGACGACCTCCAACTCGGAGAATGTTGGCAGAGTCGAGCGTGGGATTGAGGGATAGAAGTCGACTCTTTTTAGGAAGGGGAAGACTTTTTAGTAAGTGGAAGATTTCGTTGGGGAATGTAATATTTTGGAGCAATTTAATTGGACAACGTTCCGCAATTTTTAATTCGTGTACTGATAAGAATTGAGTCGTCAGAAGTAGTTTGCGTACACTGTTTATGAATCGGAGGCAGTAGGCGTTTATTCTTATCGTTTTTTGATATGATGAAAATTTGTGAAGCAAAGGAATTTGTTCATCGATTGTAGTAGTGAGAACCTTTGATTTCCTTTTATACTCTAATTGAGTGTGCGCTTCTGGCGTTTGTTGAGGCCAGAATTGCTCATCTTGATATAACCAGCCCTATCCGCAGGTGGAATATATCCTACAGCGGTGACAGTTCCCGGCTCACAGTCGATGAATTTGTATTTCGAGTAGAAGCCCTGAGTTATTCTGCTTTGGAAGGAGACTTCGACCTACTAGTGCAGCATATGACGACTCTGCTTTCTGGACCAGCAATGGACTGGTACTGGTCTCCCCTGAGGCAAAATTCCACGCCGTCATGGGAGTATGTGAAAGCAGCTCTATTAGCTGAGTGGGGAGTGCCGAAAGACGACCTTAAGGTCAAGGTCCAGCTTATGTTGCGCAAGCAGAAAGCAGGGGAGTCATTTGCTATGTACTACCAGCACCTGGTACAGTTACAAGACCAACTGGAGAGCCCGTTGCCAGACGTTGAATTTTTGGAAATAGTCAAATCAAATTTACTGCCAGAGATACAAAACAAAATTTGTTTGCATCCTACAAACACCATCCATCAGCTCAGGATTCTTGTGAATCAAATTCAAGCGACGCAGCAGCGCATCGCGACAGCAAGTAGTTGGAACGCGTATCGCGGACAAAGAGTCAGTGAGGTGGATGGATACTATTCGACTGAGGCTGAACTGAATACGTCACCTGAACGCAGTGAGGAGGTCTCACTATCTGCTATTTCAACCACTAAAAATGTAACCTGCTGGAATTGTGACCAGCCCGGTCACTTTTACCAAGATTTCCGGCAGGAACGACAAGTTGTGTTCTGTTACGGATGTGGACGAAAGAACCCTTCAAGCCAGACTGCATTCGATATCAACAGAAAGCCTTCAGGCGGGACGGGAATACCACCACCTCTTTCCGACCAACGTCGACATCACGAGCAATCAATGCATCGAACAATCCAGTTCAAGCTGTGAACAAGGAGGAAGGTCCGCTCCACTAGCAGACACTAGCGATAACTCCCTGATGTGTCCTCCGATATCATGCAGCGACTCTGATGATATCAGAAATACACCTGATTGTACGATTACGTCATTGATAGAGGCGGAGAACTTAATAGACTTCTCCGCAGATTTTCAAGCTCCCATTTCCACTTCTGGGGAGCCCATGACATTGCTAGACACTTCCTTAGAAGAGTCTTTAATCTTCGATGTCCCGTTGACACCTATAGCACGTGTAGCTGACAATGTTACTGAGCAGGAGATTTGGCCTCCTGTCATTTCTGTTTTAAAACGGCCACCAAGTTCTAAGATGACGAGTGGGCGTGAGCCAGTTTTACATCCGCTGACGCCGTATCATACGCGTCTGCAGAAATACAAAGCAGCAAGAGACCGAATCTTCTTCTCAGTAGAGGAGTTAGCTGAAATAATGTTTCCGGATCGGGATATGAGACCGAAAAGAAAACGATCAACTGTTCGTTGGCGGGAATACTGTCGACGAATGAAACAAGAAAGGAAAAAACTGGCACAGATTTCCGTGTCGATGCCAGACGACATTCGACCGTACGCCGAAGTAAAGCTGCTCGGGCGAACTGAGAATGGATTACTTGATAGTGTTGCCACTGTCAGTATTCTAGGTCAGGGAGCTCTAGAGAAGCTTGCGGAAGCAGATGTCGAATGGAAGAAGTATCAGACACAGGTCCAAGTAGCAAATGGTGCCATGACGACTGTTCATGGTCATGTGAACTTGGACGTCACTTTCCGTGGTAAGACCCAAAACGTGCGTTTTTACGTGGTTCCTGGGCTCACACAGGCACTATATCTGGGAATAGACTTCTGGCGTCTGTTGTATATGTGAAAAGACATATACACATATACATACCCTAAAGCATAAAACTTAGTACAAAATTCTCAATAAGCTAACCATGCTTAAAACATGGTTAGCTTATCTTTTAAAAAGTGAAGAAAAATTGCATCAGCAATTTTCTTCACATGCCACAAAATTTAACCATATTATTCCCATGGCAAGTTTTGCCTTCAGCAGGATTTGCCATGGAAATATTTTAAATATACAAAAAAAAACCAAAAGACAAATCTTACCTCCAGTAAGATTTATCAAGAAAAATACAATATGTAGGTACATACGTACATATATATTGCACAAAAAGCTTTCGTCGTGAGAAATGCGCGCCGCCGAAATACATTCTATGTATATGCGCGGCGCGATTTCAGAACGACAGGACGGTGGCTGGTGTTGACAAAAGCGTCAAATTACATTTTTAGGCGACCATCCGATGAAAAATATTCTGGACTTGTTGAAACAAGTCCAGAACAAAATAATTTTTAATAATTTTCTCAGGGTAGAAAATGCAATTAAGCATTTTCTACTCTGAACAACGAAGCTTGATGACAGAAAAATGTGATCAAGTTAGAGAGTTGGATTTTAAATATTATACGCGGCGGTTCGACAGTCGAATCAGAAAAGCGATTACTAGCGAGTGGAATTAAAAAAATCATTTACGAGCGAGTTGGTTGTTTTGACTTTGAAAAACGGCGGGTTGGCGGTCGAGTTTTTACAAGAAAAAAGGAAAACAAAAAGGACTTAGGACTTTCGGCACGGTCTCTCGGTTGAGTGAAAAAGAATTAAAATCAAATTGAGTGTAAAACGAATAAAAAAAATTTGTTGAAAAAGAATTAAAATCAAATTGAGTGTAAAACGAATAAAAAAAAAATTTGTTGAAAAAGAATTAAAATCAAATTGAGTGTAAAACGAATAAAAAAAAAATTCATTTAAAAAGAAAAACAAACAAAAGTGTTTTGGATACAATACCCGCCATCCCCACAAAGGTACGTAACAAAATTGGCGCAGCCGGTAGGATAGAGGAAGCCTACTTGAAACAAACAAAAGTATAAGCGCTCGAAAACCCTCTATCCTACGAATCAAAAGGAGTTGAGGACGAAAACGAATACTGGGCAAGACACCCTACCCTTCGCCTGAAGTTGAGTCTGGCTTCAGGAGTATTTCGATCTAGTCGGCTCCCAACGCTCGGGGTCGGACAGCTTTAACTGCCTCTGTTTGAAAAACACGCAGCCACCCCCTCATCAAAGCACAAAGTGCCAACGTGGGACAATAGCGGGCTTCATCCCAGCCCAGGAACATAAGACGTCCACAGCCGAAAATTTCAAAGCGAAACTTGAAGGAAGAATCCTCAACCGACAATCTGCGATCCGGAGCTGAAAGGGACTTCGAAGTAGGCAACGCGCCCCCCTTTCAGCTTTTATCCAGGGGAATTTAAGAAGGCCACGGCCCCCCAGCAGCAAAAGAACTTCAATCACAAAAACCAGCGATCCTGAATTGAGAGGGACCTCGAAGAAGGCAATAAGCCCCCCTCTCAATTTGAACCAAGGGAATTAAGACGGCAGAAGCCCCCCTAGCTGCAAATTCTACATACGGTGGTCCATGAGCGAGGAAAGCTCCCACCAGGAGACGCCGCCGGAAATCTCACCAATTCCACCAACTCCACAACAATCTTCCTCACCGGGCGACGCACAGGAAGATCCGTCCCGGTACGAAGGAGGCAACGAGGGAGCAACATCTGCAACAGAGGGTGCTAATCAAACACTCCCAACAAATTCAACAGCACCAGGAGTAACATTAAGGAGTGGGACAATCCTTACAGGTCCCCCACAAGTAAGACCTTCTAATTTAAACTTAGAAAATTATTTAAAATATCTAGAGGGGAAAGTGCGAGACTCCTCCGAATTTTCTGTTGTACAGGGCGATTCTATCGATAAACAGCTCAAAAGGACCCGTGAACGGCGTCTTGAGCAAATCGCGCAATTCAAAGAAAGTACAGAAAAATTTAAAAAAAGCTTAAAGTAGTTTGGGGAACTCTCGCACTCTCTCGAAACAGAAATTACAAACAATAGTGTAGAATTAAGAGAAGGTGCCATTGAAGACAGTGTCAGTGATTCCACCGTGAGTGAAATCCTATGGAATTGGCTGGGCGACTCCCTTTTGGCAACCAGCATAGAAGAAACTAGCTCCCCAAAAGTATCAAACTTAAGCTTCAGAATCCCCAATATAAACATGGCAGATTACGCGAAAATTGCCAAGTTAACCGCCCAGCTCGTTCCCCTATTCTCGGGAGAGCAGCACCCAAAATTGAGCCTGGAGCTCCAACCTTTCCTAGGATGCTGCAGGCAGGTAATCCAATGCATTTCGGTGGAGGAACTATCGGCATTTTTGCAAATCTTCCCCACCAGACTTCGAGGCGAAGCTTACCAGCTGTTTGCCTCAAATATGCCTACTACTTTCAAAGAGGTAGAAGAACGGCTAAATCGTACATACCTGCCTAGGGAAACTTATCAGGAACTGGTAAATAAATTAATTACTACAAGGCAGTATCCTTTGGAAAACCTCACAGCCTTCACGGCACGAGTGAAACAAATGCTGGCACTCTGTAATGAAGCAGCAGAGTCCAAATATGGCGCTACAGCAGCCCCCGCTGTGAAAACCCAGCTAGAAGACTTCGCGAAAAACGCACTAAAAATAGGCGTCAATAACCCGTATATGTGCCAATACCTTCTGACCATGACAGACGGCACGGTGGATGACCTCGTACAAAGAGCACTTTACATGGAACGTCTCCAGCAAAGTGCTCTGTTCCTGCAACCTCCAGGACAATTCCAAACAAATATGATGCAGAATACATTGCCAAATTCTGCCAGTACCAGTGTACCAAATAACGCACCATTAACTCAAAGTAGTACCCTAGTAAATCAAAGCGTATATAATCCTGGCATCATATCCTACTCACAAGATCCCCGGCAAAACAATATGCCCATCAACCCAAGCAGTCACATACCAACGTCACAGTTCACACAGGCCGGCACAGCATACATCAAACAAGAGCCAAGATCTCCTAATAAAAATTATAATGTACTAAATAAAAATAATTATTTAAATAAAATCAGTTGTAGTTTTTGTAATCTAAGAGGCCACACATATGCTGATTGCCTCAAAAGGAAAAATACGCCTTATTGTGTGAACTGTAAAATGTATAACCATGACGTGCGTGACTGCAGAAAAAACAATAATAGTTTCCAGAGACCACACAACAATGGTGGACCATCGAATCAACGCCCTAGAGAGCCGCAGAATTCCAATAACAATTCCAGAGTCTATAACGTGCGTAAAAAGTGCGAATTTTGTGGTCGTTCTGGACATGCAGTAAATAACTGCCAACAAAAACGTAAATGGGAGGCCCGGAGTCAGGGAAACGACGTACAGTCGACCCAAAACTCCCCGGCTCGACTATAAATCTCCCGTCTAATAAAATAGGGTCCCCTCAGCAGCCCGATTCCAGTGTCGCTACAGTAAAACTTCCCTTAGACATTGGCCTGAACGGCCAAACTAAACTAGTAGTAGACACAGGCGCTGAGGTTAGTATAATAAAGAAAAGGTCATTAAAAGATCTCAAAGAAATTAACCACAATGAGGCATGTACACTTCAGACCCCATTTGGTACCGGAAAGACGCTGGGAAATTGCCAGGGAAACTTCGTTTTCAAAAACAAAATTCCCTGCAAGTTTCAAGTCGTAAAGAACTTGCCTGGTCTTTCCAATGATGGACTTCTAGGAAATGATTTCCTAGCAAAAAACTGTAACGTTGAGGGTCCTAATAAGGCACTAAGGTTTCCTCGCACGGAAACTAATCCAGACGAATTTGCTTTGCCATTAGAGTTTGAAACGGACAAGCCACATTCTGAAAAAGCAGTCGAAGTAAGAACACTTGCAGAAGAGGTAGAGTCTAAACAGGCTGAACTATCCACCTGCAGTGTCTTCAAGGCTTCTCAAACGAGAAAAGCTGGCTGTCAAGCTCCAAAAGAGCCCAAGGAATGTGAAAAAGGCTGTCTGGGCGAACAAGAGACCGATGAAATCAGGCGGCAATTGGTTACCCTTAAAAAACCAATCTGCATACCTGCGCGCTCTCAAATTGTTGCCCCAGTCCCGTTACAAACTCAAGAAGAAATGCTCTGTTTATCACAAGAGATAAGCGATGGAGTCTTCTTGGCAAACAGTTTGCTGTCATCTGGAGAAGAATTAGTGCTGGTCAGTATTCTCAACGCTAACAGTCATCAAGTAGTCATACATAGATTAAAGTTACAGCTATTTCCAATAAACGACTACATCATAGTCCCATTAACACACACAAAAGACCACAAAAGAACACAGATTCCACTACCAAATTTAGAGGCAATATCAAACAACGCAAGAGACGGAACTGAGTGTCTAAAGCCTGCCAAAAAGGTGCATATAACTCTTCCGTCCAAAATCCCGAGGCATAAATCACTCTTAAACAAACAACGGCCATATAAAAACGGTAGCGAGTCGCTAAAGCCTATATTAAAGGTGCATATTACTCCACCGTCACACAACACCAAAAATTCTACATGGTCAAAAAGCAGTAGCATTGACGCGCATGAGTATCCCACACAACCTAAGGCAAAGACCACACAGGTGTACCAAACTCAGCCGTCAACAAGGCAGGAAGCAAATACCCTGTCAATTATTAAGAGCAACGAAATACAGCCTCAAAAGCAATCGCAAAATCCTCATCTATTTACAGGTCAAAAACCTAAAAGGAAGAGTAAGTCAAACCAAGGTTCAGCCGACAAAACGGCAATATTACAACATGTACGATATCTATACCCGGATAATGAGACTCCGGACGACCCAAAACAATATCCGCGTATTACTAGGTTAGAGCAAGAACTCAGCCTAGACCCTAATTTAACCGCGGAAGAAAAAATTTCGATATCAGAACTCTGCGAAGAGTATAACGATATCTTCTTCCTCAAAGGTGACAAACTCACCTATACAAATGCGATAACGCATAATATTCCATTGGTGCAAGATCAAGCACCAATCAATCAAAAAATGTACCGCTTACCTGAAACACAGCGGAAAGTCATTAACGAGCAGCTAAAAGAAATGCTAGACAGCGGGATAGTCCAGTCTAGTAAGAGCCCTTGGAATTCACCTCTACTAGTTGTCCCCAAGAAAGCGGGACCTGACGGTGAAAAAAGGTGGCGCGTCGTTGTCGATTTTCGTAAATTAAACGAAAAGACAATTGGAGATGCATTCCCGCTACATCGAATCGAGGATATTCTCGACCAGCTAGGTCACGCAAGGTATTTCACCACACTCGATTTGGCCAACGGCTATCACCAAGTCCTTGTCGACAAAAAAGATCGACATAAAACTGCTTTCAGCACAAGTTATGGGCACTACGAGTTCAAGCGTATGCCATTCGGGCTCAAAGGAGCCCCCGCCACATTTCAACGCCTAATGAATTTCGTCCTAACAGGCCTACAAGGCCTCGAATGTTTTGTCTACCTAGATGACATTGTCATCTATGGTAAAAATTTAAACGACCACAACGAAAAGTTGAGGAAAGTCTTCAATAAGTTGAGAGAAAACAACTTAAAACTGCAGCCAGAAAAGTGCCAGTTTCTACGAAGAGAAGTTGTTTACCTAGGACATAAATGTTCTAGCGAAGGAGCCCTACCAGACCCAAGTAAGACGGCCTGCGTCCAAACATTTCCTGTTCCAAGAACAGTAAGGCAAGTCCAGTCATTTTTAGGACTTGCCAATTACTACAGGAAATTCATTCCAGACTTCTCCAAAATTGTACGTCCAATCACAAATTTACTCCGAAAGGATGTAAAATTCACTTGGACAGAGAAATACCAAGAAGCATTCCAAAGCATAAAAAATGCTTTAATTTCTCCACCATTTTTAATTTACCCAGATTTTTCGAAATCTTTTAATCTCACTACAGACGCAAGTAACGAGGCTCTAGGAGCTGTTCTTTCTCAAGGAGAAGTCGGAAAGGACCAGCCCATTGCCTATGCAAGCCGCACGTTAAACAAAGCCGAAAGAAATTACTCTACTATAGAGAAAGAGTTATTGGCTATTGTCTGGGCTAGCAAGAATTTCAGGTGCTATCTTCAAGGCCGGAAATTCACGGTCTATACTGACCATAAACCTCTCAAAGGTGTCTTCAATGTGAAAGACTCTACTTCCCGTTTGGTGAGATTTCACCACAAATTATCTGAATTCGATTACAACATCGAATATAAACCAGGGAAGTACAACACTAATGCCGATGCACTAAGTCGCATCCCTCAAGCATTAAAAGAAGACAGTTTAGGCAATACCTTAACGGTAGAAGCCCTAGTCCACCACACGATGGACTCAGATGTGGAGGAAAACAATTCCACAAATAACAAGAGAAAGAAGAAATCCGCTCATTGTTTCGTCGTGACTCGAGCTCAGAAGCAAAAGGCTCAAGAGACATTAAATAGCTCCAGTGTGGAGACAGAAGAGCACACGAAAGCGGACCAAAACGAAATTCAACACACTGAGGCGGAAACACTAAACCCAGCATCGCCTGAGCAAAAAGTAAGTACTGGCAAGACACCCGAAGTTATCACGAGCGCTACGGAAATCCGAACAATCTTAAAAGATTATCACGATTCTCCATTTGGTGGCCATCAAGGTGTCATAAAAACTTACAAACGCATAAGACGCAAGTATTGGTGGAGACACATGCTTAGCGATATTAAAAAATACATTAAAAAATGCCCAAAGTGCCAGACGATGAAAGCATCTCCACAATATAAAATGCCAATGGTTATCACGGACATCGCAGAGCAACCGTTCGACAAAGTTTACCTCGATATTGTAGGTCCATTAGAAGAGACCACATCAGGTAACAAATATATCTTGACCTTCCAAGATAATTTAACAAAATTTGTCGACTGGTATGCAATACCTAATGCAGAAGCAGTCACAGTAGCGCAAGTTTTCTTTGATGAAATCGTTACGCGCTATCGCATACCCAAAAGAATACTCACCGATCAGGGAACAAATTTCCTGAGTGAATTATTCAAAAGAGTATGTAAGCTTCTAAAGGTAAAGAAGTTACAGACTTCGGCATACCACCCCCAGTCTAACGGAGCACTAGAGCGTGCCCACAGACCGCTGATTGAATACCTGCGAACAATCGTAGATGAAAATCCCAAAACATGGGACCAATACCTACGAACCGCTGCATTCGTGTATAACAATAGTGTACACGAGGGTACTAAACTTACCCCAATGGACTGCCTATACGGCTTCACAGCGGATGTCCCATCAAATTTAAAACGGGATCCCGAACCCGTTTACAATCATGAGAGCTACTATCATATACTGAAGTATAAGCTCCAAAAATCATATGCCACGGCAAGAAAGAACTTATTGGCAAGTAAACAGCGCTCAAAGGGGTACTACGATAAGACAGTACGGCCCTTAACTTTCCATGTAGGAGACAAGGTCCTCATCAAGAATGAAAGCAGAAAACATAAGCTTTCCCAAATCTGGGTAGGACCTTATCAGGTAATCGCAATACCAAGTGATGTGAATACCACAATCAAAATTGGTAAGCGAACGGTAACGGTACATAATAACCGTTTGAAACCATATTTCGAATAAAAATATATCAAACAAAAATGAACCAGGTTGACTTGAAATTCCCACTATAGTATCCATTAAACCTCATTTCAATACCTCCCCATAAACATTTGCGGTGGAGTCACTCCACTGCCCAGTTTAAATCGGCACAATGTACGTACAAGTATGCTTAAAGGATTGTTTTCTTCTCCTGAATTGTCCACAGAAATGGCGCTAAAATTCATCATAGTTGTCCTCTTCATCCAGTACACAACTGGAGCAACCGCTGACAAACCTTATGTAATAACCCAGCTAAATGGCTCGGGTATATTTTTCGAGGACCTAGGAAATCTGATGGTATATCATGACACCTGGAATGTCCTCACCGAGATAGACTTGGATGAACTAGATGCACAGATAAAGCTAGCAGAATATGCAGAGCACTTAGTGCATAAACTCTGCATAAATATAACAAACCCAGAAGACCCCTGTAACGTGCAGCAACTACACATACACGCCATTATAGACAGCGTACGAAAGCGCACGGAAACTATTAGGGCACTAGTACCAGGAAAACGCAAGGCCAGATCGCTATTTGATGGAATAGGCAATGCCATGCACTATTTGTTTGGAACTATGGACAGCAACAACGAAAAAGAAATTTACAGCAGGTTAGAAGAACTTGAATCGAATACACAAGCCCTAGCCGAGCTAGAGAAACAACAAATCAGTATTGTAAAAACTACCTTGGAAAAGATTCAAAAACCGCTGGCAATGTTAATAGACAGACAACAAAAAATAGCCCACCAGATAAACGATCTCCACCATGTGGCCGATGATTTAACTAGGAGGCAACTGAGACAAGAGATTATATCAAGCTTATTGCTCCAAATCATCGAAGTTGAATATCGACAACAAGCCCTCCTGGATATAATAATGGCTAGTAAAACCAATCATATTCATCCACTCCTAATGTCTCCCAAAAATCTGTTGGAGATATACCGCAAGACGGCCTCGAATTGCCCAAATGACCAAAATTGTCTATCTGTCCTATATCAGACAGCAGGAGCTCAGTCGCTCCTTATGCAGAATAAATTGGTGGTGAGAATTACTCTCCCAATTTTCAATCTGCCAAAAATGAGGCTACAACAGATTCAATGCTATCCTGTATCCAAGTCAGCAAATTACTCATTAATTCCAGACCCTGGTTATTCATACATAGCCAATAGCGAAAAAACTCAGGAATTTCTCTTATTAAGAGGCGATGACATGAAAAATTTCAAAAAAATAACAAGTAATTTGGAAGAAAACACGTCTGTAGGCCGGCTGAACACGCAAAGCGGCAACGTCCAACGAATGTGCCATTAAATTGCTATACAACCCTCTAAGTGAAGTGCCCAAATGCAAGACCAGAGTACAAATCCCACAAAAAGACATGCTGATCAAATTAAGTAAGCCCAATACGTGGCTATTTTCTTTTATCACCTCCACGGTGCTACACATCACATGTCCAGATCACTTTGTAATCTCGAAACTGGAAGGACAAGGGATATTAGAGATAACGCAAACATGTCAAGTTCAAATAGGTGACAAAGTGCTTAAATACGAAGGTCAGAGTAAATTTCCACTAAAAATTATCCAGCCGAATCAGTTTCCTGAGCTCAACCACTCTCTACTCAACGTAAACCTGACTGAAATTTTACAAGGAACTCAAAACCACAGTCTGGGGAAAATCGAAATCTTAACGGGAGACAATATCCATAAATCAATTTATACCGACACCCATTCGCTGGAAGAAATCCAAAACAAAATTATAAAATACCAAGAAAAGATATCAAGTAAAAACTCCCATATCCTGTCCACAACTTCTCTATCATTTACGAGCCTACTAGTTCTGGCCATAATGATCGCTGTGGCAGTAAAATATCTTAACCCTGTTGTCATCAAGATGAGACAACAGAGAAATCAACCACAAGGTAACCCCGAAATTTCATCAGAGGGAATTCCTTTAGAAGAGCGAACTCCTGCTCCCCAACCCAGTTTAAGGCGAGCCAGAAGCCTCTCCAAAACAAAATCAGTCCAAATCGTTTAAAAAAAAAAAAAAAAAAAAAAATGGAACACTGATACTGTCAACATGATCCACTTAATCAAAGTAGAATTTATAGGAAAGGTAGACCTGGTAAAGCATTCAAAGAAAATCTATGCATGTATATAACAACCTATGTATATGTAACGATTTAACACAAAAAAAAACACAGCAATATACGCATATAGTATATAGTATAATTAGTTATAGTGCAAATAATAAAAGGTATATGCACACAAATGTACTAAAATTACATAACAAAATACAAGTTAGAATAAATAAATACCTATAAATAAAATCAAAATACATTATATTTAAATCTAACTGGATAAAGTAGTAAAATTAAAGAAAAACCACCTCAAAAGTGGACATAAATAAATAGAAATAAAATAAATATGAAAATATATAGAAATAAAAAAAAAAAAAAAAAAAAAGAGGGGCACAAAACTATGTTCTAACTGAACTGAAATTAAAACTAGAAAAGATAAAATAACAAAACTGAAGAAAAGGATACATTTGAAGAAAATAACAACTAAATAAAATCAAAGGAAAAGAGCGTGCCCAACTCTGCGAAATAACAGCAGAAGCAAGTTTAACCAGTTAGAAATCTAGGGAATAAGGAACAGACAAGCAAGCAAAAGCTTTACCAGGCTACTACCCACAAATAGAATTTTAAATTAGAAATTTATATATATACTAGTATGATAGATATAGTAGACACAAAAAATAATGTAAAAAATGAAATTATATTATTATCATATATAGGTAAAAAAAAAAAAAAAAAATGTTGTAAACCTCAACCGAGACCGACTGAACCAAATTAGTACCAACCTAACCAGACCTAAAAGCAAAACAAATTCGGAAAATTAAACTAATCAAAAGTAATTAGCATATAACAAAAAAAAAGGGGGAATAAAATAATACAAATTAGAACAACGACAACTTCCCCTGAGAATTATTCCTCTTCAAAGAATAATTCTCTTTTTCTCAGGAGGAAAGATTGTTGTGTACCTAAAAAGCCTATAATAATAATAAATAAATATAAAGATAGCATTAATCTAACCTAGCCAATAAAATAGACTAAAAGCAAGTAGTCGTAAATAGGGTAAAATCAAAAAAAAAAAAACAATAGTAAAGCAAAATAATTTCGTGAACCAATCCGATCGCCACACACTGGCTCCCGGCGGGGTCCCACCCAACGTCCCATTAACACAGCGCAAAAGCTTGTTATTACACATGAAGATAGATAGACCAGCCGTAGTAAACCTAAAATTAGACAAAGATATACGGGCCCCCACCAATCAATACCTGCAAAGGGAAACGGGAGTATACATAAAAAAAAAAAAAATGAACCCCAAATGTGCAATAGTAGAAAAAAAAACTTTTATTAATAAAATGGAAAAAGAAGAGAAATAGGATAGATACAAAAAAGATATAAACTATATAGGCTGGGATTGACTCCTCTGGAGTTAGTTCTCGGTCCTGGCCTCTACCTACGCACCGATAAGGTCAGCAGCGCCGGGGGGCGGAGTAGCCATTAGCTCCCGGAGAAGGGCTGTCAGCGGTGGAGAGAAGACAGGGTAGCAGCAGGCGCAAAGTCCATGCACCCCGCTGATAACAACAGCTCCACCTACAAAAAAAAAACAACACAAAAAACTGGGTAAGCCAAAGAAATCTGTTTCGTTACAGCAACAACAAAACGAAAACTTACCACAAACCGTCCAAGTTTGGCCCTGATGGGGATAGAGTTGCAGGCGAACCTGGTAATAATAACCCGCGGTGGCCTCGGCACCCCAGATGGTAATGGAGCGCCTACGGGTCCTCCTCATGATGAGCCGGATGGGGCCCCGCCACCCAGGCATAACGTGCAGAACGTATATCCCATATACGACGGTGGAAAGCTTGGCGGGACTCCGGAACACATGGTCAGCGTCTACGATCTCCGCAACCAGCATCATGGTGTCTATTCTAACTCAAACTAAACTCGAATGAGCCACAATACACACCGGATAAACGAGTTGGCCCAGATAAGAAAAGGGCACCTGGAAAATGCAAGATCGGCACAAATATTGATACAAAGTTATCCCCGAGAGCTATTCCTCTTCAAAGAATAGCTCTCATATTCAAGGGGGGAAGGCATGTTGTATATGTGAAAAGACATATACACATATACATACCCTAAAGCATAAAACTTAGTACAAAATTCTCAATAAGCTAACCATGCTTAAAACATGGTTAGCTTATCTTTTAAAAAGTGAAGAAAAATTGCATCAGCAATTTTCTTCACATGCCACAAAATTTAACCATATTATTCCCATGGCAAGTTTTGCCTTCAGCAGGATTTGCCATGGAAATATTTTAAATATACAAAAAAAAAACCAAAAGACAAATCTTACCTCCAGTAAGATTTGTCAAGAAAAATACAATATGTAGGTACATACGTACATATATATTGCACAAAAAGCTTTCGTCGTGAGAAATGCGCGCCGCCGAAATACATTGTATGTATATGCGCGGCGCGATTTCAGAACGACAGGACGGTGGCTGGTGTTGACAAAAGCGTCAAATTACATTTTTAGGCGACCATCCGATGAAAAATATTCTGGACTTGTTGAAACAAGTCCAGAACAAAATAATTTTTAATAATTTTCTCAGGGTAGAAAATGCAATTAAGCATTTTCTACTCTGAACAACGAAGCTTGATGACAGAAAAATGTGATCAAGTTAGAGAGTTGGATTTTAAATATTATACGCGGCGGTTCGACAGTCGAATCAGAAAAGCGATTACTAGCGAGTGGAATTAAAAAAATCATTTACGAGCGAGTTGGTTGTTTTGACTTTGAAAAACGGCGGGTTGGCGGTCGAGTTTTTACAAGAAAAAAGGAAAACAAAAAGGACTTAGGACTTTCGGCACGGTCTCTCGGTTGAGTGAAAAAGAATTAAAATCAAATTGAGTGTAAAACGAATAAAAAAAATTTGTTGAAAAAGAATTAAAATCAAATTGAGTGTAAAACGAATAAAAAAAAAATTTGTTGAAAAAGAATTAAAATCAAATTGAGTGTAAAACGAATAAAAAAAAAATCATTTAAAAAGAAAAACAAACAAAAGTGTTTTGGATACAATACCCGCCATCCCCACAAAGGTACGAAACACGTCTATTTGGGTTGGCTCCAGATGTCCTGGGTATAGTCGGAGAAGTGAATTTAAGTGGAATAGCTACCTCTGCCACCGACTGCCTCATCCGTTCGAGTTTCGATCAGCAACACTTAGAAGCCACAAAACAGCTTTTCCCCTCTTTCGCCTGTCTCGGCCTGGGAAAAACATCTATGGTCACTCAAAAGATTGTAACAAATGACGCAGCTCCGATAAAACAGAAGTTTTATCCGATTTCACCGGCAGTACAAAGTTTGATGGATGCCGAACTGGAGCGAATGCTGTCACTGGGTGTGATAGAGGAGAGCCAGTGTCCTTGGAGCTCTCCAGTTGTTCTGGTAAGGAAGCCTGAAAAGGTCCGGCTTTGTTTTGACGCCAGAAAGGTCAACTGTTACGAAGAAGGATGCCTATCCGCTACCGCAGATAGACGCACTTCTGAGTCGACTTCCTCCGGCAAACTACATAACGAGCCTGGACCTGAAATACGCATTCTGGCAGATCCCACTAGACACTGATTCCAGAGAGAAGACCGCTTTTCAGTGCCCTGCTCATCCTCTCTATCAGTACACGGTGATGCCATTCGGCCTATGCAACGCTCCACAAAAGATGTGCCGCCTCATAGATAAAGTCATTGCTTTCGATCTTCGTGAGAATGTTCTCGTCTATCTAGATGATTTATTAATTCTGTCATCAGACTTCGACACGCATCTCACGATACTAGCCCGTGTAGCGGATTGTTTGAGGAAAGCTGGCCTCACTATCAACGTCGAGAAGAGCAAGTTTTGTATCAAGGAGACTAAATATTTGGGTTTTATTGTCGGAAAGGGAGGTATAAGAACTGACCCTGACAAAATTTCAGCTATAGTTGACTATCCGTCACCTAAAACTGTTCGGCAAGCCCGACGCCTACTAGGTATGCCAGGATGGTATAGACGGTTCAACCCGAACTATGCTGACTTAACTGCCTCCATTACAGACACCTTGAAAAACCGTAGTCAGTTCAAATGGACACCTGAAGCGCAGACGTCTCTTGATCTTCTCAAACAAAAACTTACTTCTGCTCCGTTGCTGGTGAGTACAGACTTCATTAAACCATTCGTTATACAGTGCGATGTGAGCCAACAAGATATTGGAGGAGTGCTGATTCAACTAGATGACGATGGCCACGAGAAGCCAATAGCGTACGTTTCGAAAAAGTTGAACTCAGCACAAAGAAATTATACCGTCACAGAGCAGGAATGCCTGGCTGCAATCTTGAGCGTAAAGAAGTTCCGGCCATTCATAGAACTTATGCCGTTTAAGATAGTGACTGATCATGCGAGGTTGAAATGGCTAATGTCTCAAAAGGACCTCAGCGGTAGACTTGCGCGGTGGAGTTCGAAGCTTCAGGGCTTCGACTTCACTATTGATCACAGAAAAGGAAGCCTGAACGTCGTCCCTGATGCGCTGTTACGCATCCATTGTGACAGCCTGTCCACAAACGAAGATCCTGGCCCAGAAGTTGACCTTAGTTCGCCATATTTCAACTCGTTGGAGTATGAAGAACTGAAGCATAAAGTTAAAACGACTTCTGGCAAACTACCAGATCTTTGCGTCAGGGATGGCTTCGTTTACATCCGGACTGTTCCGAGAACAGGCGATCCGATTCAGGAAGAAGAAGCTTGGAAGCTTTGGAATCCACGAGGGCTTGTCACCGACGTCATTTCAAGGGCTCATGATCCGCCGCTAGCTCCACACGGAGGTATAGGGAAAACACTGGAACGTCTGCGAAGACATCTGCCACGAATGACAGTTGATGTCAGAAATTACGTAGGCGCCTGTGACGTGTGTAAGGAAACGAAAGCTCCCAATACTATTCTGAGACCACCGATGAAAGTCCAGTCTATGACAGAACGACCATGGCAAAAGCTGTACATTGATTTTCTAGGTCCATATCCTCGGTCAGTTAAAGCAAACGTCTGCATTCTGATAGTTCTTGACCACTTTTCTAAATTTCAAATTCTCAAACCGATGAGAAAAGCATCTACACTCAATGTGTGCCAATTCATTGAGACAGAAGTGTTCCACCTGGAAACGATCGTCTCTGACAATGGAGTCCTGTTTTGCTCGACTCAGTTTACCAGATTACTGGAAAAGTATGGGGTGAAGCACATGCGAACGGCAGTCTACTCGCCGCAAGCAAAAGCCGCAGAGCGAGTAAATAGGTCTCTATTGTAAGGGATTAGAGCGTATATTCAGGAGCTCTTTCCATCAAGCTACTGGTTTCTCTCCCTATCGAACACTCTTCGGTCAACAAATGATAGAACATGGCAGCTCCTATTCTATCTTGAGGAGCCTTGGAACTCTTAATGAGCCATTGAGAGTAGATGCTGAGGATAAAATGAGATTGACCCGTGCGAGAGTGCAGGAAAACTTACAACACGCATTCGTACAGGGCTCACGAGCCTACAATCTCAGGACGAAGCCTGTCGATTTCAAAGTGGGTCAAGAGGTATTTAGACGAAATTTTGCGCAGAGCAGTTTCCAACAGCAGACCAGTGCTAATTTGGGACGGAAATTTGTCAAATGTCGGGTTAAAAGCAAGAAAGGAAACTCCCTGTACGAGCTTGAAGATCTGCGGGGAAAACTGTTAGGAGTCTATCACGCCAAAGACATCAGGCAGTGATATCGAGTGTCAAAGTGTCATCTATCTATTGTCACATCTATTCCTGGTAGCCCTAAGAAGGCATCCAGCCAGCTTCACTGGTAAACTATAGGATATCGCGAAGCCCTCCTATTGCCCCGTCAATGGTGGGTGATATACCTGTTGGAATCCATTCCTGTCTAAGGCTGTCAGCATGTCACTACTCCGACGACGCCTGGGAGACACACCCTTGAACAAGCGCCAGTCTGAGATCAAGGTGCGATGTTGCGCCGGGAAAGCTTAGCAATCAGTTCTTTAGGTTGCTGATCGCGAGGCTTCCTTAGCATCTCGGTAAGGATAGACACAGCGGCATCGACCGGCTGGATTTTTTGGGTTACCAGCTTGTCGATGTGGCTTTGGCTTCCCACACGGAGAAGGATGTCGAGGTCTGCTCAAAGATTGAAGAGACTTCGGGGATGTGTCCTCGATGCGTCATCTATCAAGTAGGGCCCGAGTGATGAGGAATATGCAGTGGGTCGTGGGTTGAGACACACATTGAGCGCCCGCAGTGATGGGGCCTATGTTTAAGACCGGCTAGCTCAGTCGACCATTTTTCAGCGTTGTCTGAACCATGGGTGGCGCAGACCACTCTGCCCTGTTATGGTTGTAGCGTATTGTATATAGCAATATGCTACACGTACTGTAGCGTGTATATCGGCTGCTGTCCACAGCGGAAAGCGAATGCACGTGACCGAGAGAATTGCATTTCCTCACGTCGACGTGACAGTGAAAAAAGGAAGAAGAAGATTGGAAATAAGGTCGTGGTATGACTTGCGAAAGTGAAAGAAGGAATTTTTTTGTGGTGTGATTGACAAGAACGAAAAAGTAAAAACAAGTTTTGGAGTTGGAAAAAGCACAAAGACGAAAATTGATAGAAACAAAAGTACGGAACGTGACAAATAAAAATTTTTGGGAAGAAATATTCACCGAGTGAAGGAATTATCGCGAGGATGCCTCTCATAATGGAGGAATAAAAGTATCATCCGCAGGAACCGCAAATTGCTATAAGCTGCTAGGCAGGTAATCCGGCAGCGGATAAATAAAAGCGACAAATTGGGAATCCGAAAAATTCAGAAGTAGTCCGTCAATCAGCACCAGGTTACTGTGACCTGAAACCTGTAATTACGATCCACAAAGCAGTATACAAGGAGATGAGACAAAATCAACGTAATCAGATACCAGGTTCAATATCTAAAATTATTTCAAGACAAAATTTTGTTTATGCATCCAGTGAATTCAGCATATAACATTTTTGCTATATCGCAAAGGCCATAGTAGTCTAGAGTTTTGCTATAATTTGAAGGTTGCATTACTCTAAAAATTGCGCTACATTTTTAAAGGCCGTATCATTCTAAAAATTTTGCTACATCGTAAAGGCAATAGTAGTCTAGAGTTTTTGCTACATTTTTAAGGTCGCATTATTAAAAAAAAATTCGCTATATTTTAGAGGTCATAGTATTATAAAAACTTGGATATATCTTACAGGCCATAGTATGCTAAAAGTTCTCTATATTTCAAGGGCCGTAGTATGTTAATATTTCTATATATTTAAAATCCATTAGCCGGTTAATAGTTGCATATATTTAATACGAGTATATTTTATTAGAAATTAAATAACACAATATTTTACTAGAACAAATACAATACTACTTTACTAGAATTTAAGTACAATATTACTTTACTAGAATTTAAATACTACAAAACTTCCCTATAATTTAAATGCAGTAATTTCTTACTATTCCTTAAAGGCGATAGTTAGATAACTTTTCCCTGTACTCTAAATGAGATACTTAGATGACATTATTGTAGCACGATAACTGAAGAAACATGATTGTGCAATAACAATATAGGTTACAGCGAAAATATTAAGCGTGAAGAAGGCCTTCTAGAGAAGATAACTTCACCAAGTGAGATGTAAGTACTCATTTATAGGTATCATGGTATCATGAGCGTGTGGTTATTCCTTCGGGTTACCTCCTAGGTTGGTTAGTCAATCTAAGGCTAGAATGATAAATCCTGCATTATATAAGTTTTTTTTCACGCCCTAAGCGTAAAGTTTGGCTAGTGAATTCATATCCATAGCTATCGATAATGATCAGACATGTAGCATGGTTGTAATTAAACACGAATTTTATAACGTAAGGATGCAGTAAGTCTTTTTACTTTTCCTTCACATCCCGGAGCCCTCTATCGCGTGAGAACAAGGTCGACTAGGTTTGCCTAGTCTCTCTCTCTTCCTATAGGTCAACAAAGGGACTTTGGACGATTGTGCCACCCAAAGTCAATGGGAGGATGGGGCTTGGCAAGGAAGGCATGCTATCTGCGCCTTCCATGGAATGCAGGTAAGTGACGTAAGGGTCCCTGCAGGACCGAGTGTGTGCTAGGCTTGGTGTAAGTAGGCACGAAATTTTTTTGATTATGGATGATGACAAGCGGCAGGTTATTTCGGGAACTCCCCCACACTCTCCGCCACCCTTAGCCGAGGTGCTAGCGTGCCGCCCTGTGCTATCGCTGTCATCGAGTGATCTGCCAGCTTATGCTAGCAGTTTGGAATTCACGTCCTGATCAATCAATCATCAAGATATATACCATAACATCCTAGGACGTGGCTAAGTGGCCGGGGTTGAAAATAACCAACTTTTCTATTCTATTCTATTCTAATATATAAATTTATTGCACTGGATGCGTTAAAAATAATGAAATAAGCGCAATTTTAATTTCTTACCATTATTATATCGACTATCAGAACCAGCTTAACACAAGCTCGCTGCATGGACACGTTTAATAAATAAACGTCTCAACAATACATGCGTTTCATCATTTAGTCGGTGTTAGTACTAGTATGTTACACTAAACATACACCGAACACCGGATAAAATGACATGCAACATAGAACAAGACAATTTAAAAAAAGTTAATTAAAACAAAATTAAATATTAAATAGGCGTTTTTTTAAGACATGCTTAGGGACGTCAACAACAAAATTCTCAGCCAAATTATTGACAGTAATACACATGCGATTAATAGGCTCATACATGCTAAAGTTAGACCTTGAGGAGTTAACATGCAACAGAGGTAGCCTTCTCAAATTGTGGCTACTATCACGGAAAGAGATTTTATTACGTAACAATAGAGAATCAATATTCGCGTTTAAGAGTTGATGCACAAATGTTACATCGGCAACCAAGCGACGTTTCTCAAGCGAGTGCATATTCAAAAGCTTCAAGCGATCCTCGTAGGGTGGAAGAATTAAAGAATTATTCCAGGATAGATGCCTGAGAACAAATCGTAGGAAGTTCCGCTGAACAGACTCGATACGGTCGATGTGTGTACCGTAAAATGGAGACCAGACCTGGCTAGCATACTCAAGAAGTGGTCTCACAAAGCAAGTGTACAAACGCAATGTTATGGTAGGATTTGAAAACTCTCGGGACCAACGTTTTATAAAGCCCAGCATAGAACTACTCTTTGAACCATGTAGTTTATATGGGAGATAAAATTCAATCTGTGGTCACATTTGACACCCAAGTCACAGACAGAGTCCACACGGCGAACCGAGGAATCCGAGAGCTCATAATCATAAGTGATTGGTTTCTGATTCCTGTGGAAAGTCATAACCTCACATTTGTTGATATTGAGTACCAAATCATTGCTCTTGCACCAATTGTAAAATTTTTGAAGGTCACCCGTACCTGTTCACAATCGTTAGCAGATTTAATCTGAGCGAAAAGCTTAATATCGTCAGCATAAATCAAGACCTTACAGTACCTCACAACACAGACAATGTCGTCAATAGACAGAATAAAGAACAACGGGCCCAAGTGACTCCCTTGTGGTACGCCAGACGAAGCCTTCAATACTCTAGAGATGGAATGGCGGAATAAGATTTGGTATGTTCTGTTATCTAAATAAGACTCCGTCCATTTTAGAAATATTGGGGGAAACCCATATTTTTCCATTTTAAACAGTATCACGGAGTGATATAACTTGTCGAACGCCTTACTAAAGTCTGTATAAATGCAATCTGTCTGATAGCCTTTTGAAAACCCGCAAATGGTATCCGAGACAAATTCCAACAAATTAGTGGTTGTAGACCTGCCCGAAATAAACCCATGCTGGTTTGAAGAGAACAAATTCTTACAGGAAGATAATAGTTGAGAGTAAATGATAGATTCGAATAATTTGGGCATGCAAGATAATTTTGCAATAGGTCTATAGTTAGAAATTTCATTTTTACTACCCTTTTTGTGGATAGGTATGATAAAGGAGTTTTTCCATAGTTGCGGGAAACAACCACTATCGAGCGATTTTTGGAAGATAATTCTCAGCGGAGCTAACAGGGCGAGGCAGCATGACTTAAAAAAGGGATCCCATCAGGACCAGTTGTAAAGTCATTTGAAAGCCCATTAATATGATCCAGTATATCCTCTTCTGAAATTGAAGGGATAGTGAATGAAACGTTATGGGAATCATTCATATGACTGAAGTTGCCATTTTGAGGTTGAAAATTTGATGAGGCAAAGGCATTGTCAAAAAATGAAGCAAACATATCGCAAATTTCTGACGAATCATCACTAGCAGAATCCTTGTACCTCATGGTATTGGGGTAGTTGTTCGTTTTTTTCTTCATATTAATAAACTTAAAAAACATGCGTGGGTCACTAAATAATTTCGTACGCATCCTTTGAACATACTCATCATAAAGTGCAGAAGAAAGTTCTCTGAACTTATTAAAGGATGTGAGGAAGTTGCTGTGACTTATAATGTCCCTGTCCCTCATATAACTTTTCCATAGTTTATTCTTCCAATTTTTAAGACGTTTAAGTTCTTTATTGAACCATGGCGGTGATGTTTTATTCAACCGCTGACGCTCGCGGGGAATACAAGAAGAAAATAAATCGAAAAGAATTATGTAAAACTTAGAAACGTCTTCATCAACACTATTGCAAGACAGAAATGTGTCTACTGGAAAGTTCTGAAAAGTCAGCCTTTCTAAAATTGAAAAAGTATTGCGCTTCGTCACAATATGTGAGGTTTTCGGTTACATAGCAATGTGTAATTTGAAGAGGGGGGGGGGGGGTGGTATTTGTCAAGAGTAGACATTATAACTGGGCTAGGTTCAACTAACAAGTTACCCGCGTCAGTAGAAAATACCAGGTCTAACTGCCTACCCATGTCATTCTTAACATTACTGATTTGGCTGAGACCAAGAGATGAAATAGTGTCAAGGAAAAGTGATTCCCTTGTTGTCAAGTTATTAAGTGGAAGATAATCATCGTCATCATCATTTAGTACCCATTGTATATTGGGTAGGTTAAAATCACCAATAAGTAGTAATTCGTCAAGAGGTTCCATCTTACCATGGATAAAATTAGATGTTAAAATGAGTAGGTCATAAATATTCTGACCTTTGTCGTCGACGATATTTATGGAGTCTGGAGGAATATAGCAACAAAGTATGTATAAGTCATATTTTAAGAGAGACATCTTAAGAACTATAAGTTCAATGTCGAGAGTGTTGGAGAAACTGGGGAGCTCAACTTGGCTGCAATTTAAGTGGTTTTTACAGGCGAGGAGTACGCCACCGCCACGAGCTTCATTCAGAATCAGTATACCTATCTCTTCTAAAAATCTGATAAGAATTGTCAAAGATTTCAGCATCGCGAAAACCATGATGCAGCCAAGTTTCAGTGAAAGCAACTATATCAAAACAATTTGTAACAGAGGACTTAAAGATTTCTGCAGTTTTTGTCCGAATCCCCCTTACGTTTTGATAGTAAAGGGAAAGCGATTCGAGTTTTTTGAGATATCGCTGCTAATTTTAGCTGTACTTCTATGTTGGTGTCCAGAAGGTACAAACAATTTAGTAAAAGCGCCAGAGGGCCAAAAAGTGGGATCCAATAACTTATCCTGCTCATCCGCGGACACAGTTAGAACAAAAGATGCAACAGGTTTAGAGGATTTACTAATTTTTCGACAAGAAATACCATCTGTTGCAATATTCTTGGACTTCAAATACTTCAATATGTCCTCGCACATCGTTTCTGGAGAGAAACGGGTGACAAAAACATTCGAAGGTTTTGGTACCGTTCTCAAAGAGGCACCAATGCCATTTCCTGGAGGGGACACAGATGAAGTATCATTCGATACTGTGGAACGCTCCCTCACTTCAGCTACAGAAGCAGATGTAACGAGAACCAGATCACCGCTTGCTGTGGATTGAACAGAGTCCTGATATGAAAGAATCGCCTCATTGGGGCTATGTTGGCGTCTTCGGCGGTTCCTCTGCTTTTTGGCTGGTTTACTGCTATGTGCATTAGGTACCGGACGGTTAGAGTCTACTTCTTGCTGCAGGAGAGGTGATGGTTGAGAGTCAGACAATTCCTTATCCACTGGAGATAATTTTTTGACATCAGTCGCCATGGAGCTGATAAGTCTCGAGTTTTCAGAAACAGCAGATACCCAAGACCCGATATCGCCTTCAACACGCTTTAAACTACGCCGAACGTCGACGATTACTGGGATAATTCTGAGACGCAGATGGTGAGTCTTTGGCAAATACTGCATTAACATCAACCAGTGAGTCAGACAAATTTTGATCTTAGAAAGCTAGGTTATGAGACTTTTCAAGGAGTGTGTCTGAATTCATGCACAATACATCCACAAGTTTCAACAGCTTATCAATTTTACCATTTAAAACATTAATGTCATCGGAAAATACTTCGAGACCAGTCCAGTTCATAGATATGCTATTAAATTTATCTGCAATGAGAGACTGAACGGTAGAGAAAGAGTCAAGACGTTCGGTAAAGCTTTTTAAAAACCTTAATGTGTGGCAGGGCTTTATATCTGAGCATTCGCTGCAGGTTGTAAGTCCAGGAGTAGGAGCTCTGGAGCTCCGCTTCAAGCAAGAAGCGTGGAAAGATTTACCACATATACCGTCACAAGCCACCACGTCCTCTGATTTCTCTAAAGAGCAGACTTTACAAGTTGCCATTCTCAGTGATTGCGATTGAAATAAAAAAATTGAAGATGTACAGAAAAAAAACAAAAAAAAAAGAAATAAACAAAAAATAAACAAAAATTTTGAGTCGCAATGTACCAGCCCGTTGAATGGTTTAAGCCCGCGAAGGGAATAACGAAAATGCACAATTATCTCCGCAAAGCGAGAATATTCACAAATAGAGGGCCGAATTAAAATCGAAAACAATAACAAATGAAAAATCAATAATAGATAAAAAATAAATTAAAAAGAAATACCAGCGATTGAGAAGAAGTTCCCAATTCACAAAAAAGAAAAAAAACAATAAACAATACAGATGAGCACGAGCGATGAGCCTCAACCGGCAAACAAAAAGGGCAGCGCAGCTGCAGTCACAAATTAGCATTAAAAACCAAGCCGAGTGCAAAACAAGCAGATAATAACAAATAGCACTATGGCACAGTAATGGATAAATTACAATATCACTCACGAACATCAAATAATTAACGATAAAATCACTAAATTAACAAAAACACAAGCATGAAAACAGAAACTTGCAATGACAGATAGGAACTTCTTCTTATACCTATATTGAATTTCTGTTTAAATCTCAAGAATCTACATTAAAACGAAGCGCCTGAAAGCTTTGTCGGTAAAAAATGCAAATGAATGGATTCTTATATGTAAAACCATTTTTCAATATTATTAGGAAAAGTAGGGTTAACTGATATAAACTTTCACTGGAAGTTTTCCCACTAATATTAGAAATGATTTTTTGAAGTTATTTCATTAAAATAAAAGAAAAGGCTTCGCCGACCATTGGTTCCGAAGCATCTTGCTGTGTACTACCCGATATTTTAAATTATGAAACGGATATAAGCGAATTTCTGGTGTTGGCATATTTCCTCTCTTCTTCTACTTATAGTAAAAAGAAAAATGACAGTAAATGAATTAAATTTACCAGAGAAGAAGTTACCCTACATATATTGGTAAGTATAAAGAAAATATTCTGAAATGAGATTTTCAATACAAAATTTTTTCAGCAAGCTAATTTTGTGAATGAAGAGCTAGAAAAGAAGCGAAAACTGTTAAAAATATATAAGCAGACGTTGCAGCCTACTATAATTGTGGCAGGCAATTGCTTATCCAACATTACGAAATGTTACGTAGCAATTGATGATGTATTATATTCAGCAGAATGTATGATTGCAGCCGTGGATTTGTGTTTTAAGGCATATATAGTACTAGATGCCGAGTTCACAGAATCTTGTTCAACAATTTGGACAATTAATCAACAGCATATATACAGCATTTCAACCGCATATGATTCTTCTTACATATCAGTGGGTGCACTTATATCTGATTTGTCTTCTCTGATGTGATTTTTGTAACCAAACTAATTGGTCAGTTAAAGTTATATTAATGTTTTATAGTAAAAAGCTCTTAACATGCATAACTTCGAATATTTTAGATTTCCGTTCCTTTTCACTGCATTTTATATGGATTGTATCGAGTTTCCAGAACAAAATAAGGAGTTATAAAACACGCCCTTAGAATTCAGATGTCATCAAATGATTGATTTATATAAATATATTTTATACACATTGTCCTACAGTCAGATACTAAATTGGTAATTAAATTACTAAATCATATCAGAAAAAAATAAAGTAGAACTTTCGAATAGTGCTTTTTCATATTTCTGGACAACTCAATTGGTTCCAAAGAAACAACAATTTCAACAAAGTAAATTTAAAATATTTAAGTTAAAAATTAAATTTTTTGCGCAATCTGAATTGTTTTAAATGTCGGGAAAAATTCAACCAACCGAAATTATATTTTAATCATTTAAATATCAATCATAAATTAGAGTGGCGCTTTATTTGTGTAAACTGCCCCCAAAATAGAATTTGTAAATCGAAAAATCCATTCAGAAAATATATTACAAAGCACTTCCAATGTGAGTTTTCAAAAATAGTTACCACAGATCATTGTGAAGAGCATAAGTCCAGCTTTCCTAAAAAAACCAGATTGCAATGAAAAGACTTCTTTCGTAGACGAAAGGATTCTCAATTTAATGTGTAGAGAAGAAGACTTTATTTCATTTCAAAATTCTATTGCCGATTGTAACTTAAGTTTAGTGTCAAAATTATATTCGGACAAATCTGTTTGCAGAAAAACAGTACAGAGCATTATGCTATTATTTTCTAACTATATAAAAAATGAAATTCTCACAAAAATGAAGAATATTATAAGTACATTACTTTTGAACAAAAACTCACAACGTGATGAGAAAATATCCAGAATATTTACGACATACATGTCTTCAGTTGAAGAAATTCCACGGAACATAAGCGCAAAAAATTATTGGAGGACAATGCTTTGTATTCTCCTTCTACTTCTGTAGTGATTGGGGAACGGGTTGATATTGTTGGAGTAGATTTAGAATTTACGTTAAAATATATGATAGTCGAATATTTCAGCCAATGATTGACGATTTAATAGATTTGGAAATTAATGGTTTTATTATTTATACTATTTTTTGGTTGCCGCATGTACGGGCGACATTAAAGGCTTAAATTCAATGCTAGGATTTACCGATTGCTTTGTAGCAAACTACTTTTGCAGAATTTGTAAGATGCACAAAATCAATACGAAAAAATGTTGCAAAGAGAGTCCAGATCTTTTTAGAAATGAATCTGATTATTACAAAGTTATTGAAAAAAAATATATATCTGAGACGGGTATACATTCTCTTTGTATTTCTAATCAGTTAAAAAGCTTTAAAGTTTGGGAAAACATTTCAGTTGATATTATGCACGATCTGTTAGAAGGAGTTGTTAACTTTGAAATAGCTTAAATTATAAAACGCTTCATATATCAAGACAAATTTTTCTCTTTATATTCTCTGAATGACAGATTAAACTGTTTCGATTTTGGAGAAAATGAAGATATGAATAGACCAGGGGAAATTTCTGAGGACCATTTGAAATTACCTAAACTTAGATATTCAGCATCTGAAACCTTCTGGATGGCACAATTTATAGGTGTTTTGATAGGTGATTGGATCCCTGAAAACAATAAAGCATGGGAAGTTTATATGTCGGTTGAGGTAATTCTCGGCATTGTATATTTAGATGCTGTAACTCCAGGGGAAATTGCTGAGGACCATTTGAAATTACCTAAACTTAGATATTCAGCATCTGAAACCTTCTGTATGGCACAATTTATAGGTGTTTTGATAGGTGATTGGATCCCTGAAAACAATGAAGCATGGGAAGTTTATATATTGCTTAAGGAAATTCTCGGCATTGTATATTTAGATGCTGTAACTCCAAACGACATATCAAGAGCTGAATACTTATTATTTGAGTATCACAAAGTCTATATGGAAATATTTAAATTTCCTCTCAAACCGAAAGATCACTTCATTACACATTACCCAACAATAATGCGAAGATTTGGACCTCTGAAACAGCTATGGTCAATGCGATTTGCATCTAAACATAAGCAGCTTAAATCTGTAGCGAGCTCAACTGCATCCCGCAAAAACATATGTCACACAATATCTGAAAGGATTTTGCTCAGCAAAGCGATTAGATTTCAAGACTCTTCGGATAATAATGGTACTCCACGAGTTGGCAGAAATTAAAAATTTTAAAAAGAGGAATGGAAAATATTGTCGAATTATTGAGATGTAACGATCCTACCTGTTGTTTTTATACTTCACTGAGAGTGAATAAAAAAGCTTTTAAAATGGGCACAATAATTTCACTAGGATTTGGTTATGAATATTCAGATTTCGGTATAATAGAATACATATGCTTGTATTCTAACAAACAAATTTTTGCAATCACTCAATCCTTACAAGTAGAGTATTTTGATATTCATAAGCAATGTCCCATTATTTCACTCACTAATTTATTTAAGTATACTGAACTAACTAATATAAAATAGCAATATGTTCAAACAAGTATTAATGGTTTTCTGCAAAAAATATTTTTAACAAAGTTGTCTTTACTCTATTTGAGTACATTTGCAAAATAATGTAGGTGCTAATATTTACATATATGATTGATTTTTTTATAATTTCACATTTCATTCTGAATTGCTTTTCTGTTTTTTTTTATTTATGATGCCTTCATTGTATTAAGAGAGAAAAAATTAATTTTGTTCGATTTTAGTTAGATAAGAATTTTGAATATCATAGTATTACTAATGAATATATGTACAAACCTATAATGTATAAAACTTTACTTGTCATCTTAACGACCTTAACAGTATATTCTAGTTATATTAATATTCCGCGAGGAGCGGCGATTTTTCGCTACAGCAATGTTTTCAAGCAAAACACCAACTCAAATAAAATAATAATCATTCTGAATTGCTAGTATTTTTTGTTTGGCTAGGCGAGTACTATCACGTCCCGCGCTATGGACCACCGTGGGGGGGGGGCACCCTGTATTTAAGAAAAATGGTTTTCAAGGCAGTATGGTTTTCATGAACTGAAATAACAATAACATAAATCTATAATAATTAGCTCTGTCTGGGGTATCGTATTTTTTTTTTACATAGGTTATATTACTTTTATTGAATATTTAATAAGTTCAAGCGATTTAATTAAATTTGTTTACTGTAATAAAATCTAAATCTCTTGTTACTGGACAACGTTTAGTTTTTATGTGTACACATACACGCTTATACCTTTCTTTCATTTATTCATATAATTCATTCTATAAGACACAATTCTATTATTCCTCTTTAACGCTGTAAATCCGTGGGGGCAAAATTTATTTAAAGAATGACCTTTAGCCTAGTAATGTTGACGTCAGCTGATATTTACTGTAGAATTAACGAAGTGGCCGCAATTTATAGAATACTCATATTGGATTACGCTAAATAAAAACTTATAAATCTTTCATACTTTTCTCCTATGACAATTAATATTGGACGGTAGTTTTTTATTATTGCGTTTCTTCCCATTAGTAATTTTGTATTTAATCCCAAAATCATAGAAGTAGTACGCATAGTAGATGGTATGAAGGACTATAATGAATAATATATCTTGATAGCAAAACGGAGTCCCATATATTATATAGTAGCTGGCGATGGTAGATGGCATAAAGGACTATAATGAATATCACATCTTGATAGCGAAACGGGCCATTTATATAGCTGCAAGAACTATATTCTTTATAAGACTCAGTCCAAAATTATATATATTAGCTGGCGATGGTAGATGGCATAAAGGGCTATAATGAATAACACATCTTGATAGCGAAACGGGCCATTTATGTAGTTGCAGCAACTATATTCTTTATAAGCCTTAGTCCTATATATTATATATTAGCTGGCGATGGTAAATGGTATGAAGAACTATAAGGAATAATATACTTGATAGCGAAATGGGCCATTTATATATTTGCAACAACTATATTCTTTATAAGTCTCAGTCCTATATATTATATAGTAAGTGGCGCTATTTATAATATATGTATATCGTTACACCCAATAAAACTGTGAGAATATGTACTATATAAAATGATTTTTTCTGTCCAGATATTATTTTATATCGTTTTTTCCTATAAACTGTTACAGTTACGTTTTCCCCTATAATTATATGACGGGGCATACAAAAAGAAATGACGTTTGGCGCAAAAATTTCTCTAAGTGTAATAAATAAATTAATAAATAAACAAATCTCATACACCTAGGAAAGTAACGCCTCAGAAGCTTTCATTGATCGCCATACAACCAAAATAGATTTTACCTTCTTTGACTCCGCATTTAATAAAAATTGCAAATTTTAGCAAAAATATACTCGAAAGATTTTGTTTTCCATAAGATTAAATATATAAAGTATTTATTGAGGTAAAAATTTCATTGAAACTGTAAATTGTAAATTTTTTATGTCAATATTTTTTATAATCGCCACTAATATGGATTTGTATGGTCTTAGATTTCTTTTAATTTTTTTTTGCAAAAACAGCACAAATTGCGTGGGTTGCAAATAAATAAATAAGTAATTCGGTTTAATTGTTTATGAAATTATGATTAATTTAATGATGGTAAAGAGACCAATGGCTTTATGATCCATGCCGGGATTTTAGTAGATAAAATTTGTCATTATAATTTATGATCCATGCCGGGATTTTAGTAGATAAAACTTATAATTCAGGACATTAAAAAGAAGTAGTTCTTAAGGGCTTAGATAGGCACAGGACACAACTTTAGATTACTATTTTCCAGACGATTCTTTGGATTTAGCACATCAATCCCCCCCCCCCCCCCCCCCACCACCCCGCCGTCCTCCTCCAAAAACTCCAAAAACCAAGTCCTGCGTGTGCTACTGATGTAATATCGACTTTTGAATGGCAGAAAATAAAGCTCTCGATTCATCAGCAGTATAAATAACCAGAGATGTATTGACATGTCAAAAACTTTTTCTGCAGCAGTTGTTTTTGTTCGAATTTTAATTGTGTAAACTGTTTTTGTAATGTTATTATTGCTTTTCATACAGACTTTGGGATCTTCATAAAAAATCTCTTGACTACTATGTACATAAGTATTTAAACAACGGTTCAAACAAATTGGATTAAATATGGGGCACTTCTTCCTTAGAATTTGTTTTGATGTCTAACAAACAGTTGGATTAGTTTTAATATGAGTATCTTGTCTGGACTACTACAAATTTTTTATGAGCGTACCTACAAAAGAAGAATTTTATTTAAATTATTCTTTGGACAATTGTCGCGCTATTGGACCGACAACAGGCCAAATATAGGGAAGCATTCATTTTTAGGAATTTCATTACAAAAAAAGTCAACACCTTTTTTAAATATCTTAGCCCAGCAAAATTTGAACTGAAGAGTTTCTAATACTTCCCCGAAGGTTTCAAATGAATATATTAAAAATTGTGGATTATAAAAAGGGGGAACAAAATGCTTGCAAATTTATTCAGCCTTAAGCCTTGTAATCAGTGGTGGGTTTAATCTCAGGCTGTCTAGGCTGAAGCCCAGGGCGCCAATTATTGAGAGGCGCCAAATTTTGAGGGCGGCAAATTTTTGATCATACTAATAACTAATAGTACGATCAAAAATTGTGGAACAAAATTATTGGAAATGAAATAGCACAACATTATGATAATGATGGCAGTTATATTTTAGGTATTCTGCGACTTATGCCTAATTAGCAATGAACCAATTAAAACCAACCAAACTTGGTCCGAGATCTGACGTAAAATTGAACGAAATTGTTGTTGAATGTAACAACAGACATCAGATGTCTGGCCATGGTTGGTTGGTTGTACTGACATGTACATAAATGGACCGCTCTTTGGACCAAAAATGCATGAAAATAAGTGCAAAACGTTTAGATTGCGTTCTTTTTCCGTGCAATTATTTTCCACTGAAGTATATCGAGATATTTAGATTAATTTCAATGGACTCTTGCACTTAAAACCAAAATTTCAATTAGAAGGCAATATCCGCATCAGATATTCCTATATACCATTAGCATTACTTTGAGTTCGAAATGTGTGCGATATGAAATTCTAAATTATTCAGTCTATTTGGCCTAAGAGTCCAATAAATAGCAACGCCAAAGCTTTTCGGTTATCAATTGGTTTCTATCTACAACAAAATAGTAGGTACTTATGCAAAACTTATAATAGTGACAACTTGTTCACAAAAAACTTCTCTTGGTGTCCGATCGTTTTCATTGAAAAATGTTTGTATTAAAGCCTTCATCAATGTTATCATCCAGAAGATCGTCCTTTTCAAAACAAATAATTTTCTTTAGTTGTGAACTGAATCGGACAGACTGATTGCTTAAGGTACATTTTCTTGCTACCAGGTTTCTTTCGACTGGAACTTATCGGACCCTTTCACTGAAACTCGAATCACGTACATATTATGTACATTTCCTGGGCTGGCCGAAGAACATTGCAGTGAAAATGAAACCAGTTGCTATCACGTTCATTGCCACGTGAGTTGTTACTATTTTTTATTTTACTTCGTTATGTTTGCGTTAAAAACAATTGCTACAAGGAGAGTGAGATTCTCTAATATACGTACATATGTATGTGTGCTGTATTTACATTTTTACATGATTCAGAGAGAAGTTCAATAGATCTTTCAGCTTTCAAATGGGATGTATACATACATAGTTTGTGGGCTTAATATTGCTGATTTATTTCTAAGAGCTGGATACGTCCTTCCTTTGATTGCTGCTGATTTTATAACACAAAATCACAGCAGGTATAGGTACAAATTATTAAATTTATTAAATTTATGTGCTGACGTACAAAAGCAAGTAATAGAAATAATAATGTAGAGAATTTAGCATTTCACCAAAAGAATGTAAACAATTTGAAGTACCTAATCAATTAATAAACTACTGAAAACTAATTTGAAAAATTAACTTATAAGGAAAGCTTCTCTCATAAGGATGAACTATTGAGTATGGGTAGAAAATCGGCGAAAAGTAGGTAGTACATCTCAAATTTTGATAATTAAATCAAGGATCCATTACAATGTTAAAATAACGCTTTTTTCGTTTTAAATGTTGTGTTGCAATTTATTTTTGCACAGCACGGCTGTAACATATAAAAGTTCTACGGTTTCATTTCTCCGAAAAAGGCATACAAATTCCGCGGAACTAATTATATATTTCATTACTTTTACACACCACGATGACTATTTTTTATATTATGTTACAGAAAGGAAATTTACCGCTTTTAATTATTTGGATAAGCATGCATGCATGCAAAATTACAAAGCTTAGAGATATTTAGTGGGATTGATACAATTCTCACACACATTCCCCGCCTCCCACCACAAAACAGTAGAAAAGCCAGTCCTGCCTGACATACCAAGGCAAAAAATGACAGGGGTCGCAAGGTTAAGACTCGGATATGTCCTACCAGTCAAGAAGCACATTATCAGCAAACATCTCTGCCCAGCCTGCCCCTACTGCCGGAACACATCCATGACTGCAGCCACTTACTATTACAGTGCAGAGAACTACAAAGGCTACTAAACGGACTCGGAACGACAAAAACACCCACAGAGCTCCTCACATACAGTGGGGTGGATACGGACTTACAGTTCGATGCACTGAGGAACTACCTACGACACGGAAACACGGAAACCAAACGAACCCATAATTTTAAAATAAAATAAAAAAATTGTCTTCTTTGTTCTTTCTCTAGTCTTTAATCTACTAACAATTTCAATATTCTAAAAAAAAAAATTAGGATCAATATCTTCCCACTAAATGTATATAACATCTCTGACTTAGAAACTAAAAATTAAAAAACCTTACAACATAAGCTAAAATCAAAAAAAATATATATATATATATTATCATAATTGTAAAACCTAATGTGTAAATTAAATTTAAGGCCCCTGCATCCATCAGCTAAGTACTTGCTCTAATTTATGTTATGAAATTCCAATTGGAAAACTTATGATTTATAAAAGGTTCATTTCAATTTATTTTATTTTATTAACTTTATTTTCGTTAGTACATTATGTTACACTTACCCACTAAGAACATTCTTTAATTTACACTCAATGAACTCATATCTTTAAGCGATCTTTGTAAACTAGTTTTTAAGCATAGATGAGGTAGCGACTGTTAATAAGAACTAAAAGCGTAAAAGAATAGGTTAGCACAGTGTTTAAAAAAAAAGTGAAAATTAAAATTAAAAAAAGGACAATAAACATTACATTACATTCTGATGCCACAAAACCGCGAAAATACGCACAGCTGCCCAGATGGCCCAGTAGCCGTGGGTCTTAAAACATTGGTTGTTTCTAGTTATAGTCTTAGCCATAAGATCTATGTAAGAAAAATCATGTGTACACTGAGAAAATTTTCAATAGGTTTAAGTCCATTAGCACATAGTAAGCAATTTATGGTCTTATTCACCATGCAAATCAGCGAGAGTGCAACTGAAAATCATTATTTCCACCACAGTAAAGGCATATAGCGTCACAGCGTATAGGAATCTAAAAATAACCCGTTCGATCCATATAACATAAGAACCCATATCATTCCATATAGCAAGAGATGCTATAATCTACTACCCAAGCAGATTCCAATACCTTATAACCTATTTAACTATATTTGATATGGTAAATGACTATTTCTTATAGGCCTGAGGCCCACTAAGTTATAAATTGTACAGCATCCTTTAAATTTGTTGCGCCTGATGTTATATATACGTAAGTACATAAATTGAGACTACAGGTCTTAGAGCCTAAAACTATCATTCCCACACAAAAATGAATATATACATTTATATATATATATATATATATATATATATATATATATATATATATATATTCTTTCTAATGGAGTTAAAAAAACATAGCATGCAGACAAACTTTATGGAAATTGTGGTGTTTGAATTTGAACAAAATTCAATCTATAGTTCTGTATGTAAAACCCCTGCAGTAAGACAAGGCAAGGAATTTATAATATCGTCCGCTTAACGCCTAGCTGCGCTCTTTTCAAGTCCTACTTCATGGCTTGTATATTTTTGTGGCTATGGCTTATGGTCGAACTGCCTATAGAAATAGGAAACTCACCAACATTACAATAAAAGTTTCCGAGAATGGCGCACAATCCCTATGTTTTTCTCTTTCAGTTTCAGTATGAAAATTAATATGCTGGTAGCCGGTACTACACATGAGTACATTGATACAACGACGGTGGCAGTGGCACCGCACGCTGGTGTTTTGCTTGCACTTAACTTAGCTTGAGTTGAGATGCGTCTGCAGTCTGCCCTTCACGCAGGCACTGACTTCCTCATTTCTTTTTCTACTCGGTTAGTCAGTTTCAAGTTAACAGTTCGTCGCGTCGGATTGTTTGGTGATTCAGTGCTGCTTTGTAATTATTGAACATATTATAAGGTTTTTGTTTTATTCCCAGTGATAATATGTATTATAGTAATATAAAATGAAAGTCAGCGTTCACGTTTCCAGTGATATCCATGTGTGTGAATATTGGTATGTTTTTGCTAAGACGCAGGTATTATTCTCGTGAAATAAATTAAACAACTGTACATATTTATACATGTTTTACTTAACCGAAATGAATAAATTTTTCAAATAGGGTAAATGCATCTATTACCGACCACATCAAAAAAGCAAAGTATCTGTTTTAATATATATATATATATATATATATATATATATATATATATATATATATATATATACATATTTAAATGTTTTCGAGTATTACACAACGCGCTATGTATTGCTTGGTAATATTTAAAGCATTTAAATTTATATATATATATATGAAAATAGATATTTTTCGTTTTGAGATGTACCGGTAATAGGAGCGTGCATTCACTTAATTTAAAAAAAAATGTATTTGGAACACTTTACCGGCGTTTATCCTATATTCACCCATGTAATAAAAGCTTAGAAAAACAAACAAAATTGTTACAACAGTAGTAGTAATCACATGAGCGATTACTGAAATGTGATTTACTTGGAAGGTACCTGTATACATATGTACTAGTGTTTAAAAAACAAACCAATATACACGCACATATAACTAGAAAAGTCAAAGCTGCTTTTATCTTTATATTGCTTTATAATATTATCAGTACTGGGAATTTTTTTCGTCGAAAATGCCCAAATTGGTGGAAAGTTGTGTAATAATGTTTTAATCGCGCTCCAATTTTATATAGGTTATAACTGTGTGTAATGTGATTTGGGTTCATATTTTTGTGTAATTTTGCCTCCCAAAAATTTCGTAAGTATACCTTACTTTTCTCGGTGTTTTTTCAAGAAGTAAAACTCTTTTTAGAACATATAGCATAAGATAATATATTATTTGGAGGAGAATTGTCAATATGTTTGCGTTATTGCAATTACTACTTGTGGGTACATCGCTCAATGTAGCTGAATTTTTTGCTTCGAAAGTATTGGTTCCATTATTTATTTTATTTATTTTACCCTTTAATGGAGACATTTCCCTGAATTGACATTCGTATTCCTGACTTAAGCATGCATCTGTGTTTATAATTAGCATATTTTTTGAATAATCTATTACACATTTGTATTTGGATAGGAAGTCATTTCCTATTATCCCATCATAGGGTAAATTATTACCGTTTGGTATGATATGAAAAGGATGTTTTATTTTGCAGTTGTCTTGGATGGATATTGTTCCATATGAAACTCCAAATGAAGGAAAACAATTACCAGACAGGGCGGTAATTGTGCATTTTTGCTTCTCATATACGAGAGCGGAATCATCAGTAGCTTCTGCTCTGAGTAGACTTATTTCTGCACCAGTATCTATTATAAAGTTCGCTTTTGTTTTCTGGGAGATATCGATATGGAAAGCAACCACTAGGGCGCTTTTATGCATCTTTATTGGGATGCTTAATTGGGTGGTTGATGGACTACGGCTTGAATATCTTTCTCGCTGGAGGTTTCGCCGTCTGAATACACCCGCGTGCAATCGTTTCTCAATGAAAAATTTCTGGGGTTGTCCACCTTACTTGCTTCATGTGGCGAGGTTGTCCTCTGCCATTATTTTCGGCATTAGGCAAATTTTGAGTTTGGTAAGCTCTTGGATGAGCCCCAAATTGAGCTTGCCTATTGGTTGGGTACTGAGTGCGGCGTTCATCAAACTGTCTTTGCCTACACTCTCTAGCGTGATGGTTTGGTTTCCGACAATAGCCGCATGTAATTCTATTTATTTCCCTTTTGATGTTTGGGTAAGAATTTATTAAGGGCAACTGCTTCCTCTTGAAACAGTTCTCTTTAGTGTGGCCTCCTTTTGAGCAATAGTCGCATACTAGCACATTAGGCGCTGTTTTTTGAGTATGGGAAGCAAAATTATATATCCTTTCCCGTGAAGTTTGTTTGAGTCGGAGCAATTCTCCTTGTATAGCCACACGTGGTCTATGCTCTTGGAATTGCTCGACGAGTTCTGCTTTTAATTCATCCCAGTTTGAGACTTCTTTATATTTAAAGATGTCATATGCCGGGCCAGTTTGCTTTGTTTTTAAAATGCTAAGCAGTATTTTCCTGGCGGCGTCGCTCTTGGATGTCGTGAATAACATGTCGCAGCACGCGAGGTACCGATGCAGGTCACCTGAGTTTCCATCGAACTCTGGGATCATATTCCGTGCATACGTTAATGTTATTCTGAGGTCCGATATCCCCGAATTAGTACCAGTAGGTGGAGGTTGAGTCATTTTGACTCGATTAGAGGCACGTAATAAACGAGAAGCGCGAGTTAGTTGGGCAACCGTACGTTTATGGCTATTCCCGCCCTGGGCTGAATAATCGCTAAAACGTGTAGCGACTATCTTGCTAACACGCCTCCACTTACTTTTTGGTGGTTAGGTGCGAATGGTGAAGAACACAACACTTTTAACACACGGAATGAATGGAGCAATATACAATAAAGAACAGATACGTGATCAAGAAAAAAAAAGATGCAACGAAATTCTATACGATCGAAATATAAAGTAACACGCGAATATAAAGTAACACAAATAGATTTTTTTTTTTTATTTTACGAAAGGCCGTCGAGCGAATTTCGAAAAAAAACCAAACCCAGAGTCATTTCAAAACAACGAACTTGCTGGCAAAATTCCATATCACGTAATCACTTTTAGCAAAAACAAAAAAGTTCAACCACAAGAAAATTTAACCCCAAAATATGTATACTATTAATCAGTTTGCACTTTTTGTTAATTGATAACTTTCTAACTTATTACTTATTATTTTTTCTTTTCACGAATGTGATATATTAATATATATGTTGAGTAGTGTATAACATGTATAATATATAAAAAAATAAGATTTGATTTTGAATTATAATATATATAAAATTCTTAATGTTTTACAAAATATAATAGACTTGGACTTAGCTTCTTACTTCCTGAGGCTGCTTAACCGTTGTTGCCTTTTGACAATCCTTTGAAATTCTTGGAAGTCCATCGTGTCTTCATCGGATTCCGCTGGTCGGCTATACTCTACAATCTGCTCCTGAATCTTGTTGATTTTGTTTTCCCGTCTGGGACCCGTTTGGTCCATTGTTGTTGTATGAAAAAATGATTCTCTTGATTGGTATTTTCACGATCTCTGAGCGCCTGGCTGAGATCGGGTTGTTATAACAACGCTGGGTATAGCCTTAAGCGCCTGGCTTAGGTTACCTTCGTACTTTTTTTTTTTATGTTTTTCTCGTGTGGTAGCTCGGACATAAAGGATCCGCACCGCTGCCACCAATTTTTTGTTACGAGACTTGGCTTTGCTGTCGTAACATGGACTGGGAGTGCTTGGAAAGAGTTCCGGATCACCAACCCAATTCTCCTGGTATTTAATTAAGTTAACTTCCCTTTTCTTTATTAAAACCACACCGTTTTACACTTTAACTTTGTTTTATTTGCACTTTATAATTTCTCACTTTCAAAAAGGTAGAGTTTCCTTTTTCTTTTAGTTTATTAATTTACTAGTAGGTTGCCTTACCTCTGGTGGGGGATCAACCTATTAGTGATACTTAGAAAATCTTACTGCCCTGTCCCTGAGATGCATCGGCTTTTTATTTAGGTGGATTTTGGCATTGCTCAGCAAAATTGATAAAAATAGGTATGGGGGTAAGTAGTTAGGAAATTCCATATATAGGAATTCCAGAAATCGAATATATCGGGAACGCCCTCTCAATATATTGGTAATAGCCAATTTTGCATATTCCTCAATATTTTGTAGTTTCACAAGAATATTTCCCCTTCATTCAAAAATTCCTTTGCAACCATTGGTCAACCATATATATACGGAAGAAACCAATGTTACAAAAAAACTCAGTACTATTGCCCAATAAGTGGGTCAGTTTCCATTTCACTTTACACAAGGGATTTCCGAATTATGTACAAGTAAAAAGTAAAAATATCACACATGAAGTTTCTAAACTTTGTGTGAGGAAAAAAATAAACGGCATGTAATGACTGTGGGTTAGGTCAGGGTTAACCTAGTGCCATTATAATGCATGAAATTGGTCTCATGCCGTATTTGTATTTTTGTATACAAAGAGCCGGCGTTTTGCCGCAAAAAGGTTGACGCAACCAAGAATTTATCGTTTTAAAAGAACAACGGAGAAAGTTGTTTCATAAAACGAAAATAGAATTGGTTAACCATATGAACCATATGTGACGTAAAAATTCATAAATAAATTGACGGTGGAATCACCGCGAAATTGCTTGGAATGCAATTTGATGCGCGTACTCGCGTTTGACAATTTATTATATGTTTGTACGTTATATGTATGTACATATGCGCGTATGTTTCGCTTGCTAGCTTCAAGAAGTACGTTATCGTGTATGTACGTATGTATATTTGTAATCTTGTACGTAACAAGATTCTTATTATGATAATGAGTCGTTATTATAGATATATGCATATGTACATATGATGTTATGTACGTTAGTTGAACTGATCGGGATATTATGGCGTTAAAGAGATAATGATGAATACAGGTAATGATTCATTCATTACACCTGAAAGAGCACTGGGAGCAAAGACTGTAAATCCGGAGTTTTTTGTTCATTCACCCATTTGCGGTATCAGTTATTTACAGTTCGAATCCCGAAAATGTCTGATTATATTGAAAATGTGCTAGAGCGCATGAAGTTTCCTAATCTAATTCAAAAATTCATTGGTAAGTGAAAATGGGTAAAGAAAACGTAGATTAAATTCAGTTTAAAACCATTTAGAGGAGGAGTTCGCTGAAGAATCGTTTAAAAATCTTCAGTATGAATCCCTAAAAGAAATTTTACCAAAAATAGGACCAAGAAACTCATTTTGGGCTAAATTTAAAGAAGAATTTCATCCATCTCAGGTATATAGATATTCACCATCTATTATAATTCCCTAACATAGGAATAACCAATTTGTAATGGAGATTGGCCCCACATGTTGGACATCATCTTCCGGATGGTCAACTCCAACCAGAAGTAGAAATTGGATAGATCCTGATTTACAGTATTCTTTGTCGCCAGCATCTGTTGACATAATTAAAAATCCAAGTTCCCGCTCAACTAGCACGTTTGAGCAAGTAAGCTATAATCAAATATTGATACGGTAATATGAGATGTTTTTATCTTCTTTATATTTAGATAATTGCATCAATTGATGAGAAAATGCCATTAGAAAAGCGTTCTGTCGAGGAATATTTAAATTGCGCTAATGGAAAAATAGTGTCTAATTACTACAATGAGAATAAAAAATATAATAATTCATAAATAGTTTGAGGGCAATGAGTAGATAAGCTATGCCGGTTCTGGCGCACTTTTTTAAGGATTTCGCCACAGATGGCGCCACCATCGCTAGGTGGTTTGAACACGTACTAAATGTAGGTTGGTGCCTTGGCTGTATTGGTTTGTGTCTTGGATACACCATTGCGCCTTGGATGCACCATTTTGTCTTGGGTGCACCATTGAGTCTCGACTGCGCCCTAGCGGGATTAATCAGTACTACCGGGATGTGTGGTTTGTGCCTTGGATACACCATTGTGCCTTGGAAGCACCACTGTGTCTTGGGTGCACCATTGAGTCTTGGATGTTGGGGATACGAGATCACTTTGGGGATACGAGATCACTTTCAGCACTCTCCAGCATAGGGAAATAGCATAGGATTTCGATTTTGTTGCTGGAGTTCGCTTATTTTTCATCTCGAATTTCGGGGATACGAGATCATTTTGGGGATACCAGATCATTTTGGGGATACGAGTTCACTTTCAGCACTCTCCAGCATAGGGAAATAGCATAGGATTTCGATTTTGTTGCTGGAGTTCGCTTATTTTTCATCTCGAATTTTGGGGATACGAGATCATTTTGGGGATACGAGATCACTTTCAGCACTCTCCAGCATAGGGAAATAGCATAGGATTTCGATCTTTTTGCTGGACTTCGCTTATTTTTCATCTCAGAGATCGTAGCTATAAATATTTGTGAAGTGGTGGGAATCTTTATTGGTGGAGGTTGCTGGTTAAGTTTGATCTGGTCTTGGAGGCTACAATTTGACCTTGAGGTGCCCCCTCCTGTGTCTGGGTGCTGGGGGTTGGCTGAGAGCTTTAGTGGCAATATATAATACTATGACGAGGACTGCCTGAGGTGTCTTGGACTGGGCTATGTTACCTGTACCAAGGCTTGGGTAGAATGTGTATTAAGTAATGAATTTATATCGGGGCTGTATACTTGTCAGCTTGAGTTTGGTTTTAGCTGTTTACTTTAGTATGAGTGCCTGTGGAATGTTGGGCTGGGCTACTTAGTGGCTGAGGAAACGTTATCTAAGGCGTGGGTGGATGTGTGCAGCTGTGTATTTATGCAGATAATAAATGTGAAATTCCCTTAGAAAATTAGTGTAATAAGTATTAATACTAATTCATATTTTTGTTCATGTCAATAGTATTAGTACTTGGGGTAAAATTTTCATCAGAAATCCTCTACGCGAGATATGAGCGATCTGACCTTCTCAGGTGTAATTAATATTAGTAGCTGAAAAACAAAAAACAACAACAACAACTGTAATCGAAGTTGTGGATTAAAGATTTGATGATCTTAATCTGTAGGTGTCTTTTATAAACATTGCGCCATGTGATGATATATCTAAAAATAGTTCAGGCAAAGCTGATTGGAGCGAATGTTGGTAGATATGTTCACTTAGATAAATAATGGAAATTAGTAAATGCCTAATTTTGCTCTTCAGGTGGAATGCTTCTAATTTGATTCCTTGCATAAACAAATTCGCACAGTTCAGTAAAGTAAACAAATTCGCGCTCGAATAATGTAAACAAATTCGCACAGTAGCCGAGTAAAGTAAACAAATTGAGCGATTTATATTTTTTAATGTAAGATTCCCAATTACTTTAGCTGAAAACAACAACTGATATTAATCTGTAGGATATGATGTCTTGGATGAGTAGTGGAAGTTATAATTGAAAATTTCTTTTGCTTAAAAAAACAACAACAACAACTATAACGTCAGTTGTGGTCTGTAGGTGTCTTTTATATGATCATGTTATGATATTCGATGTGTAAAAATAAATGACGGCTGCTTGGGATGGTACAACACATGAAATCATTAGAAGTAATGGAAACTAAAGCATTAGAAAAGGTGGCCAGGCGGCTGGCAATTTGATATCTTGCGTAAACAAATACGTCCGAGTAAAGCAGACAAATTGAGCGATTAATGTCTTTTTTGTATCTAGGAGTTTGTATTGAAAAGTCTTACATTTTATGACGAATTGTTTTTTATTATCAATAAAATTTCTCAATCAGTCACGCTGTTATGAGATTTGATTGACCCCGATATCATAGTTCACATGAAGCTGATAAGAATATGATAATTTTATCTTCATACTATTGAAGTGATCACTATATTTTCTTACCATTAGGTTGAGAGTGGGTTTAATTAAATGTTTTGATGAAAGAAGGTGGTGTTAGGATATCAATGTAATATGATATCTTGTCTTAGATGAGTAATGGAAGTTGTTTGGGAGCTGTGATCACAGTCGAATAATGTAAACAAATTCGCACAGCAGCCGAGTAAAGTGAACAAATTGAGTGATTTATGTTTTTTAATGTAAGATTCCCAATTTCTTTAGCTGAAAACAACAACAACAACAACAACTGATATTAATCTATAGGATATGATGTCTTAGATCAGTAGTGTAACTTATAATTGAAAAATTTCTTTTGCTGAAAAAAAGGAACAACAACAACTATAACGTAAGTTGTGGATTAAAAATCTTTTATAAACAAGAGTGATCATGCTATGATATTCGATATCTAAAAATAGATCACGGCTGCTTGGCATGTTAAGAAACATGAAGAAATGGAAATTAAAGTCTTATCCGAAAATTTTCGATGTAGGGATGTGTGTATTGGAAAGTCTTAGGTTTTATGAAAAAATTGTTTTTTTATTTTCAATAAAATTTCTTTTTGGGTGGGTTAAATTTAAAACTATGATGACCTATGATATCAATGTGAGGTGATACTAATATAGTATGATATGTTTGCTTAGATGAGTAGTGAAAGTTGTATGGGTACAGTAAAAGACTTCTCATCAAATTTTTGGTGATAAGGTGTAATGGCATGACCAGTGTTGCCACACGAAATCTTTCTAGAGTACCTTGTTAGCCTAGCCTGAAAGTGTCCATAGTGAAGATCGTAGTAGGGGTTTTAGAGTAGGTACTGTAAGTTATGTATTAAGTTAAAAGTTTTGATGTATGGTATTTGGTATTTATCTCCTCGAAATGGTGTTGTACGAGTATCAGGAAGGTCGGAAAAAAGTTGATAATGCTTCAAGTTCAATAGTGAAGACCTCGTTGTTGAGAGTGATGATATAATTCAAGTAGGATATGGAAGTATTATTTATTCATCTTTAAATCTTACCATGAAAGTAGGTTGGGAGTTGATTAAATTAAAAGTTTAAATGAAAGAAGGTTGAGTTATTATATTAATATAGTATAATATGTTGCCTTAGATGAGTACTTGAGAGCTGTGAGTAATATGTGGAATATGTTGTAGATGAGTAGTGAAAGTTGAAAATATAAGATTTCCAATTTCTCTACTGAAAAACAACAACAACTGTAAATAATATATACCAAATCAATTTTTCACACAATATTTATCCACATCAAATTCATTATCTATTTTTATATCTTAAGTTATAAACTTTTTTCTCTATATTTCACATCCAAAAAGCGATCCAGAGCAAATGTCTGTGTTAGGCTATGAGAGTTCGGCAGCAAAATCCAATGATATTTCTTATCATCTGTCTTGCTCTAACACATTAAGAAGCTTTAGTGAACATCTCACTCGGGACTTGGTCATATACTTCCTAGCTGTGGATATGTATGTATGTAACACTGAGATGAATTAATGTAATGTTGTGTAGTGTAAATGAAAAACTTTCATGGGTGATATGGGGATTGAATCGATGTATGTTATGCACTAGATTGGTGGTATATGTCCTTATTTGATTGAAGCAAAATAGTTTCACGACTACCTTACCAAGATTTAAATATAGTTGAATCGATGTCAAGAACATGTTAATACTTGTTTTGAGCACGAGCAGTGGAAATCGTGATCATTGCAGCATGTTATGAAATTCAATATCTAAAAATAGACCACATGAAGGTTATTGGAGTGGAGAAGTGTTAGATATCAGCATGACGTCATCTTGGTTTTGCTGTTTTCAAGTGCTGCACCTAAATAAGTTTTCTTAGCAGGGAAGCTGTAGATATCAGCATCAATCGAATTTAACAACATAACATCACCATGAACAGATTCTAGGAGATGTCAGTGGGGGTACTTGGTTACAAAGCTTTTACAGGATTCGAGTACAAACGCCATTTCTTGAGTAAAGTTCCCTAGCGACATTAGCCGGTACTGCCAGCATGCCTTGCTTTTGCTGTTTTTCTTTTGTTAGCGGAGAAGTTGTAGATATCAGCATGCGCCTAGGCTATTACAGGATTCGAGTGCAAACACCATTTCTTGGGTAAGGTTCCCTAGTGGCATTAGTCGGTACTAACAACTCCCTTGGTTTTGCTGTTTGCTTTTATTAGCGAGGAAGTTGTAGATATCAAGTGTGACGTCATCTTGGCTCTAGGTGTTTACAGGTGCTGCACCTAAATAAGTTTTATTAGCGGGGAAGTTGTTGATATCAACATCATTCGAATTTCTCAACATGAAATCAGCTTGGTTTGATGTTTTCTTAGCATTATTATTATTATTGGGCTTAGGGGGTGTGTGTATTGATCTTTAGAGTGTAAACTCCATTTCTTGAGTAAGGCTCCCTAGCAGCATTAGCCGGTACTACATATGTTGTTCATCTCGGACTTGGAGATACGAGTCACTTGGGGGATATGAGATCACTTTCAGCACTCTCTAGCAAAGGGAAATAGCTAGGTCTTTGATTTTGTTTCTGGAGCTCGCTTATTTTTCATCTCGAGTCTTGCGGATACGAGATCACTTTTAGCACTCTCAAGCATAGGCAAGTAGCATAAGTTTCCGATTTTGTTTCTGGAGCTCGTTTATTTTTCATATCGAGTCTTGAGGATACGAGATCACTTTGGGGATACGCATGATATAGATCAAAAGTGATACCTATGGATTACATAAGGAAAGTAGGTTCACTTAATCTGCAAACAACAAAATTTGCTTGAAAGCAACACCCGATGTGAGCAATAGTCATTCTTGCTTCAATTATCACTCTTAAGCGACGTGTGCCGGAGAAAATATATTAAGCATAGTCTAAAATATTCCTTGTAAGTAGATAAACTATGACAGTTCTGGACCACTTTTTTAAGCCTCCAGGATTTCACCACAGATGGCGCCACCGCCGCTAGGTGGTTTGAGCCCGTGATAAATGTAGGGTTGTGTCTTGGTTGTATTGGTTTGTGTCTTGGATACATCATTGCGCCTTGGATGCACCATGTGTTGCGCCTAAATGTAGGCTTTTGGTTTTGAACTAATATTAGTAATAATTAAAGTTAACGCTAGGAAATTTTTGTTCATGCCAATGGATTCTAGATGGTTGGGGTGGGGCTATTAGGGGGGATGAAATTTTCATCAGCAATCCTCTACGGGCTCTGGTTTTCGAGATATTAGCGATTTTACCTTTTCTTTTATAGTTAATATTATTAATAATTCAAGCTACCTAGGATAGTTTTGTTCATGCCAATAGATTCTAGATGGTGTTAGAGGGGCGTGGGTTAGAGGGGGGACGAAATTTTCATCAGAAATCCTCTACGGGCTTTGGTTTTCGAGATATTAGCGATTTTACCTTTTTAGATATAGTTAATATTAGTAATAATTCAAGTTTTTTTCGCTCATGGGGGTGCTGCGTCTAAATGTAGGCTTTGTTCAGCATCATTCGAATTTCACAACATGACATCACCATGAACAGATTCTAGAAGATGTCAGTGAGCCGATACTACCAGCATGCTCCGGTACTACGGCTTTGGATGTGTGGTACGATTCTTTTGGAAGTTTTTTGCTTCACTTTTCGCCCACACGTGGCAGCATGCTACGGTTTTGGGAAGTTTTTTGCTTCACTTTTTGGATGTGTGGTGCGCCTAAATGTAGGCTTTTGTTGTTTTCAAGTGTTGCGCCTGGTTTTGAATTAATATTAGTATGATTTTTCTTGAGCGCCTAAATGTAGGCTTTTGGTTTTGAACTAATAATTAAAGTTAATAGTAGGAAATGTTTGTTCATGTCAATGGATTCTAGAGGGGTGGTATGTTGGGTGGATAATAAAGAGAGGGAGGGGGGGGGGGTAATGAAATTTTCATCAGAAATCCTCTACGGGCTCTGGTTTTCGAGATATTAGCGTATTAATATTTCACGTTATTTTTGCTCATGGAAATGGATTCTTGGTGGTGTGGGGTGGGAGGGGGAACGAAATTATCATCAGAAATCCTCTACGGGCTTTGGTTTTCGAGATATTAGCGACATCTGTTTGGGCGCAAACGCCATTTCTTCAGTAAGGTACCTGTGGCGACGCTTTTGTTCGGTTTGGTTGAATGACCAGTTGAGTGTGCTCACGTTGGATTACAAACACCGCTGTAACCGCTACATTTTAACTCTGACAAATTATATTCCGAGATACCTTGCTGAGTACAAAATGGCTTTAGCTAGGTAGGCGAAGAATATTTGATAAATAAAAAAAATAGATTTTTTCTCTTTGTCAATTTGTTTCTTAACGATGTACAACCAATAATAAAAGGATTTAATAAAATTTAAAAGAAAAAGAAAATAAAATAATATTCTTATATGTTCTAGCTTACTCTACAGCTTACCGGAACGAAATAGATGATATTCCTTTCAGTTTTTTTTAATAAACAATTTCACAAGCTTTCAGTCTAAGAAACCGGATTACAGGACAAATATTTAAAGAAACGGACTCACAAGTTACAGAAAAGGATTAGCGGCCTATAGCATCATGTGCGGCTTTACAATAGCCACGCTCATCTGTGCTATCTTCTCGAGATATCACTCTCGTATCAATCACAATTGGAGTCTGGTAGGTGTTAGCGATTATTGATGCCGTCGTCATACTAGACAACGTTAGTTCTGTCTAGGTGGGACCGACTTAATTTTACATCAACGTTTGCCAATTATCCGTCCGGAAACGACAACTGTAACCTCAAGATACTGTGGAACTAACCCAACACTACCATATCGTGACAAGAAATACATCTGTTTAGTGACGATGCTGGATGGTTTCACCTATAAGATATTAGTCGACTACCTTACCATCAGCACGAAGATTGTATATTATACCGTCTATATAGAGCTAAACACACAATGGGATCTGTACCTGAACAAAGTAAAATGTCAAATCAAAATGTATTATTGCGATAACATTTTGTTATAACGCACAATTATTGCGAATAAAACCAAAACTGGTGACCCCGACGGGAGCAGCAATCTTCACAAGAGCATAAGAAAAGGTTAGATAGTATAGGTTTCTATTATTAAATTTATATACCTATATATATACACACACCTTTTATAAAAATAAATACACAATAATATATATTACTTTTGTGAACCGGCTGTGTTCAGCAAGTTATCTCGAAGTACGGCTTTTCGTTATTTTTCAGCATTCACCTTTCTCTACTGAATTGTTACCTCGTTTAATACTCTCAACTGGCTTTAGAAAATGACTAATAACCACACAGAAGACGGCAATTTATTACAGGTTGGTTCAGACTCGACTGATAGTCGACTCTCGAACATGGCCACGTTGTCTGGTGAGGCGTCTGCGGATACCACCCATCCAGCGGTACTGGGCGCAGTGTCCATTAAAGCGCCACCATTTTGGAAACATAATCCAGGCTTATGGTTCCTCCAGCTCGAGGCACAATTTGAATTGGCGAATATCTCTCAAGATAAAACCAAATTCTACCATGTAATTGGTGTCCTCGACGAGGATGTTATACGACTAGTCAGCGACGTTGCTTACGAACCCCCAGCTTTAAACAAATTTCTAAAGTTGAAAGAGACTCTGATTTCAAGGTTTTCAGGTAGTGAAAATCAGAAGCTTAAGCAGCTTCTAACCGAACTGTCACTAGGTGACTCACAACCATCTCAATTGCTTCGAGAGATGAGAGCGCTCAGTAAAGGCAAGTTGAGTGAAGAGGTGCTCAAATCCCTGTGGCTGCAGCATTTACCGACGCACACGCAAGCAATACTAGCATGCAATCCGGGAACACTCGAGAATTTGGCAACATGTGCCGATAAAATCTCGGAAGTCAACCCGAGGCAGGAAGTATTCTCTGTGTCCTCCCTCTCAAATAGTCAGCCAACGTTAGAAGAGCTGACACGTAAGGTACAAAACCTTACAAAATTAGTGGAGAAATCATTAAACTTTCACCGGGACTCCTCAAATCATAGGCAGGCCAGAAGCGAGTCTAGACATAGAACAGGGTCCCGCCATTCGACACCAGCTCACAATTCAGGACAATGCTGGTACCATAAAAAATTTAGTGATAAAGCATGAAAATGCATCCCTCCATGCAGCTTCAAACCTGGGCATCAAAGTCCATTGGCCAATGCTGCCATAGCTTATGGGGAATCCCCAAATTAAAATGCCCTCTGCCTTTGACGACAGGTGGAAGAGGCATATCTAATAGTCGTCTCTACATTCTTGATAGGTCCTCCAGGAAACATTTTTTGATAGACACAGGTGCAGACGTCTCCGTCATTCCCAAATCTTCAATTAACCGCCACCCTTGTACGAATTTACAGCTTGTAGCTGCAAATTCATCCCCGATAAAAACATTTGGAAGAAAGCTTTTATCACTTAACTTAGGTCTACGAAGACCCTTTTCATGGCAATTCATCATCGCAGATATACCTAAGCCCATATTAGGCGCAGACTTTCTTAGTCATTATGGACTATTGGTGGACGTGAAAAGTAAGTTATTAATTGATCCACTTACTTCCTTAAAATCTACTGCTCAACGTGCAGTATGCCAGACAGCAAATCTTGCTGTCCTTATCAGTCCGCGCACGGTCCCCGAAATCCAAAAACTACTACGGAAATATCAAGCTATCACAGTGGAAGCAAGTTTCATCAAACCTGTAACTCATACAGTTACGCATCGTATTGTTACTAAAGGTTCTTCTATCGCTTCCAAGGTTCGTCCACTCTCTTCTGAAAAGTTAGCGATCGCTAAAAAAGAGTTTGGTTTTTTGTTGAAACAAGGTATCTGTCGACCATCAAATAGTCCTTGGTCCTCACCGTTACATCTGGTAAAAAAGAAAAATGGTGAGTGGAGACCATGCGGAGACTATAGACGACTAAATGCTTGTACGATTCCAGACCGCTATCCGATCCCTCTTATTCACGATTTCATTCATCAATTACAAGATTGCAAATATTTTTCCACTTTAGACCTAGCCAAAGCATATCATCAAATTCCGGTAGAACCCGAAGACATTCCAAAAACAGCAATTTGTACCCCTTTCGGACTCTTCGAGTTCACTCGTATGACTTTTGGCTTATGCAATGCGGCACAATCATTCCAACGGTTCATCCACATGGTCTTACAGAAATTTACATTCTGTTTTGTTTACCTGGACGATATTTTAATCGCCTCCAAATCTGAAATCGATCACTACAACCATTTGGAACAAATTTTTAGCCGCCTACAAGAATCCGGACTTATTTTAAATTTAGAAAAATGCATCTTCTTGCAACCGCAAGTCAAATTTTTAGGACATCTTGTAACGCCGGACGGCATCAAACCTTCAGCGGAACGTGTTGAAGCAATCGTGAATTTCAAAATTCCCGAAACGGTAAAACATTTACGACGTTTTTTAGGAATGTTAAATTTCTACCGCCGCTTCTTACCAGATGCAGCTGAACACCAAGCAGTCCTAAATAGTTACCTGACCGGCTCAAAGAAAGATGGCGCCAGACGAATCAATTGGTCGAACGAATCCAAAGAGGCCTTCGAAATAGTCAAAACACAACTGGCTAAGACAGCTCTTTTAACGTTCCCCGTTGCAGCAGCTGAGTTATCATTATGGGTAGATGCCTCGGATTCAGCTATAGGTGCAGCCATTCAACAAAAAATTGACGACACTTGGCAACCGCTAGGTTTTTATTCTGTCAAACTAAACGGCGCGCAACGCAAATACAGTACTTATGATAGGGAACTATTAGCAGCATATAAAGGCATAAAGTATTTTCGATATTTACTTGAGGGTCGTACCTTCATTCTATATACAGACCACAAACCTTTGATTTACGCCTTCCAGCAGAATCCCGAAAAAGCATCACCTCGACAAGTAAGGCATCTAGATCTCATTGGTCAGTTCACTACTGACATCAGACACGTGCCAGGCAAGGATAATGTCGTAGCGGACGCCTTATCAAGAATTGATGAGATCCAACTTCCAGGATCAATCAATTTCGAACTCATCGCCGAAGCTCAAACACAAGATCCCGAATTTAAACAGCTTTTTCAAAATTCCAAGTTTAGATTCGAAAAATATCCAATTTTCGGAAGCAATAAAGAATTATTCTGTGAAATTTCCTCAACGAGAGTTAGACCCTTCATTCCAAAATATTTTAGAATTCAAGTTTTTAAATCTATTCATAATTTGTCACACCCCAGCATACGTACCACCAACAAAATGGTCACAGCTAGGTATTTTTGGCCCTCCATTAACAAGGATATTAATTCTTGGGCACGTTCTTGCATATCTTGCCAACGATGTAAAGTATCGAGACATGGTAAAAATACACTTGGTACATTCCAAGATTGTTCTGGACGCTTTCAAATTATACATATAGATATTGTTGGTCCTTTACCCCCCTCGGAAGGCTTTAGATACTGCCTTACTATAATTGACAGATTCACACGATGGCCTGAGGCAGTCCCTCTAACGAACATAAACGCTGAAACTGTCGCCCAAGCACTCTTCGAAAGTTGGATAGCACGCTTCGGAGTACCTAGGATAATCATTACCGACCAAGGGTCCCAATTCGAATCCGCATTATTTTCAGAACTCTCCAAATTATTGGGCTTTGAACGAAACCGTACTACAGCCTATCACCCACAGGCTAACGGTTTCTTGGAAAGATGGCATCGCACCCTTAAAGCTTCACTTATGTCAACACAAGAAAAATCTTGGTCTAAGGTTCTACCTCTTGTCCTATTGGGACTGAGAACCACCTTTCGGGAAGAATCCCTGGCTACACCAGCTGAGCTAACTTATGGCGAAAGCATACGTATTCCGGCCGACTTTCTGCAAAATTCACAGTTTCAGCCACAAAATCAATTCGTTATTTCCCTTCGCAATTTCTTCTCCGATGTTAGACCTGTTCCTGCAACTAACCACGCTCGTCAAGTCACCTTTAAATTCAAGGAACTTGACAAATGTTCGCATGCCTTTATAAGGACGGATGCCATTCGAGCGTCACTTCAACCACCTTACGAGGGCCCATTTGAAATATTAAAGCGTTCGAAGAATTTTTTCACCCTGAAGATCAGAAACAGAGTAAGTAACGTATCGATAAACCGTCTTAAACCTTACTTCAATGACGACGAAGCTACAGTTCAGGATCAGCGTCGTTCTAGTCTAACACTCAACACACAACCATCAGACCCTGTTCAGACAGCGTCTGAGGGTTCAATGGTTCAAGAGGAACATTTTGCAGGAAACTCTCAACCAGTGTCGGACGACTACAATGTTCAGACAGACATACACACACACTCTGGTGCACCATTTTCGTCGGGCACCAGGGCACGTAGTATAAGGTTCCTGCAGGACGAGCCTACAACAGTCCCAGTGCAAGTGACTCGGGCTGGACGAACCTCTAGACCTCCCAACCGTTTTCAGTATCGCTAAAACCCAAAGGTTTTGCTGGCAGGGGAGTAAATGTGGCGACGCTTTTGTTCGGTTTGGTTGAATGACCTGTTGAGTGTGCTCACGTTGGATTACAAACACCACTGTAACCGCTACATTTTAACTCTGACAAATTATATTCCGAGATACCTTGCTGAGTACAAAATGGCTTTAGCTAGGTAGGCGAAGAATATTTGATAAATAAAAAAAATTGATTTTTTCTTTTTGTCAATTTGTTTCTTAACGATGTACAACCAATAATAAAAGGATTTAATAAAATTTAAAAGAAAAATAAAATAAAATAATATTCTTATATGTTCTAGCTTACTCTACAGCTTACCGGAACGAAATAGATGATATTCCTTTCAGTTTTTTTTAATAAACAATTTCACAAGCTTTCAGTCTAAGAAACCGGATTACAGGACAAATATTTAAAGAAACGGACTCACAAGTTACAGAAAAGGATTAGCGGCCTATAGCATCGTGTGCGGCTTTACAATAGCCACGCTCATCTGTGCTATCTTCTCGAGATATCACTCTCGTATCAATCACAATTGGAGTCTGGTAGGTGTTAGCGATTATTGATGCCGTCGTCATACTAGACAACGTTAGTTCTGTCTAGGTGGGACCGACTTAATTTTACATCAACGTTTGCCAATTATCCGTCCGGAAACGACAACTGTAACCTCAAGATACTGTGGAACTAACCCAACACTACCATATCGTGACAAGAAATACATCTGTTTAGTGACGATGCTGGATGGTTTCACCTATAAGATATTAGTCGACTACCTTACCATCAGCACGAAGATTGTATATTATACCGTCTATATAGAGCTAAACACACAATGGGATCTGTACCTGAACAAAGTAAAATGTCAAATCAAAATGTATTATTGCGATAACATTTTGTTATAACGCACAATTATTGCGAATAAAACCAAATACCCTAGCGGCCTTAGCCGGAACTACCAGCATGCATTAGCTGGAGAGTTCTAGATATTGGCATGACGTCATCATGGTTTTGCTGCACCTAAATAAGTTTTCTTAGCAGGGAAGTTGTCGATATCAGTATTATCCGAATTTCGCAACATGACATCACCATGAACAGATTCTAGACGATGTCAGTGAGGGTTCTGGGGTATGTGTGTATTGAAAAGTCTTATGTTTTATAAACACTTGTTTTTATTTCCAATAAAATTTCTTATTATAAAAGTATTTCTTATAGCACATTGTCCAATATGAACTTGGCAAGATGGCGCATTTGTGTTAATCTCTATTAGTTTTCCACAGTTGTATTCATCTTCAACGTTAATAATGATTTCACCCTCTCCAACTATCTTCTGCACCCAATGAACTTTTTCAGCTCCCTTTACATATACGGTTTTGTTTCGAAGCAGTGGTTCCACTATAGTGTACAGCTTGTGATACGGTATGTAGCCATCATCCCAGCGGAATCCATGAAAATTGTGTTGAAGCCATTTTACTTGTCTCTTTTTTGCTGAAGTCAAATCTTTGTATTTGAACGGTGGTTGAAATATAAAGTGCTGCATCTGGTTTTCATTGTTTAAAATTGCCAGTTCTTTAGTGATGAATTCATTGAGATTTGTTTTGAATCCTTGGATGTCTACGATGACAGCCATCTTCTTAATTTAACTTTCTAACTTCACTTTTCAGCGGACTGTATTCCACTATTCGATCGTGTAGAAGCAGAAAATATGCTGTTGTATTAGCCGGTATATTTTCAGATGTTTTGAATTCTAGCCTTATATCAACAGGTCCAGTTTTTATTGTTTCGTTTTGATATGAGCAATCAATGACAGCGATCGGAGCATCGGTTTTGAACTTCTCCCATGTGAGGAACGGCTGATACTGATGACCATAGTATGATTGTGTAAACTTTATATACATCTCATACAGCAATGCGTATCTATTCAAATCAAATTTCAAATTCAAATCATCATAGGGATATGATTCTGAGTTCAAATGAACTGTAACATTGGTGAGTTTGCAGTGATCAAACTTGCTTGCATCTTTGGTTTTGTCGTTCCTTCGATCCGTTTGTAATGCTAAGATGATAAATCGAGGTTTCTCCAGTTGAGTGGAAGTCTTAACTGACCAGGTTTAATGCGTGGATTCCGGTAGTACTGGATACTCATATATGTCCCAGCTGCGGAATGGTATTTGTATCGGGCGACCTCTCCGGATAATTTTAAATAGTTGCAGCTTTTCATCATCGGATACTGTAACATGCGGAATGCTCCATTGAAGTTTGGTAATTTCAATTTTCACCACATCAGTTGGTGATATAATGGCATTATCGTCTGTCCTGCTCCGGATCAATATGAGTTCATGTTTGGAATTTATCACAATTTTCTTGTAATCTTCAGCGAATCCCAATAAATATTTCAGAGGTACACAATAGTTAAACAGTCCATTGGCTGGTATAACGGATGAATCTGGTGACCAGCTGCCGTTCAGTAGTATCCTGCTTACATTTGCATTTAGCGATACGTAGTTTTTTAATGTTGTCGCAATCCCAAGATTTCTTGTACGATCGATTTCCACTGCATTCAATTCATAGCGTATTTCCTCAAAAAGAAATGGTAGAGCGTTGTTAGCTAATTTTGCGGTTGCTGAAACGGTTCCATCCAGCTTTGTTAGCGACCCCTCAAAGTAAAGAAAACTCCTGCTGGGTATAAGATTCAAGTCCTGATGTTGTACAGAGATACGGATTTCATCGCTATTTTTAAATGATGTTAGAAATGGTGAATAGGAGTGATGTTCAAATTTAGTAACACTGTTATCAAAGCGAGCGTCTGGTGCAATATCTAGTATTCCTTTATTCATTGTTTCAGCGTTAAGCGTATCGATTGTAAATATGCTGTATTTGCAGGTGTTAATGTAGGTATTGGCCGCTTTAAGGTTGTCCGCTGACTAATGATCTTGTCTGCTCCGAACTCGTATTTATTATTATTGTATATCAACATGCTGTGGCTTCAAATGTAACCTGATGGTTATAGTCTGTCCTCTGAAGTTGATTAAGTCACCGTCTTGGTCAAAGAGCTTCAATGTTAGAGAACTTATACGTTTGGTGTTCACAGGCAAATAGATTACATTTTTGGGTACCTCCACTATTTTATACCCAGGCCCCACGTTCGGTGAAAACTCGTGGAGAGTGTGTACTTGTGTGTTGTTGAAGAATGATCCTGATATAATATTACATTCGATGCGTGCAGTATTTACTTTAATGATGTTGACTGGCAACTCCGATGTATGCACTATATTAGCAGATAAGTTTCTTTTACTGAATCCTAGCAGAGGAGCTATGGATCTCTGTTTTTCAAAATGTATTTCTTCAGTTGCCTTAACTTCACTCTTCAATGTATTATTGTTAGCCTTTATTGTAACCTTTATCCTTCTCCCTTCTATATCCAAGTATCCTTGTACATATTTTGCTATATCATCAATCTCATAGGATCCAACAGGTATCTCAACAACCTCATTCCCTACATGAACCAGATTATTGCTCACATCAATATTTGGTATAGAGTTGTATGTTTGAAAATCAATTAATCCACAAACATAATCCGTTGCTAGCTCCAGCGGAGGAAAGTACTCAGCAGTGAGTAGAGATGAATTTCCCGTGAGAGTAAGTGTTAATGACATGGCGGTTGATAATGAACTGTCACAATTTCAATATAGATACATTTATTTATAGATAATAATTAATGGATATAACAATTATATAAAAACTCTAAACATAAGTGACCGCAAACTACTGCATCATAATTCTGATAAAAACTGTAGTTGTACGTAATATTACTACCCAAGTAGTTTATGAGTTCCTGTGGTAGTTGGAGATTGCCAAAGCTATCAAAGTATTCGATGTTATCACCTTTCTTGTAGTACGCTACCCAGTGTGTACCTGCTCCAGTTGAGATGTCCAAGTTAACAATACCGCTTTCTCGCTTCCATGGCTCTTTAGGAAGATTATCACGCATAAATACTCCTCTGAAGTGTGGCAAGTGTGTGGTATATTTGCGAAGATCCAACTCGTTTAGCGGTCGTTTGGGTAGCGTCTTTAATAGTTTTTTGGTTAAAATTGTAAATTGAGGCCAAGTCATTTTCTATACGGCTTCAAGAACAGCCCGTTTCCGTCTTTACCAACCGCTATAGTTTCCATTGCTTGGTTATGACGTTTGCTTTCTTCCAATTTTGCCTTTGCCGCACTGGTATCATTTACTGCTTTAGCTATGCCTGCTGCACCTCCCGATAGTGCTCCCAATGCTGAAAGCCCAGCAAACAACGGGATGAGGAACGGAAGTGCTCCGCCAACCTTTGGTACAGGTATCACTCGTGGAGTTTTAATTGATTTCTTCTTTCTTTTCACAATATTTTTAGCTGCACTAAGAGCTATTTTTGTAGCTTCCATCAAGTCTTTTGGTTTTTTTATTTTTAAAATCTTACGTGCATTTCGTACTGCTTCTCGGAATGTGGGTTGGCGTTTATTTTTAGCCTTAAGACCCATACCTAGCTTAATTTTAGCCTTCATTGCGTTTGTTATAAGCCAGGCATTGGCACGTTCACTCAAATTTGCATCCGTAGATTTTGCACGCTGCCAAGCTTTTTCAGCTAATATTTTATCAGCTATATGTCGATCACTTGTATCTTTATGTCGCGAGTATGCTATATCGTGTTCTTTGCAGGCTGCGTCCAATGGATTAATGCCCGGATCTCCTCTCGCCAATCTTTTTTGTAACTTTGTTCCTGGTCCACAGTACTGGTATCCCGGTAGATGTAATTCTACAGGTAATTCCTTGATGATTGAATTTAATAGTCCGTTGCCCCCTTTCAAAGATTTTCTGGAGCGTTTCGATTTGTGATCCGACATCTTATAAGGTTCCGATGATTCTGTTGAAATGTAATATAAACAGGTATACTTATAGGAATCCCGTTAGTCTTCAATATGCGGTTCATTAAACAACAACAAGCTTTTCCTGTTCGAAATGCTGATGTAGCTGTTATGAAGGTGAAAAAGAAGCATGGGCCCCTATTGCCTAATAGTATAAGGAGCATCATTGTTGGACCATCGAATTGTGGAAAAACTAAGGTTATGATAAGTTTGCTGGAACATCCCAATGGTCTGAGGTATAAAAATGTTTACATATATTCAAAATCGTTGCATCAACCAAAGTATGAATACTTGAAGCGAGTGATGACCCCCATATCAGGATTGGGGTATTATACATTCTCAAACAACTGCGACGTTCTACCTCCAGAGGAAGCCAAATCACATTCAGTGTTTATTTTCGATGATGTAGCATGTGAAAAGCAAGATAATGTGCGATCCTATTTTTGCATGGGTCGCCACGAAGATATAGACAGCTTCTATCTCTGTCAAACATATACGCATATACCAAAGCACTTAATACGTGACAATGCTAATTTAATCATCTTATTCAAGCAAGATGTCTTGAATTTGAAACATATCTATAATGATCATGTGAACACAGACATGAAGTTTGATAAATTTCGAAGAGCCTGTGCTGAGTGTTGGGAGGATAAATATGGTTTCTTGATGATTGATAAGGATAGCTCATTAAACAAGGGGCGCTACCGTAAAGGATTTGATACCTTCATTGTACTATAAAAGGATGAAACATGCGAAACCTTCTTAAGTCGAAGTTGTAACTCAGTCGAAAGCACACCGAGTCCTGTAGACCTGCTGATTAAAGCTGTTCACCGATTATCGGACCTGTTTGAAAAGCTGTTAACGTGTTATCAGAGCTGTTTGAAAAGCTGTTAACGTGTTATCAGAGCTGTTTTAAAAGCTGTTAAGCTGTTATCAGAGCAGTTAAGCTGTTTAAAAGCTGTTAAGCTGTTATCAGAGCTGTTTGAAAAGCTGTTAAGCTGTTAAGCTGTTATCAGAGCTGTTTGGAAAGCTGTTAAGCTGTTATCAGAGCTGTTTGGAAAGCTGTTAAGCTGTTATAAGAGCTGTTTGGAAAGCTGTTAAGCTGTTATCAGAGCTGTTTGAAAAGCTGTTAAGCTGTTACCAGAGCTGTTCGGAAATCTGTTAAGCTGTTATCGGAGCTGTTTGGAAAGCTGTTAAGCTGTTACAGAGCTGTTTGGAAAGCTGTTAAGCTGTTATCAGAGCTGTTTGGAAAGCTGTTAAGCTGTTATCAGAGATGTTTGAAAAGCTGTTAAGCTGTTACCGGAGCTGTTCGGAAAGCTGTTAAGCTGTTATCAGAGCTGTTTGGAAAGCTGTTTACCTTTTATCAGAGCTGTTTGAAAAGCCGTTATTCAGTTAATATCGAAGATGAATGAAAATCTATTAAAAGAACTCATCAAGACAAGGAATGCAGTGCGAAAGAAATTTAAAGCTTTAAGGATGGGAAGGATTGAAGCAGAAGCTCAACTTGTAGAAACCTTTAAGCCAATCACTAAACCCTTAAAAGAGTTTGTTAGAAGAGTCAAATACGAGCCACCGGATAAAGCCAAGTTTGAGACAAAAGACACAAAAGAAGAAGAAGAAGAATAAGAAGAAGAAGAAAAAGAAGATGAAGAAGCAAAACAAGAAGCCAATGACATTGTGGAACCTTTTACCCCCCCAAAACGAAAATATGTGAAAATGGAGGCTAGTAGCACACCTATAAATTATGGAGATTATTCCTTAACATCTGAAGAAAAATTCGCAACACCGAAACATTCAAGAACATTGACAGGAAGGTCTCCTGTCACCACCCCCGATACGTCTGGATACATAGTTTCAAACTATTTAAAGCTATTCACTGATAAAAGCCCTAAAATTGATCCAACCTATGGAGTTTACTATGATGACAACGCGTGGAGAATCGGTAATTCAACGTATGATTTTGATGATGTAGGAAATATTGTTATCAAGGGGAAGAGCTATAAAACAACTTTGGGGTCATGTGAGCTGCTATTTATGAAAGATCCTGTAAAAAGTCTATATACTAAAGAGGATTTAACTAATTATGGATCTATTTTGCGAGATACCAATGCATATAAACGTGACTATGCTGAAGATGGGCAAATAAAGGGTACTAGAGCGGCTAAGTATAAAGCTATAATCAGTAAACTTATACAGCATAAAGGCATGGGACTAATGCGTCTGCCTAAAGAAAACATTGATCACATTTACTGGGATGATCCAAATGAATTAGTGGATAGACTGCGTCTTCTAATGGCATCAAAGCAGGCTGGAAACACCAGTCACAACAATGAAATTGTATCTATCCTGGAGGAGTTGCGAAAAGCGGATATTATGGTTTAAATACTACTTCATTACCATACTTCATCACAATCTACAGATGAGCGTTGACAAGTTTGGACGTTTCTCTAAGCGAGGATATCTTGGGAAGGCAGGTGAACGTGGACCAACAGGAGCTCAGGGACCAGCCGGTAAACAAGGAATTCAAGGACCAGATGGTAAACGAGGAGCTCAGAGTCCAGCTGGTGAACAAGGAGGGCGGGGTATTGGATTTAATTTAACGATAAACGGAGACTACGATCTAAACTCAAAGTGTATAAAACGACTTGGTGAACCCTTTGAAAATGATAATGCTACTACCAAAGACTATGTTGACAACAAAATTAAAATAAGTGTTGAAGAAATAAAAAAAACTATTAATATAGAGGAGACAAATTTAACGCTATATATCAACGATGAAATCGCGAAGATTGAAAACTATCTGTTTACTTCAGTAATAAATAAGAAAGACTTGACACCAAAAGATGGTTTATATGAGTAAAAACTCTTGAGAAATCTGTTTCATTTATAATTACGATGAGTAAGAGACAAGTGGTAAATGAGCTGGATAAACCAGCGAGAAAAAATTTTAGACGACGTCGTGTGATTATCAAAGGACTAGATGACTTGTGGCAGGCAGACTTGGGAAATGGATCCCTACAAGTATGTGAACAAGGGTTACCGCTATCTGCTGGCAGTAATTGATACACTCTCCAAATTCCAATTCCAATTAAAAGAAAAACTGGTGCAGAAGTAAGAGATGCCATGCAATCTATATTAAGCGAGGGACGAATACCTAAAAATCTGCAGACTGATGATGGAAAGGAATTCTACAACAGCCTCTTTAAAAATCTAATGCTGAAGCATGCAATTAATCATTACTCTACGTACAGTTTCCTCAAAGCATCAATAGTGGAACGATTTAACCGAACTCTAAAGGATATGATGTGGAAGGAATTCAGCTTTAATGGAACTTATCAGTGGATTGGTATGGTAAAGAAACTGCTCACTGAATACAACGCAAGGATACATCGAACTACGAAAATGAGACCACGTGGTATCAACACCTCGCATCAGCAATATAAGCATATATTTGAGAAAGGCTATACACCAAACTGGACAGCTGAGAATTTTAAAATTGTTAAAGTTCAAAACACAAACCCCATCACATATCAGCTGGAAGATTATCAAAGAAATCCAATCACAGGAGGCTTTTATGAATTGGAGCTGCTGATAGTTAAACACCCAGACCTATATCTCGTAGAGAAAATCTTAAAGAAGAGTGGAGATAAAGCTTACGTTAAATGGCTCGGATTTTCATCAAAACACAATTCTTGGAATAATAACAAAGATGTTTTATAATTTCTTGAAAAACACCTATAACACAATTAAAAATAAATATATATTTATAATACTTTATACATGTAGCTATAATGCAAATTACTTTAATGAATGAAACTAAAACTATAATACATATTTTATTTACACTAGATTTAGATTCTTTCTGGGGTTGCCACTTGTTGATCTGATGAAATGGAGTAATGCCCAAGGTTAAGTATCCGCCGTTCCGCTCATAATATGTCGCTTATTTTCACAAGGACTCATATCCAAATAAATGCACAGCTACACACATCCACCAAGTAGCCCAGCCCAACATACTAAAGTAAACAACTGAAACCAAACTCAAGCTGACAAGTATACTGCCCCCGATATAAATTCGCTTAGGGTATTTCACATCATTACTTAAGCCGTATACATTCTACCCAAGCCTTGGTATAGGTAACGTAGCCGAATCCAACACACCACAGACAATCCTAGTCATAGTATCAGATATTGCCACTAAGCTCTCAGCCAACCTCCAGTACCTATCCCCAAGCCCAAGATGATGTAGTACCGACTAATGCCACCAGGGGACCTTGCTCAAGAAATGGTGTTTGCACTCGAAAGAGCAACTGTGAATTTTCTCTGCACGCACCCCCAAGACCCAATAATAATAATAATTTGTTGATATCTACAACTTCCCTGCTAAGAAAACGTGCAGGATTTGAAAACAGCAAAACCATGATGACGTCATGCCAATATCTAGAACTCTCCCGCTAATGCATGCTGGTAGTTCCGGCTAAGGCCGCTAGGGTACCTTACTCAAGAAATGGCGTTTTGCGCCCAAACAGATGTCGCTAATATCTCGAAAACCAAAGCCCGTAGAGGATTTCTGATGAAAATTTCGTTCCCCCTCCCACCAAGAATCCATTTCCATGAGCAAAAATAACTTGAAATATTAATACGCTAATATCTCGAAAACCAGAGCCCGTAGAGGATTTCTGATGAAAATTTCATTACCCCCCCCCCTCCCTCTCTTTATTATCCTCCCCACATACCGCCCCTCTAGAATCCATTGACATGAACAAAAATTTCCTACTATTAACTTTAATTACTAGTTCAAAACCAAAAGCCTACATTTAGGCGCTCAAAAAAATCAATTATTACTAATATTAATTCAAAACCAAGCGCAACACTTGAAAACAACAAAAGCCTACATTTAGGCGCACCACACATCCGAAAAATTGAAGCAAAAAACTTCCCAAAACCGTAGCATGCTGCCACGTGTGGGCAGAAGTGAAGCAAAAAATTTCCCAAAACCGTAGCATGCTGCCACGTGTGGGCCAAAAGTGAAGCAAAAAACTTCCAAAAGAATCGTACCACACATCCAAAGCCGCAGTACCGGAGCATGCTGGTAGTATCGGCTCACTGACATCTTCTAGAATCTGTTCATGGTGATGTCATGTTGTGAAATTCGAATGATGCTGAACAAAGCCTACATTTAGACGCAGCACCCCCATGAGCGAAAAAAACTTGAATTATTACTAATATTAACTATATCTAAAAAGGTAAAATTGCTAATATCTCGAAAACCAAAGCCCGTAGAGGATTTCTGATGAAAATTTCGTTCCCCCTCTAACACCATCTAGAATCTATTGGCATGAACAAAACTATCCTAGGTAGCTTGAATTATTAATAATATTAACTATAAAAGAAAAGGTAAAATCGCTAATATCTCGAGAACCAGAGCCCGTAGAGGATTTCTGATGAAAATTTCATCCCCCCTAATAGCCCCACCCCAACCATCTAGAATCCATTGGCATGAGCAAAAATTTCCTAGCGTTAACTTTAATTATTACTAATATTAGTTCAAAACCAAAAGCCTACATTTAGGCGCACCACATATCTATTTAAGGAAACCGTAGTACGGGAGCATGCTGGTAGTTCCTGCTAATGCCGCTAGGGCGCAGTCTAGACCAAATGACACATCCCGATAGTACCGGTTAATCCCGCTAGGGCGCAGTCGAGACTCAATGAAACCAAAAGCCTACATTTAGGCGCAACACATATCTATTTAAGAAAACCGTAGTACGGGAGCATGCTGTTAGTACCGGCTAATGCCGCTAGGGTGCAGTCAAGATCAAATTATACATTTCGGTAGTACCGATTAATCCCGCTAGGGCGCAGTGGACACTCAATGCAACCAAAAGCCTACATTTAGGCGCAACACATGGTGCATCCAAGGCGCAATGATGTATCCAAGATACAAACCAATACAACCAAGACACAACCCTACATTTAGCACGGGTTCAAACCACCTAGCGACGGTGGCGTCAACTGTGGCGAAATCCTGGAGGCTTAAAAAAGTGGTCTAGAACTCTTATAGTTTATCTACTCTTGTAAATAAAAATTGTTTTATGGTTATAATGCCATTTATTGAAATAATTTGTTTTAATTACATTATAGTTTAAATCGATAGTCTTTTTTTCTTAAGTTCACGAAAACCAAAATGTCAAAGATATAGACTGATCCTTATGCCTTTAGGCCAAGATGGCTTTAGAAAATTTCTTGTGCACAATTTTCATAAATAACATCTCTCCGTCTTTATTTTTTGCGATCTTTGTTGGAATATCCTGATTTTTCTAGCTGTTGGTAGGGGACAGTCGACTCGTTTTTGGATGAAAAACTTTCTTCTTTATTTCTAGAAATCATCGATTTCATAGATGTAGACTGAGCCTTATATGAGTATTCTTTACGACTTTCGTCCGTAGGCTTTAGAAGGTTTGTAGTATCCTTAGAACTCATGTTGAAATTATTACGAAATTAGCTTGCCAACACGGGCTGTTTAGGTAAAGAGCAAAACATCAAATGAAAAACAAGTTATGAAACTATTATTTATATGTATTTTACACGTGGTCTTGGAGGCAGCAATTTGTCCTTGACCTCTAACGTCACCTTAACCTTTGAAACCGAAAGTGTCTGCTCTTGGGTGACCTTTTGAAACCAACAGTGTCGAATGTTGGAGGCTACAATTTGACCATGATTCAGCTTCGACAAGAATATGGTCATTTGATTTTCGTAATATTGGTGTGGTTGGCCTAATTTTTCTTGCTGTTAAGCCGTTACGAGACCTGTTTTAAAGGCTGTTAAGCTGTCATCAGACCCGTTTGAAAAGCTGTTAAGCTGTTATCAGAGCTGCTTCAAAAGCTGTTAAGCTGCTATCAGACCTGTTTGAAAAGCTGTTAAGCTGTTATCAGAGCTGTTTCAAAAGCTGTTAAGCTGTTATCAGAGCTGTTTGAAAAGCTGTTAAGCTGTTATCAGACATGTTTGAAAAGCTGTTAAGCTGTTATCAGAGCTGTTTAAAACTGCTCAGCTTTTATCAGAGCTGTTTGAAAAGCTGTTAAGCTGTTATCAGAGCTGTTTGAAAAGCTGTTAAGCTGTTATCAGACCTGTTTGAAAAGCTGTTAAGCTGTTATCAGAGCTGTTTAAAAGCTGTTAAGCTGTTATCAGAGCTGTATGAAAAGCTGTTAAGCTGTTATCAGAACTATTTAAAAGCTGTTAAGCTGTTAACAGAGCTGTTTGAAAAGCTGTTAAGCTGTTATCAGAGCTGTTTCAAAAGCTGTTAAGCTGTTATCAGAGCTGTTTGAAAAGCTGTTAAGCTGTTATCAGACATGTTTGAAAAGCTGTTATCAGAGCTGTTTAAAAGCTGTTCAGCTTTTATCAGAGCTGTTTGAAAAGCTGTTAAGCTGTTATCAGACCTGTTTAAAAGGTGTTAAACTGTTATCAGAGCTGTTTGAAAAGCTGTTAAGATGTTATCAGAGCTGTTCGGAAAGCTGTTTATCTGTTATCAGATCTGTTTTGAAAAGTTGTACAGAATCCCCTGCGGCGTAGTTGATTATAAGAAAGTAAGGTTGTGGCCTCCAAGACACACACTTCCGGATCAAGGTCAAGGACAAAATGCCCTTTTGGGTTCAAAGGTAATGACAGAGGTCAAGATCAAACCCACATGTCAACGTATTTTCTCACACTCACGCTCAACCTAGCATTCTAGGTAAAAGGCTCAATCGCCCGAGAGCCCTCTGTAGTAGGCAAATATTATTAAAGAATACCTTCAGGAGTTCTGGAATTAGCAGGGAAATTGAATAAAAAAGAATAACATATATAAAATATCATTATTGATTTAATATAATTTAAAAAAATATTAGCATTTAATTCTTAGTGTATCATTCTATTGTTGGGCTTCCTGATTTCAATATATCTATAACATATTCTTTATTTTCCAATAATGTATATCTTAGGCTTAAGACTTGGACTATAATACAATTAAAACAAATTACTTCAATAAATGGAATTATAACTATATGTAATACATTTTTTTATTTACAATACACTAGACTTAGATCATATGTTTTCTGCGGCTGCTCCCTGTTACTCTGATGGAATTAAGTAATGGTTCCCAATGGTAGAGTATTCGTTGTGCTATTACCATTTAATTCTATGGTTGGGCTTCCTTAATTCAATGTTAATTTTTTCTTTCTCACATTCAGAAATATGTGATGCTAATTCTTTAGCAGAATAAAAATAGAACAAACATCTATCGCATATATACAATCCAGCCTTATGTTTTGAAGTTTGTTTCCATGCAAGCCGTGAAAGATTTTTAATCCAGCAGAAATGAAACCTGTTATTACTTTCATCATAATCATCATCATCATCATCATCATCATCATCATCATCATCATCATCATCATCATCATCATCATCATCATCATCATCATCATCATCATTATCATCCTGCTCATAATTATTTTGTATCATTAATAGATTCACATGTCGCTTCATCTTGTGTTTCGTTGGTCTAACTAGAACAGTGGTGATGGAACGCTCTTTCTTTAGGATGAACACGTTTATTGATATATCGTTCTGGTCCTCAAATTGTTTAATCTGTTCAAGCGTCATAGGAAATGTTATTCCAGTTAAATTTTGCACAGTCGAATAATGTGGATATGATGATGTCCTGGAGGAGTTAATATTTCCAGGGCATAGTGCTGATGTCACGGCCCAAGCGAAGCATGCTTTATCAATATTTTTTACATTAATGCAAGCTTGCTTTAAAGCAATCTCCTTCGGTAGAGGTATGTACGAAGATCCTCGGTGCTGTTCAAATTTGTTGATATGTACTGCTGAATGTATAATGGAGTCCAATGTCCAGCCGCTATCTTTTTCTCGAAACTCATCCAGCTGAGTGAGTATTGAATCCAAAATGTTAACTTTATACCACTCATTTAAATTATCATCTACATTGATTGGAGCAGTTCTTGCTTGTAAATGTTTAATATCTTTTATAACTTCATTGTCATCGATATCCTTAACAAAATCAGCACACAACTTTGTATTAACTTTAATATTGAGATGGCGTTTTAAAATATTCTTAATACGGCGTATAAATAAATCACCAGCATCCTGCATAAATAGCTTAGGATCTGTATGGTTTATATTTACAATAATTCCAACTCTAATTCTGTTTGTGAATACTGATCTTATTTCCTCCCACTGTACAAAATCACTTTTTTTTACACGCTGAGTAATTCCTTCACCTCGACTGGTGGCTTTCAGTAACACTCTCGGCGATTTAGTCTGTCCAATACAGCTCTCCATATGCCGTTTTGTACCACTCCTTTTACTAAAAAAACTTTCATTTATTAGCGCGGTTGAATTTTTGTTTGACCTATCGCTGAGGCTCACCAAAATTGACTGATGCCTCCTATCATTTTACATTAATATCTAGTACCGCCTTCTTTCACCAAAGCCTTAAACTGAACCCACTCTCAAACTAATGCTTTCATGTTTTTTTTACCACCCCAATAACCTTCATGTGGTCTATTTTTAGATATTGAATTTCATAACATGCTGCAATGATCACGATTTCCACTGCTCGTGCTCAAAACAAGTATTAAAATGTTCTTGACATCGATTCAACATTTTTATGAATTTCAACTATATTTAAATCTTGGTAAGGTAGTCGTGAAACTATTTTGCTTCAATCAAATAAGGACATATACCACCAATCTAGTGCATAACATACATCGATTCAATCCCCATATCACCTATGAAGGTTTTTCTTTTACACTACACAACATTAAATTAATTCATCTCAGTGTTACATACATACATATCCACAGCTAGGAAGTATATGACCAAGTCCCGAGTGAGATGTTCACTAAAGCTTCTTAATGTGTTAGAGCAAGACAGATGATAAGAAATATCATTGGATTTTGCTGCCGAACTCTCATAGCCTAACACAGACATTTGCTCTGGATCGCTTTTTGGATATGAAATATAGAGAAAAAAGTTTATAACTTAAGATATAAAAATAGATAATGAATTTGATGTGGATAAATATTGTGTGAAAAATTGATTTGGTATATATTATTTACAGTTGTTGTTGTTTTTCAGTAGAGAAATTGGAAATCTTATATTTTCAACTTTCACTACTCATCTACAACATATTCCACATATTACTCAAAGCTCTGAAGTACTCATCTAAGGCAACATATTATACTATATTAATATAATAACTCAACCTTCTTTCATTAAAACTTTTAATTTAATCAACTCCCAACCTACTTTCATGGTAAGATTTAAAGATGAATAAATAATACTTCCAAATCCTACTTGAATTATATCATCACTCTCAACAACGAGGTCTTCACTATTGAACTTGAAGCATTATCAACTTTTTTCCGACCTTCCTGATACTCGTACAACACCATTTCGAGGAGATAAATACCAAATACCATACATCAAAATTTTTAACTTAATACTTAACTTACAGTACCTACTCTAAACCTCTTACTACGATCTTCACTATGGACACTTTCAGGCTAGGCTAACAAGGTACTCTAGAAAGATTTCGTGTGGCATAAACATAAACATAAACATAAACATTCCTTTATTAGAGCACCCGTGCCAAAGACACGCAAAGCGTTGGGCACATCATAGCCATTTACAAAGTAGATACACATTTTAGAAAAATAAATCATAAGAGAACATAGAGAAAACATAATAGCATGAATTAGTAATTAAAATACAAAAGTTGCATTATAGCAAAACACAAAAAACAAGAAACAGGAGTACATAGTGTAGTATAGTAATGTAGAGTGTGAAAATTACATTAAGCAAACTAGTAATAGATATAATAGATATAATAGATAGCTTAATAGCTACGAGGCATAAGCAGCCAAGTGAAGTAGACATTAATTAGAATAATAAAAATAACTTAAAATAAGAGAACCTAAGGGAAATATATACACAGAATATATTCTAGAGAGCTATAATAAAAAAAGAAAAAACGTTGAGCAAACAATAAAAATGGTAGAGGAGAAAACTTAGTATATATACAGTATATGAAATATTTAATAATAAAAGCAGCATAGATAGCAAACAATGAATTACTGAATCAATAAAGTAAGACAATGAAATAGTACCAATGAAACAATGAAGTATATAAGGGGGATTAACAAATCAATGACGTGAAAGAAAAGCAACACAGTATAAAATAAAATAATTCCTATTTAATGAACAATTCTAAACATTAAAACGGAGCATATAGTATGGTGTGATGTGATCATGTGATCATGTGTGACTTGCACTACCATGACCAAGCTGACGAAAATTGAAAGTTGATAAATTTATTATGTACATGCATATAAGTAGAGATATAAGTAGGATAAAGAGATATTCTAGGGGAACAACCACATGATTCCCACTGAATATAATACCATCAGGGGGAAACGATGTTGAATTAATTTGATTTGTTTTGAGTTTTGTATTATTAATATTATTGTGATAGTCAGTATATAGACCTGAAGTAGGATTTATGAAAAATTTATGTAGTGGAAGACGATCAGGAAACCGCACTCAAGAACTCAATAGCCGCTGACTTAAATGAATTCAGCGATGCACTACGCCTGACATCCTCAGGAAGCTGATTCCAAATAGTCGCACCACGCATGAAAGTGCTTCTCCCTCCGTATTGCGAGTTGACCCTGGGAAGGACAATCCTAAACCGGTTCCGCAAACTCCAGCTGAACCTCCCAGCAACGTAGCCGGGTAATAAGCCATGTCTAGCCTTGAAGATACACATAAGCGTACTCAGAACATACATGCTAGCCAGTGGACAGGGGAGGAGCACCTCCATGAGCTGTGAGGGGACATGTGATCTGCGTTTAAGACCAAAGACATATCTAGCACAAGCCTTGAATGCACGAACAAGTTTGTTAATATTACCACAGGATAAAGGGAATAACACAATATCAGCGTAGAAGAAATGTGGTAGGATTAGAGCTGAGAAGAGTCTTGTGCGAGTGACCTCGTCAAAGTGCTGGGAGGCAGCGTAAAGCGAACGCAAACCATAATACACTCTAGCGCAGATCTTATTAACTTGAGGCTCCCACGTGAGGCCCGGATTCATAAGAACACCTAGATTAGAGACCACTCTAGCCGAGAGCGTAATGTTGTGGCCCAAGATGCACAAATCAGGCAGTTCAGACAAATCAGCGACATTTGAAGCTCGCACTGATTATACCATGGCTTGCGTTTTGGAGGGATTAAGGGACAAGCCATTATCAAGAGACCATCCAGCGATCCTAGAAAGTGTCCTGTTAATGACATCTACAGAATCTTTGAGACGATTCCTTGCGGCACCATGATAGATTTGCAGATCGTCCGCATAAATATGAAATTTTACTTCACCCAGAACCGTGTTAATATCATCAATGAAGAGAGTGAACAGGAGAGGGGCCAACACAGCCCCCTGCGGAACTCCATTCACAACTGGTCTCATCGAGGAGTGTGAGTCATTACAATTAACCATAAATCGTCGGTTATTCAAATAGCCACCAATCAAACCACACGCTGAGGTAGAGAACCGAAAACGAGCCCTAAGCTTATCAATCAGCAAAGAATGCGGGACAGAGTCGAAGGCCTTACTGAAGTCCAGCAACACATGGATTACACTATTACCATTGTCACAAAGATCCCGAATACCCGCAGCAACATCAAGAAGAGCAGTGCTCGTCGAATGACGCCTCCTAAAACCAGATTGAAAATTTGATAATAAGTTATGTGTACTAATATGCGAGGTAATTTGTTCCACCATGAGGAACTCAAGTACCTTGGAAATGGTAGGCAATACTGTGATAGGTCGCCAGTCGGAAATATCGGAAGGAGAGTTGACTTTGGGGATAGGAGTGATCATTCCAACCTTCCAATGGTCAGGAAAGTTTGAAGATGACAACAATCTGTTAAACAAATGACAGATAATTGGCAAGATAAAGGGCAAAATTCTTATATAGAATTTAAGAGGGACATCATTATAACCAGTTGCATTAGACTTCATACCGCTGAAAGCATTTACTATCTCGATCTCCGACACCCCAGTGAAGCTAAATACATCAGTGGCACTAGACGTACCGGAATCATCAGAAGGCGAGCTGAGAGAATGCGTGGCAACACTGGTCATGCCATTACACCTTATCACCAAAAATTTGATGAGAAGTCTTTTACTGTACCCATACAACTTTCACTACTCATCTAAGCAAACATATCATACTATATAAGTATCACCTCACATTGATATCATAGGTCATCAAAGTTTTAAATTTAACCCACCCAAAAAGAAATTTTATTGAAAATAAAAAAAACAATTTTTTCATAAAACCTAAGACTTTGCAATACACACATCCCTACATCGAAAATTTTCGGATAAGACTTTAATTTCCATTTCTTCATGTTTCTTAACATGCCAAGCAGCCGTGATCTATTTTTAGATATCGAATATCATAGCATGATCACTCTTGTTTATAAAAGATTTTTAATCCACAACTTACGTTATAGTTGTTGTTGTTGTTTTTTTTTTCAACAAAAGAAATTTTTAAATTATAAGTTCCACTACTCATCTAAGACATCATATCCTATAGATTAATATCAGTTGTTGTTGTTGTTGTTGTTTTCAGCTAAAGAAATTGGGAATCTTACATTAAAAAACATAAATCACTCAACTTGTTTACTTTACTCGGCTGGTGTGCGAATTTGTTTACATTATTCGACTGTGATCACAGCTCCCAAACAACTTCCATTACTCATCTAAGACAAGATATCATACTACATTGATATCCTAACACCACCTTCTTTCATCAAAACAATTAATTAAACCCACTCTCAACCTAATGGTAAGAAAATATTGTGATCACTTCAATAGTATGAAGATAAAATTATCATATTCTTATCAGCTTCACGTGAACTATGATATCGGGGTCAATCAAATCTCATAACAGCATGACTGATTGAGAAATTTTATTGATAATAAAACACTATTCATAATAAAATGTAAGATTTTCAATACAAACTCCTAGATACAAAAAAGACATTAATCGCTCAATTTGTCTGCTTTACTCGGACGTATTTGTTTACGCAAGATATCAAATTACCAGCCGCCTGGCCACCTTTTCTAATGCTTTAGTTTCCATTACTTCTAATGATTTCATGTGTCGTACCATCCCAAGCAGCCGTCATTTATTTTTACACATCGAATATCATAACATGATCATATAAAAGACACCTACAGATCACAACTGACGTTATAGGTGTTGTTGTTGTTTTTTTAAGCAAAAGAAATTTTCAATTATAACTTCCACTACTCATCCAAGACATCATATCCTACAGATTAATATCAGTTGTTGTTTTCAGCTAAAGTAATTGGGAATATTACATTAAAAAATATAAATCGCTCAATTTGTTTACTTTACTCGGCTGCTGTGCGAATTTGTTTACATTATTCGAGCGCGAATTTGTTTACTTTACTGGACTGTGCGAATTTGTTTATGCAAGGAATCAAATTAGAAGCATTCCACCTGAAGAGCAAAATTAGGCATTTTCTAATTTCCATTACTTATCTAAGTGAACATATCTACCAACATTCGCTCCAATCAGCTTTGCCTGATCTATTTTTAGATATATCATCACATGGCGCAATGTTTATAAAAGACACCTACAGATTAAGATCATTAAATCTTTAATCCACAACTTCGATTACAGTTGTTGTTGTTGTTTTTTTTTTGTTTTTCAGCTACTAATATTAATTACACCTGAGAAGGTAAGATCGCTAATATCTCGCGTAGAGGATTTCTGATGAAAATTTTACCCCTAGTACTAATACTATTGACATGAACAAAAATATGAATTAGTATTAATACTTATTACGCTAACTTTCTAAGGGAATTTCACATTTATTATCTGCATAAATACACAGCTGCACACATCCACCCACGCCTTAGATAACGTTTCCTCAGCCACCAAGTAGCCCAGCCCAACATACCACAGGCACTCGTACTAAAGTAAACAGCTAAAGCCAAACTCAAGCTGACAAGTATACAGCCCCGATATAAATTCATTACTTAATACACATTCTACCCAAGCCTTGGTACAGGTAACATAGCCCAGTCCAAGACACCTCAGGCAGTCCTCGTCATAGTATTATATATTGCCACTAAAGCTCTCAGCCAACCCCCAGCACCCAGACACAGGAGGGGGCACCTCAAGGTCAAATTGTAGCCTCCAAGACCAGATCAAACTTAACCAGCAACCTCCACCAATAAAGATTCCCACCACTTCACAAATATTTATAGCTACGATCTCTGAGATGAAAAATAAGCGAGCTCCAGAAACAAAATCAAAGACCTATGCTATTTTCCTATGCTGGAGAGTGCTAAGAGTGATCTCGTATCCCCAAATTGATCTCGTATCCCCAAAACTCGAGATGAAAAACTTAGTGTCAACTTAGAGGCTACGAGTCCGAGATGAAAAATAAGCGAACTCCAGCAACAAGATCGAAATCCTATGCTATTTCCCTATGCTGGAGAGTGTTGAAAGTGATCTCGTATCCCCAAAGTGATCTCGTATCCCCAAAACTGGAGATGAAAAATTTAATGTCAACTTAGAGGCTACGAATCCGAGATGAAAAATAAGCGAACTCCAGAAAAAAATTGAAAACCTATGCTATTTCCCTATGCTGAAGAGTACTGAAAGTGATCTCGTATCCCCAAAATGATCTCGTATCCCCAAAATTCGAGATGAAAAATAAGCGAACTCCATCAACAAAATCGAAATCCTATGCTATTTCCCTATGCTGGAGAGTGCTGAAAGTGATCTCGTATCCCCAAAGTGATCTCGTATCCCCAAAACTCGAGATGAAAAACTTAATGTCAACTTAGAGGCTACGAGTCCGGGATGAAAAATAAGCGAACTCCAGAAAAAAATTGAAAACCTATGCTATTTCCCTATGCTGAAGAGTACTGAAAGTGATCTCGTATCCCCAAAATGATCTCGTATCCCCAAAATTCGAGATGAAAAATAAGCGAACTCCATCAACAAAATCGAAATCCTATGCTATTTCCCTATGCTGGAGAGTGCTGAAAGTGATCTCGTATCCCCAAAGTGATCTCGTATCCCCAAAACTCGAGATGAAGAACTTAATGTCAACTTAGAGGCTACGAGTCCGGGATGAAAAATAAGCGAACTCCAGAAAAAAATTGAAAACCTATGCTATTTCCCTATGCTGAAGAGTACTGAAAGTGATCTCGTATCCCCAAAATGATCTCGTATCCCCAAAATTCGAGATGAAAAATAAGCGAACTCCATCAACAAAATCGAAATCCTATGCTATTTCCCTATGCTGGAGAGTGCTGAAAGTGATCTCGTATCCCCAAAGTGATCTCGTATCCCCAAAACTGGAGATGAAAAATTTAATGTCAACTTAGAGACTATGAATCCGATATGAAAAATAAGCGAACTCCAGAAAAAAATTGAAAACCTATGCTATTTCCCTATGCTGAAGAGTGCTGAAAGTGATCTCGTATCCCAAAATGATCTCGTATCCCCAAATTCGAGATGAAAAATAAGCGAACTCCAGCAACAAAATCGAAATCCTATGCTATTTCCCTATGCTGGAGAGTGCTGAAAGTGATCTCGTATCCCCAAAGTGATCTCGTATCCCCAACATCCAAGACTCAATGGTGCACCCAAGACACAGTGGTGCATCCAAGGCGCAATGGTGTACCCAAGACACAAACCACTGCAGCCAAGGCACAAACCTACATTTAGTACGGGCTCAAACCACCTAGCGACGGTGACGCCATCTGTGGCGAGATCCTGGAGGCTTAAAAAAGTGGGCCAGAACCGGCATAGCTTATCTACTGCAATGTGGATAAAAAATTTAAAATTACAATCGAAAGGTTTATATCTCTAACTAAGGAAATTCTTCAAATTTTCCCTACAGAAAATGATCCAATTTACTACGTTCCTTATAATAGAATTTCAAACCACGTAGCTTGCGGAAAATTGTGGGACTGCTATAACCGTCTTAAAAGCAACTTGAGCAAATCTCGAAAAGTCGAAGATAAAACTTCAACTCAAACTGAAGAACGTATAAGTGAAGATTTAGAAGGAAAGATTTCCTTTTTAAAAACGATTGCCCTCGATAATCAAAAACTTCAGGACTATTGGAAAGATACTTTTGCTTATCGTAAGCGACAAATTGAAAGAGAAAACCCTAAACTAGTTCAAATACATGCGTATATGGACATATATGATGCTTTAAGAGGCCCAATTGGTAGTAAACTTTTAACTGACGACTTTGATCTTTCTTTTCCAAATAAGGGTGATTCATTGTATCTTAAGTGGCCTGAAATTAAAAATAAACTAAGAAGCCTGGCTGAGAAGCGTTCGTGTTCGATTAAAACCGATTGAAAAAGGTGTACGCGAAAGTCAGCAGAAAAGTCTAGGGAGTGGTCCTCTAAAATAAAAGAAAAAGCTTCGCCGACCACTGGTTCCGAAGCATCTTGCTGTGTACTACACGATATTTTAAATTATGAAACGGATATAAGCGAATTTCTGGTGCTGGCATATTTCCTCTCTTCTTCTGCTTATAGTAAAAAGAAAAATGACAGTAAAAGAATTAAATTTACCAGAGAAGAAGTTACTAGTACTTTCATCCTACATATATTGGTAAGTATAAAAAAAATATTCTGAAATAAGATTTTCAATACACAATTTTTTCAGCAAGCTAATTTGGTGAATGAAGATCTAGAAAAGAAGCGAAAACTGTTAAAAATAAATAAGCAAACGTTACAGCCTACTATAATTGTGGCAGGCAATTGCTTATCCAACATTACGAAATGTTACGTAGCAATTGATGATGTATTATATTCAGCAGAAAATATAATTGCAGCCGTGGATTTGTGTTTTAAGGCTTATATGGTACTAGATGCCGAGTTCACAGAATCTTGTTCAACAATTTGGACATTTAATAATAAGTATGCCTTTTGATATACGAACCGCGACGGCACGCGTCCAGTCAGACGATGGAAAAGTAGAAGAAGCAGAAGCTTTCATCGAATTAATAGAACTGCTAGATGAGCTTACACTATCAGATCAGAAAGACATTATGATCAAATTTATCAGAACCAGAATTACAGGGTAAGGCTAAACACGCAATAACTAACGAAATTAGCACGGTTGCCTTAGTTAAAGGAAACCTGACAAGGTAATTTTCTGTGAAAGTCTCATCTGAAGCAGTTCCAGCACAATTAAGATCGTGTCAGCAAGGAAATAGAAAAATTACCGATTTCTCTGCACAAGTCGAAGACCTGTCAAGGCAGCTGACTAGAGCATTCATATCGGAAAAAATCGCGACTGGAGAGTCAGCCGAGAAATTGGCAGAAAAATTTTCCATCCAGACGTTCGCAAATAACTTATCTAATAGAGATACGGAATTGATACTAAAGGCGAGTAATCTCACAACTCTAACTGAGATTACAGCAAAGGCAGTTGCAGTGGATAAACCGCAACAGAATAGCGTGTTGCACTACCAAAGCAGACAACCACAAAAATTTAGATCTAATTCAAACCAATACAGAGAACATTATGATAGAAAATTTAATACGACCACTAATACTGGCCATCTAATGAACCCAAACAGAAACTTCTCGAATCAGAATAATTACCGGAATTCAAACCAGAACAATTACCGTAACCATCAGTGGAATAATGGAAACCAACAAAGTAATAGAAGAATTCGATTCTATGATTCGGGGGAATGCCAAGCCCCCCAACCAGAAGACGAAACAGATCGGTTGGGCGAGACCTCACAAGTAAACTAAGAGTCCACACGTTAAATATGTCTCTCACTAATTTCGTAAAAGTGTATGTAGATATGTGTAGTTCAGTCTGCACATTTATAGTCGACACAGGAGCATATATATCAATTTTTAAAAGAGGCAAAATAAGCGCCGATACTATCCTAAAAATACTTGTGTCATACAAGGTGTCACAAATCAAAGGAGCAACCTACGCTACTCTCACTTTCAACGATTAATTTTTGATCGAACACTTGTTCCAAATAGTAGATAACGATCTAGCCATCGAGGCAGATGCAATTTTAGGACTTGATTTCCTAACTAAATTCAAAGTCTCCATTGATTACGACACTTGGATACTTACATTAAATACAGCCGAGGAGTCAATCGAAATACCCATAATGAGTGGTCCATCCTCAAACGTTATAGTGATACCACCCCGATGCGAAATTGTTAGAAAAATCAAAAGTATAAAATCAGAAGATAACGATATTGTCGTAATTGGCGAAGAATTCGAACCAGGAATTTTCGTAGGAGGAACAATTACCTCAGCTAAAGACCCATTGGTTAGACTATTAAATACGACAACTAAAACAGTAACTATCCAAGAACCCAAATTTCAAACCAAACCTTTAGCACATTTTAACATTCAGAATAAAAATATTCCCAACAAGAACAGAGCAAATCGAGTAATTTCGACTTTAAATCTAAAGTCCATACCAAATAATGCTAGACCTCAATTTGAAAAATTATGTCAGGAATATCAAGACATATTTTCCCTCGAAAATGAACAACTTTCAACTAATAATTTCTATGAACAACAAATAGAGCTATCAGATAAAGTACCGGTATACAGAAAAAACTATAGAATCCCAGAGGCACATAAATCCGAAATCGATAATCAAGTGAAGAAAATTCTGGATAATAAAATAATAGAAAACTCTGTTTCCCAATTCAACTCTCCAATTTTATTAGTACCAAAAAAATCAAGTACTCAAAACAAAAAGTGGCGACTAGTGGTAGATTTCAGAAATATAAACAAGAAAGTACTTTCAGATAAATTCCCACTGCCACGAATAAAAGATATATTAGATCAAATGGGCCGTCCAAAATATTTTTCAACACTAGACCTTATGTCTGGATTTCACAAAATTTCTTTAGACCCAGGTTCTAGAAAGTACACAGCTTCTTCAACCAAACAGGGACACCACCATTTTACTCGACTTCTTTCGGACTTAATATAAGCCCAAACAGGACTTAATATAAGCCCGAACAGTTTTCAGCGAATGATGACAATCGCAATGGCAGGTCTAACACCAGAAGTTGCATTTTATATATTGATGACATAATAGTCATCGGATGCTCACAAGCACATCACTTAAAAAATTTGTCATCCATAGTCAAGAGATTACGAGAGAGAAATCTCAAATAAAATCCAGAAAAATGCAACTTTTTTCAAACAGAAGTTACATACCTTGGTCACAAAATTTCAGTACAAGGTATAAGCCCAGATAGCTTAAAATATGATGTTACAAAAATTATCCTATATCCAAGAGCGCAGATGAAGTCATGCGTTTCGTAGCATTTAGTAACTACTACCGTCGTTTTGTTCCTAACTTCCCAGATACTGCACTACCCTTAAATAGACTGCTCCGGAAAAAGGCAATATTTGAATGGTCTGAAACTCACCAAAAAGCCTTTGATATTTTAAAATCAGCACTTATGTCGCCCGTAATATTACAACACCCTGATTTTAATAAAGAACTCATTATATCGACAGACGCATCAAACACTGCCGGTGGGGCAATTCTATCCCTAAATTTTGATGGACAAGATCTACCTATCGCATACGCAAGTAAAACATTCACACAAGGATAGAGCAACAAATCAACAATTGAAAAAGAACTAACAGCCATACATTGGGCTATAACATATTTTAAACCATATGTTTATGGACGAAAATTTATAGTAAGAACGGACCATAGACCATTAGCATATTTGTTCGGAACTAAAAATCCGACATCGAAATTAACTCGAATGCGATTAGATTTGGAAGAGTTTGATTTCGAAATCAAATATATCAAAGGAACCGAAAATTCTGGACCTGATGCTTTGTCTAGAATAAAGCTTGATATATCAGATATAAAAGAGATCAAAATATTACAAATGAAAACTGGCCCAATGAAAAAGAAAGGAAAAGAAACTAACGTTACAGAAGAAGAAGCCAATGACACTAGTGTGCAGTCTGATCAACTGCGTATCACTGAGGCCTTGGCACCATCAGAAGTAACAAAATTACCAGGATTAAAAATCAACGTTGATAATAAAAGATGGATTGAACTCACGCTAGCGTTAAACTATAAAATATTTTATAAGCGGATAACAAGAATAAATAATACCCAATCAGTAGAATCCGCACTAGAGCAGGCATTTGAAGCATTGGAAGAGTATATTGACAAACAACTTCAGAGCAAGACTCTGAAGATCTCTGCAGAGAGTCAAATTTTTATTATGATAAATATAACCGCATTTAAAGGCCTATGTAATAAAATTTTAAATAAAACACTAATAATAATATATAAACCACAGATTCAAGTGACTGATATAGAGAAAATAAATCAAATACTATACGACTTCCACTCAAACCCAACGGGAGGACGCTTGGGAAAGTCAAGGATGTTTAGCAAACTAAAAGATATATACACGTGGAACAACATGAAAAAATCAGTAGCTAGATATGTCAACAAATGTGAACTTTGCTCAAAAAATAAACATCAAAAACATAACAAAGGAGCAATGGTTGTAACAACCACGCCAATAAAGGTTTTTGACATATTGTCAATAGACACAGTAGGACCGTTTACTAAGATACAAAATGACAACAGGTATGCCATAACTATGCGATTTAAGTAAATACATTGCAATTATCCCAACAAAAGATAAAGAGGCAAACACAATAGCAAAAGCAGTAGTCAACGGATTCATACAAACATATGGACAAGTTGAAAACTGACCTAGGAACAGAAAACAAGAATCAGGTCTTCACAGAAATCTGCGAAATTTTAAAAATAAAACAACTATTTGCCACCGCAGCGTACCCAAAAAGAATAGGAGCGGTCGAGAGAAATCACAAATGTCTCAACGAATACTTAAGATCATTCGTTAATGAGAATAGAGATGACTGGGACAACTGGATACCTAACACGGTACACACATACACCCCATTCGAACTCGTATTTGCTAAAAGAATAAGCCTACCATCTGAACTCAATATCGGCCGTCCAGACCCCGTCTATAATCATGAGTTTTATAGTAAAGAAATAAAATATATAAACTAAAATAAAATAGCGAAACTATTCGATCCCGTTGACTGGTTATCATAAGAGCTAAAATTATAACGCAAGATTTGTGGCTCGCAAACTTGGACTGGGACAGCCCATTACCATCTGATCTAGCTAATAAATGGTGGCAATTCAAAAAAAAACTTCCGGCTGTTGAAAGTATTATCATTCCAAGATGGATAAAGTACACCAACCCTTGCCAGAATATAGAAATTCATAGATTCTGTGATGCATCTGAGAAGTCGTACGCCGCAGTTATTTATAATAAGGTACAAACTATACAAGGAGAATCCGTAGTCAATATGATAACGGTAAAAACAAAAGTAGCGCCTGGCAGGAAACAAACATCATTGCCCCGGCTGGAACTTTGTGCAGCACTACTGCTAGCAAAACTAATGATGAGGACTAAGTACGCTCTTGACCTCAAGGATATTAACCTGTACGCTTGGACAGATTCAAAAATTACTTTAGCATTGATTCAAGGCCAAAGTAAAAGCGGGAAAGTTTTGATGCTCACAGAGTCGGCGAAATCAGAGCGACAGTAAAACCCTCAGCATGGCAGTATATTAAGTCTGACAACAACCCTGCAGATTGCGCCTACAGAGGTATATCGCCAACACATTTAAAAGCACACCCACTATGGTGGACAGGTCCACAGTGGTTAACGTTATCCAAGGAAAGCTGGTCTGCTGATCCATCTATTAAAGAAGACAGCCTTGAAACGGTGACAACGGGATGTGCTGTCACCTCTCCCATGATAACGACTAAACCTAACGACATCTCTAGTAGTTTTCCAATTTGACTAGGATGCTCCGGGTCCTAACCCACTGTCGCTGGTATGCTGGTATCCACCACTCAGAACGTAAAGCCGGAAAAATACAAGCTGAAGAGCTACATCAAACACTTATACGATGTATTAAAATTGAACAACAAGTGTGCTTTCCTAATGACATTGCAGCAATATCCACGAGAAAACCAATACCACGATCAAGTTAGCTACTTTCTCTAACTCCGTTCAGCTGTTACGTCTGGGTGCACTCCCAATTTACACTCAATGAGAAGCATCCGATAATACTACCGCATCGACATCAAGTTACCCCGCCTATCATTCAAGATGCTCACTTAAAAACACTTGGCGGAAATCAAGCCACTTTAGCCTACTTTCGCCGAAAATACTGAATCATTGATGCAAAAAGCTCAATAAAGGCCATAATACATCGATGCGCAACATGCTGCCGATATCGAAGGATATCCGCTAAGCAATTAATGGGTAACCTTCCCGCACCAAGAGTGGCCCCATCAAAACCTTTCACACACACCGGAATTGACTACGCTGGTCCATTCTATCTCCGTGTGTCTAAAGGCAGAAGTACCAAGTCATATAAAAGCTATATAGCCGTGTTCGTCTGCCGCACCACAAAAGCGCTGCATTTAGAAGCCGTCAGCTTTACAGCCAGAAAAGGGCACTGCACAAATATGTATAGTGATTGTGGTACAACGCTTGCCGGAGCTAAAAATGAGCTAGACAGGAAATTCTCCAACATAGTACTAATTTCTCATAACGAGGCATCCCAGTATATTGCAAATAACGGTACTCAGTGGGGATTCATCCCGCCAGCGTCTCTCCACTGCGGAGGCCTTTGGGAAGCGGGAGTTAAATCGACGAAATTCCACCTAAAACGTATTGCTGGCGAAGTTAATTGGACCTTTGAGGAATTTAGTACTTTGCTAGCCCAAACAGAGGCGTGCCTGAACTCACGACCACTCTGCTTGCTAAGCAATGATCCTGATGATCTGGAAGTACTGACACCAGGACATTTTTTGGTAGGAGACGCCTTATTAACGCCACCAGAAACGAATCCACTAGAAAAACCAATGCATTGCTTAACCCGTTGGAAATTAATTACCAAACTGAAAAATGATTTCTAGAAGATTTGGTCATCGGAATACCTATCCAGATTACAACAAAGAACCAAGTGGCATGACAAAACAACAAACGTCAAAGTGGGAGACATAGTTATACTAAAAGACGACAATCAACCTCCTGGTCGTTGGGCGTTAGGAAGAATTGAAGACACACACCCTGGTTCAGATGGACTGGTACGGGTATTAACCGTTAAAACAGTAAAAAACACCATAAAAAGGCCAATAAGCAAAATATGCAAGCTGTCTTTCAATACAGATGATATACCGAGAATAGACAAAATCACATACACTAATAATCATCAATCTGCAAGCCTCACGGTAGCAATAACAACACGCCATGAATTTAAAAGAAAACATCCAGGAAGTATAAAAATTCACCCAACCAATATTCCAGTTCGACCAACAATAGAAGAACTTCAGCGTACTGCACTACCCACGAGACAGCCTAAGCGAATAAGCACATTCAGTTTGCTACTAGTACTTAACCTCCCTTTAAGCGCAGTTGCACATTCAGTTTGCTACTAGTACTTAACCTTCCTTTGAGCGCAGTTGCACAGTCACCATCCAACACTAATAATATCCCAGTGGAAATACTACCATTGGACCACAATCCCGGCATATATATGGAACATCTCTCCCATTTACATATGGTAAAAAATATATGGAACGTAGTCGTTTATTATGACTTAAGTACATATTACCAACAACTAAACGGATTTGAAAGCTGCCAGAAAAACCGAGTGATCTGTGTAATAAAACAATAAATTATAAATAGTACTGCAACTCCATTTTAGTGGAACTACAACCAAAAATAAAAGAAATGTACCATAACAACCTGATTCTTCATAAACGAAACGGAAATCATCTAATGAAAGAGCGACAAAGAAGGGCACCTTGAGAAATCATAGGAACACTTCAACATAGTTTATTCGGAGTATTGGATAAAAATTTCGTGGATTACATAGAGGAAGAAATGAAAAAGCTCAAAGAGAATGAAAACTACTTGCTTTCCCTAGCAAAAAATCAAACCTCAAAGCTGACGTGACCGTAAATGTACTAAAGAAAACAACAGAAGAGATCCAGGAACAATTTGAGGTTTTTAATAATCATATAACGACCAATTTTGAAGTGCTGAAAACGGGCATCCAGAAAAGTGAAATAGTACAAACCTTCACCGCCCTAACAGCATACACAAGTATTATCACAAACAATTACGTAAGGGTACAAAAGGAGTTAATCGAATTAATACTTGATGCCCACAATGGTAAAATCAGTCCATTTTTACTCACCCCACAACAACTTCACGGTCAAATAAAACATATTCGAGAAAATATTCCAACATCACTGATAATTCCCGATGAAACAAATTCGGAAGAATTAATTAATTTCTGCAATATTATAACAGTAAAAAGTAGGGTAATGGACACCAAGATTAACTTTAAAATACAAATACCACTGCCAGACGCAATATTATTCCTGCGTTTTAAAATATATCCTGTTCCGACAGAATGCAATGGAGAGTACTTCTACTTAGAACCATCATCAGAATTCCTAGCAACCACCCTACATAGAGATCATTACTATCCTCTAACTCAAACTGAAAAATCAGTCTGCATCAACACAGAGAGTCTCAGCTATCTTTGCCAACAGCAACATCCTATATAGACCAGGTTAGCATCAATCAGTCGCTGTGAAATGGACTTGCTAAGTTACAAAAAACCACCACTGTCTGATTGTGATGTTAAGAAGACTCATCCATCACAGTATTGGATACAACTTCAACACCCCAATCACTGGATTTTCGTGGTGAATGAGGAGACCACGATTAATATTGTACCTGATTTAAAGACTTTAAAAAAGCGGTATTATAAGACTAAACGAAAGTTGCCAAATAAAACATCCAGCTATGAGTATAACCGCACAAAACACATATTCAAATGTCCAAAAGTCATCTTTCCTACCGCTAACAAACCTATCGACCCTTCTCACAGAAAAGCAGCAACACGATGAGGTAGACAAATTTCCCGTAATCGACAATCATCATGTGCACCATTATACGATCACGTACTTGATCATTGCCGGAATCATCATAGGAGTAGTCTGGTATAAACGTCCACTACAATGTAAACGGAGAACACCAACAAGCACCACCCCCGATGATACCAGCTTTGACGTAGAGGCGGCTGTCTCGAGGCTATTAAGACGAACTACAGTTCTCTCAACTTCGTTGGGCCCAGAATGATCAACACGATCATACAAAGAATTATATCTTAAAATAATATTTCTTCTCATCAAATTATCTACCCACAAATTCAACGTTCACACAAAATAAAATGAATACTTGCACTGTATTTTTCTGACCGTCCGTGAAACAGAGTTAAATTTCACGTCATAACGTTCATTCCCACAAAAGCTTTATACATTACAATTTCATGTGAAAACGTTGACTTTCTTGATAGATAACCTTGGTTCCCATAACTTATCTTTAAGATAAAATTGATATAATTATAGAGTAAAAATGAATAAAGAATTTACTTAGAATTCAGTCACCAAGCAGGTAGTTTCTTTTAGAATCCCCCCCATCAGCGGTAAGGGTTCTAACTTTAACTAACTAACACACCTAGTAGCTGGGAGCGTTTATTTTGGCGAAGAATTGGTTTCGAGACCTCACCAGATGACTAACTGAACCGATTGAATAGGAGTGCTGCTATCATTTAGGTAGAGTAGTTTATGCGAGGATCAACTAGCTCAAATAGTATAGTATTAAATTAGGCTAGTACCAGATACGGAGATTCTCTTTTTGTTTTCGTAAATTTTTTTGTTTGAACACATAATTCAATCCTTCACATGGATTCGTACCCTTCATTGTTTGAACAGTGGCACAGCGGAACATCCACGGAGGCACATCTGTCGGGGATTCCAATCAACGAAGCGTGTCAGTCAGCGCCTTTTACCATTTTTGTTTAAAAAAAAATCATTTTTTTATATATTGAACAATTACCAGAAAGAAAATAATTCATTTCTCACAGTAAAGCTTCTAAATCTCACATTGCGTCTGGGGGAATACTTTTGACGCGAAAGTAATCAAATATCACTTGCCTGCGCCTGGGAAATGCAAGCTTGCAAATTCTTATGTGAAATTGCCAGTTCTCATGAGATAGATTATTTTCCCAGCAAAGTTTTATTTAAATTTTTATATAAATTGACGAGTTTCGGGGAATAAATATTCAGTATTTTTAAAACATCAAAGGAGTCCTTTTAATTATTATACATTGGTGACCCCGTGATTTACAGAATGTTTTGGTACATCACCAGCACAAGAACATGGCAACACCTATCTACTTCATCTGCATAGGCAGGTACGTACATCAAGAAGGCGCTTTAATTACCAGTCGAAGACAGTGGTTGTCTAGCAGAACCCATCCTTCTAACCTAGGTAGAAGCTCACAGCAGTGGATAGCTATCAAAACAAAAAGTAGTGGCTATCCATTCATTCCAGCAGTAGCTACTCATTCAGTCAAGCGTGGCTAGTTATTCAAACAAGAAGCACCTTCCATCAATTCATTGTAGCAGCAATAGCAACCATTCATTTCAGCAGTAGCTACTCACTTAGTCAATCAGAAGTGACTAACTATACAAACAAGAAGTAGTAGCTACGCACTCAGTCAATCAGGAGTGGGTAACTATTCTATTTAATCAGCAGTAGCCATCCATTCAGTCAAGCAGGAGTGCTTACAAAGTAACACCACCAGCAACAACTGTACATCAGCATTATTCGCAAATAAGAATATTCGAAAGGTCTAGGAAGCTACAATGGACGATTTCAAAAGGCTGACAACCATCCAAACAGGGGGTGATTCTGATCTCGTTCTATTTAGTCGTGAATTTTGGCATATGTTGTCGAGATCTTTCTTTTAACACAGTTCATTTTGTGTCTTCACCATTATCTACCACAAAATGAACTATAATGAATTTTCGATGAACAAACGTCAAAAAACACGACTAAATATTCGACAAATTAGTCAACTGCTGCCAGAGGTTGTGACAAAAATTTTGTGCTGAGTGACAAAGGAATGTAAAGTGCTTAAATTCGAAATAATATTTTGAATTTATTAAGGAAGCTCGCTTACGCTACGTTACTACGTTAGGTACATTGAATATATCGGGTATAAGGATGGTAAGTACATATTTTATATTAAACTGTCTTTATTTTTGAATTTGAAAAGTTATTTATTACAGACCCAATGGCCACAATTGAGCGATTGAGATATAAGTACATTTACTCAGCTTAACACAAGCTCGCTGTAGTCACACGTTCAATAAATAAACGGTAAATAATACATGCGTTTCATCACTTATTCAGTGTAGTATTTATTTACTTAATCTAGTAGATATCCTATAAAAAAATTTAAATTATACTTATATCTACGCACTCGGGTACTACGCCCATATGGTGCTGTTATTTGCTAATATGTTTAACATAACTAATATTCAGTTCCTTACCTATTTCTCTACCTTCTACTAGTATCATTAACCAATTCCTGTTCCTGCTTTTCTTTTCTTAATGCCCTGAGGGGAATAGTGTAAGAGTAATATTGGTGTTTTACTAGGTCATATGCTTATAATTAAGTTACCACTGTAGATCTATGTATCCACTGTTTATGGACGTGGCCTCGGCCAGGGTCTTTCAATAAAGCGTTATTGAATTGTATTGTATTGTATTGAAATGACTATACCTAAAGATAATGTTGTTAATAGGTGGAATAAAAACAACGGGCCCAAATGACTATAAGACTATAGAGATGGAATGGCGGAAATAAATTTGATATGCTCTGTTATATAAATAAGACTTTATGCACACTTGCCACAGTTTATTACTGTGACAATAAAGTCGATCGATACACATTGCAAAATCATATATTATGTATGTGATATGTATTTGACATTGGTGCAAGATATATAATCTTCAATCAGTCCTATAGATCCGGTGAAAAATGTTGATCTTGTAGATTCTGTACATCAAAAAATCTTCATGTTCTTGTAGGAAATTTGTTTAAAATTTTTCTAGACTCAAAGTGAGATTCAAAGTACAAGTTTAAAATATTTTCTGTACAAATCGGTATGTATTTTAAACTTGTTGCATGGTGCAAAGTTTAAATTCGTCCATATGCGATTGTACAATCAAAATAGAGTTTATTAGAAACGAAAAGAAAAAAAACATTCCAAGCTTTAATTCAATAGATCAAATTTTGGAAGTAGCGTAGACTTTGCATGACTCGAACGTGTAAAATCTGATGATCCCAATGTTATGGTCGTACCGTACTGCATATAGCAGCATGCTACACTGAAATTAACTGCAGCACGTATGCCGGCCGGTTGGCATACCGACAGTCCGCACGCACTCTAGCTCAAAAAAGCTCTGACTTGCTGATGAAGAAGAAGAAGAAGACAATCTTCTCGGTCTGGACAATCGTCCAGTCAGCAATATCGAGAAATTCATCCGAAAATTTTCGTAGACATCCGCGAATAAATAAATTTTCAAAATTATTTGTCATCTAATACGACTTACATGCATTCACCAAAAAAATTAGCCGTACTGAGCATACTGTCCTGAGTGACTTTAAGAGTTTGCATTGCCGTCCAAAAGGATATCGAATTATTGAGTGGATAAAGAATGGCCGACAATATCCATGGCCAACAGCAATTTCATCCTAAATTTCATATCCAGAGGCAGCCAATCAACGTATTTATAGACGACAAGTTCAGTTGCCGCTGGTGGAAACCATACTTGTGATTTAAGGGATGATACCCATAGAAAACTTCATCACCTTTCATTAAAAGTTCAAATATTCAAAGAGTTCAGGAACAAGATATTGATGTGGTGAACCACTTAATGATGGCTAGAATTAAATTTTTTTGCTCTAACCTTTAAGTTAGTATTGAACTACTACTACTGTTAAAAATTTTTTTTTGCATTTGAGCTAACAATTAGTGTGCATTATTGCTATCCTTTTGTTTTAGTTAGTTCCACTCTAGTGGACTATATGTATGTACATCAGGTAGATGAAGGTCTGTTTTCTGACATACGCGTATTTTGAATTTAAGTCTTCGAAATAACTCATATGAGCCGATACTTTGGGTTGTTGGCTACTTTTCTACTGTTTCGTTTAGCGAGTAAGCAGCGGCATGCAGATCATCACGGAGGCGCCTCAGCGATGGATCCGCAGCAAAGAAATACCTTCAAGTTGTTGTTTATTTGCACATGTAAGATAACTCTAAAATTCGACCTACATACATATATATGTATACGAACTATCTAATGAAATTTTTCTCCATTTTTGTATCTTTAAAGTAAACGAAAAATTCGACTCATACATATATAGGTATCGCAATTATTGAATGAAAATTTTCTTCATTTCTGTATTTTAAACTAAATCAAAAATTCGACTCATATATGTACATATATAGGTATAGCAATTATTTAATTTTTCATTAATTTTTCCTTCCAACCTGTATATTCGGTATGTGTTTGTTTCCACTTAATGACTCCTCGGGTTCACAACTTTTAAGATATGTGGGATTTCAATAAATAAAATAAACTTCTTGATTTCACACAATTGATCTATTTTTTATCTTTTTTAAAGAAAAACTTTTGTTTTACACAATTGCAAAAGTTCTTGATTGAATTATTTTTTAGACAGTTCAACAAAGGCTAACTTATTTAATTTATCAATATATATCGAATTTTTAGAGACAGTACTCAACAGTATGATACCAATTTTTTCAATAGCCTTAGGCTGACATCATATTTCTTATATTGAGATTAAGATAAAGATTCGATCCATATGCACCTATAGGTATATAAATATTTAATGAGTTTCTTCCTTCCTACCTGGAAATTCTGTATAATGATAAGATTTTCACCAGCTCTAGGCTGAGATTATAGTTCTTATATTGAGATTAAGTTAGAATTCGATCTAGTTACATATATGTATAGGTATATAACTTGCTTAAGGAAATCTTCCTTCATTTTAATGTTTAAATTAAGCCTCGAACTCGACCTATATACATATATAGGTATGCAAAATAGTTAATGAAATTTTTCTTTCTTACCTGCGTATTATTTTATTCTTTATGATGATAAGTCTTTCGCTAGCTGTAGGCTTGACATTACCTTTTTGGTACGTTTAGAAATTCGTGTGTCTCATGATACTGTATCAGAATTGTGCTGAGATCTTTCACAGTTGAAGTATACAGATTTTTTTTAATTCAAAGTTTAAGAGCAACCTAATTAACTGTTGAAATGCAAATAAAACAAAGGAGAGGTTCAGAAATAAAATCTTGTTATAACGTAATGGCTCCATAAAGTTTTTTTTTCGGTTTTCTCCTTCACTGTCCCGGAGCCCTCTCACATGAAGTTCGTCTAGGTCCGCTCGTGATTCTCTCTTTACAGGTCTATAAGGACTCTGAAAATATCTGCCCTCAGAGTCAGTTGGGTGGTTGGGGCATGCAGGAAGGCAGACCATCTGCGCCTTCAATATGGGTATAGGTAAGTGACGTAAAGGTCCCTTCAGGACTGAATGTGTGCCGGCGTTTTTGGTTAAAGGCGCGAGATTATTTTTGTATATGGTAGGCGGCAACGGCAGGCTTTTTGTGGAACCTCCCCACATTCTCCGCCAATAGCCGAGGTGAGCCAGCGTGCCGCCCTGGAGTCAACGCTGTCCGGCGAGTGATCTGTCAGCTAATGCTGACAGTCTGGACTTCACGTCCAAGCCAATCACTCAATATAGTACCATAACACCAAGGAAAAATTGACCAAGAATTTTATGTATTTTAGAGCAAATTTTCGTTAAATCTAATTGCTGCACTACGGTTTTAGGGAAACGATCTTATGATTTTCGCAAAATACATGGATTAACTGTTTTTTAAACCTTATTGGAATGGAAATATGAGAAAATTATGCACTATTTACTACCTTATTGGCGCCTTCGTATGAATCTACATTTGCCTATTTGTTTTTCTATAGGATTTTCTTTGCAGTGCGGTTGTGTTCCTTACATACTTATGTTGAAAGATTATTTCTTCCTGCATGATGTAGGTATGTATATGCATGTGCATTAAGTATACTTTCTTCTTGCATGATGTAGGTATGTATATGCATGTATGTAACACCTAGAACTCCTACAAAGTTGCGACAATAGTTGCATTACTTCTTAATATATTTTCTTGTTTATGACAGAAGATAGCATAGTGCAAATAGGTGAGACAATCAATCAATCCTGATTTGGGCCTTGCAGGCAGTCGAATAGACTCGCAATGATGAACGTATAGGAATTATGTACATATGTGTAAATATACGTCCTCCAAGCACTCAGGAAAATGATTTGCTTTGAAACCGTGTAGAGAACTCTACAGTTAAAGTAAAAATTTTAATTAGCAATGTTATTTGTAAAGAATTATGTTTAAGTACACTGTAGGCTATATGCGAGATCCATACCTTATTTCGAGTGAATTGTATTTTCGTAATTAATAAAATCCAAGAAAGTTAAGTGTACTATTGTACTATATTACTTGTTTTCTTGTATCATTTCAATACACCCCTCAATTGTCACTATTTCAGAGTTGTGAAGTCTTTCCCTTATTCTTCTTCTGTATTTCTCTTCATCCAATATTGAAATAATTCTAGTGGTCATCCTCCTTTTTGAGGCCATTCCCTTTAACTCGTACACGAATTTGTCTGTCTATTAATTTATATATTTCTTTTTTACTATTTTCGACACTCTCGTAGACCCACTTTTCGTCATCGCAGCGAGCTGAAATTTGGCACACAAGTTCATGTCGCGTGACAATTGAATCTATCAAAATTTGAACCGGAAATTTCTATCGAAAACCCGGAAAATCGGGAAAAATCATTTGAAAGTTAGGCACAAATTTGATTTGGTGATAAATCCGTTTCAGGAAAAATGCAGAGTTTTACGATTTTTCCGAAAAAAATTTCCGGAATTTTCCGACTTTTCCGGAAGACTTTCCGGTAAAAAAGTTTTCTAAATTATGCAGGATCAAGCTCCCTATCAACTGGCATTATTACTTTCTCTCCGACAATGGTGAAAAATTGCAGAAAAAATCGAGGAAACTTCATGTAAAACGCTTTTCCGGAGTTTTTCAGAACAAGGAAACGTTTAAGCGTTTTGCAACCTAAGACAAAATTGTAGAGCGAAATGAGTTGCATTAAGTTGCTTTTGTGGAAAATTCCATGGAAAACCGGGAAAAGCGGAAAAATCATCGGAAAAATTTTCATCGATATGATTAGTGATAAATCTGTTTCAGGAAAAGTGACAAATTTTCGAATTTGTCTGGAATTTCCGGAATTTTCCCACTTTTCCGGAAAATTTTCCGACAAAAAAGTTTTATAAGCTATGCGGAATAAGTTTTTTTCCATCCTACTTTCATCAATACTTTCTGTTCAACAATCATGAAAACTTGCATGAAAAATCGAGCAAAATTCATGTAAATTTTTAAAAAAATTTCATAGTAATAGGAAAACTCTGTGGAAAACATGAAAAAACGGAAAAATTCAGTAAATCAGTGTCTTTTCAGCCGTCATAAAATTGTTTTAAAATATATCCATGCAGCACGTAATAACGTTAACGTGAAAAAGGCAGAAAATAAAATAAGTAAAAAAGAGTTTTCAAACAAAACTGAGGCCAAGCCGCATGAAAAAGTAGAAAATAAACTTTTCTTCACACACAGAGGTGGACTCAGATCTTATTCGCTGACAATCACCGATATATTTCAGTACGATCAATCAGAGGTAATAATAAGTGATTTGATTCATGAAGAGAAAGAATATTCAAGAGAAATGTCTCAATCAAAAAAACTGAGTCCACCTCTGTGGCCTCTGTGTTATTTGAAAACTCGTTTTTTTTATTTTATTTGTAGTTCTTTCCTCCAAAATTGAGGACTGTATGATACATGAAATTTAGTACAGCTACTGAAACAGCTGGGAGGGCTGCTTTAGAGGCCAAATTAATGCATCCTATTAAAAGATGTGGAAACTGAATGCCATTCTATACACATAAAAGTAGCCCAAATAGTTTGCTGCCTTTTTTATACCCTAGATGAAATCTATAGGGGTATACTAAGTTTGTCATTCCGTTTGTAACACCTCGAAATAATGATGGTACAGCTAAATGGATTGGACACCCACGCATAATATTAAAAGTTATTTTGATTTTTGCATGTCCGACCGTTCGTCCGTCCGTCTGTCTGTCTGTGCCCACGATAACTCGAGAACGCGTACACTTAAGGAGCCGAAATTTTGTACAGGGACTTAAGAAAAAAGGTAAAATTAAGTTCGAAAATGAGACAAATCGGGCAACTCCTTCGTGGGGTTTCCATACAAAAATTTCGTCTTCCGCTATATATTTGAAAACTGCCTGAGAACGCGTCGACGTGGAGAGCTGAAATTTAGTACGTGGTGTTTTCATTGTACTAGCAAATAACATTTTAAAATGGGACTAAATCGGGCAACTCCTTCTTGGTGTTGCCATATAAAAATTTAGGTTTTTTACGTATACTGTGAAAACGATCAGTCCAAGACATTTTTATTGTACTAAAAACTTCTTCAGAATATGAAATCCTATAAGACTGGTTATAATCATTTTTTCTTTCCGACGAACCGTTCTAGAAGTATATGCGAAAAACCGCTGAAAAAATCAAAATTGCTCAAATGGGTGCCCATACGAAATTTCATACGGACATTCATCTCTAGGGTATCATAAGAATTGGTCTTAGACCAATATTAGCTTATTTACTTGTTTCCTGGAATTTTTTTTTTTTAAGCCACAATACAAACGGATGAACAAGAGACATGAAGCAAAACTTCTTATCTCTGCATGGACGCCACCCCAGCATCTCAGGTACACAAACATAGGACGAAATATGGGCAAAAATAAGGGATGACTGTAAAGCGTTGGGGACGGATGACCGGCATAAAGATGCAGCAGGATGGAAGCGCGTACGCTATTATTATATTTTTTGTTTTTATATTGTCACGGTGTGTTAATTATGTTCGCTTTCCTATTCCTTTAGTCATGGATTGATACTAGGAGCAAGTTGAAGGAAAAAGTAAAAAGAGAACGAAATTACATCAACCGGACCGGAGGAGGCCCTCCACGCAGAATTAGTTTTACCGAAGGAGAGCATGATATAATAGAAATATGCGGCTTTGAAAATTTAGACGGGCTTGCTGCTGTTTGCGAGGGTGGTTTGGTTGTTCCAGATGCAAGCCATTTTTCAATTCCTTCAGTAAGTGTTTAAAGTTAAGATGTATTAAGAAATTTTAACAATATTTAGTTTATACATCAAGGGCTACCCAGGAATTATTGCAAGACCGGAGTGATGTTGGACGGGGAGAGGCGGGCAGCTAACTGGCGAGGACGTCATTAACGCCTACGTCACCATTCTTTTCGCCAATAAGTCCTTTAGCAGCTGTAGCCCTCGAAAGTCAACCTGCTGGAAGGAAACGCAGAGCCAATCCTGCATATAGCAGATAATAGTAACGGAGTCTGCTCCCTCCAGAAATGCAGGCTCTGCTGGAAGAGGCGTTGCTAGAACAATGGTTTGTATATTTAAAATCATTTCAAAATTCTAACTTCATTTTTTCCTTATATCTTTCTACGCAGTATTCTACCTCGCTGTCCCAGAATAGTGTAAGATCCTTGGAGCTTCAAAAGGAGGCCCTGAAATAGTGTAAGGAGCACATGGAAATTTTGCGACTCATGGAGGCTTTGTCTGAGAGGCAGACAATTGCTACAGAAAAAAAATACATCATTACTAGAACAGTTATGCGCACAATTAAAAAACATATAAATGGTAAATTTGTATTTCACTTAATTTGTTGGAATCCTTAAAACTAGGAAGTAATATTAACATCTAATAATGATGGTGCTACCGCTTGCACTACTCTCCCCCTGACTTTTTTACCAGCTGTCAAATATACGTCGGATCTTTTGAATGTTGCATGTACAATAGCACCATGAACTGAAGGCAGCGTCGGAATATCCTCACTGGTGGAGTAGTCATCTGAATATCTGTTCAGAATCAAAAAATTGTGGAGCACTGCAGTTGCATTTATAATTTTTGTAGCACCAGTGGGGTTATAATGCAACAATAATACATCTAAGTATTAAATTATTATACACTTTGATTTTAAGTCAATAATAGCAATGTACCTAATACGATTCTTCCACAATCCATTAACCCTTTCTACTTGACTGCGAATTCTTTTATGATGAACATTGTAATTTTCTTCAGCCCCATTTATTGGATGGGCTATTGGCGTAAGCAACCATGGCTGCAACGGATACCAGGGATCCCCTACAATTTAAATGTATAAATATTTTAATAATTTTAATTTTTAACTAGTATATTGCAATTACCTAATAACCCACATTTTTGCTCATTCGCAGATACAAATTGATTTTCAAGATGGGCTAAAATTATGCTATTTCCCCAAACGAAGCTGTCATGAGTGGAGCCACAATATCTTGCGTTAATATTGCGGATTAGCATTCGATGATCACAAATATGAAGTTGTATGTATTCAAATTATTATAACATGAAATAAAAGGTAATAAATTAGACTTGCTATTTGTATGTTTATTGTGTGGTACCCTTTTCTGCTGACATAGGCGAACTCCACATCCTTTTTTAAGGCACTCACTGCAATTTGGGTGCAGTCAATTAACCCTATTACACCCGGAAGTCCTTGGTCTTCAAATCTTAAATTAAAATTGTTGTCAATAAAAATGGATGTTTTTGTAAACATTACACTTACGCGCTCTGAATTGCAGTTTTTTATCTAGGCATACATAAAAACGTAAGTACTTTTCCATTTTCTTGTTATATAGCTCTGTAACATCCCTTATGGCACGAGAAACGGAGGCCTAGCTAAGGTGAGTTATTTTTTTCACGCTTTTTTGGTAGCTACCCGCGGCGTAGAAATTGAGAGCTACCATACACTAAAATAAAATAGTACAGTTTATAGAGATGTAATATACTGTTCCTCTTTTATAACCTTCAAATGGAATGGAATTGCCCTAGCATCCTTATTTGCATCACAAGTTTCTTCCAGTTCCTCTATTAGAGCTATTGAAAGCTCTTGCTTGAATCGGAAGTGTGCGATAAAACTAAAAATAAATATCTTCCACTTAATATTTGCATTCACGTTTCACGCTTTACTTACGCGTTAGTGCTCATGTGAAAAGGATTGTCCCTTTCGCTTAACTGCCTCTGCAAAATTGCTACTCCCATTCTACTCTCGAATGGTACATATGTATTTAAGGAATTCATTTCTGGGGGAAAATTTAACGAACTCTATTTAAAATATTTGTACACATGTAAAATTGGTTATAATCACTTTTACTGTTCAACGAACGGTTTTTAAAATATATGCGAAAAACCTCATCAAAAATCAATCACATGGGTAAACATAGGAAATTACTCGAGACAGTTTTGCCACACTATAATCATTGTACAGAGTGCCAAGACCAACAATATAAAAATTGTTACAAGAAGTGATTTTTTGTACGTATATGAAAAGGATCAGTCCTAGGCGTTTTTATATCCTAGATGATTAAATCATTTAGTATACTAAGTTTGTCAACTCTATTTAAAATATTTGTATACATATTACATATTTTGGCAATGCTCTTGTCTAGACGAGCTCCAGATATCCTGCAGTCTGGATTTTAATTCAACTTTCGACCTAGCCGGACGTATCTGTGCTGTGACTCAGGTACCTATGACCCGAATCACAACTATAAGACCGATACATCAATATATCGTCCAATACGATAAATTAATGTACCACAAATTTCCAAATTTCACATTAAATTGTCAATTGCATTTAAAAATGCATTTCTTTGTGATAAAAAAATTCAATTAAAAATAAATTGCATTTTGTTATCATATTAACACTCCACTCGTACACCACCACCTACAAGCAGTGCAAATCATATTTTATTTTCTTCTTGCATATGATGATGCAAATAAAATAATTTGCATTTTCTCACGTACGGCCTTTCAATGTAGTAAGAAAGCAAAAAGAAAAGCAAAAAATGGTTTTACAAGTTGAATACATTGATACAAATTTGTATCAAAAACCTGTGAACCAAAACCTTTACCAACTTGAACTAAAACACGAATTTGAAAGAAATTCAACGGGAAGATGTAGTAGAAAAGGTAGGGGTTTTGTTTATGAAATATTTGGTTGGGCGTGACCTGTTGCTTTGTGACATAACATGATTATACATATTACCCCATTACATGAATTCGAGCAAGCAAAGCTCACAAAAACAACTACCTGTCCGAATTCTTAAATCCAATAGTGAAGTCCTAGATAATCTTGGTAAGGCAATAGACCTGTAAAAACAAAATGAGAAATTCGATACGGAGTCCCCTAACCCGCATCATATACATCATTATGCTATTTCTTATCAGGTTGTAAGCATTCTACTTCCAATGCCGCTCTACAAACTTAGAGCAAAGCTAATTTATACAAAAACAGCAACAAGAGAAATAAAATCAAATCCAGAGAAGATAGAATGCACAGAAATAAAAGATGAAGCCATTCACGCACTTTCGATTAAAAAAAACATTAAAATAACTCCCAAAATAAACAACACTACGAGTCGGTTGCACTTAAAATTGAAATACGATAACGAAAGTTTTACACACACTTTATTCTTGTTTTCTTTTCCTGTATCATATCAAAATTCAAACGATACATTTTATTGCAAAACTGCAAACATACTTTATAATTCGATTTTTTTGTCATTTTCATATCACGTCATATCATGGCAGATATTCTATTCTATCCAGAATAGAATAGAAAACTCATTTAATGGAGAACCTCAGATTAAGCTACGTAACAACGTTAGTAGTCCAATCAAATAAGCCGAAAAAATGCAAAAGATCGTATTTAATTCCTTTCAGGCTGCCATTTGGAGGGTTGGTGTAGGGTGGTCCTGGGAGTATTGTCACAAAAATGCGGCGTCCCAGGGCCAAAACAAAGTTGTGAAAGATAATAAAAACACACCCGAACGCATGATTATCTATTTGCCATGCGTGTGGACCGGAAGTGGTAAAATTTTTAACAAATTTAAAAATGCTATTTTGTTCAAAATATGATTCTAAATAAAAAAGTCCATGGTGACAAACCCCTATCTCGTAAGGGCGCGGCAGGGAAAGCGAATGAAGCAAAGGGTGGACACATCGCTATATCCACTAACATGTGTCCGGTTATTTCAATTCTGCAACATTTTAGTTCAAGAGCTAGCAACCAAGAGAAGCGTGAATGTTTCGTTGCAGGACCAGAAAAACGGGTGGAGTGAAGAATGTTATCGGATTATATGTTGCACAATATTTGCGTTCGTGTTTTACTGTCGTGACGTGTTTGGAACATTTTTGATTTTTTCATAGAAATTTTGGTTGGTTGTGCAAAGCGAGACGAGATATGATGATTTTTGGTTTGAATTCTTACTTTTTAGCTCATTATGTCTGCAGTTTTACCACTGACATATAATAAGAATGGACTGAGCGTTCTTGCTTCAAAAATGGCACAAATATTGAACAGGCTGTGAAAACCCTTTATTTCGTACAATTGCACACCGATTCATAATTTAATATTATTTGTCGATTGGAAACACTAAAGATGTTATAAAATAGTATTGCATTAAATTAAAATTATTTAGAAAGTTAAACTTGTTTTAACTAACCCAAAAACTCGTTTGTAATATTACTGAAAAATGTGCTCCTCTGCAGATTTGTTGTCGAATTTCCTTGAGCTTGTAAGAGATAGACGTACAAAAACAATATATTTGTCTGAATTTTTATGTCAATTCCAATGCATTCCAATTAATACAGCCGTACTGTTTCCAAAATTGGTTACAGTTCAGTGTAGATTTTGAGCTTGAAAGAGACAAATAGATTTTAGCAAAAATTTGTGCCATTTTTAACTATAGGAATTAGATAGGATGGCTCAGTCCATTCTTATTATATGTCAGTGAGTTTTACACACTCGATGTTTTTTAGGGTTTTAGATAACTGCGATTGCATAAGCGTGGGAAAAAATAAGCAGAGAGGATTGTGTGCATTTCTTGTTTGTTTTTAATTTTTGTAATGTTTCTTGCCGGAAGGGGTAGGATATGGGATTGCAGGATACACGGGAAGAAGGGGATGTAATATATTAATGATATTAAATGTGGGTATTTAGAAATTTAGTTTTACAGCTTACTTGTGGTTGTTAGTGCTGTTCCACGAATAGTTGTCAACCGCCCAGCTATGGACAGGTCTCGAAGCAAAAATCATCATATCTCGTCTCGCTTTGCACAACCAACCAAAATTTCTAAGAAAAAATCAAAAATGTTCCAAACACGTCACGACAGTAAAACACGAACGCAAATATTGTGCAACATATAATCCGATAACATTCTTCACTCCACCCGTTTTTCTGCTCCTGCAACCAAACATTCACGCTTCTCTTGGTTGCTAGCTCTTGAACTAAAATGTTGCAGTATTGAAATAACCGGACACATGTTAGTGGATATAGCGATGTGTCCACCCTTTGCTTCATTCGCTTTCCCTGCCGCGCCCTTACGAGATAGGGGTTTGTCACCATGGACTTTTTTATTTAGAATCATATTTTGAACAAAATAGCATTTTTAAATTTGTTAAAAATTTTACCACTTCCGGTCCACACGCATGGCAAATAGATAATCATGCGTTCGGGTGTGTTTTTATTATCTTTCACCCCTTTGTTTTGGCCCTGGGACGCCGCATTTTTGTGACAATACTCCCAGGACCACCCTACACCAACCCTCCAAATTGCAGCCTGAAAGGAATTAAATACGATCTTTTGCATTTTTTCGGCTTATTTGACTGGACTATAGGTACAACGAGTAAATATTACATGATTGGCATAATTGGTATGGTAAAAGTTATTTAGCAAACTAACAAAGGAGCAATGAATAGCCTCATTGAGGTAGAATATGGTAACAGTAATATAGTTAGATATATGATGTCAAATAATAGCAAACGGATTGCTTTATCAGAACCACGATTTCCGTGCATGATTTCAACCCCTTTAGTTGCATTGCAAATGCTCATATGTATAAATTCAGTAGTCTGGCCGATGATTAAACTCACATGGAAATATGTAGAGCATATCTTAAAAATATCCAACTTTAAGTACAGTGTTGGAGGGAAAAAAATATTTGTCTAGTACGTATACTTAAAAGTTATAACTAATTTTACCAATAGGTACTGTGTATAACTTACCTTGTTGTATCAGCGACAGCAACAGAGGTATCCAGAAGCTACTATTGATCTATATTTTACTTGTTTTTTTTTGTAAATTATTATAATTCAATACATTCATTAATTATGACTGGACATGGCTGTCAAAGTGATTGTCAAAGGGTTAACTGCGTCACTTTCAGTTCATTTCTAGTCCATCACAACCTGAATGAGTTGAATTACAATAAAAATGAAGAAGAAAAGGAATTCATTCATTTGTCGTGTATTTTGACATTCAAGTTCGACAAAAGATCAGAATCAGAATCACCCGATTGTGTGAAAATTTCAGGAAGGAAAGAAGTGAACGAAGAACACTTGAGGGTACCAAGAGCTACCTAGAAACGCTCACAAATTCATGGGCCAAACTTGAGGAAACACATGAGCAACTAGACGAAAAGAGCGAAGGCAACAGGGACCATCCTTACCTCGCTCAAAATTATTATGAACAAGTCTACAAGGAATAGAAAGAGCTTATGTTAAAGATAGAGGAACGTACGTTGCAAATAACGAACGCACCAATAGTCTCAACCCACAAACCGAGTGAAGGTACACATACAGCAGACCAATTTGAATCGAATAAAGACAATCTCGAGCAACTCAAGCTAAAGTACCAACTAGAGGGCATAATATCAGCATTAGATCAAGTCATCAATACAATCGATAAAGAAATGACAAGCCCACAATCAAAGGCATACTACGACCAAAAACTTAAATTTTCCAACCAGTATTGGGATCAAATATCATTCCTACATGGACAAATCATGGCAGATGTTAGCGATAAACCTTGCAACGTAAGAGCATATTCCATAATTGAAGACAGCTTCCAGACAATCGCCATAAAATTACAGGAAAGGCTGGAAGAGCAAAGAAATTTTCTTGGAGGTAACAGCAATGTCAAGCTGCCAAAAATTACCCTTCCTACATTTAATGGAAGTTACACCAAGTGGACTCAATTCAAAGAATTGTTTACGCAACTAATACATAACCAACTATTGAGTGGAGCAGAAAAAATGTTGTACCTAAAGGCGAACCAAATAGCTGAGCCCAATCGATTAATAAAACCACTTCAAGCCACAGAAGACAACTATGCTATGGCATGGGAAATCCTCATAGAGCGCTAAAACAATCCAAGAACTAATGTAATGGCAATTTTGAATGACCTGTTAAGCCAGCCATATCCCACCACAGAGACGACTTCAGGAATCAAGAGGCTACGTGACTGCACCAAAGAATGTCTATTAGCCCTCGAGAAATTGGGCATTCATATTAACGATTGGAGTCTTATATTGCTGCACCTACTTTTACAGAAGATAGATAAAGATTCAATCAGACTTTATGAACAATCGCTGAAGTCTCCTCGAGAGCTGCAAGATGCAAGCGACTTCTTAAGGTTCTTAGAGTCAAGATTTCAAATGTTAGAAGCAGTTCACACGAGGGAAGAGCGCAAGAAGACATCCACATTGACAGCTTCAGCTCAAGCACCTCAGTGTCCTGTTTGCAAAGCAGAACACAAAACCTACAAGTGCACCAAGTTTCTCTAGTTGCCCTTAGAGGATCGATTTCGACACGTCAGACAATTGCACTTATGTCCAAACTGTCTGAGATTGGGTCACAAGGCTAGGAAATGCTCATCAAGCAGCTGCAGGAAATGTAACAAAAATCATAAAACATTAATTCATGATCCAGAATTAGAAAGGGCCAAGACTGCAGCAAACCTGTCAGCAACATCAACCCAATGAAATAACGCAGAGTACTATGCAATCAGTATCAAGTGCAACAAACATGAGTCAAATGTCTACAAAAGGGTCCCAAATTATGCTAGCAATCGCTGTTATAAGAGTTAGAAGCGCTTCAGGGATTCTTGTGCACTGCAGAGTGCTGTTAGACTCAGGCTAGCTGCTTCACTTCGTTTGTGAACGACTAGTACAAACGATAGGTCTGCCACGCCGTCGCATTTCTCTACCCATAAGTGGAATTGGAGGTCTCGAAACAAACGCACGGTACGAAACTAACCTCACGAGTCATTCGAGGCTAAGTAACTTTACCGCTGACATAAACGCAGTGATTTTAAAAACTATCACGGAACAACAACCTTCAATGAACATCAAAACAACTAGCTGGAAAATTCCCAAGAATATACAATTAGCAGACCCTGCATTCCACAAACCTCAGTCTAGTATGGTAGATGATATTGATTGAGGCAACAAAACGTATATGTTGCAGTTCAACAGTTCTTTATTTATATAAAAATATCTATACATATTTAACCTAAATTCTTAGTAGGATAAACATTGAAATTATATTATTTTTATTTTATGATAATATTTTTTATTTTTAAAATATAATTCTTTCTTTTAAATATTTTAAAATATTTTTATGTTTTATTAAAAGTGTAACAATAAACTTTTAAAATATTCTTTAACAATTTTGCCCTCTGGCGTCTGAATTAAAAATTTTACAAATTTGCCTTTTGTCAATTAAATTAGTACTTTTATAAGTTTGCCCTCTGGCGTTTAAAATAAAATTATATGAGTTTGCCCTCTGGCGATTCACTTATAACTAAAATATCCTTGACACAAATTCTATATTTTTAAAAACAAATACATTCCAAAAAGTCTTGATGTGTATTTTCTCAAAATGTATACAGCAGTGTGTATCTGTGTTCAAAGGTTATTTCTTCAAAGTGTTTCCTTTAAACGTCAAATTTGAATTTTTTATTTTATTTACAGTCAGCGCAAATATTACTCTGACAAACTAAAATTATATTTTATTCTATTTTTAATTACCAACAAAAATAAAAATTATTTTGTAGCATCCGCTAGATCAACACCACCCTCAGTGAAAGCGTCAAAAAGAAATTATAAAATGAACGAAATTTTCTTTTTCTTAAAATGGTGGTCTGTCATTATATCTTGGTCATTAATATTCATGTCCACAAAAGCCGGTTTTAGACGATCGATAGAAATCGTGGTCTCTCTTTCGTTGTAATAACCTTAAAAGGTCTTTCGTATGGGTTATTTAATGATGGTTTTGAACGATCTATCCTCACGAAAACGAATTTACAATCTTTTAGATCTTTAGGTACAAAAATCTTGTTATTTTGTTTTCTAGTACTAGTTGGTACGAAATTTTGAATGTGGTTCCTCAGTTTATTAACAAAATTTGATGGATCCAACGTTGGTTTTGGGATATCTATAAAGAATTCTCCTGGGATGCGCAGTGGTTCCCCATAAACTAAATCAGCTGGACAGCAATTAAGATCCTCTTTTATCGTGGTTCTAAAACCTAAAAGAATCGCTGGTATTTGCAAAACCCAGTTATTATGAGTCATTTTAGTTCTTAATGATCCCTTCAGTTGCCTATGAAAATGCTCTATCAATCCAATGGATTGTGGATGATAAGGTGTGGAACGAATTCTGTGTGCAGTATCCGTTATCGGGTATGCTTCGGGCCATTTTGTGAGTCTGTCTATGATAGTTAATACGTGAGTAAATCCTTCTGAAGGCGGTAATGGGCCGATGATAACCACGTGAATGTGTTCAAATCTGCCTTTTGGAATTTTGAATTGGCCAATTTCTGATTTAGTATGTTTGTAAATTTTTGATTTCTGGCAAGATGAACATGATTTTGCCCATAAATTTACGTCCTTATCCATACTAGGCCACAAGTATCTTGCTGCAATTAATTTTCTAGTTGCTCTTATACCAGGATGTGATAGAGTATGAATAATCTCGAAAATATCTCGTCTTAAAAGTTTAGGAATAAATGGTCGAGAGGTATTTAACGACATATCACACCAAATCTTGTTTTTGGAAACTTCTAATTCCGTTTCTATTAATTTAAACTTAGATTTTGTAATAGTTCCTTGAATGGAAATTAAGTGTTTTAATTCTTCATCGTTTTCTTGGTTTTTGGCGATAATTTCTAAGTCTATTTTAATTTTATTTATTTCGTAGATATTTTTATCATTTTCATCAGTAATTAATAATCGTGATAATGAATCCGCTACAACGTTTGATTTTCCCTTAATATGTTTGATGTCAGAAGTGAATTGTGTTATAAAATTTAACTGTCTGGCTTGTCTGGGACTTCTCTCCGTTTTGGTCCAGATTGCGGATGTTAATGGATTGTGGTCGGTCAGAATAGTGAAATCTCGACCTTCTAAAAAATGTCTGAAGTGTTTAATGGCTAAATAGATTGCTAAAAGTTCTTTGTCAAAGGTTGAATACCTTGTTTCGGCTGGAGTTAATTTCTTCGAGAAGAAAGCTAAAGGTCCCAATGGTTTTCATTGGATTGTTTTAAAACTCCCCCTGTTGCTACGTTTGACGCGTCGACTGTTAGAATAAACTTGGTGTTTTCTAGTGGGTGTACTAAAAGTGTGGAGGTAGAAAGAGCTTCCTTAAATTTTTTAAAATTGGTTTCGCAATCTTCTGGCCAATTAAAATTTTTATTATTTTTGGGTTTTTTTAGTAATTTTGTTAAATTTATATATATTGGATTTAACAATTTAGATAGATGTGGAATGAATGTGGAATGGAATAGTTTACCATTCCTATGAATTGCTGAATTTTTCTGATAGAATTAGGAGAAGGGAAATCTTGAATTATTTTAATTCTGTTCCCAGATGGGAGAATTTCTTCTTTAGTGATTTTATGGCTTAAAAAATCTAAAGAATTTACTCCAAAAATGCATTTTGCGGGATTGATGTTTATACCGAACTCTTCTAACCGTGCAAAAACTTTTTCTAAGTGTGATTAATGCTCCTTTTTATTTTTGCTTTCTATTAAAATATCATGTATGTAGATGAAAACAAAATCTACTTCCTTAGCACGTGGTACATGAAACGCTGGAATGTCTGTGCTGCGTTTCTAAGACCAAAAGGCATTCTAGTGAATTCGAATAAACCGAAAGGTGTAGTAATGGCTGTTTTGAAAATGTCATCAGGGGCTACTGGAATGTGGTGATATGCCCTTACTAAATCACTTTTTGAGAAAATTGAGGAACCATTTAAATTCAATGAAAAATTTTGAATGTGTGGGATCGGGTATCTATCGGGTGTATTATTTGTATTTAAGCATCTGTAATCCCCGCAAGGTCGCCAATCTGTTGAATCTTTCTTCGGTACCATATATAATGGAGAAGAAACTGGTGATGAAGAAGGGCGACATAAACCTAATTTAACCATATGCTCGAATTCTAATTTTGCGATTTTTAATTTTTGTATATCAAGTCTTCTTGGTCTCGAGAAAGGAAGTTGTCCTTTTGTAGAAATGTGATGTACTATACTATGACGAACAGGAGCATCGTAACAAGGTGCTTGAGTTAATGATGGAAATGTTTGTAAAATTTTGCCGTATTCATTATCGAAAGCGTAATGACGTGGTGAAGGGGTATTTGAGTTTACCGTAATTCCATTTACAACGATTGACGTGTTTCCATCAATTAATTTTTTATTTTTAATATCAACTAATAAATTGAATTTTTCGAGAAAGTCTGCCTCAATAATGAATGGGTTTATTTACCCCCGCTATAATGGACGGATACGTTAGATCTCGTCTTAATCCGAAATCTACTTTCAACAATTTTATGCCATATGTATTAATTGTTGAACCGTTTGCTGCTGTTAAAACTAGATTTGGGTTATTTTTCAATGTGCTAAAATGAGCGTTAGGTAATACTGAAAGGTCCGCCCCAGTGTCAATTAAAAATTTGAATTTATTTTCTTTTTCTAAAAGAAAAAGTCTTTTTGAAATATTATTATTTGACATACTGGACGCTGAGGGGACAATTAGTTTTTTGGATTAAATTTGTTAATAAAAGCGCATGGAGAAATGCATTTGGTAGCTTTTTCTCCAAACTTAAAGTGGTACCAACAAAGTTGTTTATTGTTATCAGGTTTTGAATTACTTTGTGAACGACTTGGTGATCTGTATCTGAAATCATTTTTACAAAAATTGTTGTTATGATTATTATTATTATTCATTGTAAAATTGCGAAATAAGTTTTCTAAATTCTGTAATTTGTTTTCTAATATTGTTAATTTATTTAATAATTGTACGTCGTTATATATTGCTGATAAATTTTGTTGGGGTAACTTTGTAACGTCAAATATTTTATCTGCAAGTTCCAATAAATCCTCTATATTTTCTTTGCTTGAAGCAACCAATGCTATGTTTATATTTGCAGGAAGTTTTCTCAACCACAGTTTCTTAATTAATTCTGCTCCAAATGTTGTGAAAATACCAGCAAGGGTTTTCATAAACCTGTAGAATACGGAAGGTCTTTTATCTCCTATTTTTCATTAATTTTAGTTTTAACTGCATACGGTCCCTTCCAGTGTTGTGATAACTTTGAAGAACGTCTCGTGGCCTCGTGCACATCAGCTAATCGTTGTCTGAGCTTTGTTACGTAGTCTTCTGGTAACCTTTGTTCGCCTTTGGGTATACCAAACTTGGGGTCGCTAGGTAAGCGCATTTCCTTTCCGAATATGACCTTAGATGGGCTTTGTCTGGTCATATTGTAAACAGCTGATATATAAGCCGTTAGAAATATAGGAATATGTCGAACCCAATCGCGTTGATTATAGTTGAAGACCTTCCTGAGATGTTCGATTAATGTTCTGTTGAAACACTCTTCCATGCTTTGATTTTTCTTTCGTCTCTTATATTTGATTCCTTTGTCCTCAAGTTTCTTGCCCTTTTGATTGCCGTTGTCATCCTTTTCCTTGCAGCCTTTGCGCTTCTTATTATCATCATCATCAGAATCTTTGTCTTTACCTTTTCCGACCTTCATTATACCCTGATCATCGTCATTATCAGCATCTTTAGAACCTTTACTTTTCGTCTTTTTCTTTCTTTCATTGTCGTCGCTCTTGGATTTCTTTCCTTTCTTCTTTTTACTTTTATCACCGTAATCATGATCGTCTTTGGATTTCTTTCCTTTCTTCTTTCGACTTTCGTTATCATCATCGTAGTCATCGTCATCTCTTCTTCCATCCGTCCGCAATGTTTCCATTCAGGATTGCATGGATGTTGTTAAAAAGCTTCTGCATTTCCGTGGATACGTCTTGTGCGGTATGGGATTTCAAAGTCATGAGGTTGCAGTCTAGTCTCTCCACGGAAAGCTTGCTCTCTAGCTCGCCATCTTCTCCCTTCTTCTTCTGTTGTTTGCATTCGTGCTCGTTTCCAACAGTCGTTTTGCAGGTGTCCCAGTCTACTACACTTCCAGCATCGAATGACACCATGCGAAGGAGTGGTCTCTGTTGACGGTATTCTGCTGTGAGTCTGCTGCCCAGCTGGATATCTTTGCCCAGGTCGATATCTCTGCCCATCTTCTAGCGCTTCCATTCGTCGGCGTTTTCTGCAGTCCCTTTGGAGGTGTCCCAGTCTATTACAATTCCAGCAACGAGGAATACCGCGTGAAGGAGTGCCCTGTGATGAATTTTGATCTGCAATAGCGTTCACAAATGCTTCTGTTGCCACTTCATTAAGGAAATCTGCATTTACACTAGAGTATGAGAGATAAGCTAATCTTTCCACATCAGCCTGCAGTTGTTGTAGTGATTCGCCATGCTTTTGAATCCTGTTGCGTAGCTGCAGGCGATATACTTGCTGCATGTGTTCATCTCCATAACGTAATCTATCGCCTGTACTAATGAAGTATAATCACGTTGCCTTTCTATCGGTATAGTTTGTAAAAGCTCTGATGCAGAACCTCGAAGTGCTAATACTAGAGCTGTAGCTTTGTCTGAAGCATTCCATCCGTTTACTTCGGAAGTAGCCTTGAATTGTCTCTTGAACATATGCCACGAATTTTGTCCATCAAATATTGGAGGTTTCATTCTGCCTGCATTGGATATTTCAATTCCTTCGTGCCGTGGTTGTCGATGCTTCATCTTCTCCGAATCTGATTTAAAGTTGTCAAGCTGTTCGGTGACTTTTTGTTGAAGTTCCGCCACTTCTTGCTCGATTCCTTCAATTTTTAAATTTTGTTCGTCTAACGAGTTTTTCAGGAAATTCTTTTGTTCCTCTAACCGATTTTCTAGACAATTCTCAATAGAACTCCTTTGTTCATCCAACCGCGTTTCCAGTGATTTCTTCTGTTCATCTAAACGGGACTCCATGGAATTCTTTTGTTCATCCAAAGCATTCTTCTGCTCATCTAAACGGGATTCCATAGAATTCTTTTGTTCATCCAAAGCATTCTTCTGCTCATCTAAACGGGATTCCATAGAATTCTTTTGTTCGTCCAAACGGGTTTCTATAGATTTCTTGTGTTCCTGGAGAGAATTCCTTTGTTCGTCCAAACGGGTTTCTATAGATTTCTTGTGGTCCTCGAGAGAACTCTTTTGTTCCTGGAGAGAATTCTTTTGTTCCTAGAGAGAATTCGTCTGTTCATCAAAACGGGCTTCCATTTTGCTCATTAAAGTACTTAAAAGCTGTTCTATGTTCATTGCAGGCTCTTGCTCAATTTCTGGTTCTTCTTCGAAAACGAATTTCTGGATTCTTTTCTTCCTCTATCAAAGCTTGTCTAAGTCGCTCGACTAGAACATTCTTTAGACCAGTCGTTTGTATTGACTGCTTCCCCAACACTACTTTCAATTCCTGTATGCGAAGCTCCTCTAGCTTGCGTCCCATTCATGCGTCTTTTGTAATTCACTCACAGTTTAATATAAAATTATCTTTCGGAATTTTTACACACGATTTCACAAAATTAATCACTCTTTGAATTTCGAAGTCAAATGCCACCACTTTGTTTCACGATTTTATTTGACTTCTGACACCAGTTGTTACGAGCGTGGTCTTAATTCGTTATTTAAAATACAATATTTCAGATATAATTCAAAAGTTCTTTCCTCATTTAACTTTACTGTTTACTCTCACAAATTCACAAATAATTATCAAATCAACTCTTTATTTATCGTTAGTACTGTACTTCTAATTATCGCAATCCAAATAGTTTACTTCGTTCACTTCGCTGTCTGAAATAATACTCGCCTCCTGGATGTGAGCAGCGCCGTATTTATACTCTACGAATTATCCTAGAACCTTCCTGAATATTCCATTCTCCAAACCCAGTTTATATGTATATTTTAATATATATTTATCCTAAATTCTTAGTAGGATAAAAATTGAAATTATATTATTTTTATTTTATGATAATATTTTTTATTTTTAAATTATAATTCTTTCTTTTAAATCTTTTAAAATATTTTTATATTTTATTAAAAGTGTAACAAAAAACTTTTAAAATATTCTGTAACAGTTTTGCCTTCTGGCGTCTGAATTAAAAACAGCCATTATTACAAATACGACTCAGCTTCAGAAGCAGCAAATGCCGTTTTTGGAAGCACCTACGTAGACGACATCTTGACAGGATCTAATTCAAGACAAGAGTTAATAAATCTTAAGGACGATCTAATACGACTACTACAATCTGGAGGCTTCGAATTAAGAAAATTCAGCACCAGTCACACCGAGATATTGCAAACTGTACCAGAAGATCACAAAGAGAAAATGATTCTCATCAATGAAACTGAGGTAATTACGGCACTAGGATTAGTCTGGGAGCCAAACAGAGATAGATTTCAATATCACATCGCAGAATATCAGCCAGATAAAGTAACCAAGCGCACAGTATTGTCCCACATAACTCGTATTTTCGACCCTCTTGGATTGATAGGAAGTGGTTCAAATTTAAGAAACGCTTATTTGAACTAAAAACCTTAAAAACTCCTCGACATGAGATATTGTCCAAACCAATACTCCAATACTCACACTGATTATCGTCCGATTAGCATTATTCCCTTTCTTTCCAAAGTTTTTGAAAAAGTAGTTTTTCTTCAAATAACTGAACTTGTTACATGATTTTCAGTCTGGCTTTCGACTCAACCATAGCTGTACCTCTGCTTTGCTCAAGGTGACTAACGATATTCGGATAGCTCTTGATGAGGATAAATTTACGGGTTTAATTTTTCTTGATATTTCCAAGGCCTTTGATACTGTTAATCACTCACTGCTTTGCAAGAAACTGGTTGATAATTTTCAATTCTCGGTACAGGCTACAAAATTTGTCTATTCCTATCTTACTCATCGTATGCAAATGGTGTTTTCAGCCGATAGGCATTCATCTCCACTTTCTGTTATGTCTGGGGCTCCTCAGGGATCAATCCTTGGTCCATTACTCTTTTCTTTGTTCATAAACGATATTTTTACCTGTCCTAAGCATTGTCAAATGCACCTCTTTGCAGATGATGTGCAGGCGTATCTATCTAGGCCTATTGGTTTAATTGAGGATGGCATTAGCTGTTTGAATGAAGACCTCGAGAGAATCCACCAGTAGACCATCCTAAACAATCTCTTCATCAATCCAGTGAAATCGAAGGCTTTGGTTATTTACAAGACTTCTATTGACACGTCGTACTTCCCTCCGATCATTCTTAATAACAACTTAATTCCATATGTTGAATCGGTTCGTAATCTCGGCGTAATTTTTAATCAGACCCTGAAGAGGAACGATCACATTAAGTTTATCATACGTAGAATCTACGGTGGCCTTCGTTCGCTTTGGGTCACAGGCTCCTTTACGCCTACTCAAACCAGATTGCATTTAGTGCGGACACTACTGGTTCCCTTAATAACATATGGGTGTGTGATATATGGTACGCTTGATTCTGTCTGCTGGAGGATGCTTATAACTGCATTTAATTCCATGATTAGGTATATATATAACCTTCGTAGATTTGATCATGTTTCGCAACATGCTTCTTCAGTCTTCGGTTGTACTCTTGAAGCTTACTTGCAGCTTCGACTGATTTCATATGTGGCTAAAATTATCAAATTTGCGCAACCTAAATACCTGTTTGACTTACTTACGTTCGCTCGGTCCAGCCGAACAATGACCCTTATTTTGCCTAATGCTAATTACCTCGTTAGTAGACGCCTGTTTTTCATCCAAGCTATCAAATTGTGGAACTCATTGCCAGCTTCGTTGCGAAGATCGCTTTCGTCAAGTACATTGACCACCTTCAATCAAAATGCATTGATTTACTATTCTTCCTAGAGTAATTCCATATTTTAATTTATTTTTTTTCTTATTATTTCTTATATATTCTTTTTTCTTCTTCCTTATTCTTTCTTAGCTTTGTAGTTTTGTAGGTCTAGCTGTAAGTTAGTGTAACTTTATAGTATAAGATTTCTTCTTTATTAATTATATTGTCTTAACTTGTACAACACAAAAGAATTTCTATTCTCATTTGTACAATGCCTATTGTTGAATAAATTGAAATTGAAATTGATGTGCAACTTCACGCATTTTATTGACAGAATCGAATACGCATATGGAGCCTGCTGTTACCTCAGATCATCAGATCATCACGGCCAAATTAGAGCTAGGCTCTTGTGTGCAAAATCTAGGAGACCACCATGACACTTGCTAGATTGGAACTCTGTGCAGCACTACTGATGGCAGAACTAGCTGAAAGAATGTGTCAGTGTTTATCAGTCATATTATCAAAAATCGTTTATTACACTGACTCCACTATTGTACTCTCATGGATTACCTCGCCGTCATACACATGGCCTACGTTTGTAGCAAATCGGGTAGAGAAAATACAACAACTGACTCAAACGAACCAGTGGAGGCACATAGATGGAGTTCAAAATCCTGCCGACATCATTTCTCGAGGCATGCTGCCTGATGCCCTAGTGCATCACATCACTTGCCTGTATCGTGACCTGATTAGAAAGAGTGGACTGAAAGATTTTTGTATTGAGAGTTCGCTCTTGGAGGGGGGGGGGGGGGGGGAGCATCATTTACTAGCTCATTCTTTGTATTAATTCTTTTAGGAATTGTTTTTCGGCTTAATGCCGCGATACCTTTTAGTAGATTTTTATGTTTGGAGTTTTTGCTCACGTTATGAGAATTTTTTTTTCGAATTTTTTTAGTGTTTTGCTTATACAATTTTCCGGCAATTCGTAGATTTTTCTGGAAGTAATATATACAAATTTTATTCTACATGCTAAGAGTTTTCCTAGTTGTGATACTTCATTCAGCTGTGATATTAGGTATATACACTCGTGATGTCCATATATACACTCGTGATGTCCATACATACACTCGTGATGTCCATACATACACTCGTGATGTCACACTTGTGCTAACTATATACACATTTATTTATTTCAATGTTCGCACCTGTTGAATCTTTTATTGCTGGGACCGTTTTATTTGCGCAACAATGAACTTCAAGGATGTGCCCTCGATGCGTCATCGGTCAAGTAAGAGCGACAGTCGTAGGCAAATTCGAGTGATGAGGAATACGCATTGGGTCGTGGGTCGAGACACACGTTGGGCGCCCGCAGCGATGAGGCCTATGTTTAACACCGGCTAGCTCAGCCGACCATTTTTAAGCGTTGTCTGAACCATGGGTGGCGCAGACCACTATGCCCTGTTATGGTCGTAGCGTATTGCATATAGCAATATGCTACACAAAGTACTGAAGCGAGCGTGTAAGCCGGCTGCTGTCAAGCGGAAAACTTGAACGCACCCCGACCGAGAGAAGTGCGGTGTGACATGTTGACGGAAAGAAAAGAAGAAGACAATCATCTCTGTCCCGTCAAATATTCTTCACCATGTACAAGTGAAGAGCGACCTCCGGAATTTTCGAAAAACAGCGGCTAAGAATTAGACCGCCCACGTAAGTTAAAACGATTTTTCATCTCTCCTAATATCCTATTTTCGATTTGTAAAATTATTATCCCCTTCAGCAGGACAAAAATTCAAAAAAATCCGGCGAAATTCCAGCAGCAGCAAAGTCGCCGCTTCTACGCTGTGAATAAAATATTTGCGAGAAATAAAAGAGTTAACAACGCGGACGATTGCCATAAAGACGAGCTTTAATAAAAGCTGCAATAATCAGTGAATTTGGTCCGAAATTGAATAAAAAAATACAAATGAAATTGGTGTCCAGCGAGTGGAATCCTGTTCTGGTGACAGTTCAATATCTGCCGCCAAGGTTGCAAATCCAATTTCGAGGAAGTCTTTTAGAGATTTAGCAAGCAACCGAAATATTTTTGTGAAGTTACTACAATAAATAAAACCAAACTGGAGAAATCCAGCCAAAACCACTACGCCAGCATTCCCCAGGAGGGTTCGATAACAAAATGTGTGGAAAAATTACTGAGGTATAAGAGTATTAATAACTTTAGGGAAGAATCCATGTGACATTCTCGCTGAAGACATTGCTCGCGTATCGCAGTTACCATGAAGTGGGTATTGAGATTTTAAGATTGCATCAAAGAAGCTGAGAGATATTCAACCTATGCTCGAGGGCAAAGAAAGAAATAAAAAACTGAAATCAGGGTTATGTATCGCGTATGTTTTCACCTGTGCGTGGTTTTAGAAATTTACCAAGTATAAAGGAAACAAAACAAATTTTCGCTCAGTGAAAATAGGGTCTCAGGCACCACCTGCCACTCCTGTTCATCACTCAAATATGGCTCGGGCAGAGCACCAGACACATAAGCAGGAAGACACGGTAAATTTCCAGCGACTAGTTTAAATAAATTCATAATACCTATACCCACGGAAAAAGGAGCGCTATGGCAGTACACCAAACCGCCACATTCATCGCTCAGTAGCCCAGGAAGGAGTGGAGACAAACAAATTGGAATTATTCCAGGTAGCACTGTTAGTTGTCGTTAAAGTCCGTATTTATATTCAACTTTATTTAGTTATTTAATACTTTAAAGGACATTAAGTGAGGATAGTGTCAATTTTTTTTATTCTTGGATAGAAGGTGAAGCTAGGCTAGTATCACCCGTCGGTTTGTTGAGAGAAAGTGATATGTTTTGATCTCAGACTGGGCCTGAGGTCCGCGACCGGCTACTAAATCATAATTTTGTTTAGCAACTTTTCAGCACGTCGATCGTCACATATTTGCCTCCAGGGAGCTGCTTCGAAGGACCAAAAGACATGTTAGTTGAATTTTAGTACCCATTTTTATTGTTCAAATTATATTGCGGTATAAATTCAAATGCGGCTTGTATAGTATAGGCCTCACTGTGTCTTAATGGAAAGGTGTGGGAAGTGTTGACACGTTCGTGGCTTCTCATACAAACCTGAAAAAATTTAAAGATAGTTTAAAGATTATGATAAGCGCTAGTGTTGAATTAATAAATTTTTGAAGGAAATGCTAACCACATATTAAATTTGAATTTCAAATTAATTATTATAGGCCCTGTTGATTCATCTGATAGTTTTGTTTGACATGAATGAGGTGAATCCGAAGGACAGTTACTATGCACTTTATTTGTTGAATTAATAGTGATATCCTCATTTGTAAAATTGGCTAAAGTACGATAGGTGTGGCCATAGTTTAGTATTGGCTCCTCCCCAAATTTTATCTTATTTATTGAAACGATTATAACGTAAATAATGCTCTGAAGCTTTTAATAATTTCTCCTTCTACTTTCGTGGAGCCCTCTCCTATGAAGGTCGTCTAGGCTCGCCTAGTCTTCCTCTCTCTACAGGTCAATTAGGTACTCTGAAAAAAATCTTGCTCTCAGAGTCAGATGGGAGGATGGGGCATGCAAAGAAGGCAGAACATCCCCGCCTTCAACTGTATACGGGTAAGTGACGTAAGGGTCCCTTCAGGACCGAATGTGTGCCGGCATTTTGTTTGTAGGCACAACGCATTTTTTTGATTATGGCTGACGGCAGCGGCAATGAGCCGAGGCGAGCTAGCGTGCTGCCCTGCAGTCAACGCTGTCCGTCGAGTGATCTGTCAGCTCATGCTGGCAGTCTGGACTTAACGTCTGAAAGCCAATCACTCACTATAGTTCCATAGCACCTACTATTAAAGCGGTATTCTAGATGATTATGATGACTTTTGTAGGGCTATAATAGAGTTATACCATTGTGTATATATTATATAGTGGTCGCAACTTCACTTCAGGGCTGTTGAGTCATCTTCTCACTCGCGGCGCTGCAGTAAATAACTCGAACTGATATACATTTCACAGCGGGGATTCATATCAAAGACGCAAAGCTTTTATATTGTGCTTAGAATAAAAGCTATAAAAGTTTTATGAAAAAAAAGAAATGTAGAGCCACATGCTATTTACAAATGCCAAAATCAGAGCCAGCTTAACTCATCAAGCAGGGCGAGGTAGGTCTGCCCAGTGCCCATGCGTCGCATAGGTTATGGTGTAGTAGACAACTGATCTTACATAGAGAGGAGTAAGAGACGCAAATGCAATGATTTGGTAATGGTCTGCCTCTGCATTCATTTCATGTCTTTTTTTCCATCTAGCGATAGGCATTTGTTTTCCGAGACATTTTTCTTAGAACTTGGATTGTTTGGTTGCTTGCCTGCTGCTTGGCAAAGGAAGAAAATAAAGATTTGAGAATTTTTTCCTGCGAATTTTTTGTTTTTAGTTTATTATGATTGCAGTTTTGCACATTCGATTTGATTTTATGGTTTTTAAGTGACTGCGAGTGCGTGGGAAAGTTAAGCAATTGTGACTGTGCGCTCCTATGATTTATAATGTTTCATTATTAGATTATACAATTATTTTATTTTTTTGCTCTCCTCTGAAATGTTTTTGTCCGACTTAAAATATGGTTTCCCTAAGCGCATCACAATTACTTCAGGGTTACCGAAATTACCGAATAAAAGCGAAACTTTGACTAGTTTAAGCCTCTGCCTATGCCGTCTTTTCTTCAAATTGGTTCGCTGCTTATCGAGCACGGTATGGAAAATGAGTGTGGAAGTTGGCTAACGTTTGCGTTATAATTTTAAAGAATAATGAGGATTAATTCGTCAGAAAAAAAGAGATATTGCCATTTAAATGAAACATCAGATTCAAATTACGTTTTCTCTAATCCTTCTTTTCTCCCTTTCTTTCTGAGGTGGTGATTGTGATTAATTAATATTTCTTTTTTAATCATTGAAGGTGAACTTGTTGTATACGTAAAATATACCCAAATGGGGTATAGATAAATAAATATATTCAATAAGATTTCATGCTTAAAACGCGATTAGCTTATCATCCAAATAAATGAAGTAAATTGCGTTAGCAATTTTTTCAAATTCCTTATGTTAAAAATAATAAAAATAAATAAAAAATAAATCAAAAAACAAATCTTACTTCTGTAACATTTGTCGGGAAGAATACAATATATACATAGGTATGTACAAGCATATTCCGAAAAAAGCTTATCTGGACACTGCAAACTTAACAAACACATGCATAGACTAGGCAAATCCCTACTGATCAGTAGCTTGGCGTGGGTTAGATGCGAGGGGAATGAAATGGTCAATATCTTTAGATTGTGAGTCATCAAGAACTTCTTCAATCTCTATAAGATTTCCTTCTTGGATGCTTGAAGTTGATGACTCACTCAAGAAAGTCTCATCTGTTGAAATATTGTAGCTAGTGTTGACAGTAGGAGCAAGGTTTTGGAAAGCAATTTGCCTTAGATTTCGTGACAATTTCAGTACTGATGGATTTCGTTCATAGCTTCCTTTACATCTACGCAAGATATAGATACTATTTTCCAATGGATCATGGTTTATATGAGATGTTATGATATAATCCTGAGAATTTTTTATATTTTGCCATATATGAAGAATGCCAATAATTGTTTGTATCATACCATCAAAGCAATATGACCTCTTCATTCGGCCTAAATGTTTCCATTCACTAATCCAGGCTCGACATTCATTTAAGGTTTTAGTAACATTTTGATGATTTTTGTCGTTTGATAGAGCACATCTATGTGGATTTGCCGAAAATCTAGTGATGCTATTAAAGTAATCGACAAGATAAGAGAATACCTAGTTGAATTCCTATTGAAACTTATCTACTTAGTACTTGTGTAGCAAGTTTAACATTCATTTTATCGAAACTGTCAGGATAAATATGTTTTTCCGTCAACTTATAACAAGTTTTTATGGTAACGTTTACCTCCTCCCGGAAAATTTTTTCAGCAATTTTCCAAGACATATGCTTACCTTTACATTCTATATCAGCTTTTAATGTACAGTTTCTAATACTTTTTATTAAGTGCACAGGATCATGTAAAAGAACAATCTCTCTATTTGAAATTTCTATGTAAGGTCTATCCACTGTACATCCCAATAAGGCATACGCTTTTCGATTGACGGGACCTTGATGACAGTAATTCCAATTACATCATGGTCGATATTATGTAGAGCTTCAAGAGTTTCTAAAATAATTACTCTTAATTTTTCTGCATCAACAGCACCCCACATAATATGCGATAGATTGCTTCCAGTTTAGATTAAGACCTCTAACCATAAATAACAAAGCAAGCATTTATATTCTAATAAGTCAGGAATAGTTTGGTTAATTCCTGGAGACAAAATTATATTTCTTTGCCAACGCATTATCGTTTTAATGTGTGGCATTGAAAACCCCATATTTGGCATCGCTTTGTAACAGACCGGAGATTTATAGCATATTTTAAGAAAAACATCCTTTTCTTCAGAGGACCATCCATTTCCAGGGCCAACTTTGTGAAACAATTGTGACGCAAAAATGCTTTTACATGTTTAGTTTTAGTTTCGAGCAAGTCTCTGACACATTCATTGTCGTTTCCTGTATTTTTGCTTGTGGTCTGAAGCTCTTCCACTTCAAACGATTTTGAAAAGGAATGTGGGGATGGAGACTTCCTTATAGGTGGCTCTAAGAACTGAGAAGGGGATGCAATGTTTGTCTCAGGTATTAATGGTATTTTATAGTCACGTATATATGTCCTCACATTATCACTTCGGTTAACTTCCAAATCTGGTGAAGGAGATGAGTAAGACTCAGTTACAACAGGCATTGTACATGAAAAATCTTGTTATGCTAGAGGATAGCTTCTTTTACGTGCTATCCTAGATTTCCAACAGACATTTGGCCTACATAAAGTATCAATACTATATTGATCACATTTGCAAAAAGATGATTCATACGGCAAGGGTATGGCATTTGTTAGCAAGCTGGACTTCGTTCCATTCTAGATGATGTCTTCCGAACGAAAATGCTTTTCACATATAAAAACCTGCACATTATTCTCAATTTTGGTTTTAAATGCTAAACTACTACAATGTAATATCCACATATCGCGCCTTTCATAGCAAGGTGGTTTGAAATAGCTAATTTGTGATCCAAAATTATCACAACTGTTACAATTGACATAAAAGCAATATCGAACCATATTAATTGTATTAATTGTATATTAAAATATAATAAAAAGGAAATCAAAATTCAGACGTCAAAGCCAAATCCAAAGCTAGTTAATAAAATCTAATAACTAAATTAACAAAACAGAAGGAAAATCTAATTAAATTATTCAACTTTAATGAAGTTCAAACAAAGTCCAAATACCTATACAGCCAATGTAGAAATATTAATAATCAAAATAAAAAACCAGAAGAAAATTCAAATTTAATAAATTCCATTTAACGAATTCAAACACACCGTCAAATTAGCAATAAAATATCAGAAAATTGAAATGCAAGACCACAATGAAAATTCTAATTGTAAAAATCTATAAATGAGAAAAATATAATCCAAAAGCAAAAATCAAATTTAATTCTAATAAAGTAATCCAAGAATACAAAAACCAAACCTCCAAACAAAACACACACAAAATATTAAAAAATTTAAATATTTGACTAATTTCAATCAAGAAATCCAATGCAGTGCAAATTTTAATTCAAATAGGCAACTAAATGTCCGTTAAACTGCACTAAAAGAACCTACACGTAATTTCAACAGAATTATTTCCTTTACTGTATCTATATCATTCTCAGAATATATAACAGTATGGTGACAAGCAATTTCGCGTAATTAATTCTAGTCGTATTGTTAGTGGCCATCAAGAGTAAATAACAATGCTGCCAAACTATTTTCTAATTTCCAAAAAAAAAGCCTAAGCAATATGCATAATAAAAATTCTGTTCAGTAAATTTCTAAGAAAAAATTGAGGGCTTCCTTAAATCAGGTCCAGGCATCGTTGATTTTTGATTTGAAGTGGTTTTTCGCATATATTTCTATAGAACGCCTCGTCGGAAAGTAAAAATGATTATGACCAATTTCATTGGATACGTAAAAAAACTAAATTTTTGTATGGCAAGACCAAGAAGGCGTTGTCCTGTTTAGTCCAGTTTTAAAATTTTATTGACTATTTTTATTATATTTTTTTATTGATCGGAGAATTGCGAAATCCATAAAATAATTTATAGTTTACAAGGCAGGCACGACAAGTGGACAAAAAAGACGTGGGTTGGATGGATATTTCAAAGCGTTTAATTTACTTACTTTGCGCATTTTTAGTTTTTTTTCCACACTTTAGTTCATTGCATTTCCTTCAATATAATATAAAATACTCTTGATAAAAATCTTCTTTTAAAACCCTAAAACATTTAACAAATGAGATTTCAATATTTTCTTCTTTCACAATCGTCGCTCATCGCCTGTCGTTGTAATTGTGTTCCCAATTTTTCGACCGCCTGTTTCGCAGCGAATTTTGCGCTGTCGTCTGTCGCTCTGTCGCTCTGTCGTCGCAATTGTGTTTAAGCCTTAATATACTAGATGTCCAGTCGAATAGCAGAAAGTGTGTCTATGAAGCAGAAACAACGATTCCTTTGTTAAGAGAGAGAGAGAGAGAAAGCTTTTAACGCTTTTAAGCATAGTTATTTTACATGCTCTTTCAATCGGTTTGCAAGAGCGCGAAACTAAAGTTCTACTAGAATGTTCACTTTAGTTCAAGAAGCGGAACAATAAATTTTCTGTTCTTCCCTTCAGGGCTATTCGCGTTCTGTGAAAAATGAAATTAAAAATGTTGTTCGTAGAAGTTTGGTTTTATGTCACTTTTTCACTTTTTCACTTCATTATTCCATTTACTCAAGAGTCTGGTGTCCGTTTCAGTTATGTATACTATTAAACTTTTCAATTTTGATTTAACTCATGTTAAATAGATTTACCGGAAATTCATCTAAATCCAACTTTCAGTTAAACCAGAAGTAGTTTTAAATTTTTTTTAGAAAAAATCAGAAGCGGTTTTGAATGGAATGAAACAGTTTTGTCCTAAAGAAAAATTGCTATTATCTCAGTTAAAGCGAGCGTAGATTGCAATTTTAAATTTTGAGCAATAATCATTATATATTTTTTTATGAATGCTTGGAATGTGGATGAGCGATGTGTTCCGATAATAACTGATATACTATACTTGTCCTTTTAACTTCTGATGCCAGAAGTAGGATGCAATTTTCATTTTTAACTTTTAAATAGAAGCTAATACTTTTTTTGCGTTAAATGGAAAGAGGTACATATTACAATTTCAATATAAGAATTGATGAAAAGTACATTGAACTAATTTTTTTAAAAAATTCAAAAATATAACGATATTACAATCTGCCGATCATTTGAACAGGGATAACCGATTCACAAATTATTTTGTCTAATTTCTTTTGTTTTCGCCTTCGGAGCATAAAACTTAATATCAGAAAAGAACAAGTATCCGATTACGCATGCATTCATGTATAAGAAGTAGGCTCTGATATTTGGAAGTACTGAAAATTTTTACCTATTAAATTAGCTCAATAAAATAAGGAAACTTCTGAAATTCGTGACTAAAAACTCGAAATTTATCAAAAACAGTATTTTTTATTTTCTAATAATGTGTACTTCCTCCTTTGTTCAAAATAAATTAGTACATACTTCACACCTTGAATCATACAATAATTTAAGATAATTTTGGGAAATTTCATCCCAAGCAGTTTTAATGGCATCAATTAGTTTTTGTCTTCAACTGTCTGCCGTCTTCGTAGACTTTGCTCGTTTATGCTGTGGTGATAGTACTCCTCGGACTTGTGCTTTCCTTTACCCATTTTATTACAAATAAAGAAAAGTGCAGGGATTACTAAATTTAATAATTTTATTTTTTATATATTTTTTTTAATATTATTATCAGTATCAGGGGATACCCTATGATGCAAAGCACAGCATGGCGGCACCCTTAAACTTTCGCAGATTGTATGCAGCTTTGGATATTTTTGATTAAACTAAGGCTCATTAACTTGGGTTACAGGTTAAAATTATATTATAGAACGCATTAGACCTATTTGTATAGAAATACCTCAGTCCTTCAAAATATTTACTCTTGATTTGAGGACAAATTCGTTGTCTTTCGAACGCTTAATATCATTTATCTTCCAAGAGCAATTTTTCCTGACTAAAACGAGAAGAAAATATTCCAGCATCTTAACCCGTTGAACATATCAAAGGTGATTAGAATCATACCAACTTCCTAATTTACTTAAGCAAATATTCGCAAGGTTTTTAATTACATTTTCGTGGTGTGCAAAAATTTGCAAGTACTCGCTGAAAATCTCAACGTGTTTTTTGCAAATTTGGAAAAACTCTTCAATGGGGATAATTAGAGATCCAAATTCTGAAGTAGTAGAATAATTTTTATAATGTACTAGCCATTCTGAAGATCTGGTTAAATCTGTATTATCTGATATAGTACAAGACTGACAAATTTCACAATTCTGACATACGCCTCGTTTAAATATTTGGCATAGAACGTAGCCAGCAAAATACATAGTCGCGTTATCTGAAATATTATTTTCAATTAGAGGACTTAGTAACCCCATGTTTTCTTCTGTAAAAAAAATTACTTTCTGTGCCCTGCACTACTTCTCCTCTCCATGTTCTTTATAATTGTCTGCACATTTTATGTATTGTTCACTAATAGGATTAACAACTGCATCCCAATCTAAATCTAAATTCTCTGTGTCGTCTTCTTCACAATTAGAAAACTTCGATGAATAAATTAACTTTACGGACACAACTCTGCTTATAATTTCATTAAACTCAGCCACTGATGGATTTTCTCTTTATATCGTACTATACGGAATAAATTTTCCAATCGATCTTGGTTCAATTTATTTGTGCATAAAAAATATACTTCATCAAAATCTCTAAAAACGTCTTCTAATAGTTGCAGAATTCTGATTAGCTGTTGCTTGATCACACACAAATGCTCTTACACGGAGATTCATCAGATCACATATATAAATAATCTCGTATAACTTTTCTTTTAGAATTTTTGCAGGGAATAGTTTTTTCTGCAACTGTATTATATAATAACTGTTTCCAATTCCCGAAAAGGGAGCTTACCATAAATACACACATAGATTTCCCAATTCTAGGTTTACGACCCTCATTCCCTTTTCCAAAGTCTACAAATCCGTCGATTTTGTCATATTTCTTATTATATTTTAAATCTCGTTTGATGCTAATTTCATCGAACATCAGAATTACCTTAGATTTTTCGTCAAGGCCACTTATGGATTCCTTTACAACTTCTACAAAGCCATAATTAAGCCCACACATTAATTCTTTGATAGGGAGTCATGTATATATTGAACTTAATGATGGTAAACGTAAACGCAATTTTTCTTTTAAGAAATTATACACCGCACTTGATTTGAAAAACAAAGCTTGAGAAAGAATTTTTTCTTCGCTGCTGTAACCTAATAACATTTTACAAATTGCTTTAGAGTTACAATTGACTTCTGCACAATGTATTTGATCAACAATTTGTCGATAATTTGCTTTAGTATTTTTATCAACATTTGGCCTTACCCTTTTTAGTTTTTGTTTTAAATTTCTACATTGCCTTTGTAAATTTTTGTTCATTGAGCTTAAACGTTTGTTTTGTTTTATAAGCTTTGTTATGATCACACATTGGGTCACACCTAATTGTGATCATCTCATTTCCTTCAAGTGCCCTCAAAAATTATGATGCCTATCTCATTTCTTTTAAATTCAAGTGCCTTCATGAATTTCCTTCGTGTGTTATGTGAGCACTTGAATTTCACTTATTTTTTCACATGCATGTCATCACATACAAAACAAAATCTCACCAAATTTTGATTACATAAACAAGAAAAAACCTTTTAAAGAACAATTTCACTTGTTTCTTATCAATATATCAGGTTACATCCGTCGAGTCGTGCTAATGACATTAACGACCCGACTATAGTATAAATTATGCTGACTCGTGAGATTCAAAGATTTTTAAAGAACCAAGCCTGGCAATGGGGATCATTAAAAAGTTGAGTTGGATTTCGGTTTTCAATTTTTAAAGAAAATTCTTTTTTTTTTATATAAAGTACAAGTTCGGAGTTTTAGTTCTGCAAATTTTTATAATAAAGAACCCAAATAAATAAAGTAAAGTACAAAATGGGAGTGCGTTTTAATTAAATAAAGTTCTTTCCACATAGCACCAACTCCTCCTAGCTGGCTCTTATCTTGATAGGAAAGCACGGACAGAGAGATATAACAGCCGGTGGCAGCGGGTGCGGATGACACCATCTGGACATCACTATATTACCGTTGCATTATAGCATCATCTACTTCAGCACTTTGAAGAATAAACAGGTGAAATAAAAAAGAGTGAAAGAAGAAAGTATCCTAGTGCCGTTTTGGAGCAACAGAAATTGCCGCTAAATACCAGCTCTTCAATTAATTTTCTCCAATAAATCTGCCGTTTTGCAGCAACAGAAATTGCCGCAAAAGTACCAACTCAAATTATTCTGCCGGTTTGGATCACATATGTATCGAAATCGCTGACAATCATCATAGGAAGACAAAAAATGATGAAGAAGGCACTGTAAGTAGTTAAGACCTAGAGCGCATGCTCAAAATCTTCTTATATATGATTCTATATAAATATATATTTTCTTTAGTTGAATATATAATAAATATAAAAAAAAAATTTAATAGGATTGTTAAAAACAAGTGAAAAAGTGTAAACCTTGCTGTGTTAAAAAAAAGCTGAAAAGCATATATTCAGTAAACGAGCCAATCAATCGATCAAAAGTTTCGTGTGAAAAAGAAAAAATTATTTACAGTAAGAAGAAAACCCTTACTTTCTTCTATATTCTCCTTTTTGATATGTGTGGCTTGTTTATCGCTACTACATATCATTTTTTAAAATTCCCCGTGTAATAAGAAAAGTTCCCATTGTAGTAGTATTTAACCACGAATATTCTCTCGCCTTTTGATGTATAATCGCGTTAACGAAAAGTGAAAATCTAAATACCTACATATATGTATATATGTGCATGGTTAAAATAAAATCTTTCTTGAGACTTGAATTGAGATTGTTAGGTTTGCTCGTAATTTCATTTTCGAACAGTTTGGCCTATACGAAGTCTTGAAGTTATTAGGGGGAGTAAATCTAAATTAATATTTCCACATAGTCAGAAATAAAGGCTCTGAATTGCCTCGTATTTGAGTGTGCAAGTTCTGGTTTAAATAAATTTTATTGAGAGTTCATTGGTGTTCAGTTCCAACTAGGTTTTCTGAATTTGGTAGTGGTCGAGTTTAAATTTTGCAAATAGTTTTTTTGTTTTGATGGGTTTTATTGTGGTGGAATTTTTGTTTAGAAGTTTTACAAGATACATAACATTAAAGTCATACTATTCGGTCTCAAAGTGAGTATATAGTACGTTCCGAAATAAGAGGACAATTTTTTGTGGTTTTGCTCACTTTCCTTTTAAAATTCATAAATTCTTTTTTTGCAGCTTTTAATACAAAATAATTTAAATGACATTCCTGTTGTTTCAATAATTTTAATTATTTGATACATTTATACATTTTTTTTTACAATTTTGGAATGAAATTTTCGAGTCATCTAAGATTCCGATAATAACATGCTCATATCTTCTCCAATTTAAAATCAATTTGTCATTGCTATCCTGATTCATAAGGCTTCTAATCAATTTAAGTGGCGTGATAGTTGCCTCAAATTTTTTTACTGCTGTTTCTTCTTGTTTCTAAATCAATCACAGCAACAGACAGCTGTGTCCAAATTGCTCTTTTAATCAGTGAGCTTCCTTTTCATAACGCAAAAATGTCGTGCACGAAAGATTTGTTAGCCTGGCGGACGTTTACAATTTAGTCCCCTATTTTGATGGGTCCCCGCAGGACCTAGATAAACTTATAGCTTGTGTAAACATACTCTTTTCTGAAACTCTAAACGGAGCTGAACATGAACTTTTCCTGGATATTGTAAAAACAAGGACAAAGGACAAGCATTTGAATTAATACAATACAAGTCATGTCCAAAATGGTCCGACCTTTCAAAAGAATTAAGAGATCAGTTCAAGGAAGAGAAATCTAGACCAAGTGCTGAAAACGAACTGCTATCAATGAGGCAGGGTTCTAAGGAAACCGTGAAAGATTTCGGAGAAAAGTTACTCTTAGCTTTGGCAATCTTAAACTCTGCAACATACGTGAACGTAAATGAAGAAGCAGTAAGAATCTTCTTAATTAAAGAGAACGAGAAATTGGCAACCCAGACTTTCGAAGACGGTCTACGTAGTGAACAGCTGAAACTATTGTTTAAACCAAAGGGAGAAACTGATTTAAGAAAATCAATCGCGTATGCTAGTGAGCATTCCACACGATTAGAACGGAACAATCCATCAGTTTCTGTTATGGAACTATGTTGAGTGATGAACATCAGACGTAAAGTCCAGACTGCCAGCATGAGCTGACAGATCACTCGACGTACAGCGTTGACTGCAGGGCGGCACGCTAGCTCGCCTCGGCTATTGGCGGAGAGTGTGGGGAGGTTCCACGAAAAAACCTTCCGCTGCCGTCTGCCATAATCAAAAAAAAATTCGTGCCTATTTATCAAAAACGCCAAGAATTTGGGAGGAGGGTGAAAATAATTTTTCTAATTGAAAGTAAATTAATATTAGGACTAACAATTATTCTGAAATTACTTACAGAGGTTTTTACCAGCTGATTGCCACGGAAACTTTTTAGTTAATTCCTCGATGTTGGGGTGTGTTCAGCTGTTGGTTTAACCACAGGCAGGCATACATGCTGCAGTATTTCTCAGTGTAACATATTGTTATATGCAATACGCTACGACCACAACAGGGCAGAGTGGTCTAGACCACCCGAGGTTCAGAGAACGCTGAAAAATGTTCGACTGAGCTAGCCGGTTCGCTGCGGGCGCCCAATGTGTGTCTCGACCCACGACCCAATGAGCCTTCCTCATCACTCGTATTCGATTACGACTGTTGCCCTTACTCGACCGATGATGCATCGAGGACACATCCCTGCAGTCCCGTCAGTCTTCGATCAGACCTCGACATCCATGTCTGTGTTGGAGATCAAAGTTACATCGACAAGCTGGTAACCTAAAAAATCCAGCCGGTCGATGTCTCTCTGCCCTCCTTCACCGAGATGCTGAGAAAACCTCGCGACCAATAACCTAAACAACTGATCGCTAAGCTTTCCAGGCGCAGCATCTCACTCTGATCTCCGATGGGCGATTGTTCAAGGGTGTGTCCCCAAGGCGTCATCGAAGTGGTGATGTTGCCGATTTCATTTCCTAACTTGCTAACAGCCGTATACAGGATTGGATTCCAACAGGTATATCACCCACCATTGACGGGACAATAGGAGGGCTTCGCGATATCCTATAGTTTACGAGTGAAGCTGGCTGGATGCCTTCTTAGGGCTACCAGAATCTAGATTTAGTACTACTACGTCCGACGGTTGCCGATTAACGAAATGCTGTAGACGGACAGACAAGGAAAAATCCTCCTAATGAGGCCGATCCGGAAGGGACTATAAAAAGTTTATCTACTCACAAGAGGTAGAGGTGTGTTGACGAGTGAAGCTGGCTGGATGCCTTCTTAGATAGATGACGCTTCTAGAATGGTTATCACTGCCTGATGTCTTTGGCGTGATAGACTCCTACCGGTTTATCCTGCAGATCCTCAAGCTCGTATAAGGAGTTTCCTTTCTTGGATTTAACCCCCCACTCAACAACAAATTTTCGTCCCAGTTTAGCACTAGTCTGCTGTTGGAAGTTGCTTTGGGCAAAATTCCGTCTGAATACCTCTTAACACACTCTGAAATCAACAGGCTTCGCCCTGAGATTATAGGCTCTTGAACCCTATTCGAACGCATTGTGTAAGTTCTGCTGCACTCTCGCACGGATCAATCTCATTTTGTCTTTAGCATCTACTCTCAGAGGCTCGTTAAGAGTCCCAAGGCTCCTCAAGATGGAATAGGAGCTGCCATGTTTAATCATTTGCTGACCGAAAAGTGTTCGATAAGGAAAGAAACCAGTTGCTTGATGCAAAGAGCTCCTGAGGGAACTAGCTATCTGGCTCAGTTTCTCATCCCATTTGGTGTGTGCCATCCGAATATATGCTCTCATCCCTGACAATCGAGATCTGTTTACTCGCTCTGAGGCGTTTGCTTGCCGCAAGTAAACTGCCGTTCGCAAGTGCTTCACCCCATATTTGTCCAGTAATCTGGTGAACTGAGCCGCGCAAAACTGGGCTCCATTGTCAGAGACTATCGTTTCCGGGACTCCGAACATATAGAACACTTCCGTTTCGATGAACTGGCACACCTTGAGTGTAGATGCTTTTCTCATAGGTTTGAGAATCGGGAACTTTGAAAAGTGGTCAAGGACTATTAAGATGCAGACATTTCCTTTCACTGACCGAGGATACGGACCCAGAAAATCGATGTACAGCTTTTGCCATGGTCGTTCTGTCACCGACTGGACTCTCATAGGTAGTTTCAGAATAGTATTGGGGTCTTTAGTCTCTTTACACATGTCATAGGCGCCTACGTAGTTTCTGACATCAACTTTCATTCGTGGCCAGTACAAGTGTCTTCTCAGACGTTCCAGTGTTTTCCCTATACCTCCGTGAGAAGCTAGTGGTGGATCATGTGCTCTCGAAATAACGTCGGAGATAAGCCCTCGTGAAATACAAAGCTTCCAAGCTTCTTCCTCCTGAATCGGATCGCCTGTTCCTCGGAACAGTCCGAATGTACACGAAGCCATACCTTACGCAAAGATCTGGTAGTTTGCCAGAAGTCGTCTTAACTTTACGCCTCAGTTCCTCATATTCCAACGAGTTGAAATATGGCGAACTAAGGTCAACTTCCGGGCCAGGATCTTCAGGTGTGGACAATGTGTGACAGCGCATCAGGAGCGACATTCAGGCTTCCTTTTCGGTGCTCGACAGAGAAGTCGAAACCCTGAAGCTTCAAACTCCACCGAGCAAGTCTACCGCTGAGGTCCTTTTGAGACATCAGCCATTTCAAGCTCGCATGATCCGTCACTATCTTAAACGGCATAAGTTCAATGAAGGGTGGGAACTTCTGTAAACTTAATATTGCAGCTAGGCACTCCTGCTCTGTGACGGTGTAATTTCTTTGCGCTGAGTTCAACTTTTTCGAGACGTAAGTTATTGGCTTTTCGTGGCCATCGTCATCTAGTTGAATCAGCACCCCACCAATACCTTGTTGGCTCCCATCGCACTGTATAACGAACGGCTTGGTGAAATCTGGACTCACTAACAACGGAGCAGAGGTAAGTTTTTATTTTAGCATCTCCAGAGACGTCTGGGCTTCAGGTGTCCACTTGAACTGACTAGGGTTCTTCAAGGTGTCAGTTATTGAGGCAGTTAAATCAGCATAGTTCGGGATGAACCGTCTCTACCATCCCGCCATACCTGGTAGGCGTCGGGATTGCCGAACAGTTTCAGGTGACGGATAGTCACTAATGGCTGAGATCTTGTCTGGGTCCGTCCTGATTCCTCCTTTCCCGACGTATTTAGTCTCCTTAATACAAAACTTACTCATCTCAACGTTCATATGAGTCCAGCTTTCCTCAAACAATCCGCTACACGGGATAGCAATGTGAGATGAGGGTCAAAGTCTGATGACAGAATCAGTAAATCGTCCAAGTAGACGAGAACATTTTCACGAAGATCGAAAGGAATGACTTTATCCATGAGGCGGCACATCGTTTGTGGAGCGTTACATAGGCCGAATGGCATCACTGTGTACTGATAGACGGGATGACCAGGTACAGTAAAAGCAGTCTTCTCTCTGGAATCACCGTCTAGTGGGATCTGCCAGATCGCGTCTTTCAGGTCCAGGGTTGCAATATAGTTTGCCGGAGGAAGTCGACTCGAAAGCGCATCTATCTGCGGCAGCGGATAGGCGTCCTTCTTCGTAACGGAGTTGACTTTCCTGGAGTAAAAAAAAAGCCAAATCTTTCCAGGCTTCCGCACTAGTACAACTGGAGAGGTCCAAGTACTCTGGCTCTCCTCTCTCACACCCAGTGATAGCATTCGCTCTAATTCAGCATCCTTCAAACTCTGTACTGCTGGTGATATCGGATAAAAGCGTTGTTTTATCGGAGATGTCTTTCCCAGGCCTAAAGGAGCGAAAGAAGGGAAAGGCTGTTTAGTAGCTTCTAGACTCTGTTGATCTAGACTGCAAAGAACATGGCGGTCGGTGTCAGAGGTAGCTAGTAAACTTGGTGTCACTTCTGCAACTACACCTAGGACGTCTAGAGCCAACCCAAATAGATGCCAGAAGTCTATTTCTAGATACAGTGCTTGTGTGAGCCCAGGAACCACGTAAAAACGCACGTTTTGGGTCTTACCACGGAAAGTGATGTCCAAGTTCACATGACCATGCACAGTCATCATGGCACCATTCGCTACTTGACCCTATGCCCGATACCTCTTCGAGCCAACCTCTGCTTCCGCAAGCTTCTCTAGGGCTCCCTGGCTTAGAATACTGACAGTGGCACCACTATCAAGTAATCCAATCTCAGTTCGCCCGAGTAGCTTAACTTCGGCATACGGTCGAATGTCGTCTGGCATCGACACGGAAATCTGTGCCAGTTTTTTTCTTTCCAATCTCATCCGTCGAGAGTATTCCCGCCAGCGAACGGTTGATCGGTTTTTTTTGGTCCAAAATCCAGGTCAGGATACATGATTTCAGCTAACTCTGCTACTGAGAAGAAGATTCGGTCTCTGACTGCATTATATTTCTGCAGACGCGTGTGATACGGCGTCAGCGGATTTAAAACTGGCTCATGTCCACTCGTCATAACAGAGCTTGGTTGCCGTTTTAAAACAGAAATGGCAGGAAGCCAAATCTTGTCAGGTTGTCAACTTAAAGTGCTGTACATGTCATCGGGACATCGAAAATTAAAGACTCTTCCAAAAAGTGTTTAATAATGTCATGGGCTCCACAGAGGTGGAAATGGGAGCTTGAAGATCTGCGGGGAAGTTTATCAGGTTCTCCGTCTCCATCAATCGATCCTTAAGTCTATCAGGTGGTTTACTGATATCATCAGAGTCACTGGGTGATATCAGTGGACAATTCGTGGATTCGTCGTTAAGGTCTGCTAATGGAGCGGACCTTCCTCCTTGTTCAAGGCTTGAACTGGAGTGTTCGTTACAGTTGGTGCTCGGGACGTTGACGCTGGTAGAGAAAAGGTGTTGGGATTCCCGACCCTCTCTCGTTTTTCTGTGCACAGTGTCCGCAGTTGGGCTTAAAACTGTTCTTGCGCCCGCATCCGTAGCAGAACACTTGCTGTCTCACTTGCAGGCAGTCCTGGTGAAACTACCAGCTATCGCAACTCATAGCTTCGTGGTTTGAATTCGAGTAACGAGCGATCTCAACTGTCCTATAGTATCGGTGGAATGCAGACATATCTTCTCCTGAATCTCAGGTAATAGATTAGACTTGACGATTTCCAAGAATTCTTGGTCTGGCATGGCGTTTTGCAATTACTCATGCAGCAACACTAAATGGTGGTGGTACATGGCGTATAGTTCACCAGGCTTCTACTTTCGCGTCATCAGCTGCGATCGGATTTTCAAATCAGCTTTGGGCACTCCCCATTCAATCGACAATCCAGTTTTAACAAATTCCCAAGTTGGAAAGGGGTTGTGTCTTAATAGTGAGCAGTACCAGTCCTTCGCCGGTCCAGTCAACAACATGAGCATGTTCCTAACAAGGAGATCAAAATCTCCTTCTAGAGCGGAGTGCGTGAGCGCTTCGACTCGAAAAATAAATTCATCTACGGAAAGCTCGGAGTTATTGCCATTGTATGTCAGGTTCCATCTTCTGATAGGATTGCCTGATCGTCGTTGTCCTACACTCGCCGCGATACGAAGAGATGGAGGTGGTGGAGGTTGTATAAAATTTCGTCCAGGTTGACCAAGAGCTGAAGACGGTCTATTTAACGTCTGCCTACGCAAGTCGTGGAACACTTGTGATGGTCTAGGATCACCCATAGAAGGAGGTGGTCGTGAAAAATCACCGGGTGGTATTTCGGTTGTGGAAAACATGTCCACAGACCGTCTTCACTGCCTTCTTCGTGCCGTACCAGTCTCCCATTAGACAGACGGCACAATTTTCAGGCACCTGTAATGGCGCAGCAGTTGCTGGCGGTGGTGATCGCACTGTAGCCATTGTGTATTCAGTCGTAAGTCAGGCTTTCAAAAAAATTTACAAACCAAGGGTTTGGAAGAAATGTCATAAAAATTCAAAGATTTCAAAAGCTCGGAAGAGATTAAAGGCTCTTAAAAAATTGAGAAGCAGAGATACCAATTTAAAACAATCGAAAGTTGGGACGGGATATGAAAATTAAAAAAAAAAATTTCAAAAAGTTCGAAGAAGATGCCAAAAAGAATTAAAAAAAATCAAGAGTCCGCGAAGTTAGCAAAATCTTCCCAAATCGAGACAACAGAAATAACGATTTAAAAGGATCTCCAGAAGTTCGAAAGAGATAGCAAACTCTTCGCATAAAAATTGTCTTCTAAAAGTTCAGGAAAAGGCCAAAAGTCCAAGAGATCACAAAAGTCAAGGTCGCTCCCCCTTTTCAGGTCAGAAGTATTGATGCAAGTAAGCGACGTAAATGTGTGCATGAAAAAATGTTTGAGTACTCACAGAAATCTGGGAAGAGTCGGTTTGGAGAAGCTAGAGACTGAAAATGATACTAAAGATTCTTCACACAGGCAGTTAGCAGTGTGCCAACTCCTGATTACTGAAGGTCTCCAGCATCACTTCCATCCTCCAACAACTCTTTCCTCCCTCTTCACTTGATAGTCATATCCAGCTAACCTTCCAACTGGGCAGAGTTATGAATCTGGTCAACTAGTTAGCTGAAAGCCAAAAGTCGTCTCACAGATACACGACTCTGTACAGCCAGTTGGCCAACAGAGACTTGTCTCCGTGAGCACACAGTCAAAAATTTGTGAGGCCACCTTCTATTTCCATAGCATAAGGCCAGCCGGAAAGATCCTTCCAAAAAATTCAAAAAAATTCAAAAAACTTACAACTTTTCAGACTTGAGGCTTGACCAAAGGCAAACCTAAAGGCGAACTTACAATTCAAAAACTTTCAAAAACTTTCACAAAGATGTTAAGTTACTCTATTTAATACAAAAATTCAAACATCAAAATAGCAAAAACTTTAAAAATTCTAACGTTACTCTACCAAAAATTTCCAATACCAAACAATTAGACTCAGCTCCGCCTATAACTTCCACTGGATATGAGACCTGAGGTCAGTCAATTAGCAGAGTGCCAAATGACCATCTCGCTCTAAGTCCCAGTCCCCAGTAAAATTTACATTTAGACCACCGAAGTCTAACTGAGGTGGCCCCACGTTGGGAGCCATTTTTGTTATGGAACTATGTTGAGTGATGAACATCAGACGTAAAGTCCAGACTGCCAGTATGAGCTGACAGATCACATGACGGACAACGTTGACTGCAGGGCGGCACGCTAGCTCGCCTCGGCTATTGGCGGAGAGTGTGGGGAGGTTCCACGGTTCCGCTGCCGTCTGCCATAATAAAAAAAATACGTGCCTATTTATCAGAAACGCCAAGAATTTGGGAGGAGGGTGAAAATAATTTTTATAATTGAAAGTAAATTAATATTAAGACTAAAAATTATTCTGAAATTATTCACAGGATTTTTTTACTAGCTGATGGCCACGGAAACTTTTAAATTAATCCCTCGATGTTGCTGACTGGACGATTTTCAATGTGAGAGAAGGTTGTCTTCTTCTTCTCAACCACCATGTCAGAGCTCGTTCGTCGGGTTTGGGGTGTGTTCAGCTGTTGGTTTAACCACAGGCCGGCATACATGCTGCAGTATTTCTCAGTGTAACATATTGCTATATGCAATACGCTACGACCATAACCTTTCTCACAATTCGCGACCTTCTACGAAAAATATTAGTTCATGTGAAATCTGTAGACGCACAGGTCACACCAAAGAAACGTGTTTTCACAACACAAATATTCCAAACTTTCCTCCTCGCGAAATAAAAAGAGATATAAACCATTTGGTATGGCAAAATACCAAATCACCATATACAAGACTGCCGGTGCAGACAACGTAATAATAGCAGAGCTTCATACGATTCCCCTCGCGTAAACCTTTTCACTAACTATACTCAACCACGGAACTCGCATCACAATCCACATTATACACCTGTAAGAGAGAACCAAAGTAAGGAAACCGTGGTCATAAAGGGCAACGAAGACTGTCGGGTGGAGAGTATCGGCACTCCATCCCGACTAACACATACTGCCGACGTCCACAAACAACTGTCGAAAATATAAAAGGAAAACTGTACACGCCAAAACATATCTCGATATCATTCTCTAAATTTGTTCTAATGTAACTATTTGCATACCATTTTTGCCTTCATCCCAAAAGTATTCTACATTCCTTATTGATACGGGAGCTGATATAAGTATATTGAAGTTTAATCTCAACGATATTCGTAAACCTTTTAAAACCAAAGGTACTACATCCACACTTTCCGGTGAGCCAATTTCTAAGTTGGGCACCATCACAGGAAGGCTCAATCTTTCTGCGGAAAGCAGTGAATTTTTTTTATCACACGCCTTTCATCTCTTAACCGACGAAATAACACTAAAGTATGACGGTATCATAGGGAATGATTTCTTGAAGAAACATAACTGTATTATTGACTATAATAATTGCATTTGTACCATAAACAATTCTTCGGCCGTTAGGAAAGGTATTCAAACTGCCTCAGACGCTAATCTTATTCGTTCAAATAAAACTACATTAAACGAGACAACTGAAGGAAATACCGTATATGGTCCTGACGATATAAAAATAATCAACGATACTCAGAATAAAGAAATAACCCTACCTGGTAGAAGCGAAAAAGTTGTCTCACTCCCTTTGAATTGCAGTAAACCAGTTGTACTCAAAAATGTGAAATACACCCCGGAATATATCTCGCAGAAACGGTAGTTGAGCAAATAAATAACGCAGTAAATGTTATATTATTAAACTCAAACGACTCAGAGGTAACCTTGAAAGTGAAAGAAATACCTTTAATATGGGATGGTCTTGAGAATTTTAATGTTCTTAAATTTTACTTCAATAAGGATCTAGTGAAAATGCGACTTCAAAAATTAGAAACTTTGATTAACCTAGAACACTGTAATCCTGAGGAAAAGCAGCTCACTACAGAAATATATAATGATTTTAACGATCTTTTCCTCTTAGAAGGAGATTACTTATCACATACGGATGCCATTAAGCATACCATTCCTACTGACTCTAATAAACCACCGATTTACACGCGCCCATATCGCCTGCCTGAATCGCAGAAGATTGAAATCCATAGGCAGGTAAAAGACATGCTAAAAGACGGTATCGTTACGCCAAGCTATAGTCCGAGGAACTCCCCACTGCTCCTCGTGCCGAAAAAATTTGATAATACAGGCAATAAACGATGGAGAGTGGTTGTAGATTTCCGGAAGCTGAATGATATAACCGTGGGCGATGCATATCCATTGCCAAATATTACAGATATTTTGGATCAATTATATACAAATATTTTAGTACCCTTGACTTTGCGCAGGGATTTCATCAAATTTTAGTTGATGAAAGAGACAGAGGAAAGACTACATTCAGCACACCCTTTGGAGATTTCGAGTATAACCCAATTCCATTCGGGCTGAAAGATGCACCACTTTCCAACGCCACATGAACAATGTAGTTATGGTATTACAAGGCATTAAGTGCTTCGTTTTTGTTGACGATATAGTCATATATGGATATGATATCCATGACCATAACTCGAAACTTGTTGACGTGTTTCGTCGCTTAAGAACACAACATGAAATTACAACCTGAAAAGCTCAAGTTCATACAAAGAGAGCTAGTCTATCTGGGACATATAATATCTCAGGACGGCATAAAAACAGATACATCCAAAGTGAAGGCAATTGCAAATTATCCTGTACCAAAGAAATCTAAAGACGTCAAGTCCTTTTGGGGCTTGCAGGTTATTATAGGAGGTTTATTTCGAACTTTGCGGAGATTGCTAAGCCTCTCACCCACCTATTAAAAAAGAGTGTAGAATTCAAATGGAATGCACACTGTGATGAATCGTTTAGAGCCTTAAAAACTAAACTTATCTCTCCTCCCGTTCTTGCCTACCCCGACTTTACCAATGAATTTTTTATTACCACGGATGCAAGTAAATACGCAGTTGGCGCTGTTTTTTCACAGGGAGAAATATGAATTGATAAGCCAGTATGCTATGCGAGTCGTAAATTAAATGATGCCGAAACCAGATACTCAACGACGGAATAGGAACTATTAGCGATTATATTTGCCGTAAAGCAGTTCAGACCGTACGCATTTGGGAAAAAATTTACCATAATTACAGACCATAGACCCCTTCGCTGGTTGATGAATCTAAGGGATCCAGCGGCATCGCGCTTAATAGATGGCGATTACCCTTAGAAGTATACGACTTTGAAATTATTTACATACCCGGCAAATATAACGCCAATGCCGATGCCTTAAGTCGCATTAAAACCGAGGAAAATGAACTTACGGTAGCAGTAGTAACACACACGTAACCAAAGCAAGAAAATCCATTCAGATCTCCCTATTCCGCAAACGGAAATACCATGACAGGATTCCAAAGAGGAACTTGAAGTACCCAAAATTCAACAAAATTCAAATTCAACATACAACTTTATCATATTACCCCTAATAAACACTTCTATTGAGGATAAGTTGAAGGAAATAATCGAAGATTTTAGTCAACTCGAGATTGGGCAATTGAAGACCAATCTCAAAAAATAAAATAATGCAACACTAATAGTAGCTAGAGCGAATGTGCCTATTAGAACTCATGATGATAGAACCCTTCTTATAAAAATTTTACAAAGCTTTTATGCGGAATGTATTAACAAACAACTAACCTCTATAAATCTTTCATTCCCCAACTTTGATAACAATTAATTACTCGTTCAATGAATTTAAATCCGACGTCGGAAAAATATTTACTACCGCGATCACAATACATCTTTTTACCGATTCCAGAATTCACCCAGAAAACAGTGAAGATATCACTGAACTACTACATGAATACCATAATTCAGCTTATGGTGGTCATCAGGGAATCGCGAACCATTAAGAGATTAAAGCTAAAATATTATTGGCCCTCATTTGTTAAAGACGTTTCAAATTTTATTCGGAAATGTGAGTCGTTCCAAAAGAACAAACTTCATAAAAAACCTTCTATTTCTATGCGAATCACTTCAACTAGCACTCGTCCTTTCCAAAGAATATCTCTAGATATAGTAGGTCCACTTCCTGTCAGTTACTGGGGTAACAAATACTTATTAACCTTTCAGGACGATTTGACCAAATTTTTGGAAGCACCTACCCCTACCCCTACGAAATACCGAAGCGGAAACTGTCGCGCATGCGTTCGTAGAAAACGTAGTATGCAGACACGGTATACCCGAAATTATCCTCACTGATCAGAGGACAAATTTCTTAAGTAATTTATTCAAGGAAACCAGTAAAATCCTAAAAGCCAAAAAGGTAAACACTTCTCCGTATCATCCCCAAATGAACGGTGCGTAGGAAAGAAGCCACCGTACGTTGGTTGAATATCTCCGCCGTTATGTGAATAGAGACCCTTTTGCCTGAGATAGTTGGATACCTTACGCTATTCTTGTTTACAACACAACACCACATTCGAGTACAAACTACGCCCCATACGAATTGCTGTATGGCTTCCCCCGAATATTCCCAACGTATTCGAACATAAACGCCACTTATCATATAGCTACGACGATTACGCGAAAGAATTAAAAGCTCGCCTGCAGCATGGATATAAAATAACACGATAAACCATTCTCACTAATAAGACTCGGTCCAAAACTTATTATGATAAGGGAACCCTCTCAAAGCAGCTGTTATGTCCTCCCGCCGTGCTTACCTATATGAAGGGGAAGAGCGGGTAGGCGGAGAATTGGATGTGCGCGATTCAATACAAATAATTAATACACAATTTTATTTTATTTCTATAAAATTCTTCTTTATTTCTTTATTTAAAATAGATTGCTTTTGTTCATTTGAACTTAACAAGAATCAAAATTTAATCAAGACGAGACTCGAGACGATCCGACGCGCGCAAGTATATATCCAAAACTCGAAATACTTTTCTATAGTGCCCGTTTAGGTACCTATGACGCCTTTAGCGTAGCGTCAGCATTTTTCCACTTTGCCCGTTCTGTCACGTAGGCCATCGCAACTTTGTACGTCTGAAATATAATATGCCACTTGTGTGCACTTACCTTTTAGTAAAATTCTGTTTACGTTGCTTTAATCGTTATGAATATTTAGATTTCAGGACGGCGATAAGTGACAAATGGAGCATGGGAAAATGAAAGTGCTTGAATAAGCGAAATAATTTATGGGATACATATGTGAGGGTTATGAGGCACCATCATAACACCATCCCCCAAAAAAAAAGGAAACTAATATCCTGAAGGGATCATGAGTTTTCTTTGCACAGCATCGTCTAGAGTCCCTCTCTATATTTTGGAAAGTTAACCTATTTATTTTATTTTTATGTTATCGTACATCGTAGTACCTAAATTTAAAGAATGAAACAAATTAATACTAATACGTAATTAATTAATATATGCTATTATCTATGTTATAACAAAGAAAATGAAATAAAAGATTAAAAATTACTAATGCATACAAAAAAAAATTATGCGTTTGAATAAATGATTACGAAATATTAATGCGTAATCTGCCAACCTATGTTATTGGTTATCATATTAGGTTTTTTTTTTTTTTTAAAAAGAATTTAGAAGGATTTAATGATACAAAAGGTAAGTTATTGGTTTACTTCTCTCTCCCTTTTTTTTATAAAATAATATTTTTTTTTTTTTTATTATATACATATTTTTTTTTCTATAGTATATAAAAATGACAAAACTTATGCCTATTCACTACAATACAATACGTATATAAAGTTGAGGAAATTCAAATAAGAACTTTAAATTGTACATTTTTGATCGCATCTTTTTGATGATTTAATCTCTAATTAAGGAAAATCTAACCTCACCTGGTTCTCTTTCGGTCATTTCTTGCTCGTCTTCGGTTTGGATTTCTTCACCATTCTCAACGGTTTCGGCAACGTCAGTTTTGCATTTACACGAGAGGAGTCTTAATACGCGTTTATAGTTTCGATAAAGAGCATATATCAAAATGATTAGTAGCACGGCGTAACCCAATGCATAATGGTGTATCTCGTGGGTGTCTAGAGCTTTAAGTCCAACATTCTCTTCGGTCTTCAATATGTTAATTTGTTTTGACAGCTCTTCTAGATCTTTATCAGATGTGTATTTGACAAAATTTGTGGCATTGTTGCCTACAAGGGGGTAGGATCTCGTTTGATTCACCATATACGAGATGTTTAAAGGGGGTACGAAAAATTTCTTTAATTTATTTACTTTGGAGGTGTAAGCTTGAATAGTGAAATCTCTTGTCCTGAGATAACAAGAGTCCGTTAACTCTACGATTCCAGTACCAGTGAGTATGTGCGGGTATATTTTATCTTGGCAGACTACATCGACTGTCATATTAAATCGGGTTGAATATAGCCATTTATTAACTTGCGATAGTTGGATCCAAAAGGATTTTTCAGAAGATTCTCGTAGACTGCACGTGCTTGGGACATTACTTTCTCTTCGGAGAAGTGCCAGTTCGCACATGTTGTTGCTGGCTTGATAATTGAAAATTGGGTGCACTAATCGGCACAAAAACAGATCATGATTTTCTGTTAGACAGCTGGCAAGCTCTGTTTGGGACATATCGTAATAGTGTTCTCTATTATAGTCAACTACTAGATAGTCCGTGGTAGGTTGTATAAAAACGAATTTTTCTCCAACAGGTGTGGGCAAAGGGATAGCTTTATATAATTGATAGTTCTCTCTGAATGGCAGAGGTATTTTCAATTCATATATGATTTTGTCATTTAGCACACCGGCTTTCATTTCACTTATGTGATATAATGGTAAGAGGCTGTTGCCTTTTAGATGTTCGGATAATCTGACATTACTTGTCAATTCTTTACGTATGGTAGTAAGAATGTTTTCTAACTGATTGGGTGTAATGATATTAGGGTGTAGCTTGCCATGACGAACGTCGGTAACTAAATCGATGATAATGTTAAATGTGTTTTGATAACGCATTATTACAAGAATTGTAAGGGAGGTTAAAGATTCTAACTCATTAATGACACGGTTATCCATAGTCATATCATAAATTTCACCAATCATCATTTTGACCGTTCGTAACTTTGTATTTAGAGTTACTAACTGTGATTCCATAGCGCTCTGGGTTTTATTAAGAATATTAATAGTTGTATCTAAAATAGTAGTTTGGTTTCTAATTAATGTTAATAGGTGCTCCTCATTTTCTTTTAAGGTGTTTATTTGTTTGTCGTAGAATACAGCGTCTTCTGAATTCAATGTACCAAACAATGATTTGCTTATAGTGCCTATAATATCAAAAGGTGATCGCTTCTGTCTAGACCCTTCGTGCAAAAGACTGCTTTTATGGGTTAGTTCCAGCATCAAGTGAGTCATCTCCATGACTGTACTATTGCACAACTGTACAAAACTACTTTCGGCACTTAAAGAGTAACACAGACTACTTATTTCGTTTACAAGCCTGCCCAAGTCCACCAAAGCAGCTTTCAAGTGGTACAAGTCGTAGAATATTATTACTTTCCACTCATTTGCATAAAGCTCAACCTTGCCAATCTCCTCAAAGTAAATCCCTGGGTTGTGACCAAGGTTGGTAATGTTGATTCCATCCCCATATACTGGCATGGCGAATAACATGCTCAGAAGGAGAATTCTGAGGGAATTCATTGCCTGAAAAGGGAATGTGTTAGTTCAAGGTGGCTACAAAACTCATATTAGTAATTGGTCTAATTAGGTTTGATACGTATTTATATATTTGTGTTTAAAAATTTGTTTAATAAAAGAAAAGGAAATGACTTCAATCAAGACGTCATGGGTATTTATTTTGCTAATCGATGAAAGGTTTGAGTTCATTGTTGTGAACTACTTTATGTTTGCTACCCATCCTTATCTTTGAGTTTTCGGGAGAGATCACTTCGATTATTTCGTACGGACCCTCCCAAAGCGATGATAGCTTTCCCTTGAGTAGACGATTTTTAAGAAGGATTTTGTCTCCTACATTGAAACACTTTGCTTCTGATTTCTTGTCGTAATAGACCTTGGATTTTTTCTTTTGTTTGAGTATGGACTCCCTTGCCAGTTTATGCGCATATTGAAGGCGAGTCCTAAGCTCATTCGCGTAGTTATCATAATTATAGCATATTTTCGGTGATTTCTTTAGTGAGCTTGGGATAAACGGTTGAAATCCATATAAAAGTTCGTAAGGTGAGTAGTTGGTAGAGGTATGTGGTGTAGTATTATATACATACATCGCGTAAGGTAACCATGTATCCCATGTGAGTGGGTCATTGTTAATATAGTGTCGTAGGTATTCCGCAAGAGTTCGGTGGCTTCGCTCTAGCGCACCGTTACTTTGTGGGTGGTATGGGGTAGTCTGTATTTTTTTTATCTTTAGTAAATTACAGACTTCAGTGAAGAGAAGACTGAGAAAGTTACTACCTTGATCAGTTAGCAAGGATTCGGGTACACCGTGACGACATACTATTTGTTGTACAAAAGTTTCCGCAACCGTGCGCGCTTCCATATTTTTAAGAGGAAATCCTTCAGAAAACTTTGTGAGGTCATCTTGGAATGTGAGTATGTACTTATTACCTTCATAACTCACAGGTAGAGGCCCCACGATATCCAAAGCCACTCTCTCGTAAGGTCTAGAGCTCGTGGTAGTAATCTTCATTGGAGTCACTGAGTGTTTTCTGAGTTTATTCTTTTGACAAGATGGACATTTACGAATAAATTCCTTCACGTCCTTTAACATGTTATGCCAATAATACCCCATCTTTAATCTCTTAATGGTTCTGGATATCCCCTGGTGTCCTCCGGTACCTGAATTATGGTATTCATGGAGCACTTTTTGTATGTCTTCCGGGTTTCTTAATCTCACTCTTGTATCACTGTATAATATTATTAATATGCCGGTCCCTTTAAAAGCATCTGCTATAAGATCTTTGAGTTCAATTCGGTCTTTGGTTTCCAAGGCAGGAATCGATAAATGTGCTTTCTTTAAGTTATTTTCTTGCAAGAATAAGAGAGTTTCATTTAATATGAATGTTAAGTTCTCGCGATCCTTTCCGGAACGTACAGGAATGAAAGTTTTTATTAAAAGGTAGGTGTTTTTGTTATCATGACTCACCTTAAGTTTTCCTATTTCTAGATGTGGAATTTTTAACTTTTCGCACAGTCTAGTTTCTTCAGCGCTATCTACTAGCGGAAAGATAAATATTTTATAGTTAACTTCACTATTATTCAGAAGAGATTCTGATTTATCTATTATCCTCACATGGTCGTTTATTCCAACTAATTCTTCTTCATTGCTAACGGAGTCATCCTTTTCCTGAGGTGCCCGTGTTTGACTGCGAGTAATCATCCTAATGTTTTCCGGCGTTTTTTGAAGTTTTTGCTCTTCACAGATTCGACTTAAAGCGTCGGCGTTAGTATTCAGTTTGCCTGGTTTGTATTTTATTTCATATTCAAATTCTTCAAGTTGAATCTTCCATCTCATCAGTCTTGAAGATGGTTCCTTACAGTTCATTAGCCATTGTAACGGCTTATGATCTGTTACGATGATAAACTTTCTGCCATAAATGTACGGTCTAAACTGCTTCGTGGCGTAAATGATGGCTAGTAACTCTTTTTCTGTTGTAGAGTATCTTGTCTCTGCCGGATTCATTGTACGACTTGCATAGCATATGGGTTTATCACTCCCTATTTCGCCTTGTGACAATACGGCTCCGACGGCGAGATCACTAGCGTCCGTCGTTACAATAAAGTCCTTATTAAAGTCTGGATAAATTAGAATTGGAGTTCTTATAAGCTTCTCTTTGAGCTGTTCGAACGCTTCGTCACAAAAAGCGTCCCATTTAAATAATACATGTTTTTTTTGTAAATTTGTGAGGGGTTTCGCAATTTTAGAGAAATTCGGTATGAAGCGACGATAATAGCCAACGAATCCCAGAAAAGATTTTACGTCCCTTTCCTTCTTGGGAGTTGGATAGGATTTGACGACTTGTATCTTTGCTGGATCGGGACTTACCCCATTCTCCGAGATAATGTGTCCTAAATAGGCTAGCTCCCTTTTTATGAAATTACATTTTTCTAATTGTAGCTTTAAGTTGTGCTTTCGTAGTCTATCAAGCACCTTAATCAGCTTTCGATTGTGATCATGAAGATCATACCCAGGCTTTATTGGACTCGGTTTGAATTTTGTGTGTTATTGCATCAGTAAAAGTCAAGTGATCTCCTTCTAAATGGAAGACATCATTATATTCGCGACAGATCTTCAAAATTGATGTGCTTTCTTCCGCATTACAGTGCTCAAGATTTAATGCATCTTCTATTTTCTGAAGGCGTTTCCTTATTAAATTACCGTATTCATTACCCTGTACAATATCATAGGAGTTCAAATCCTCCCATTCTAATTTTAAGTTTTCCCTATTTAATTGGGTTTTGCTTTCGTTTGTGTTTATTATGAGGACCTTTGCTATGGAATTTTCGGGTTTCATTATAGTATTACCAATGTAAACTCCTGGCGCAAGCTCTTTATTTTTTAAAACTACCTCTTTATTCACATTAACTGGTACGGTTATCACCGTTTCGCATCTTGCTGGAATTTCGATTATTTTCATAGCTTTAGCGACTTCATCATTGCCGTCATTAAAGCTCAGGCTTATAGTCCTTTCTTTCACATTACCACCTCCCGTACCACTGGAAACAAATTTCGGAAGACCTGGTTCTGAAATGATTATATCATTTCCCTTAAAATTTTCCGTTATGAATTGTTCGGTTATTGGTTTGATTTCAAGTACATCGTGTTCGTAATCAATTCTACACTTGTGTTTTCTTAAAAAATCGTTTCCGATTAAGCCATCGTATGCAAAATTAGCGTTACAGCCCAACAAATAGAATGTGTGGGTTAATTTGTAAGGGTATTTCGTGTCGTCAAAGATGAGAGTGCCATTAATGCTACCTTGGGTTAAGACAGGTTCCCCAAACATTGTGGATATGGAGCACTGATGCCCAACATAAGCATTGGTTTGGCTTGTCTCGACTGTTCTTATCAGACTTACTTCGGCACCGGTATCTATAAGAAACACTAAGTTAGTTTTTAATGAAGGAAAAAAAAGGCAAACAGATTGTTGCCCCGTGTTTGGTAACATTTAATGAAATTTTAATAAGAAAATCTGAGTTAGAACTTGCGGATAGGCTTAGCATTCGTGGACATCGGCTGTTACTTGAATACGGGATGGATTGCCGATTACTTCCACCCGGGACGTCTCGTTTCCCGAATGCTTCATATTATCCCTTGCATTGGAGTTCATTTGACTGTTATTGGAATTTGGACCTTTACGGTTTTGAGTTCCACTGGGGATGTGATGCACATTGTTTGTTCTTCTACCGTCAGGATACTTTTCTTGATTATCATACTTTCGATAACCAGTGTTTCGATTAGCATTTGCCCTTTGGTTATTGTGAGTTAAATGGAAATTTCTTCTGTCTGACGAGTTAGGAATGCCTGGTTCTTTGTATCGTTGTTGGGTGTTTTGTGCAAGCCGTAGGCGACAATGATTATACGAATGGTTTGGTTTTTGGCAAAAAGAGCACATCAAATGTTGTACTTCGGCCTTCACCTGGCGAGGTACAAAATTGGGAACCGTTATATTTCGGTAACAGGTTTCGATTGTATGGCCCCTTTTGTTGCACCTTTGACACACTGGAATGGGTCCTGGTACCGGTTGAACAACATTTTGTTGAAAATTTCGAACGGAGCTTAAACGAGAGCCTTGGTCTACAGCGTAAGCAACCGAATCTTTCAAGGCAGTTTTGTTGTGAGCTTTCACAAGGATTTTCAAATTGGGATTTCGTAATCCGTCCTCAAATGCTTGGACAGTTAGTTTGTTATTCTCTTCGACAAGGAATTTTCGTATATTCTCGTCTTCAACGTTATTATACGTTGCTTGATTTAATGAAGACAATAAGTGTGTAAGTCTTTGGCCATATTCTTTTACTGTTTCTCTAGGGCCTTGTGACGCGTTCCGTATTTCATTTTGGACAGTAGAGCGTGATATTTCCTCCTTGAAATTCCCTTTTAAGTCTTCGGCCAATTCTTCCCATGAACTATAAATCTTATGTTCGATGAGTTCGAAGGCAGGACCTTCGAGTTTGGTTCTCACTATCTCTAGGAAGAGCTTTTTCTCTTCAGCGGTTTTAGCAGATTTAAAAATTATTCCACCACAAGAAATGAATTTGTTAAGTTCTGACGGGTTCCCGTCGAAAACTGGTACTAAATTATATATATCGGTTATTTGAACCTTAATGTCCATGTTCTGTTCGTTAAAATAGTTAGGCAGTTCTTCGAATAAAAGTGCGGTAACTGTCTCTGTGCGTGCCTGGCTTCGAGTAATTACCTTAGGATTTGGGGAGGGTGACTGTTGCGTAATCAGTTTCGTATTCTCGTTACCACCTAGTTCCTTGGTTTCACTATTCATTTAGTGTATCACAATCCCAAAATAAGAAGTTTTACGACACTATTATTAATACACAAGATATAAGATAGTCTATGTAGGCAAGAATTATTCTTCCATACCTCAAAGGATTTATTAAACTTTCTAGGTTTGTATCATTCTCAAAAAACGTGGAATTGGAAAGTTTGTGGATACCAAAATATCGGGCTCTCACCAGTAGGTAACCAAATTCAGCACAACGTCGTTTATACTAAAGAGATTTAATCGTTGTAAGCTTTATCTGCTTCTTTTCAAAATTATTAAGCGTTTCGCTTTCACTAATTAGAACACTATTAGACTTATTCACGGGGTTAAATTACTGATAGGGCGAAGGCGAACTAGATTTCATATTATTATTCATTCATAAACGTGATGCAAGAGTTACGTTTATTTCCTTTTTTAAAACAAAAATTTCGTAAAACCTTACATGTGCTTAGTAGCAAAATTAGAAAGTAAAAGGCCTAATTCAATGGTCTCTAAGTTGACGAGTACTTTCAATTTCGGATAACATAATTCAGGTACATCTGTAGCTGATTTGTATGAAATTATTATTTTTTCTCTATTTTTATATACGTATATTCAACACAAGGATATAAGAGATTTCATTGGAAGTGCAAGCAATGTAGAATAAGTTATCAAAGAGTAATCACAAAAATTATCGCGGATAACTAAGTCACTACTTCACTTCACTATTCTCTTCAGAACTATATTGCGGTAAAAATGGAAAGATATCGTTGAAAATAAAAGTCATGCAAATCCAAGTATTCGAAGAGCAACATAAGAAATGACTCGAGAGAGGCTTTTGTTACCAATTTTCTTAATAATTACACCTGTTAACACTCAATAAATTTTAACTATTTATATCGATTCTAAGAAAATTAATTACTAATATTAAGACTGTATATATTCATTTAGCAGGTTACTGTTGAAATTTCGTAATCACTTACGGGTTATATCTTTCGATATTAAGGGGCTGAACGTCCCTTTCAGGATCTCACCAGTGATGGGTCGAGACCGTCCGTCCACCGACCTTTGACTTTTATGTTTTTTATATATTTTTCGTAATATTACGTCTCCATTTATTTATAAACGTTTTGTTAAAATTTTCTTAATTTAAGCTTTTTACTAGAGCTCTATTTATTTTCGACCTTTAGTTTAGAAAAGTTTATTTATATAAACTTTTGTAAAATTTACTGATTTTAGGTTTATAAAAAAATTATTTATTTAAGACTTGTGGAGAAATTTATTTATTCAAAATTTTAGAAAAATTTATTTAAAATTGCAGCTTCTTGAAAAGTTTATTTATTTAATATTTTAGATAAATAAAAAGATTAATCTTTTGGACTTTTTGACTTCTTGAACAAAATTAATATTTTACTTGTTTACTTTGTTTTTACTTTACTTGTTTAATACGTTTTTAGCAGGGTTGTATTTATTTACAATATTAGGCAAATTTATTTAAAATCCTTAGAAAATTTATTTTATTTCAACTTTTTAGAAAATTTGTTTATTTAAAATTTTAGAGAAATTTCATTTAGTTTTAAACGTTTTTTTTTTTTTGCAAACTTTATTTATTTCTTCTCGAAAAATTTATTTATTCAGTATTTTAGAAAACCGTATTTAGTTATTTAATAAAGAATTTTATTTGTTCACAATATTTTAAGGAAAAGTAATTTGAAATCTTTAGAAAATTTATTTGTATGAAACTTTTCTTTTTTCAGTAACATTTATTTAACTTTTAGGAAAAATTTAACACTTTTTAAACTTGCTTTGCGCGTCGTTGCAACTTAAATCGTGATCGGCACCGCTGCCACCAGTGTTATGTCCTCACGCCGTGCTTACCTATATGAAGGGGAAGAGCGGGTAGGCGGAGAATTGGATGTGCGCGATTCAATACAAATAATTAATACACAATTTTATTTTATTTCTATAAAATTCTTCTTTATTTCTTTATTTAAAATAGATTGCTTTTGTTCATTTGAACTTAACAAGAATCAAAATTTAATCAAGACGAGACTCGAGACGATCCGACGCGCGCAAGTATATATCCAAAACTCGAAATACTTTTCTATAGTGCCCGTTTAGGTACCTATGACGCCTTTAGCGTAGCGTCAGCATTTTTCCACTTTGCCCGTTCTGTCACGTAGGCCATCGCAACTTTGTACGTCTGAAATATAATATGCCACTTGTGTGCACTTACCTTTTAGTAAAATTCTGTTTACGTTGCTTTAATCGTTATGAATATTTAGATTTCAGGACGGCGATAAGTGACAAATGGAGCATGGGAAAATGAAAGTGCTTGAATAAGCGAAATAATTTATGGGATACATATGTGAGGGTTATGAGGCACCATCATAACACAGGTTAACGTAGGTGACACATAAAAAACCATACCCGTAAACACAAATTCTCTACCCTATGGGAAGGTCATTATGAAGTCATAAAAGTACTATCACATGAAAACAGCGTGATAAAAATAAAGATCAAACACAAAACAATTCATAACAACGACTTAAAATTATTAAATGAGTAGCAAACACTTATCCCAGTCATTTAATTACGCACCTTCCCTTTCAGATTTCAGGCAGTTGTATTACTAGAATTACTAGAATAAACAAAACCTAGTCGCCTGGAAATCCTATAACTTTATTTCGATAACATTGTCGGAAGTGTATTTTTGCTAGCCAAATTCGTATCGACATATTGAGCACTAACACAGTCTCTCGTCATGGACAATTGTCCCTGCTTCTTGATCTAAATCATCTTCCGACAAGTGTTTCTCTGGTCACATTTGATGAATTTTATCTACTATATGAACTCCTTACTCTTCTCCTTGGGCATTTGCAATTGCGCCCAGCTTCTTGGAAAAGTTTTAGGAATTCATTTAAAATTTTTTATTACAGATTTCTGGTTGTTGTACCACTGCTTGCAATAAATATAGATTCCTCACGTGGAAATACTATTAACGTAACTAAAATTAACAACAATCCGGGAATATATTTTGAGGAGTTAGGTAGAGCTGAACTTTATTCTACAGAATGGAGAGCAGTAGTTTACTATGATATTAGAAGCTTTGAATTTACAGCAAGAAAAATTGATAAATACGTTACAACAGTTAATGGATTGTGCGAATCGTTGAATAATAATAATCTATTCATAACTTCAGCTTGCCGTAGCACATAACAGAAGTCAATCTTGTATTATATGAAACTAAACAAAAATATAACCTGTTGACGCATAAATGTGGAACTCGTAGTACAAGATCATTATTCAATGCTATTGGCGTTGTAAGCAAATCCCTATTTGGAACACTAAATGAGGACGATGCTAAATATTATGACCGACAAATAGAAAAGCTGAAATACAATGAAAGCCACTTACTAAATTTAATAAAAAATCAAACTGTAGTTATTGAAACCACAGAAAACATATTCAACAAAACGCAAAGAGTTTTTGAAGAACAGGTAATAGCGCTAGATAATAAAGTTTCCTTGATTAAAGCTCAAATAAAAAATTTAAACGCAGAAAGCGTGTCACTTACGATAATATCGCAAATCGAATCCCTGACTTCATTCATAATGCTAATAACTTTACGTGACCAAAGCAGGGTGAATACGATTGTGGACCTGGAAACTACACCCATCCATAGTCACGCTGGATCAGCCAAACGCCATTTTAAACAACATTCACCAAAAACTTCCAAGCGACACTAAGCTTCCAGCGCTCGTAAAGGACACCAACCTCCTCTCATTGTATCATATCAGTCACATTAGCACCTCAATATTCAATTCAAAAGTTATATATTGTAACGTTTTTTATCTACTCGATAAAAATTTGCTCCGGCCGAGCTTTAAACGAGGGAGCAGTTTTATTCCAATGTTTCAAACTCCTTTAAGAAATTCACCGAAATCTTAGCAATTAAAAAAGGTTACGACAATATATGATTTATGTTATCTTAGTAATAAGATTATTTTTAAAAGAAAATTTAGTTTTACTGTATTTGATTATTTTAAAAGAAAATTTATTTTACTGTGTTTGATTATTATAAAAGAAAAGTTATTTTACTGTATGTGACTTGGTACTCACCTGATCAGTGTTTGGCAGCTGATTCACTTGGTTCTCTATTAAGGTTTTATGATTGGGATTTTCTTTATTCCAGTCGGGACCCAGAATAAAGTGAGGTTAGTAATTCTGACTGCAGTCGGTACCCACAGAAAGAATCCTTTATCACAGTCGAGACCCGCGATAAAGTGTTTTGAGTTAGTAGTTTATTCTTACTGCAGTCGGTACCCACAGAAAGAATTTTTATCACAGTCGAGACCCGCGATAAAGTGTTTGGTGTTAGTAATTTATTCTTATTGCAGTCGATACCCACAATAAGAATCTTTGTCACAGTCGAGACCCGCGATAAAGTGTTTGGTGTTAGTAATTTATTCTTATTACAGTCGATACCCACAATAAGAATCTTTATCACAGTCGGGACCCGCGATAAAGTGTTTTTGAGTTAGTAATTGATTCTTACTGCAGTCGATACCCACAATAAGAATCTTTATTACAGTCGAGACCCGCAATAAAGAGTTTTGTGTTAGTAATTTATTCTTACTGCAGTCGCTACCCACAGAAAGAATCTTTATCACAGTCGAGACCCGCGATAAATTGTTTTGAGTTAGTAATTTATTCTTATTGCAATCGATACCCACAATAGGAATCTTTATTACAGTCGAGACCCGCAATAAAGAGTTTGGTGTAAGTAATTTATTCTTACTGCAGTCGATACCTACAGTAAGAATCTTTATTTTAGCCGCTGTCAAAAATAAGTTCCTTAATCCAGTCAGTACCCAGAATAAAAATCTCAATTTTCGGCCCTTTAACCAAAATAAAGCACTTGTTTGATTAGTATTAAATTCTTATTGCAGTCGCTACCCACAATAAGAATCTTTATTTTAGTCACTTATCAAAACAATACTCTTAATCCAGTCGAGACCCAGAAGAAAAATATCTACTTCAATCGTCAACCAAAACAAAGTATTTGATTTGTTAGTCGCAATTAGAACACTGGGAAATAACACTAGGAATAGCTAACCACTTGATCAATGCACTGTTGTATTATCCTCACACCGTGCTCCTATGAGAGTGCAGGATTCTTTAATTTCCTCTACTTAAAGATTTCTGGCACTGTTCACTGAACCTCTTTCCTCGCCAAATAAAACACTCTTATTCCTGCTTGTATTTTATTGAAAATCCACTGAACTTTTTTAGTCACAATTATCAATTCTTGGCACTATACTTAGTATCACTAGTTAAAAAAAAACAACAGATCAAAATTTGCAGGAAAAAATTGTCAGAAGTCTAAGATTTTAGATAGACCGCTTTTTGACTTTTTCGATAACTCTACTCGGCGGCTTTTTGAATCAAACTCCCCGAGGGTCGGGATTACTGCACCCAGGTGTGCCCCATAAGCTTCAAAAAAGCTTTTTTATACTCTTTATTACTTTCCCACGACGTGAAAAATCGTACGTGGGAAAATACAAAAAGTTTAGACGCAGTGCATATGCATGAAATCTGATATGCACTGCGTCTTGTAAAAATAACATTTTAGTAATTGTGTGTATGTATGTACATACGATTAGGTTTTATGAATTTAGGAATTGTATGTATATATATATATGCAGATAATTTAGCAGAAAAGCTGCATGTAGGTATGTACATAGTGCTGCATGTAGGTAAGTATACATGCCGTGTGAACGGAGTTTATGACTGATAACAAAATGCAATTTAGGCTAAATTGCATTTTGTTGCAGTACGTAAATGCATTTTTAAATGCAAATGAAATTTAAATGAAATTTTAAATGAATTTTATTTTTCAGGGTCAAATTGTGGTACGCCAATATATTGCATAGGGCAAGATACTGGCGTATTGGTTTTATTGTTGTGATTCGGGGTATAGGCACCTGGGTCACAACATCCCTCCCCCCTGGGGAAAAGAAAGTATTATTCTTTTTAAGAAGAAAACTTTCTTTCAAATAACTAAATTCATTATTCATATACTAAAATAGAGTAGCATGTAGCTTACTATAAATAATTACAAAATTGTAGATTTACTATATATTAAAAAATAATTAAAATGTTTAAATTAAAACTGTTTGCATCACTAATTATATGTAATTACAAGATATCCTTTTTTTTTATTTGTTCTTATATAGTACCTAATTAATAGTGGAGTTATGTTTAACAAACAATATTTTTTTTTTATTAATTTCCTTATTTTATTTGCATAGTCTTTTTTTGTTTTACTATATTTATTTATTTTATTTCCTTTATTGTATTATATATAAAAGTTAATTTGTAAATAAAAACTAGGTTTATTTTTATTTCTCTTTAGTTTGCTTTTATATATATATATATATAGATATTACTACATTATTAACTATTTTAACTTTTATATATTTATTAATTTCTACCAGAAAAGAAAAAAAAGTTAGTCCTTATTGTAAGGACTATTGTCCACACAGGGAAAGAGAAATTTTCTATTTTTCTTTCTTATGTAGAAAAAAAAATTTTGTCTATTCCTTCTAATTTTTATTTATTGGTTAGTTTCTGTCAGAAACGAAAAATATTAATCCTACTTAATGAAAAAAAGGTAAAAATTGATATTTCACAAAAGAAAATAATGTTGGCATCTTCAAAAATGTTTATGATTTTTGGGAGGGGTAGGTGATAAATGGGAAAGGTTGCTTTGTCAGTTTTTTGTTCGTTATAGTTTGTTTTGTCCCTGTTTGTATTAATGAGCAATTGCAATTTTGTTTTTGTTTTTCTTCTAATAAGGTGATCCTCTATTAATCACCATTTACTGGTCACTTGGCCTCACTTCTTTTCATTGCTGTTGTCTAGATAAGATTCTGCTGACCTAGTCTTTTTGGATTTAATTCTGTTGCGAGTTGCTTTAATCTGAAGATTTTAAAGTGAATATAATATCGTGTGGGATGCTGGTATGCGAAGGGAATTTTTTTTTTTGTTATGTTTCTGTTTGGTATTTTGTTTGTAATGGCCTGCTTTAACTTGGATAGAATGGGAGTCAGTTCTCATTTTCAAAATAGTTTTCGTTGAAGAGGTTGGCCACTCTATTTATCGTGTACCTCAGTACTTTTGTGTCCGGGTCACCGGGATATATGTCTTACATGTTTTCCCGGGCTGGATGGGGCCCCTTCGGGTGGTCTGGCACGCTTATGGCCGGCTTAGTCTGCCTCTATGGGGTGGTCCACCAGTTGCTGACGCGTACCATCAATGCGATTTCATACTGTATCCAGAGTATGAAATGGGCATTTCCTTTCTAGGTAAGTAGTTACTTTTGAAAATTGTTTTGCTGTGTGATTTTTAATTTTTGTTTTTTTTTTCACTTTTAGGCGGATATGCTGTCATTGTCGGGGAGTCATTCCCACTTCCCATAAACCCCTGGTTTTCCGGTCCTGTTTCCAATGCGAGCGAGGCAGATTGGGACTTTTAGTAATTTACTCACAATTTGTAATTTTTCATATTTTTTGATATATTGTGGTGTGCTCAAGTTTTTTTTTCTCTTTTTAATTCATTTCTCCCTTATTCTGATTTCCACTTTTTTTGAATAAATCTTTCTAATTAAAAATGAGTTTTTCTTATTTATTACCGTTTTTTATTTTTGTTTCTATTTTTTATTTTATGGTGGTTTCTTTTGTTTTTTTTTGCTTGTGTTTTGCTTTTGATTGGGGTTCGGAATCAATAGATATTTTTGTATCTCATGTGTATTTTGTGTATCGGGAAAGAACGACACACGAGAAAAAAAGGGGAGGGAGGCAAAAAAAAATAAATAAATTACTATTATTGTCCTCCTATATATTGGTCAGATTGGTGAATTCGTTTTAGGGAATCTGATACAAATGTCATCTTTGTATGCTTTATTGTAATATTACTGGGGGATCTGATAGGAAGGGTGTTGTTAAGAAGGGGAAGGAAAAAAAATGTTCACATATAAAATTTAGGACGAATTACACTATTATTTATATACATAGTGTTTAGTTAAAAATGACTATCAGAACCAGTTTAACACAAGCTCGCTGCATGGACACGTTTAATAAATAAACGTCTCAACAATACATGCGTTTCATCACTTAGTCGGTGTTAGTATTAGTATGTTACCCTAAACATAGACCAAACACCAGATGAAATGTCATGCAATGCGACATAGAACAAAAAGTTAAAAAATTAAAATAAATTTAACAAAAGATTAAATATTATATTATATATAGCTTAGAGTCGTCAACAACAAAATACTCAGCCAAATTATTAACATTAATGCACATGCGATTAATAGGTTCATACATGCCAAAGTTAGACCTTGAAGACTTGACATGCAATAGAGGTAGCCTTCTCAAATTGTGCCTATTATCACGGAAAGAGATTTTGTCAAATAATAACGGGGAATCAGCATTCGCGTTTAAGAGTTGGTGAACAAAAATTACATCGGCAACTATGCGACGTTTCTCAAGCGAGTGCATATTCAAGAGCTGCAAGCGATCTTCATAGGGTGGAAGAATCAATGAGTTATTCCAGGGTAGGTCCCTAAGAGCAAAGCGCAGGAAGTTTCGCTGAACAGACTCGATACGGATGATGTGTGTACTGTAAAAAGGCGACCAGACCTGGCTAGCGTATTCAAGAAGTGGTTTCACAAAACAAGTATATAAACGTAATGTTATGGAGGGATTCGAGAACTCTCGGGACCAACGTTTTATAAAGCGCAGCATAGAACTACTCTTAGATACCATGTGGTTTATGTGAGAGTTAAAATTCAATCTATGGTCACATTTGACACCCAAGTCACAGACAGAATTAACGCGGCGAATCGAGGAAGCCGAGAACCCATAGACATAAGAGATAGGATTCAGATTCCTGTGGAAAGTCATCACCTCACATTTGTCGATATTGAGTACCAAATTATTGCTTTTGCACCAATCATAAAATTTGTGGAGGTCATCCTGTATCAGTTGACAATCATTAAAAGATTTAATCTGAGCGAAAAGTTTAATGTCATCGGCATATATTAATACTTTGCAGTGCTTCACTACGGAGACAATGTCGTCAATAGATAGAATAAATAGCAACGGGCCCAAATGACTCCCTTGAGGTACGCCAGACGAAGCTTTCAAGACTCTAGAAATGGAATGGCGGAAATAGATTTGGTATGTTCTGTTATCTAGATATGACTCCGTCCATTATAGGAACGTTGTGGGAAACCCATACCATTTTGAACAGTATCACGGAGTGAGATAGTTTGTCGAAAGCTTTACTAAAGTCTGTGTAAATACAATCTGTCTGGTTGCCTTTTACAAACCCGTGTTGGTTTGAAGAGAGCAAATTCTTGCAGATTATTGATAACGGAGAGTAGATGATAGTTTCAAATAACTTGGGCATGCAAGATAATTTTGCAATAGGCCTATAGTTAGAGATTTCTTTTTTACTGCCTTTTTTGTAGACAGGTATGATACAAAAATTTTTCCATAGCTGAGGAAAACAACCAGTATCGAGCGATTTTTGGAAAATAATTCTCAACAAGGTTGCCAGGGAGAGGCAACATGACTTAAAAAAGGCTGGAGGGATCCCATCAGGACCCATTGTAAAGTCATTTGGAAGCCTATTAATATGATCAAGTATATCCTCTTATGCAATTGGAGGGATAGTGAATGAAACGTTATGAGAGTTGCTACTTTGAGGTTGAAAATTTGACGAGACAAAGGCATTGTCAAAAAAAGAAGCAAACATTTCGCAAATCTCAGACGAATCATCACTAGCAGAATCCTTGTACCTCATGGTATTGGGGTATTTGTCCGTTTTTTTCTTCATGTTAATAAACTTAAAAAAGTTACGTGGGTCACTAAATAATTTCGCACGCATACTTTGAATATACTCGTCATAGAGTGAAGAGGAAAGATCTTTGAACTCATTATATGATGCGAGGAAGTTGTTGTGACTTATAATGTCCTTGTCCCTCATATAACTTTTCCACAATTTATTCTTTTTATTTTTTAGACGCTTCAGTTCTTTATTGAACCATGGTGGACACGTTTTAGAGAGCCGCTGACGCTCGCGGGGAACGTGAGAGGAAAACAAATCGAAAAGAATTATATAAAATTTAGAAACGTCTTCGTCAACATTATTGCTAGCCAGTAATGTGTTAAAGTAAATAGATGTAAGTGTACTGGAAAGCTCCGAAAAGTTAGCCTTTCTAAAATTGAAAAAGTATTCTGTTTCGTCACAATTTGTAAAGTTTTCAGTTTCATAGCAATATGTAATTAGTAGTGGGGGTGATAATTGTCAAGAGTAGACATTATAACTGGGCTAGGTTCAACTAATATGTTACCCGTGTCAGTAGAAAATACCAGATCTAACTACCTACCCATGTCATTCTTAACATTAATGATTTGACTGAGACCAAGAGATAAAATAGTGTCCAGAAAGAGTGATTCTCTTATTGTCAAGTTATTAAGTGGGAGATAGTCTTCATTATCATCGTTTAATACCCATTTTATATTGGGTAAGTTAAAGTCACCAACAAGTAGTAATTCGTCAAGAGGCTCTATCTTACCATGGATAAAATTAGAAGTTGAAATGAGCAGGTCGTATAAATTTTGACCTTTGTCATCAACAATATTTATACAATCTGGAGGAATATAACAACAAAGTATATATAAGTCGTGTCTTAAGAGAAACAGCTTAAGAACTATAAGTTCGGTGTCAAGAGAGTTGGAAAAACTGGGTACCACAATTTGGGTGCAATTGAAATGGTTTTTACATGCGAGGAGTACGTCACCTCCGCGAGCTTCAGAGTCAATATATCTATCTTTCCTAAAAATTTGGTAAGAATTGTCTAAGATTTCGGCATCGCGAAAGCCATGATGCAACCAAGTTTCAGTGAAAGCAACTATATCAAAACAGTAGAGGATTTGAAGATATTAACAGTTTTTGTCCGAATCCCCCTTACATTTTGATAGTAAAGGGAAATCGACTTCAGTTTTTTGGAACAACATTGCTTGTCTTGGATGTATTTCTGGGATGGCGCTCAGAAGGCACAAATAATTTAGTAAAGGCTCCGGAGGGCCAAAATAAGTGATCCAATAACCGGTCCCGCAGATCCGCTGAAACAGTTAGGACAAAGGATGCAACCGGTTTAGAGGATTTACTAATCGACACGACACGACACGAAATACTCTCCGCTGCAACATTTCTGGACCTTAGATATTTCAATATGTCTCACACAACGTTTCAGGAGAGAAACGGGTGACGAAAATACTCGAAGGTTTTGGTACTGTTCACGGTTCCACTGGTCCGGCTGGCCAGACATCTCCGTCTCTTTCTGTCTCTCTCTTGTCTCTTTCTCTCTCGTAATTTCCTCCGACGTCATATGAATTGATCTGGTGGCTGGCCAGACATCTCCGTCTCTTTCTGTCTCTCTCTCTGTCTCTTTCTCTCTCGTAATTTCCTCCTTCGTCATATAAATGGATTCTGGTCCGCTGGCCCGACATCTCTGTCTCTTTCTCTTATAATTACCACTGACGTCATAATGTTTGGCTGGTTGCCTTGGCTATGGGGATTTCTATGGCTTGGGGATTTCTATGGCTGGCGTGTCTGGTCTGGCTGATTTGTTTTGTTTGGCTTGGTCGATAGAGATTCATTCACATGTCTGGCCATCAGCAGCTTTATCAGCTCTGTCTTAGTTGATTTCACTATTTTAAATTGGTAGGAAAAAAACAATATCGTCTTCTGCTGGAATCGAACCATGCTTGGTTTTGAAAATCCGAGGCGCTCTAGTCATGCGGCCACGGATTTATCATACTAATGTTCTTTAAAGTTGCTATATAAGCGGAAAATGACTGCATGAGTAGGGTCATCAGAAAACTGTCTTGTTCGTAACCCCCACAAATGTTTGGTAATACGGCCCCTAGAATATACTTAATTTACTTTACAAATGTTTCTTGTGTATACAAGTGTTTGAACGGGCGGGCGATCTAAAAATAGAATAACCTTTGGTAATAGTTGGTAAGAGATAACAGGTATATTCTTCCAAGGAGGGTCTCGTGAAAAATTTTCAAATGTTTCAGTTTAAACGAAATTATTAAATTGATTAGAATTAAAAATAGTATGAAAATCGAGAACATTCGCTGTTATGAGATCATAGGCATGTTGTAACATGTTATGAAATTTGACTAGGTACATGATCAAAAACGAACACCTCACCAGAGATAGGATTTCTTATTCTGAAGAAGTTTTTAGTACAATAAAAATGTGTAGGACTAATCGTTTTCACAGTATATGTAAAAAATCAAAATTGTTATATGGCAACACCAAGAAGGGGTCGCCCGATTTAGTCCATTTTTGAAATTTTCGTTGCAATTACTATGAAAACACAATGAATTAAATTTCAGCGTTCTATGTCGACGTGTTCTCACGTAGTGTCCAAATATATCGTGGAAAACGAAATTTTTGTATGGCAACCCCACGAAGGAGTTGCCCGATTTGTCTCATTTTCGAACTTAATTTTACTTTTTTTTTTAATGTCCGTGTACAAAATTTCAGCTTTTAAGGTGATCGCGTTCTCGAGTTATCGTGCGCACGGACGGACGGACGGACGGACGGACAGACGGACATGCAAAAATCAAAATAACTTTTAATTTTATGCGGGGGTGTCCAATCCATTTTGCTCTACCATCATTATTTCGAGGTGTTACAAACGGAATGGCAAACTTAGTATACCCTATAGATTTCATCTAGGGTACAAAAAGAAAGTAAATATATCAGTATCATCTCTACTCAGAATCACAGCAGAATGTCAATATAAATAATTACTAAAAGAAAGGTATTCTCACCACCAGATGGCGTAATACTGATGTTCATTCAAATTTAAATATTCTCTTCCCAAAAGAGAAAAAATATATGATCAAAAAATTCCCCAGTCTTGGCTCCATCAAATTTAATTCAAAAATCCCGCTATATTCAAATAAATTTAAGAACATCAACCACCAAAAGTCACTGCAAGTTGAACCAGTGACAAGTGTTGATCACAGTGCACCAAGATTTTATTTTTTGGTTTTATTTTTTTTTAATTTTTTGCGATGGAAGAACTCCTGGAAATTTTTAATTCGGAGTATTTAGACTCCACGGACGCAGGGTTAGCACCAACACCTCCAGAGTTATTGGCACCCATAAAGCGGGTCAACCCGATCAGCCCTCTGCCTTCTACACCAAAAAGACCACGAAGGCTCCCTTCAGCCATCGTGCGGCTGCCCCAACACGAGGTCGTGCCGGTAAAAGACCTATTCTGGCTATTCGAGGCAAAGCCAGCTGCACCCAACACAAACAGATTCCAACCAAAACCGAATGTTGATCTCAAATTCACAAAAAGTCCAAAAATATTCAGTCCGAGAGTTCGAGTTTCCAAACGGCTCATCACTTCTGCTAGAAATCAGGCACAACTACAAACATCATGTACTAGTCAAAACGAACTGACAAAATACCTCAATAAAGGGACAGATGTTCCAGGCAAAATAAGAGATTGTACCAACCCAAATAGGCACAACGCAATGCCAAGCCTGCCTATTTTAGAAGAGATATGCTACACAACTGAGGCTAAAAAATATTTTGTTAATACTAATTCCCAAGCCAGCCCAAATGCCAAGGCCAAATTTGACTGAGAGCCTGCATAAAATACCATCATCAAGTAATAAAAAAACATCCGCACCAGTCATGAGTAAAACACCCACTAGTACTGTGGAAGCACAAGCAAATGGCAAAAAGGAAACAAGCACAATGATCACTGGCATACCATAAAATATTAAGAATGTCATAAAAGCCAGCCCAGATATGAAGCTACTGCTAAATACAATTGTTATGCCGTGGAATGACATCATCAGCGGTAAAGAATACTACCGCCACAAACTTCCGAGGGATATGCTACACTTCACCAGCCAAAATGCAGTAAGTTGATTACAAGTACAATTTTACTATACATTCCTACAATCAACGAAATTCAGAGATTGATATTTTCTCCAAAATATTTCCGAGTCCTATCCAAAAATCCTCACTCATTTTTGCGGGGCGGAAGATGTTCGGTCCACCACCGAACCATAATTCCCACGTTGTATCATCCTATTGAATTCCTAAAAAATAAAACAAAAACACACAAAGAATCAAGTCTTAAGTTGAACAAAATTCAAAACTTATCTGATAATAAAAATTCCTGTGCAATCATCATTATCTCCTACAGTCAATTCCATACTCCCTCGAGAATTTCCACAGGCTAAAAATAACAAAATATTATTAAAAAAGATTAAAATCAACATAATTAAACAAAAATTACTTGAAATACATATTTATTCGTGTATACACAAACTGACATGTCAGTCAACCAGATATTCTCGTAGCAGCTACTGGTATAAACGTCGCTATGGCAATGCCATGAGGAGTACATCACATGGCCAGCCTCAGCAGCTGTAAAAAGGCGGCGAACGATAGCAAAAGGACCCATTTCCAAATCAGAGTTGATCTGATCAAGTACTAAGCCTCGGAGTCTATTCTGAGTAAAATTCTTATCCAAACCAGAAGTTATTTCTGAAATCGAATATAAGTTAATCCTATACATACAGAAATTGAGGTTGACTCAATCCTGTAAACAGAAGTGAATTCTGGCCGTCCTAAGTACTTGAGGTTGACTCAAGCCTAAGACAGAAGTTAATACTGGTCGTCAGAAATATTTTAGTTTAACTCAATCCTAAAACAGAAGTTAATTCTGGCCAAACAAATATTTGAGGTTAACTCAGTCCCTATACAGAAGTTGATTCTGGAATAACAATTGAGTTTCACTCAAATTATCATATTTTTTTTTTTTTTTATATATTATTAAGCCAAGCTCAGGGGATACCCTATGATGCAAAGCACAGCGTGGCAGGAAGGAGATAGGGAAAGGATTAAGGGATATGAGGAGAGCGGCGGATGTCGCCCTTAAACTTTCGCAGGTTGTATGCCGGAGGAAAGACAGAAGATGGTAGACTGTTCCACATTCGCACAGTTCGGGATAAGAAAGCATCACGGAATTTAAGTGTACGGCCGAAGGTAATTTGAAGGGTAAAAGGATGAGCGCGGGATGCAGCGCGAGTATTGCGTGCAGGAACTATTCTACAAGGGATCAGACTAGATATTTCATCAGAACATTGACCATGCATATAGCGATAAAGGAGCGAAAGGCATCCAACATTGCGACGGTGCTCGAACGAGTCGATATGACGAGTAATTGCCACATCGCCAATGAGCTTGCAGGCTCTCTTTTGGACAATATCCAATGAAGCTAAAGCTGTGCGACCAGCCCCGGCCCAGATATGGGAATTGTATTCCATTCTAGGTCTGATGTAGGACTTGTAGAGGAGCGCTATATTTGATGGGCTGAAATATTTCTTACACCTTTTCAAAAAACCAAGACATTTTGATGCTTCTTTGGCAACCGAGAAGATGTGATCTGGCCAGGATATAGGAGTTGATCCTAAAGCAAACACAATACTTGAGGTTGACTCAAACTACGTCGGCTAGCAGTTAATCCTAAGGATTGCAAAGTGATATTAACTCAAGCAATTTCATATATATATATATGTATACATTGTTATTTGTTTAATTTTATGTTGTCTAACATAAAGTTCGTTGAGTTTGTATAGTGTCTACATGCTGCTATATAAACACAATTGTTGGTGTTGTTATTGTATATTTACGTTAATTTCTATATTTAATTCTGTAAATTCACTAGTTAATTCATTTTATTTATTTAAGGTCGTCGTGGGACTTTCGCATCTGTGGTTTCCCAGATGCTGGTAAGATTTCTTACTTTACTTTTATTTTAACTTTTCTTTTTGTAGGTTGGTCGAACAGAGGTTAACTCAAGCAATTTCACCCAGGAGTTAATCCGAAGGTCTAGACAACTTTATACAAAAGTGAGTCCAGATCTATTTTCAGAGGTTAACTCTGCAATAAATACATTCAGAAGTTAAATCTGATCAAAGTGGAAGGAACTTCCATCCGACACGTAGCAGTACTCACTTCGCTGGACACATAAAAGCGCACAAGACTAAACGTCACAAGTGCCATCATTGCTATCCCATACACAGCAACATTCGGGTTTGCTGCAGCTAAAAAGTACGCATACGATAAACGTCATCAGTGCTGCCTTCATACCCTCACGTACCAGCACGCTAAAAACGGCTCCCCAGAAGCAGAGTAGTTAGTTACGTCAGTTACAGCAGGAATACTAGTTGCTATATTCGTGAAAACATACACTCTATTATCACAACTCGACTGGCCTCACGTAGCAGTTCGAGCAAAAATCGATCCAACTGCCCTCACCTAGCGGTTCGAGATAAATATATTATATTTGAGCCAGATATACGTCTAAGCGATCCATAGCAGCATGAGGTGGACGCGAACTGTTTTCTTTGTGGATGGATATCGAGACGCGCCGAATGCACCCAAAAAAAGAAATAGGATGAAGGGTCACGTTTGACTTGTAGGTTGTCTTAAGCTGATTGCTTGTGCTTCGTCGAAAAATGTGAATAGTGGTTGGATCTTTTCAAAATATTGTATCGAAAATTACTTTAGTAATCTTAGTTGCTTAGCGAGTGAATTGCTTATGATTCAATAATTTGTTTTATTTAGTTAAAATAACCAAATAATATCTTGACAAAGTTACGTTGGAATATCTGATGGGATAAAACAGATAATGGTAAAATGGGAATTTAAAGGATTATTGGATTTTTGGTATGCTGAGGTTACATATTTGTAATAAAACTGAAGATTTGACAAAATAGTTAAATCGTGTTCACAGTTCAAGAGTCAACATCAGCACCAGCACAACACATTTTGATGTTGGACTACCCTTTTTTGTATGTAAATATCTCGAAGAGAAGTAAATGTGCTCCTCTAAAACTAAGACGTCCTCTTCTTGCAGTAAAATCTGTAATCAGAAAGACTGATTAGCTAACATATGACAGAATATATACAACATGGATAACGAGCCCAAAAACCACACAAAGACATATGGCCAGTGCATGACCTAGTTATTTTTCATGAGTTTCAGTAGACTCCATTGCTAGGCGACACATTTTTGCGATGGGTCACCGAAAACCGTGCTTGTTTTTAATTGAACCACTCTTACCAAACCATCTGCTCCAGGATATACTTCTCCAATTCTGCCTAAAGACCAGAATGCTGGAGGGGCATTTTCTCCTTTAAGCAATACTATATCTCCCCAAATGACTTTTTCTTGATACTGCTGTTCCCGCCTTCAATGAGTCATACTCCTTTGTAAAGGTGCTGCTTTGTACTAATCGAAATTTAATTCTCTGTGCTGCTTGCAACTCTGTTGCTGATAGTTGACCGTTTCCCTCGGTTGTATTGCTGGTACAATTGTGCACAAATCGTTTAATCATTGCTACCACTCGAGCCAGCTTTACAAACGATGAATAATTGAACAAAATATCCGAATTTGATTCATTATGGACAGTCCCTATGACTATATTCCTTGCCTCTAATTGCGGCTGGTTGGATGAAATATTTATTTTTGGCCAGTGTTTCTATCCTTTAGTAAGCCACGTTGGACGATGCCACCGCAACTTGTGGGCTAACAATTCATCAGTCCTTACACGTCGGGAAGCAATGTCGGCTGGACTACATGTTGTAGGCACATGTCGCCAGGTTTCTGAAGCGACTGCATCCTGAATCTCAACGACTCGATTAGACACGTAGGTTTTCCATTTTGATGGATGACTGCGGATCACTTGTAACGTAATCATCGAGACTGACCACGCTATGACTGTAACGTTTTCTAATCGCATGTCTTGCATCGTGCTTTTGACCATTCGAGCCAGTAATACTGCCCCATTTATATCAAATCTGGGTAAAGTAATTGGTCGAATTGGAGCTACCTTTGCCTTAGACGTCAACATATACGCTATTACCGTCCCGTCCATTTTCTGCAGGCGTAAATATACCACAGCAGCATATGCCTTACTAGAGAAATCACAAAATCCATGCAATGAATTCTCGCAGATGATCGTGTTGTACCCACCCAACGGGGTATCTATATTATTTCTAACTCTTTTAAAGCCTCTTTGAATTGTTACCACTAGATGGCAATATTATCTTCAACTGAAGTATCCCAAGAGCATCCGGATATCCATAATGATTGAATAAATAGGTTCACTACGATGATCACGGGTGCAATCCACCCCAAAAGATCGTACAACGCTGCCACTTCAGACAGAATAGATCTTTTTGTTAGTACTTTGGAATGCTGCTTGGGTGTGATGACAAAATTAAAATAGTCCAATGTAGGATGCCACCGAATGCCTAAGGTTTTGATTACTTCATGGTAATTTAAGTTTAAAGCAGATTGTAGTTCTCGATGCTCATTGGGTATATGTTGCAAAAGGCTTGTAGTGCTGCTAGCCCATTTTCGTAAACTAAAACCGTCTTCCTTCAATATGTTAATGCATTGGTGGTGAAACTCTTTTGCTTCTTCAACCGTATCCGCCCCTGTCAACAAGTCATCCACATAAAAGTCTGTAAGTGCAGCCTTAGATGCTAGTTGCCAATTTTTCATCTCATCTATCGCAAGTTGTTGCAGCGTTCTTATTCCTAAATATGGTGCTGAAGATATAAATTCAAAATCCCTGGTTAATTATTAAAAGAATCCCTCTCTTTGTTGCGTTTATAATTTATATTTCATTTTTTCTTGTTTGCTCCCTTTCTTACAATTATTGGCGGCCGCTTCTAACTACGTACTATATCTATACAAATTTTAAGGTTAAAACTTTACTTAACTTAATTTTTTGCACAGTTCTTCTCCTTCCTGAATTTCTTTTTCTTCAGTTATCCCCGGTCTCTTCCTTTTGGAAAGCTCTGCTACTATAATATCCAGTTAGGTTTTCAGCTTCTTCAATCATCCAGTTAGGTATTCCTTTTTGCTTCCTCCATCATTAGTCCGAGTTTACCAGTCCTCAGTGTCCTTTTTATGCTGCTCACTTCGCTGGAACAAATCGCAGGTCATTTTAGCTGACAGAACCTTATCGCAGCAGTCATGTGAAAAACTGCCTACTTGTGCAATTTAACAGCTCTCACATCCAAAAGAAGCAACCTGCTTACTTTTCTGTCCGGACTCGACAGCTGTCTCTCCTCGACTCCCCTCCACTCGTCCTCGTTAAAATTCCACTTCTCACTCGATTTCATGCCAAATCTTCGATGAGTTTTACACGAAGAAGAGTGTGCAACAACAGCAGAGGTTCGGGCCTTCGATTCTGATCGGTGCAGATTTCTACCCGCTTCCATGGACTATTATAAGTTAGGTATCGCCATTTATGATTCTGCAGAATTTTGGGAATAGCCCATCATCAATATAATTAATAATTATTATGCTAATACTTTTGTGCATTGAGTTGCTAGTACTCTTACATTTACCCCCGTTTGTGAGAAATATTTTATGTCTTTTGACATAAAATCTTCATCAAGGTTTACTCTTGGTTGTCACAAATTTGAGCGTACAATTTTTGCATCCTAGCAGCATTCAGTAGCTTTTTTGTTTATGAAATTTTTATATGTAATGTGTATTAAACTTAGAAAAGTTAAGTTTATCTTCCAAGCACCTCGTACCTCCTTAAGTAAACACTGCGGGCGTTGAACTCTTAAAGACGTCGACACTGGAATACCAATTTAGTCCAAGTGATGAATAAATTCATAAACCCTGGCAAAGAAAAACTACGAAATCCAAAATTGGTAACCGTAGGGGAACAAGTCACCATATAAGGCTGGTTACTTATATACTTCTCGCAAGTATATGGGTTTATATTGGTATTGGATGTGATAGGAACTCTTTATTTTGTACTGGGAGGCTTATGGGTTTCAGGAGGTTCATTAGGACTTGTTAACAACAGTGCAGTACGGACAAAACTATAAACATGCATGAATAACCACTATCATCTACCACTTTTGACGAAAAAATTACTCGCCTAAGGCATCTTCAGGCAAATTAGCAATTCTTAATGTCCTTGATAGGCCACCACCGCACATCACGATCATTTATGTAAGTAGGTATTGGGATGGTTTCGCCAGACATTCGAAAAAGCCAGATATTTTCAAAAGCTCTTCGTAGACGTGGACGAGCATAGTTGTTGGCGATGACGTCATGAAAGCTCTTCGATGACGTAATGAAAGCTCTTCGATGACGTCATAAAAGCTCTTCGCAGACGTGGACTGAGTCACGGTTTTTTCTCTGCTGTGAGTGTTTGGTCGATTAGCCAGACATCTCTGTCTCTCTCTCTCTCTTTCCGTCTCTCTTCTAATAATTTCCTCTAGCGTCATATGTTTGGTTTGCTGGCTGCCTGGCTATGGGGATTTCTATGGCGTGACGTGTCTGGTTGGCCTTGTATTGGTCGATAGAGATTACTGTCCATGTCTGGCCATCGGTTTTCAATCCAAGCTGTGCCTATCTGATTTTCACTATTTTAATTTGGCAGGAAAAAACAATATCATTTTTGCTGGAATCGAACCGAGAATGCTTGGTTTGTAAAAAATTCGAGCCGCTCTAGTCATGAGGCCACGGATGTATTGTAGGAATGCTCTTTAAAAATGCTATATAAGCGGAAAATACCTGTGTGAATATGGTCATCAGAAAACTGTCTTGTTCGTAACCCGCACAAAATGTTAGGTGTACGGTCACGAGAATATATTTAATTTACTTTACAAAAATGTTTCTTGTGTATACAAGTGTTTTGAATGGCCGAGCGATCTAAAAATAGAATAGCCTATGGATATGATTGATAAGAGATAGTAGGTATATTCTTCCACGGCGGGGTCTCGTGAAAAAATTTTCAAAATGTTTCAGTTTTTAAACGAAAATTATTAAAATTGGTTAGAATTAGAAATACTATGAAAATCGAGAACATTCGCTGTTATGAGATCATAGGTATGTTGTAACATGTTATGAAAATTTTACTAGGTACATGATCAATAACGAACACCTCACCAGAGATAATTTCTAAAAATATTTTTCGGTATAATGACGTTTTATCGATGATAAGAATTGCGCCGACAGCATAATGTATTCGTATGAGAATGGTTCTATGACCGCAACACGCACCTGATAAGAAACTGGCCCCAGACTTTTCGAATAATAAATTTAGCGTAACACCGACCTTGAAAATCATAGGGTCTCGTGAAAAATTTTCAATTGTTTCAGTTTTAAACGAAATTATTAAAATTGATTAGAATTAAAAATGCTATGAAAATCGAGAACATTCGCTGTTATGAGATCATAGGTATGTTGTAACATGTTATGAAATTTTACTAGGTACAAGATCAATAACGAGTACCTCATTAGAGATAATTTCTAAAAATATTTTTCCAGCATAATGGCCTTTTATCGTTGATAAGAAATGTACCGGCAGCATAATGTATTCGTATGAGAATAGTTATATGACCGCAATACGAATCTGATAAGAAAACTGACCCCAGACTTCTCGAATAATAAATTTAGCGTAAAACTGACCTCGAAATTCATAATGGTGATAACGTGTATGAAAGTGACTCGATGACCAGAATACGAGACTGATAAAGAACATGACGAAAATTTATCTTCTGTTATGTAGGGGTAGAACGAACTTTTAATACACCGTTGTAGAACAGCTGTGACGGAATTTGAATTGCCCCTCAACAAATATAAAACAAAAGCACGAAATGAAGAATTTGCAAAAGAATAACATTGAATGTGTATGTATGTAGGGGTTCAGATGGGAATATGTCTGTGACCAGAAGAAGAGGAAGATAAGAACCATTACGAGTAGTTCAAAAGCCCGAACCCAAACCTTACGTAAAACTGGCCTTGGGAATTCATACAGATGATAACGGATTTACCTCCCGTACAAAATCTCAATTCATAAAACGCGAGGAGATTATTTTTCTAAAATTTTACCACCAGGCGCGCATGAAGTTTAACTAGCATGTTTCCCCTCGGTGGGCCAAGAAACCCCCTCAAAGCTTTTTTTTTGTGCATACTATGATCGCGAGCATACGTACAAGAAAAATCGGCTGATAACGGCATAGCGCCTATACTGCTGGGGCTATGTTATGAGTAAAAAAGGAATTTCGTTAGCCATGCTTAAGTCTAGCCGGTCTTATCGGGTAACATGCATAGTAATTTTTTGTTTAATGGATGTTCCAAGCCAAACGAATTTTTTATTGCTGGGGGTTTTGCTCGCCTGGTATTGAAGGTGATGTCTCAGGCATACAATTTAGCGAATAATAGCACTTAAAATTCCAGCTATAGATAAAAACACCTATAAATATTAATTAGATATTGAGAATCTATAGTGGGGTATAATTATTATTAAATCAATATCGATAGCCTATAATAGGCATCTTCATGCAATTAGCTGCGTATATCGAGTATAAAATGCTCGAAAAAAATGCTTAGAGAATATTTTTAATCGTAGAGTAGACAAAGTCCGATATTGATTTTATAATCGTTACATCTGCGTATATTTTCGTGAATAAGTTGTTTCTACCCACGATCGTGAATAAATTTGTAATACAAAATATACCTATACGGGGATGTACGCCCATTCTAAATTGAATATTTCAAGGTGTTCGATCGTAGCAATTTATTGAAAGACGGAAAAATTCATTATAGCCAAAGATAACATTACCTATATCAGGCGTTTTTAATATCCGAGGCCGCAAAGTGCAGTTTAAAAATCGCCCCAGTGCCCCCAAAATGCAACCGACGTTTTAGAGGTCAGCAATGCGTCGATAATCACAGTGCGTCTGGATCGTTAAATAAGAAAACCGTCTGTGAACAGATTAAAAGATGCATGGATTGTTTGAAAACATACAAAATCCGATAAAGTTCACATATGCGGAGAATATTTCAGTAAACATACGACAGGCATGTACCACAAGAGCATTTATGCTTTATTCAGCAGGATAATCGTAAACCCTCCATAAAAGATACTCTTTTTGTCTTCTATGATTTAGAGGCATGACAGGAAAAAGCATTGGGAGAAACAGTTGTTCAGGAACGACCAATGGGAGAAATTAAGTTGCATGAACCAAATTTATGCGTTTTTCAGCAGCGATGCGAGCACTGCATTGAAAAAGATCTGAGCATATGTGAAAAATGCGGGGGTAAGACAACAGATTTTAAAAGATCACCCCGTTCAGAACTTTTTAGAGTATTTATTGAATCAGCGAAAATTGTTCAAGAAGGTGATTGTTATAGTGCACAATGCCCAGGCATTTGACCATCAATCTATGTTGAGTCATATTTTGCAAAATACCTGGGGATATTTTAAATAAAAATAGTTTCAAACGTTATAACAATGTCTTTATTTTATATTAAAATTAATCAATTTTAAAAAAACATTAACGCCCCCCAAACAATTAGCCCCTACGCCGTGGATGCCTGCGCTGGTACTCAGCCTCCAGCTCCGCATCCCAATCAGCCTCTGGGGCTGCGACCCGCGCCTGCCTGGTGGCTACCCGATCTAGGTGTTCCCACCTATTGAATATGCAGACATATGCCTGCAAAAATCGAAAGGTAAAATGAAAAGTTAATATATACTATTTTTCAATAAAAAAAAGGTACTTACAAAGGATATGGGCTCCATATCCTCGGTGTGGGGTGTAAATACCTCACACCAATCCAGTTCCCCGCGGGGGAGGTAAACAATGTTTACCGGCTCCGGGGAGGATTCGGCCAGTTCCACCAGATCCTCGTGGAGCGACGGCCATGCGGGGTGCCGGGGCGCTCTTAGGATATTTGCAACTCTAGCTGTTGCTCGCTCCATTATTGCTTTTAAATGATTTTCTAAAATCATTTTGGCTAGTTTTCTTTTCACGTTGTACCCACCAAATTTTATCAGCCCTTTTTTTTAAAAAAAAAATTCCCACGGTGGTGACATTTATCTAAGAATTTTCTACAAAAAAAATTCTATCTAAAAACTAATGCTTTCAAAAACTTCTGTAAGGGGCAAGTGGTGAGAAACCAAATTTTGGCCTGCTGATAAGCCATATGGTATACAAAAAAAAAAAAAAAGACAAAAAATGTTTTGGCTAGAATCTGCTGTGAATTATACTGTATGAAAAAAAATAATAATACAAACCCTCCCCAACAATTTAATCTGCAAACCCCAAGAGCTGGTATTGGGGTTTTCTGAAATTTTTTGGTCGCTCGATATATTTCTATGAAAATTTGATTTATGCATCCGTTACTAACTGAACTTTTAAAAGGCTAAACAAAGTTGTTAAACTGATGATTTAGGTATTATAATTTTATTTATTTATCTCGTATAAATTATTTTGAAAACCCTCGTAAATTCTCTTTCAATAAATACTTTTGAGCAATTACCCCCGAAAATGATATCACACCTTAAAAGCAGGCTGTGCTGGCATCTCCATCAGGTTTTGGTGTGTCTAAAGATTCATCTGGCTGTAGGAACTGCTTTGTGCAGCTCGCACATAGGGGTCTCTTTACTCATCGTTATTGAAACTGATTTTTCACATTTATACAAATGAAACTCTTCATGCTGTTAATTGTTTAATACATCTACTATAGATGAGATATATGCATGATGGTTGCTCACCTTAATTTTCATATACAAGTATTTTGGATTTAGCTCGAAGTTATCATAATCATCATCATCATCATTTATTTTATTTTCCTTTTTAGGTTCTGATTTGATATCAGTATGAAGCCCCTGTTTTACTTTTGTTTCACTTACAAGCTCTCTAAGTGGTTTTGTTATGGGCTTAAATGTTTCTTCAAGTTGAGATTCAACATCGATTCGTCCTGTTTTTATAGCTCGATACTTTTTCTTAATAGCATTTCTAGTTTTAATAATATCCTTTATTAACTCCTTCTTATTCATAATGAATTCCTTCTTTTTACCCCATTTTTGTATTAATAATTATTTTAAAACTGTTCTGTGAGTCAACTGCTTTAACTGGTCTGTTAACTGCTTCAACTGGTCTGTTAACAGCTTTAACGGGTCTATTAACTGCTTTAACTGGTCTGTTAACAGCTTTAACGGGTCTGTTAACTGCTTCAACTGGTCTGTTAATAGCTTTAACGGGTCTATTAACTGCTTTAACTGGTCTGTTACCAGCTTTAACGGGTCTATTAACTGCTTTAACTGGTCTATTAACAGCTTTAACAGGTCTATTAACTGCTTTAACTGGTCTGTTAACAGCTTTAACATTTTAAAAAGGTTTTCGAGAATGTTAGCACATATTCATGCACATAAAGATAACCGCGTAGAGATTTTGTTTGTTGCGGTAGATCACGGATTTCATTTGAATATATTAACCGAAGGCAGTTGTAAATTTTAGAAGAATGAAAACTCCTCTAAATTTATCCGCGTTTGAGGCAAAAATTAATTTAGTTTCTAAGCATCTGTTTTTTTTTTACTGCGTATGAAGATAAAGAAGAACATTGGTAGTAGTAATAGATTTTGATGTTATTGAACGACCAAAGATTTTGGGATAAAAGGAGGGTGATCATAGCATGCATATCTCATTTAGAACGGTGGTGTTGAACGATTAACAACGGCAGCAGCAGCATGAAGAGCTTTATTTGTGCAAATTGTGAGAAATCTTTTACAAGGGGCGCTGGCTTAAAAAGACATCAAAAATATAGCTGTAAGAAAATGTTAGAAACCCTCTTCAGCAGCAGCCCCAAAAGAACAACAGCTGCTCTCTGCATCAAACCCCAAGAAAACAGAGGAACAACAACAATCCATGGCAGCAAACCCCGAGAATACAACAACACTACAACCCTCACCATCAGCCTCCGAGACGATAGCAGAGCAGCCTACTTTGAAGACACCAGGTCATCAGAAAATGGCGGACCAATTTACCTTTAAGATACAATTCAATCCTACATGGGACGAAATGCTACTGGGGATACATAATAATCTACCCTTTGGACTAAAAGCTCAAAAGTATTTATTAGAAGATCTGTACTTTGAAAAGTTTGAAGAAGCATGTAAAAAATTACTGAAGGGAAAAAGGACAGATGAATGTGTTAAAATAATTGCGCGGTTCAAATACATCAACCAATTAAATGAACATCTGTTTAAAATGGTAGAATTTAATACGATTTTGAATGGAGAAAACCTTAGGCAGGAGTATCTTACCAGGGTTACGAGTCCTATAGTGCAGAAAATGGCCGAAATGACGGCAGAAAAAACAGCCATAATAATGCATACGTGCTTCGTTAAATTCTTTTTCGAAAATCTACAGCCTCTGGAATCACAAAAATATATTGAACATGTACAGATAAATAACAGGGAGTACAAGATGGATGAAGACTGAAACTTAACATTTATTGATGAGAAAGAAGAAGAAATACCAGGCTATAGGCATATGTAAATGTTGACTGTAAATAAAGATGCGTATTAGAAAACCAGTAGTGTATTGATTTCGCTTATAATACTCAGGGCAGCCGCTCTGCGGCTGGTGTAAAATTGAATTTTTTTAAGTTTCTACACCTATAATTTTTCTTTTATGATCAAGCGGGGTGGTTTTTTTTTTTTTTTTTTTTAAATAAGAACCATTTTTCATTATTAGAAAAATATTCTTTTATTTTTGGAATTTATCATATTTATATACATAGTCTTTTAAATCCGTAAGGTATAGAGCTATTATCCTTGAAAAATTTGCGCTTCTCCGCTTTAGGCCTGTATATTTTTACTTCAGGGGTTGTTATTACCTCGTGATTTTCTGTGCGTCGTATGTTTTGCGAAATTATGGGGATGCAGCCGTTTTCCTCAGAGTTTAATATCATACTTTCCATCGAGTCAAGATTCACAAGTTCTGAAGTCTTATGATCTAAGCGTATACCCTTTAATTTATTTGTTGCTTTAAACTGGTTTTCTTTTACACTGAAGTATTCATATGCATAATTTTTAGGGCCTCCGCTCACAAACCGCCTTATATAACTACCTTTGCCAAAGCATTCCAATTCAGTCATAGCGCCCACGAATTCCCCAGTTGGTGGGTCAAATTCTCCCTCCTTGCTAACATAAATGACAGAATCGGTGTCATAATATAAAGCTCGATCTCCAAGTTTTTTCAGGTAGCTGTACAGTTTAAGCCGCGCTTGTGTAGTAGTGTAAGCAGCTATGCAAACGTTTACAGTCGATAAAGAGTCGGCAGCCTCTTCTTTGTAACCCCAATTGGCGATAATCGTATCTTCACCGACTGGGAGGATAAGGTAGACTTCAGTGGCTGGGTTGGCAAACAGTGAATATAATTCTGCTGGGTTATTTATTATAGTTGTTCTCGGCTGGTTTTCACGCTGACCAAACTTTCCCCAAAATGAATTTAATATCAACTTGGCTAAAGATCTTAATCGGGGGTTGGATGTAATTTCATGAAAACCCAGCTTTATTCCCTCATTCTCCAGAAAGCTGTCAATATAGTGGTTCTTCTCTTCCTCAGATTGGCGACTGCTCGGCCATCCTGACACTTGCTGCTTCATATTGATGAATTTATTCATCATCCCCGTGAATAATCCACCCACCCGAGTTAGTTTATCGTATTGTTCGATTTCATAACGCCATATTTCATATATTTCCAGCAATTTATAGCCCTGATTTAAGGCCTCTTTAACTTCATCGATTACCCATGTGCCTATTAATGCCCTTTCTTCATCCGTATGAGGACATTCTTCAGACTGATTTTTCTCTCCACCACAGAGGCGACACAATGAAAACATTAACTTATTGTTTTGTTTTATTGGTAGAACAGGATGATATAACCCTCCTGGGGGTAAAATTTTACATTTAATTAGCCCCTCTGTATTATATAAATTCATCTCGGAACAGGCCCTGCTTCCAACATATAACTTTGGGTGACCGACTGGAAATTTTCCATATTTACAAACCCAGGGATACAGCGAGCATACATCGATATATTTAATTTTCTCCCCGGCTTGCAATGATAGCGCATAACAGTATTTCCTGTTCGGCCACCATAAAAAGCATCGCGAGGATTTAACGGTATATTTACCATCAAAGGATGGTCTTTCAAATATCGCATGTCTTTATTCTTCTCTAACTGCCTGCGCAAATCACACTCCCACATTTCTATTACCTCGTATCCATAAGACCGTAAGCGTTCGGTTTTTACCATGGTAGCTTCATATCTCCTATTTAAAGTATCGTTGGAGTCGTCATACAGTGGAGCATCGCGGTTATGTGTTAGACATGTTTTGTGACCATGGTAATAGCAGCCATGAAATTCGAAAACCTGATTTGTCTCAGGACAATATCCATCTACCTTAACCCCGTCTAGCACACTCTCTCGTTGTTTAGCTGCATGCAAGATGTTAATTTTGCGACGATCTTCCTCCCATATCAACCACTGCACTGCTATTTCTGACTGATTATCAGCTTTTCGATACCAATTTTTTGGAATAATCCCGATAGTGTCTGTCTTGAGAAAATTGCGCCTGTAGACAAGGTTACATGCAGAGGCTATAGTCACTGCCTCCAAAAATGGCTCAATATTGCATTCATCTACCATCAGCTTTCTAAATTTTAAACATGCCTCTGCCAAAATTTGCACGTCGCTAACACAGTATTCAACAATATCACGCTACATATTAAATTCGTCGTTTTTGTGTTGTTCATACCATTTCAGAAATATAGCTCGTTCTTCTGTTTTCATCGTACCAGGGCCATAATATTCTATTGGCGGTAGTGTGCCAGTATAATTTTCATTTTCGGCAGTGTTGAAAAGATGTGGGAAATAACCTTTTTTATAAATGGGCGGTAGGGCAAATGCTTTTGGCAATAGGGCTAGAGCCATCGGGAAGTAATTCAGAGAATCTATAAATTTCACGTTGCTCAGCTGCATCATGATTATTTTCGTACCTCGCATAATTAATTCAGGTTTTAAATTGGTATTTTGCAAAATATGGCTCAATATAAATTGATGGTCAAATGCTTGGCCATTGTGCGCAATAATAATTACCTTCTTGAACAATTTTCGCTGATTCAGTAAATACTCTACAAAGTTCTGAACGGGCCGAACTTTTAAAACCTGTTGTCTTATTCCACATTTTTCATATATGCGCAGATCTTTTTGAATACAGTGGCCGCATCGCTGTTGAAAAACGCATAAATTTGGCTCATGCAGCATAATTTCCCCTATTGATCGTTCTTGAACAACTTTTTCTCCCAAGACTTTTTCCTGTCGTGTCTCTAAATCGTAGAAAACAAAAAGAGTATCTTTTATGGAGGGTTTACGATTATCCTGCTGGATAAAACATAAATGCCCTTGTGGTACATGCTTGTTGCATATTTTACAGAAATATTCTCCACATACATGAATTTTATCAGCTTTGTATGTTTTCAAACAATCCATACATCTTTTAATCTGTTCACAGATGGTTTTCTTATTTAATGATCCAGACGCGGTGTGATTATCTAAAACGACGGTTACATTTTGAACATTTGATTTCGACTATATTTTTATTAGCGCAGGCTGGTGTCTGTTGGCAGCAGGGACATGTTCCTCCGCATCTATGGCCGTTTTTGTTATTATACGGTATATGACATGCTTCGCAATAATAACCGCAACAAAATGCAGCGGTGAGGGATGTTATAACATTATAATGATTTTTGTTATATAACAGATTCAGCCTGGGGCCGTCGCTCTGTCCTTCAAAAATTACATCTCGCCCCTTAGTTCCGTACTGATAAACAACAATATTATATTCTTTCAGATGGTTCTGAAACTGTTGAAGTTCAGAAATTCCCACGCCTTCAATCGGAATATAAATTTTTAATTCTGCTAACAATTTTGAAACAAGGCGAGTTTGTAGTTTTCCAATATTTCTTCTAATTTTCCTATAGTCGATATCTTTCTTTACGCCTGCGATTGCAACCACCAATGCTCGAGGTAAGCACAGGTTGTCCTTATTATCTATCACGGCGATACCCTTCCTCGTAGCGCACTCTTCAATAAAAGTATTATATTTATTAATGCGATTATTTCCTCGCCCTTCTGGTAAGCGCACCGATGTCACCCCCAAACAAAACGTATCTGTGCTTAATCCTGAAATAGATAGAAAATGCTGGTAGAAAATCTCGACCAAATCACCCACAAATATAAAAACATACCTTCAGAGTTGCTTTGAAATATTTTCGAAATCATTCCCCATATAACTTCTATTGTAATTTCCGAAGCCGGTTTAAAATTCATCCACCCTGGCCCCCTCTCCTTAGAACTGTTTCCGCAAAAAGTAATCCCGACCTGATCGTTTGGTAGGAGCCCCTTTACGGCATGCTGAATAATGTCTTCCACTGAAGTCTTAATCCATGAGGTGGGCTCCGCATTTTGGGGCACCGGTGCGATTTTAAACTCTACTTGACGGCCTTGTAGATTGAAACTTTTGATATAGGTTATGTTGTCTTTTGTAATAATGAATTTTTCGATCTTTCAATAACTTGCTACGATCGAACACCTTGAAATATTCAACTAAGAATGAGCGTACATTCCCGTGTAGGTATATTTTGTATTAATCCCCTCACAAAATTTTATTCACGATCGCAGATAGAAACGACTTATTCGCGAAAATATACGAAGATGTAACGATTATAAAATCAATATCGGACTTTGTCTACTCTACGATTAAAAATATTCTCTAAGCATTTTTTTCGAGCATTTTATACTCGATATACGCAGCTAATTGCATGAAGATGCCTATTATAGGCTATCGATATTGATTTAATAATAATTATACCCCACTATAGATTCTCGATATCTAATTAATATTTATAGGTGTTTTTATCTATAGCTGGAATTTTAAGTGCTATTATTCGCTAAATTGTATGCCTGAGACATCACCTTCAATACCAGGCGAGCAAAACCCCCAGCAATAAAAAATTCGTTTGGCTTGGAACATCCATTAAACAAAAAATTACTATGCATATTACCCTATAAGACCGGCTAGACTTAAGCATGGCTAACGAAATTCCTTTTTACTCATAACATAGCCCCAGCAGTATAGCCGTTATGCCGTTATCAGCCGATTTTTCTTGTACGTATGCTCGCGATCATAGTATGGACAAAAAAAAACAAAAAAAAAGCTTTGAGGGGGTTTCTTGGCCCACTGAGGGCAAACATGCTAGTTAAACTTCATGCGCGCCTGATGGTAAAATTTTAGAAAAATAATCTCCTCGCGTTTTATGAATTGAGATTTTGTACGGGAGGTAAATACGTTATCATCTGTATGAATTCCCAAGGCCAGTTTTACGTACGGTTTGGGTTCGGGCTTTTGAACTACTCCTAATGATTCTTATCTTCCTCTTCTTCTGGTTACAGACATATTCCCATCTGAACCCCTACATACATACACATTCAATGTTATTCTTTTGCAAATCCTTCATTTCGTGCTTTTGTTTTATATTTGTTGAGGGGCAATTCAAATTCCGTCACAGCTGTTCTACAATGGTGTATTAAAATTTCGTTCTACCCCTACATAACAGAAGATAAATTTTCATTATGTTCTTATCAGTCTCGTATTCTGGTCATCGAGTCAGTTTCACACACACACGTTATCACCATTATGAATTTCAAGGTCAGTTTTACGCTAAATTTATTATTCGAGAAGTCTGGGGTCAGTTTTCTTATCAGATTCGTATTGCGGTCATAGAACTATTCTCATACGAATACATTATGCCACCGGTACATTTCTTATCAACGATAAAACGTCATTATGCCGAAAAAATATTTTTTAGAAATTATCTCTGGTGAGGTGTTCGTTTTTGATCATGTACCTAGTCAAATTTCATAACATGTTACAACATGCCTATGATCTCATAACAGCGAATGTTCTCGATTTTCATAGTATTTTTAATTCTAATCAATTTAATAATTTCGTTTAAACTGAAACATTTGAAAATTTTTCACGAGACCCTCCTTGGAAGAATATACCTGTTATCTCTTACCAACTATTAGCAAAGGTTATTCTATTTTTAGATCGCCCGCCCGTTCAAACTCTTGTATACACAAGAAACATTTGTAAAGTAAATTAAGTATATTCTAGGGGCCGTATTACCAAACATTTGTGGGTGTTACGAATAAGACAGTTTTCTAATGACCATACTCATGCAGTCATTTTCCGCTTATATAGCAACTTTAAAGAACATTACCATGATACATCCGTGGCCGCATGACTAGAGCGCCTCGGTTTTTCAAAACCAAGCATTCTCGGTTCGATTCCAGCAGAAGATGATATTGTTTTTTTCCTACCAATTTAAAATAGTGAAATCAGCTAAGACAGAGCTGATGAAAATCAGCTAAGACAGAGCTTATAATATAAAGCTGCTGATGGCCAGACAGACATGTGAATGAATCTCTATCGACCAAGCCAAACAAATCAGCCAGACCAGACAGACAGACACACGCCATAGAAATCCCCATAGCCAAGGCAGCCAGCCAAACATATGACGTCAGTGGTAATTATAAGAGAAAGAGACAGATATGTCGGGGACCAGATTCATATGACGTCGGAGGAAATTACGAGAGAGAAAGAGACAGAGAGAGAGACAGAAAGAGACGGAAAGGTGCAAATTAGGTCGCTTTCCATGGCGCAACTGGCGCTTGCGACGAGGCTTAGAAGCAGGTAGGATACTGATGCAAATGCCCAGGGGGCTGCGATGGCATACAAATAAATCTAATCCACATAGGCGCAAAATCTTCGCAGGTGCTCCGTGAAACAGGTGTAAACAGCTGTTAGTGGTGTCAGCGTGAGGAAAGAAAATCTTTTTGTTTCTACACGAATGCAGCCTTGATGCAATCAATCAGCGTCAGCACAAACTCTCAGGCGGTGAGGTGATGTAGCGCTCCAGTAAACATATAATTTAAGATTTTCAGAAAAATTAAGAGCTTCAGCAGAGTATATGCTCCCAGAAGGAAATAAAGTTTTTTACCTTTCCGAAATATAATTCTAGAAGAGATTTCGAATTGTTGATGAAAAAGATGATCAGGAATCGACGTCTGACAGAATTGTCAGACAGAAGCAGGTGAAAAGGGTTAAAACCTTTAATGCAGGCAATTTCCCGTGTGAACTTTAACAAATTAGCTGATATCAAACACTGAGGAGACTAACTTTAGTGTACGATCACAACAAAAATAAAAATAACTCGGAAAACTCAAAAAATTAGAAGACAGAAACAAAACAGAAACAAACATCGACACTTCTTCTTCTTCTTCGTAAGTAAATAACATTAATTACGTAATTGTATTTTAGCGAATTTGTTGCTAAATAATTTATCTTCCTCTTTTTTTTATTATTTATTCGCTAAAATGTTTTGGTATACTTATTTTTAAGATGGTTACTTATTTATTTTACATACAAGAAAATATGGCGTCCTTGTGTATAATTTCAGATAGTTTTTATAATTTTTTTTTGATGCTATATATATTTCAAATCTGTAAGAATTTTTTTTTATTTTTATTTATTATTTTTTTTCTATTTATTATTACTATTTATATATATGTATCTTTATTTTTTATCATTTTTGGGATATTTATATTTTCCCTCACACTCGATCACACACATACGCAGGTGCATACGCAATGGAATGTGTGGGTATTATTTGTCTCTTGGACTGTTTTCTGTTGGGAATGAAAAAAAAACTTGACAAAAGGAAATATTTTTCCTAAAGAGATAAAAAAAAATCTTTTGTATTGTTTCTTTAAATTTCCTTTTTTCTCATTTGCTCTTTGGGCTGGGAAGGTGTTAAGTATTTAAAGCATGGAAGAGGTTACTGCGGTCAGTTTGTTAGTGTCCCTAAGTTAGATGTTTTCTGTAGTTCTTCTATGTGGTGCAGGAGTTAATTCGAATTTTGACTTTCTTGGTGCCGCCGTGGGCACATCTGCAAGTATACACTCCGGTTACAGAGGTATATTTATGTATACCTTTGCGAGGTTTTGATTTGTATTTCATGTCCATATAGATAAATAGGATAGTCAACACTAATGCTAATGTCAAATATGATAGAGCATAGTGGTGAATGTGGTGATTGTTTATAGGATTTAGAGGAATTGATTCTTGTTCTTTTTGAAGACGAATGGATTTTACAATTTCATCGACGTCCATGTTGTTTGTGATATTTACAGGATTTGTTCTTCAGTACGTTTCCAAAGTGGGAAGCGTCATATTTTCGATTATGTTGGAAATGTTTGTTGTTGGGATGAAATGGGAATTAAATTTTGATATTTTTACGTAATGTCCGTGCAAGATAAATTCTTTGCTGCGGACATAACAACCTGGGTAGATAAATATTGTTCCTGTTCCCTGCAGGGTTTCTGAACTAATTGAATCTTCACAAACGATATCTATATGGAAAGGTTTTTTGAGGGAGAAAAGCCATGCATTTTTGCTGCGATAATTGTCTCATATAGTAGTTCTGTTTTAAAGTCAAAATTTTACATTTTGATGTAATAGGTTCCTTTTTTATTAAGTTGATTTCACATTGATTTACTCTATTTTTTGTATTAAGGATGGGTGATGGAATTTTACAATAAAAGTGAGTATGGTCCAACGTTGCGCAATTGTTCATTTCCTGTAATGTTAATTCGATGTAGTGATCACGATTGTAATCAATTAATATATATTCCTTTAATGGTTCAATATATATGAATGAACCGTTTAGGATCGTCGGTAATGGCATTGCTTTGAAAATTTGGTAGGATTCTTTAAAGGGAAGTGGTTTTCGAAGTTCTATAATTATTTTTTTGTTGAAAACATTTGCAGATATTGTGCTTAATTTGTAGATTTGTGAAAATATATTGTCTCTGGAATTTATGGGAAGCATTATTGAACTCGGCAGCTCCTGCCTAATTTTTGATAAAATTTTTTCAATCTTATTAGGTGATATTAGTGTAGGGTGAAATTTTCCATGTTTGGAATCAATTAAAAGATCTATTAATTCTGACTGTGTATTTTGATATCTGAATGTCATTAATGAAACAAGTGAGATTAATGATTCTATTTCGATGGATATTTTATTATCCAGTGTTCTATTTTCCATTATTGAAATAGATATTTGTATTGAAACTAGCTTTTTATGCATAGTCAGGAATTCCTTTTCAATTGCGGCCTTGGTTTTATTAAAAATTTGAGCTGTTGCTTCTATTATCGCGGTTTGGCTTTTCATAAGGGAAAGGAGGGAGTCTTGGTTTAAAGTGAGGTTGTGAATTTGTTCATCATACAACTTGGCATCATCTTCATCTAATGTGCCGAAAAGAGCTTTGGAAATTGATCCTATTACATTTAAAAGTGCTCTTTGTTTTCTGCTTTGAGTTATTAGGAGCATTTTTTTATATTCTATATTTGCTATGATAAGGTTTATCTGTAGCAACGTACTGTTACAAGTGTGTGCCATTGCTGAATTTCCATACAATTTCTTGCAGATAGCCGTAATTTGCTCAGTGATGAATTTGATGTTCCTAAATTCTGACTTGAAGTTTTCTAGATCGTAGTAGGTAACGATCTTCCATTCGTTGGTGTAGAAATTGGCTCTGCCGATTTTCTCGAAATAGATGCCTGCGCTGGCATTTATTTGATTTATTTTTATCCCCGAGCCTGAGATGAATGGGATGCAGATTAGGAAAAATGCTGTTTGAATCATTGTGAGGACCTGGAAGATGATATTGTTTATTCATTTGCGGTGAATTTGTAGTAGAAGAAATTTTGTATTAATCCGTGAAGTTTTAAGTCATTGTTATGGACTCTTTTATTTTTATTATTTATTTTCACCGTGGAGTTCTCAGGAGAATTGATTTCTATAATCACATATGGACCTGTCCAGAGTGGTGAGAATTTGTTATCTCTTACTCTGCTTTTTATTAAGACTGTGTCTCCAATATTGAAGGATTTTTGAACTGTGTTTTTGTCATATTGGATTTTGGACTTTTCTTTATGGGCCATGGCTATATCTTTCGCAATTTTATAGCTGTGTTGTAAACGTGCTTTTAACTCGTTTGCATAATTATCGTAATTATAGCAAACGGTCGGGGAGATGATTTTAAGTTATTTGGGATTTCGGCTGGGAATCCGTACAGGAGTTCGCGGGGAGTATAATTTGTACTCGAGTGAGGTGTGGTATTATAGACAAACATGGCATATGGAATCCATGTATCCCAGTCTTGAGGATCTTTCGCTACATAAGATCTCAGGTATTCTGCTAAAGTTCTATGACTTCTCTCCAATGCACCATTTGTTTGAGGGTGATATGGAGTAGTTTTGAGCTTTTTGATTTTTAGCAGTTTAGATACCTCGGCGAACATGCCACCTAAGAGGATAGATCCCTGATCTGTTAAGATACTTTCTGGAATACCATGTCGACAAACTATTGTTGTCGAGAAGGCTTCCGCTAATGTCTTAGATTCAGTGTTGACTATGGGAATAGCCTCAGAGAATTTGGAAAGGTCGTCTTGAAATGTAAGGATGTATTTATTTCCAGAATGGGAAATTGGGAGAGGTCCTACAACATCTATGTACACTCTTTCAAAAGGTTTTGAGCTTATGCTTGAGATTTTCATAGGAATCTTGGGATTTCTGGATACTTTGATTACTTGACAAAGTTTACATTTCCTTACATATCTTACAACATCGTCTGACATGCCAGGCCAATAGAATTGTTTTTTAATTCTTTTAATTGTGCGGGAGACACCTTGATGGCCTCCCGTTGGTAAAGAGTGGAAATCTTTTAGAACTCGTTCAATACCACTGCTGTTGGATAAATACTTTATGGAATCTTGATGAAGTTTTATATTTATTTTTTGGTTAACGAAGATCTTGGTAAAAATGTTTTTAATAGTTGATAGGTTTTTTTTGGTCTAATACCGGGAAGGAGATGTTTACCTGCTTTAACTGATTTGCTTCTGTGTATGAGCCGATCTCAGTTAAAATCTTTTCAATGTCTAATCTATCTCTTTGAGATCGGCAAGGTAGATTGACTATTGAAATGATTACTGTGGAGTCTTTCTTCTTAAAGAAGTTCAGTTTGATTTTTAGTAGAGGAGGTTTGTCTAAAAGTTTTAGTTTAGATTTTAGCAGTCTTTCAAGTGCTGTATCCTGCATTGGCAAGATAAAAAATTTGGGATTTGTGTTCTTAGTTAAAAGTAATGGGAAATTGGTCTCAGTTATTATCACTGAGGAACTATTTACTACTGATAGATCTGGATTTGGATTAGTAATATTTGGATTGGGTGTATCTAAATTCGCTTGAGCTTTGGCTTGGTTCCTGGTTACCACATTTACATAGGTGTTGGGCTCCGTTGATTTTACGGAATTTTCTGGGATAGCCCTACTGAGAGCATCTGAATTTGTGTTGAGTTTTCCAGGTTTATGAACTATTTTATAGTCATATTCCTCAAGACGTATTCTCCATATCATTAGCCTTGAGGAATGGTCCTTTAGATTCATTAGCCATACTAATGGTTTATGGTCAGTTATGATGGTAAACTGTCTATCATAAACGTATGGCCTGAGTTGCTCAACTGCGAAAACAATTGCCAAAAGCTCTTTTCCGAATGTTGAGTAACGAGTCTCTGCACCATTGAGAACACGACTCACATAGGCGATTGGATGATCTCCTTGATCATCTACTTGGGAAAGGTCTGCTCCGATGGCGTAGTCACTGGCATCGGAGGTGACAAAAATTCTTTGTCGAAATCCGGATAGGATAAAATTGGTGCTGATATTAATTTTTTTCTTAATTCGCAAAATGCTTCATCGCAAATTGCATCAAACTTGAAAGGTGTGTCCTTTTTCAGAAGGTTAGTAAGAGGTTTCGCGATTTTAGAAAAATTGGGAATAAAGCGCCGATAATAGCCGACGAAACCAAGGAAGGCTTTGATGTCTTTTTCCTTCTTGGGTCTGGGATAAGATTGAACTGATTTAATTTTGGCCGGGTCTGGCTTGACTCCATTTTCAGTAATGATGTGCCCTAGATACATTATTTCCTTTCTTAGGAAATGGCACTTATCGGGTTGTAGTTTTAAATTGAAATCTCGAAGGCGGCTAAATACGTTTGCTAGCCTGATATTATGGTCTTTCAGATTGTATCCATGGACTACAATATCGTCCATGTATACGAAACAGTAGATGCCCTGCAGTCCGGAAAGGACATTATTCATGGCACGGTGGAAGGTTGCGGGTGCACCTTTTAATCCAAATGGCATAGGGTTAAACTCGTAAGGACCATAAGGAGTGCTAAACGCAGTTTTTGCTCTATCCTTTCCGTCCATGCGAATTCGGTGGAATCCGCTGGCGAGGTCTAGCGTTGTAAAATATTTAGACTTACCCAATTGATCCAATATGTCTGTAATATTAGGTAATGGGTAAGCGTCGCCAATAGTAATGTCATTTACTCGGCGGAAATCTACAACGACTCGCCATTTTTTGTTCCCATGCTCATCCGGCTTTTTGGGAACTAGAAGTAGGGGAGAATTCCACGGACTATTTGAAGGGCTTATTATCTCCGAATCCAACATTTCATTTATTTGCCGTGTAATTTCTTTCCGGCTTGTTTCTGGAAGTCTGTACGGTTTAGTGTATATGTGATTTTTATTTGGGACTGTTTCGACATTGTGCTCGGTTGCATTTGTAAACGTTAGGAAATCCCCTTCTAAGTAGAAGAGATCGTTGAAATCCTTACAAATTTTCCGAATACTCTCGGCTTCTTCCAAATTACAGTGATCCAATTTAATCAGGGTGTGCAGTTTTTTTATTCTGCCCCTAAGTGGATCTCTCTGGAATCCGTAGAGATGCAATCGAAGTCATTAAGGTCATGGCATTCTGGATTCATGTCATGAATTCCCAGTTCGACGTCCTGCTCATTCGTGTTGAGAACTAGGACTTTTGCCATTCCTTGTGATGGGTTGACTATGGTATTACCTATGAGCAACCCTGGCTTTACCTCTTTTTTAAAATATACCGATTCCGTAGTTGACAAATTTGGAATTTGAATTATGGATTCAGAGCGAGCGGGAATTGAAATAATTTTATTATGTAAGTTATTCAATGTACCTTTGTTTTTATTGGTTTCTAGTGTGTATTCCGTTTTTTGTAATTTTTTTTGTTTAGGAAAGTCTTTCTGTTTTGTGTTTCTTGCCTGTTTTGTAACGTGCGATTTATTCTTGTTAATATTTTCATTGTTCTTATTAGTTAACAAGTTCTTTTTTGCATATAGAAGGTTGTTTAGAGACTTCTCGTCCGGAATATCATATCTGAGATATGTATTTGGGTAATCTGAGCGATATTGCTCTATGGGATAGGATGAATGACATTGCTTCACCTCTAAGGAAGTGTACTTGTTTCTATAATTGATACAAGCGTTGTATCAGGACAAGAAGTCGTGGCCAATTAGGCCGTCATATGCCAAGGCCGAGTTTTCTCCTACTATTTGGAAGGGATGTTCTATTACAGATTCTTCGCTTGATATAGTTGCCAATTTTGCTAATATTAATCCTTCTGTAGTTTTAGATTCCGCAAATAAAGTATTTATTTTGCAGATTGCATCTTTATAGTGAATGCTACCTGCTTTCAGTGTATTGAACTTTATTAGGCTTATTTCCGCTCCTGTGTCTACAAGGAACTTTGTTTCTTTATTTGAGCATACATTGGTAGATATGGAAATGGAAATGGAATTGGGGCTGATAGTAATTGGAATTTTCAGCGTTAAGTGATCATTTAATAAATGTGCATTATCTAATTTGGGTTGGTGTGTATGTCGGCTTTTGTTTGAATTTGCGAGGGGCTGCCGACTAATTCCTCTCGCCTCGATTTGTTTTCCGAGTGTGTTAAAAATATTCTCGGATTTTGTACGTGATCTTTGTTAGATCTTGGATCATTTTGGGGTTGTATTGTCGAGGAATGGGAATTTTTTCTAAAATTAGGATTTGGAACCTGGTTGAAGCTGACCTCTTTTTGGGGAATTGTAGTTCTATGGGGACTTTCCGTTCGCTTTCTGAAGTTTTGATCAACGGGATTTATATTTCCTCTGTAGAAATTCCCGTGGTTTGCTATCCTTTCCCTGCATACTTCTATGGTATGTCCTAATTTGTGACAATACCTGCATGTAGGAGTAGTGCTCTTTAACGTGCTAGCCTGCTTAGGAGGATTGCCTTTGTTTAAATTATTTGAAAAATATTTATTTGGGGTTGGGTTTATATGAATGTTCTGGGGACACCTTGGAGCTAAATGTCCCTGTACTCTGCATTTATAGCAAAAGGGGTTCTGCACTTGTGTTGATTGGGCGGTGCGAGGAAAGTTCGTTGCTAATTTTGTTGCCTTTGATTCTAGGCGTAATGCTTGCTCCCCAATATATGACGTTATGGGCTTTAATACTCTATTTTCATGGAGTTTGGCTAATGTTTCTAGTTGTTCGCTAATTAGTCCATCCTCTATTGCTCTAATAGCTTGTTTTTCGTTGTCCTTTACGAGAGAGTTTAACAGAAGTTTATCTGTTGTATATGAATGTGTGGCTTCGTTCAATTGAGCATGTGTCATATTAATTCGTTGCAGGAATTCTTTGACAGGGTCTCCTGCTCTTTGTCTTGTGTTTTGGAGTTTTGATTGGAGTACAGACTTTTCTAATTTTACTTCGAATGTTTCGAGTAGTATTTGCTTCAAATCTGACCACCTGCTTGTATCATTGTACTTAAGTACATTGTAGGCATCTCCAAATAGCTTACTTTTGATTGTTGAAAACAGGGTTGTTTGGTCGGTATTGGGATAAAGTCTATTAATATCATCGCAACATGACACGAATTTATGGAGGTCTTTTGTATCGCCGTTAAAATTCGGTATTAACGATTTAATTTCTGATAAAGAGATATGTGAAATTTTGACTTCTGTGCTTTCATTGTGAAAGTGTGATGAGTTATTTCGTGTGTCATGTTGGTAATTAGGGAAGCGCGTATCTAGCTGTTCTTGAATAGCAATTACAGTTTCTTCATATTCTGCTTCTGTTTTACCGAAAACATCTGTAGTAAAGTATTTATTTTCTAGGTCTTGTGGCGTAGATTGCATTTCGATTGTATTGTTGAGTTCTTGGAATTCAGCCCAATGTTTATCTAGGATAACCAGTTTTTGTTCTAGGTATGTTTTACTCACTGTAGGTATCAGGATTTAATGATTGTATAACTCTTGTAATTGAGTTAATTTTTGTATTTAGGCTTCTGAAAATACTTTCATTTTGTGGACTATTTGTTTCCTTATTAGCTTCTGTAACTTGTGATTTGGTTGGAATTCTCCACGAAGCTCTGGGTGATGGTATATGAAAGGGGTTTTGCTTGTTCATAGTACTTTCTGAGATTGATTTCAATCGTTCGGAAAGTGTTGCTTTCGTCAACATGTACCAATCCTCAGTTTTGTCTGAGCACGATTCTTTGAAATAATCGTGGTCGGTCGTGAAGTCTTTATGCTGAACTATTTGTTCTTCTGTTTTTTCGAAGTCGCTCCATATTTCTTCGAGTTGTTGTAATTTACCTGTCAGAAAGGTATTGGTTCGCTTCGTTTTACCGGCTTGATGATAAGCCCCTAGTATTAGTCTAATTGCACTGTTTTTTCTACTTGAGATGAGCATAGCTCATCGAAAGAAATGGTTTCTTCAGTCATTGTGGCTTTGTGAAGTAACAGACGGAAAATTTAGTAGAGATATTGTATGAGATTTTATAATATTAAGGGAGTTAGTTTCGAGCTTCGATTTGGTTGATTTGTGGGGGACTATACAAGATGTGAGAATATTGTATGTAAAAAAAAAACACAGTCGAGTAGAAAACTTATCGTCAAATTTCTAAACAGTAATAAGTTGCGAAAGAAAAAAAACGAGTTTGTTATGTGTAATTACTTTTGTTTTGAAAGAAAAAGTTTGTAAATTGTAGGAAGTGAGTAAAGTATAGTAACGGGGGTTATGATAATTTTTGGGATTTTTTTTGGATATTACGAAATCCTCGATTTCTTATAAAAGGAATGCTAAGAATTTATGTTTGTATAATAAAGAAAACTGGTTTTTATTTATTTATTTTTAAATATCTCTGTTAATTAATTATTTTTTTTTGCGGGAGAACTGGACTTGTAGGAGGAGAAAAAGAGAAAAAAAATGTTCTGTGACAACACAAAAAGGAATTATAATTAACGATTTTTTTTTTATGAAGTGCGTATTTTCAACAGAATATAAAAAAAAATTAGATTTATACACATATGTATGCAATAAAGAGGAGAAGTACTTTATTATCTAATCTGTAAATTTCTAGATTGTTAATTGATTGCTCTTCCAATCAATATCTTTCTCCTGACCGATAGGCTCACGAAGTCCTACCGCAGGGGATTGATATTTGATTTTTGTCGAAGTCCTCTGACCAACAAGCACAGAGGTCGCTTCTAGGAAGAGATGGAGTTTAGCTGAGAAAATTACAATGGGGAAATTTAGGAAGAGGAAATCAATGCAGTCTTTCGTTAATAAACGTAAAACAAAATCTCATACGCCATTAATGAACATTCCCTATATGGTTTTCAGTTCTTAAGGATAAAAATTATATAATTATGGAAGTTTTTACGACGAAAAATTTCACTAATTCATAAAACTTTTGAAAATGTGTTCTATAGTAACATAATTGTAATCTATTTACCATGAGATAGCAAATTTCGCTCGATATTCTGAAAATTTTTGTTATGTTTATGTAAGAGTGTTGCGCAAATATTATGATAAATCGAATTTAAAAAAAAATTTTTGTATAGTTACTATCGCCAAATGCCAAAATGTTATGTAAAATGTTCTGACTTCTGATATTGATTTTTTTTTCTACCTTATTCATATTCCTTGGTTTCCGGTTTAAAAAAAACCATGCGGTTGAGATGAAATGCGTGGAGCGTTCTGGTCGAAGTGTTCTCGTACTTGTGAGTGATAATTTTGCTGGTTTTATTGGGGATATGTCTTCCTTCCTTCTTTGGGACGTCTTGGCAAGGCACGGACGAAGCATAGCAACTTTCCCACGTTGGAGCGCTATGGCACCCTAAACAATTAAAACTTAATTCCTCTAAGTACCCTGTTTTAAGGGTACCCGGGCTTATTTTTTTTTTTTGATTTTTGTTATGTTATTTCTGATTTTTAATTTATGATTTTTTTTTTTTATTTATTTATTTATTGATTTGTTTTGCGCACTGGTTTGAGTGAATACCGGTGCCACCAATTTGTTATTTGTGGCAGATTTTTTTTTTTTTTTTTTTAGGCACTGATTTTTGCTGGTTCCGCTGCCACCAAAATGTAGTATTATCCTCACACCGTGCTCCTATGGAGAGTGCAGGATTCTTTAATTTCCTCTACTTAAAGATTTCTGGCACTGTTCACTCTTTCCTCGCCAAATAAAACACTCTTATTCCTGCTTGTATTTTATTGAAAATCCACTGAACTTTTTTATTCACAATTATCAATTCTTGGCACTATACTTAGTATCACTAGTTAAAAAAAACAACAGATCAAAATTTACAGGAAAAAATTGTCAGAAGTCTAAGATTTTAGATAGACCGCTTTTTGACTTTTTCGATAACTCTACTCGGCGGCTTTTTGAATCAAACTCCCCGAGGGTCGGCATTACTGCACCCAGGTGTGCCCCATAAGCTTCAAAAAAGCTTTTTTATATTCTTTATTACTTTCCCACGACGTGAAAAATCGTACGTGGGAAAATACAAAAAGTTTAGACGCAGTGCATATGCATGAAATCTGATATGCACTGCGTCTTGTAAAAATAACATTTTAGTAATTGTGTGTATGTATGTACATACGATTAGGTTTTATGAATTTAGGAATTGTATGTACATATATATATGCAGATAATTTAGCAGAAAAGCTGCATGTAGGTATGTACATAGTGCTGCATGTAGGTAAGTATACATGCCGTGTGAACGGAGTTTATGACTGATAACAAAATGCAATTTAGGCTAAATTGCATTTTGTTGCAGTACGTAAATGCATTTTTAAATGCAAATGAAATTTAAATGAAATTTTAAATGAATTTTATTTTTCAGGGTCAAATTGTGGTACGCCAATATATTGCATAGGGCAAGATATTGGCGTATTGGTTTTATTGTTGTGGTTCGGGGTATAGGCACCTGGGTCACAACAGCACTGCCAAGCTGAAAAAAGAGTTCGAGCCAAGTCAGACTGCTGTTTATATAGCCAGAGTTTGCACACGGCACCAAAGAACGGTAGTCAAAGGCGCATGGCAACAATATTGGCATAGCAACAACTGGCATAGCAACAATAACTTGGCATAGCAACTGCACCTCATCATTTGTCATGAGTGTTACCACTTTAGTTGTTGCTGCCACAGGCTGCTCTCAACTTATTATCTAGAAAATATTTTGAGTAAATTCAATTTGTTGCTAATTCAATATGGTATAAGTGTAAAAAATATATAAAAAAAATAAACTCTTACCGGGAATAATTTATAAATTCCTTAAAACCGTACCTTCAGCTGGCTTAGACGTAGCTGGAAGCGGCATGCACGAGTTGCTGCATTTGCTTTTAGATGTACTATTCGATATTCCGCTGCGCAGTGGTTTCTTGTGAGCTAGCTGCAGTTAAAGGTTGAAGTACAACGATTGCGACACGCACCTGGCGACGCCAAAAATAATTTTCGAATCCATGTTACGACATTAGAACATAGCGAATGCTCTGAAACAATAAATATCGTCGTCAGAAAGTAGCTTCTATTTCAAGCACCGTCCTTTTAAATCTGGCATAAATGCATATAAGCTTTAAATACAACTTATACTTATTCTTAAAAAGATGTAAAAATTTCCCTGTAGACATCCCAAAGAAAGCAAAACTCTACTCATTTATCTTGAAATGACGACGACAATGTCGCAATCATTGTATTACGTCTGTGGCAATCAACGACGCAACTTGGCGCCGACAATTTTGTGTCGCATTCAGGGCGCATGGCGGAACGTGATGTGTAATGAGTATTTCTTGCTGCTCGTACCTCGTTTCCATTTTGTGTTCTAGTACGATTTCTTCTTTACGCGGAATGTTCGTTCTGACATATTTACTTCTGCTGTGAGATGTTCAGCTGACATCAGCAATTGTGATTTAGGTAAAACCAATTTATCATTTTAAGATTTGAGAAAGATTCTTTGTGGCGTTCTTTCTTGTTTCTTTTTCAGGGGCAATAAGGGAGTCCACTGTGCTACTTCGTGATGAAGGTAATATCTTCACACCCAGGCCAGGGACAAATGTTCTTCCACAGGCATCACAACAAGCAGGAGTTCAGCGAAATATTAAGGATGCTGATTACTGGGATAATGATGATTTTGTACCTTAAAAAAATGATAGACATGATTCATTTGACTGGAGAGTTCTATGGTCGCGGCCATTCCATATTAATAACACTGTTGAATTGCCATTTTTTGCATATCCATCGACGAATGTTAGAGCTATTTTTATGACATAAACCGACTATTTTTATTATTTCGAATCAACCAAGTTAAATGCTAAGGTCAAAAGAAGGCCGCGGAACGCGATACTAAAGTTGGAGAAAGGAAGAAGAATACTTTGGTAATTCTTACAGAAGAAGATGAATTAAAGAACATCAATTCCGGTTATCCATAACAAATTACCAAATTATAATTTCGCTATATTGCCCCCTTCTTCAGACTCGAAGTTCCGACCGAGTCCTTATAAGAAACCAAGTTTGTGGAGCCCCAACTGCTGAACTGCAAGCGAATTATGGAGGGAAATGTGCTAAATAAATAATTCCTTTTATGATTTTTGTTTTTATTTATTTTTTTTTTTATATTTTGATGTTTCCATCTTTTAAGTAAACGGATATTATGGTATGTGCCGTCTTGATTTATAAATTTACGATATCCGTCTTTTTGCGGATTTTACATTTCTAGCTGAATATCGTCATCACTTCCGTTGGTTGATTTGGTGGTGTCAGGTCTCCTCGTGATGTCTTCCAAGAGTTTTATCTTGGATGTTGGGGTTAAGTTGCCCGCTGGATCATGGACCTTGCATTGGTAAGATGGTCCTGGCGCGCCTCAGATTGCTGCCCGTTTGATGGTTCTGGGGGTGCCTCATGTACCTCAATCGCCTTTAATTCCTCCAGCTGCAGGTAGCTAAGCCGTCTGCTAAGCCCTTTTATCTCGTTTGCCGGTTTTAGCTGATTGAGCGGTTTTTTCAGGCTCCATATTTTCTTTGCTTCGCGCTCAATGGTCTTGCCTGGTATTGGCGGCGAGTTGGTGGTATCGTTGGACGATTCCATTTTTTTCGAAGTACAAAAAAGACTGTGGTTTGTCAAGCAACGAGCTCGATATTTAAAGAGCCCTAACGGGTCCTCTTGGCTATTCATTATCCGCCTGGCATGAAATTTTGAGATCAGGGTAACGGTTATACATGTGTTTAAATCGAAACAAAATTTGCAGAGACGAAAATTTGTTTTCAATTTAATGGTCCCTTGTGGCTCAGTGCAGTAAGAATGTACTGCTAGTCGCTCTACTCCGGAATGCACTTAGATGAGGTATGTACATACATAGGCGCGTGCGACGATTGGAATTTCGGTCGTTGTATAGAAGTTCGAAATTTTTCTCGTCGAGATAGAAATTTAGTTACTGATTTTAACGGTTTTACCTTTTTTTTAACGTAGCGACTGCGATTTTGTGGTTTCGAAGTTTGGCAGCTGAAATTTTTGAATTTTTTTTTTTGTTGTAAGAGAAAGAGAATATTACTTTAGGTGGTTTTATTAAAGAAATTAAAAGAAATTAACTGTATATGATCATCAAAGCGGTTTTTGGGGTTTTTACTGATGGCTTATCTTGGCCTTTGAGCAATAGAAATAGAAATTTCTGTAGAGTGAATCCATAGAGTGAACCCTTATCCAGGAAAAGTAATAAAGATAGAAATTCCTGTAAAAATTTGCTTGCTTTATTGGCTCTGGGTTCTCGGGGTATACGTTGGGCGCCAATAAGCTCGTGAATATTTCGGTTCCAGGTAATTGTCGCGAGACAAGAGGTTTAAAGTTTTCCTCAAAAGTAACCCCCAAGTATATTCTAAGCTATAGAGCACTGAAACTCAGGAATTCTACCCTTTATATCTGAGCGAATCTTTCATGACTTATGCGCAGGGACGGTAGCTTTTGAGCAAGGAACTCTCGTGTCTTCACTCGTAAAGAGCTTAATTGCAGCTTTCTCAATTCATACGCTACTGGTGTATGGCACGTAATCGATGTGGGGGTGTTTGGGATAAGGCTGTTGATTAGTGTGTTAGTCGGAGGTTGATGGTAGATTAGCTCGTTGATGGGAAAGGGGGAATGGATTATGTGTTAGTGGGAGATAGGTTTTATATTTCGGCATTTGAACCGAAACCGGCCCGCGACGTGCGAGACCTAATTGTAATGGGTTCGACTTTACCCTGCAAGTTTTTACCCAACCCTTTCCCTATCTCGAAACCACATTTTCTTAGAAAATTCGGTACGGCTGGTTTGGAGTATTTAACCCACGGTGCGATACAGCTAATAGCATTTGTGTTGTCTACACTCGAGTCGACCCCAACGCTAAAGGTGTTATTAGCTCGAGTCTCTTCGATACAAAATTTAGCTAGTCTGTCTATGTGGAGGACCTTTTTCACCCGACCTCCGGGGAACTCAACTTTATAGAGGACATCGTTTAGTTTAGACAATACAGTGCCAGGACATTCCCGTCAAGTTGCAGTTTGGGACTTTTGCCCTTTCGGCGTTTTGGATTGTAAATCCAGACTTGTTCGCCTTCAGAAAATTGGAGGGGATGCGCTCTAAGGCTTCCGGGTTAAAGAGTGGATTTTTTCAAGTGTCTGGGTCAGCCTCTCGGCATAATCTACTGCTGTGTTACATCCGCCAGATGCAGGGCCGTAAGAAAGGTGCGAAGGTAATCTTAATTCTCTACCAAAGTTGAGGCGCGCGGGAGTGAGTTTGGTGCTCTCGTGAATGGAGGATCGATATGCCAGAAGTGCGAAAGGGAGGAACTAGTCCCAGTTCGTTTGGCTAGTACTGACAAACTTGGACAGGTAATCTAGAAGCGTCCGATTAAATCGCTCAACCATCCTGTCTGATTGAGGGTGCAGAGCAGTTGTCCTGGTGTTTTCTATGCCCAAGCGTTGTAAAATCACTTGTAGAAGTTCAGACTCAAAATTTCGGCCCTGGTCCGAATGCAGTTGGAAAGGCATGCCAAATCTAGTAAGTACATACTCGATAAGTCCGTCGGCTATGGTTTCGGACTTTTGATCTGGTTTCGCAAAATAATCGATAACGACCACGATGTACTTGTTTCCTCTATCAGTTTTGGTAGTGGGCCCAGTACATCAACCGCAATCCTTTCAAATGGGGCTCGTACGTTGTAAATTTGCAGTTCCCCTCTAGTTTTTCTCGAAGGACCTCTTTTAGAGTGACAAAGAAGACACTTAGCACACCATATTTCTTAGCACACCATATTTCTGCGTCAGCTTGCAAAGTAGGCCAGTACCAACGTCCTTTAATCTTTTCGACCGTTTTTCTTACTCCAAAATGTCCTCCTTCTGGTTTGTTGTGAAAGTCCTGGAGAATTTCGGAGGTATGGTCCGATGGTGCGACTTTTACAAGGATGTCCTGGTGCCCGTGCCTGGTGAAGTGTAAAACATCGTCCACTAGTTGCAATGATTCCCACCGCGACCAAAATGTTTTCAGAGTTTGATTTTCGGAAATAATCTTCTCTCTCGACGGTCTCTGATTCTGTTGTAACCAGGATTTCACGATTCGTAGAGTGGAATCTCGGTCTTGTTCTGAGGCTACGTCGAGTGCTGGTTCGATGGCTACCAAGTCTACGAGTTGCGTTTGTTCTCGGTTTTCCTTCTGGTCACAATGAACGCAATTTTCGCATGGTCGACGTGACAAAGCATCCGCGTTTAGGTGTTTCCGGCCAGGTCTATGTTCGATGACGAAATCGTATTGCTGTATCCTTTCCAGCCATCTCGCCAACTGTCCTTCGGGATCTTTAAAATTTAATAGCTAACTGTGCGGATTCGAAATGGTCTACCAAACAAGTAATGGTGAAAGTGACTTGTTGCTCGTACTACAGCCAGCAGCTCTTTCCTGGTAACGCAATAATTTCCTTCAGGCTTGCTGAGCGTCTTGCTGTAGTACTCAAGCACTTTCTCGTTTCCACTTTGGACTTGGCTGAGGACAGCTCCGATCCCTGTTTGACTGGCATCCGTATCGAGTATGAATTCTCCTTCTGCCTGAGGGGAAAGACAGCATAGGAGGGGTAATTAATCGTAACTTCAATTCCTCGAAGGAATCCTGTTGTCTCTTTTCCCACAGAAATTTCCTTTTATCTTCAGTTAATTCGGATAGAGGCTTAGCGATAGTGGAGAAATCCTGAACAAACCTTCGATAGTAAGATGCCAGTCCAAGGAAGCTTCGTACCTCTTTCTTCGTCTTAGGTACTGGCCAATTTTGAATAGTATCCGTCTTACTTGGATCCGTTTGCAATCCCGTCGCAGATACTATGTGTCCTAGGTATTTCACTTCTGGACGAAGAAGATGACATTTGTTCGGGCTAAGTTTTAAATTGGCCGCACGCAGCCGCTGAAATACCTTTTTCAGGTTAGAAAGATGGTCTTCGATATCACGCTCATGAACGATAATGTCATCGAGATATACTAGAGCGGTTTCTGTACCTAGCTTACGAAATACGCCGTCCATTAAACGCTCGAAGGTGACGCGGGCGTTACACAGACCAAAGGGCATTACGGTAAACTCCCCAAAGACCGGCGCCAGTCGCGAAGGCAGTTTTCTCTCTATCCTGTTCACTCATTTCGACTTGCCAATAGCCACTTTGTAGGTCGAGGGTAGAGAACCAAGTAGATCGGGAGAAGGAGACTAGGGTATCATCCATTCTAGGAAGAGCATAAGAATCTTTCTTGGTGATATCGCTTAGCCGCCGATAGTCTACACAAAACCTAATGCTGCCATCCTTCTTCTTAACAAGTACTACAGGGGACGCCCAGGGGACTGTTGGATGGCCTGGTAATGTTATTGCTCTCCATTTCCTGTACCAATTGCTCGACCTTGGCCCCTTTTTGCCAATGGAACCTTCGAGGTGGAATCCTGAAAGGTTTCGCTTCGCCAATATAAATGCGATGTTTTGTGATTCCTGTTCGGCCTACGTCGCTAGAACCAGTGGAGAAAATATCGCGAAATTCATAAAGAATGGACGTCAGCTGTTGCTTGTCTTCGCTATACAGTCCCTCGGGCACTCCGTTGAGAATGACCCCAAGAGGGTCTAGCTCTGCATCGCTCGTAGAAGCGACAGCGTTCGCAATAACTACCGGCTCGAGACATCCAATGAAACTAACATGAGGTATAAAAACATCAGTGGCCGATAGATTAAAAAATCGCACCTGGATGTTTTGCATCTTTGACTCGACTAAGACGCGCGCAGCGTGTATGCCGTATGGTAAATCTGGCCTAGGGTCTAATAGTAAAATCGGTCCAGCTTCCACCTTTCGCTTTCGATTTACAGGAGTAATGGTTTCGCTAAGAGCGGTCAGCAATATGCTTTCTGGGAGATTTATTTTTATCTCGGGGTAATCAGGTTTACTAAGATTCACGGTCCCATTTCCTATTTGAAGCACATTCCTTTCGAAATCTAGCCAGCAATTGTTACCATCCAAGAAATCCACGCCTAATATGCACAAAGGCTCAAAAAAAAAATATGAGCGACCAGCATCATGTGGTGGGCACGATAAATTCCTAAGTGAAGTTCGACCTTCAGTCTACCTAGAACATCTATCCGGCTACCCGTCACGCTCCTAATCACGACATGCGACTTCTCAAGCTTTGTCAGTGATGAACGGCTTAGAAAGGTAGGGTGAACAATAGAGACTGTGGCTCCAGTGTCTAAGATGAAACTGCATGGCTTCTCGTTTAATAGTCCTTGGACGGTGAGACTGTCTTTAGAAGGACCTACGGCTTAAATAGTCACTTCAACTTGATTCTCAGTACGTTCTGAATGGTTATATCTAGAAGGTTCATCGCTTAAAATCTCAAAAATGGTCTGGAAGGATGGAGTTATATCCAGGAATTCTGCGGGGTCATCAGCGTTGTTTCTATTATTTGGGGCAGGAGGCATGTTCATCGACTGTTGCCCCTGTGGGTCGATGTTGATGCCTTTCCCGAATTTATAGAAACTGCGGGTGGGATCTTGATACGGGAAGCCAAAGTAAACGAATCGTATAGCCTGGGGGGGGGGGGGGGGGGGGTTCGTAAATGCCGTAGTTGTATTCCCCACCGAGAGAGCCGAGAACCTCTTGTTCTCTAGCTGTTACAACGTTTCTCGTCGGTTTTCTACGTCTTCCATAATTGCGTTTATTAGCTGAGGCTTGCGCGACATGAACTCTGGCATTCCTTCCCACATCAATCCCTGTGGCTAGTTCTTGTGCTGCGTTCACTGCTTCATGCAGTGATTTTGGTCCCCGAACTCTGACCAAAGTCCTCAACTCGTCGTCCCGAATTTCTTCCAAAAATCGTAACGCTGCCATTCTATCAACGACATCCGTTGGGCAGGAGGGAAATGCAGTCGTAGCAAGTCGTTGTAACTCCAGTGCAAAATTTGCGAAACTTTCCCTCGCACCTTGCCATCTTCCACTGAACTGCACTTGGCTCGAGTAGGAGTCGACTCCAAAACGCTGTTCCAGCAACGCGATTAGCTCTCCGTATTGAATGCGATGACCTGGAGGGAAAACGCTTAGTACTGATAGAGCATTACCTCGCAGTTGTGTCGCCATTGCGTCAGCTTTCTCTTGCTCTGACCAGTTGTTATTTCGTGCTACAACCTCGAATTGTATTCTATAATCCGACCAGGACACTGTCCCGTCAAAAGGATTTAGATTGCAGACTAGCCCCACTGGTCCAGAGCTGATAGCTCCTGCATTTGAAGTTGAGGGAAACGAAGGCTGTCGTTTAAAATTCGAAGAAGGCGGTGGCATGAAGTTGAAGTTATGGCTGCCCGCCTAAGTTAGGATTAGGCTGTTGCATAATATTCGAACTAGATCGCTGAGTAAAATTTGAGTTAAACTGTTGGTCAAGCATGGCATTAGATTGCTGAGCAAAGTTAGAATTGGGGTGCTGAGCAAAAATGGTGTTAGACTGCTGCGCCAAATGTGAATTAGGCTGTTGTAGGGAATAGAGCCTTTCGACGGTGTCTCTTGGCAAAGGAGCTTGTTCAACAGATTGCACAGCAGGCTGACGTCGTGCAGGGTTCAATGGAAAATGGCCATTAATTGGTCAGTGACTCCAACTTGAATTGGGAGGCACAGGATAATTAAACGTTTGGTTTCTATAGGTCGACGGCAGGTGTCCCTGAGAAGACACAGAAAAATTGGGTAAACGAGCTGCTAATAGACACTGCAGGTGTAATTGAATGAACTATTGGCGCGCTCGACGAGATAGGTGATGTTACCGAAGTTGTAGTTACAGAAGTTGTAGTCGACGTAGTAGTAGTTGTAGGGGAAGACGTATTTGCCAAAGAAGAAAAGTCTTCAAAAACTCGGTTAACAAATCCCGTCCCACTTAAAGTCTTATCCAACTCATCCATTTTCTTAGATAGTTTAGCCACTTGCTCAGTTATTTCTGACTCTATGGCTGTAACGGACGCAGCTTGTTCTTGTTGCAATTCGACCTTGATTTCGTTAGCAAGCTCTTTCACCAAAGCTGCTGCCATGGACTTAATTTCATCTTTCAGCCCCTTCAGCTGTTCGGAATCCATTTTGAGCAACTCGATTAAACCGGAAGAGTTCACCAAAAGCCAAAATTATACGTAAATGCCGTAACAGTATAGCGTTTATTTAAATTCTCGAAAAGAGTGATTCTATCGTTACGAAAAGTTCCAACTCGCTTTACAAAGACTTAAAATGGAAAATAATAACTTAGTTAAGATCGCGAGATCAGAAATTTTAAACACTGAAACGAGTATTTGAGTGGCACAAAATATTTGAGGAAATATTTTTCTAAAACCCCACACTTGACACCAATTGTAACGTTTTTTATCTACTCGATAAAAATTTGCTTCAGCCGAGCGGTAAACGAGGGAGCAGTTTTATTCCAATGTTTCAAACTCCTTTTAGAAATTCACCGAAATCTTAGCAATTAAAAAAGGTTACGACAATATATGATTTATGTTATCTTAGTAATAAGATTATTTTTAAAAGAAAATTTAGTTTTACTGTATTTGATTATTTTAAATGAAAATTTATTTTACTGTGTTTGATTATTTTAAAAGAAAAGTTATTTTACTGTATGTGACTTGGTACTCACCTGATCAGTGTTTGGCAGCTGATTCACTTGGTTCTCTATTAAGGTTTTAGGATTGGGATTTTCTTGATTCCAGTCGGGGACCCAGAATAAAGTGAGGTTAGTAATTCTGACTACAGTCGGTACCCACAGAAAGAATTTTTATCACAGTCGAGACCCGCGATAAAGTGTCTGGTGTTAGTAATTTATTCTTATTGCAGTCGATACCCACAATAAGAATCTTTGTCACAGTCGAGACCCCGCGATAAAGTGTTTGGTGTTAGTAATTTATTCTTATTACAGTCGATACCCACAATAAGAATCTTTATCACAGTCGGGACCCGCGATAAAGTGTTTTTGAGTTAGAAATTGATTCTTATTGCAGTCGATACCCACAATAAGAATCTTTATTACAGTCGAGACCCGCAATAAACAGTTTTGTGTTAATAATTTATTCTTACTGCAGTCGCTACCCACAGAAAGAATCTTTATCACAGTCGAGATCCGCGATAAAGTGTTTTGAGTTAGTAATTTATTCTTATTTCAATCGATACCCACAATAGGAATCTTTATTACAGTCGAGACCCGCAATAAAGAGTTTGGTGTAAGTAATTTATTCTTACTGCAGTCGATACCCACAGTAAGAATCTTTATTTTAGCCGCTGTCAAAAATAAGTTCCTTAATCCAGTCGGTACCCAGAATAAAAATCTCAATTTTCGACCCTTTAACCAAAATAAAGCACTTGTTTGATTAGTATTAAATTCTTATTGCAGTCGCTGCCCACAATAAGAATCTTTATTTTAGTCGCTTATCAAAACAATACTCTTAATTCAGTCGAGTCCCAGAAGAAGAATATTTATTTCAATCGTCAACCAAAACAAAGTATTTGATTTGTTAGTCGAAATTAGAACACTGGGAAATAACACTAGGAATAGCTAACCACTTGATCACTGCACTGCCAAACTGAAAAAAAGATCCAGCCAAGTCAGACTGCTGTTTATATAGCCAGAGTTTGCACACGGCACCAAAGAACGGTAGTCAAAGGCACATGGCAACATATTGGCATAGCAACAACTGGCATAGCAACAATAACTTGGCATAGCAACTGCACCTCATCAATTGTCATGAGTGTTGCCATTTTAGTTATTGCTGCCACAGGCTGCTCTCAACTTATTATCTAGAAAATATTTTGAGTAAATTCAATTTATTGCTAATTCAATATGGTATAAGTGTAAAAAATACATAAAAAAAATAAACTCTTACACGGAATAATTTATAAATTCCTTAAAACCGTACCTTCAACTGGCTTAGACGTAGCTGGAAGCGGCGAGTTGCTGCATTTGCTTTTAGATGTACTATTCGATATTCCGCTGCGCAGTGGTTTCTTGTGAGCTAGCTGCAGTTAAAGGTTGAAGTACAACGATTGCGACACGCACCTGGCGACGCCAAAAATAATTTTCGAATCCATGTTACGACATTAGAACATAGCAAATGTCGTCGTCAAAAAGTATCTTCAATTTCGAGCACCGTCCTTTTAAATCTGGCATAAATGCATATAAGCTTTAAATACAACTTATACTTATTCTTAAAAGATGTAAAAATTTCCTGTAGACATCCCAAAGAAAGCAATCTTGAAATGACGACGACAATGTCGCAATCATTGTATTACGTCTGTGGCAATCAACGACACAACTTGGCGCCGAAAATTTTGTGTCGCATTCAGGGCGCATGGCGGAACGTGATGTGTAATGAGAATTTCTTGCTCGTACCTCGTTTCCATTTTGTGTTCTGGTACGATTTCTTCTTTACGCGGAATGTTCGTTCTGACATATTTACTTCTGCTGTCAGATGTTCAGCTGACATCAGCAATTGTGATTTAGGTAAGACCAATTTATCATTTTAAGATTTAAGAAGGATTCTTTGTGGAGTTCTTTCTTGTTTCTTTTTCAGGGGAATGCGGGAGACCAATGTGCTACTTCGTGATGAAGGTAATATCTTCACACCCAGGCCAGGGACAAATGTTCTTCCACAGGCATCACAACAAGCAGGAGTTCAGCGAAATATTAAGGATGCCGATTACTGGTATAATGTTGATTTTGTACCTTTAAAAAATGATAGACATGATTCATTTGACTGGAGAGTTCTATGGTCGCGGCAATTCCATATTAATAACACTGTTGAATTGCCATTCTTTGCATCTCCATCGACGAATGTTAGAGCTATTTGTATGACAAGTTGAGTGCGTGGAGTCAATCCGATCGGACGTTGTCTTGTGTTGTAGATCTAACCGATTAATCTAAACATAGCTAATCAATTAATTTAAAACAAGTTGTAGTGTTGTGTTAAACAATTTCCATATAAATCGTTAACTATAATTATTTAAAATTCGACGCGACCGTTAAATAAATAAATTATCAAAATTAAATTTTATCCGCCAAGTTAAGGCTCTTCTATGCCCTATCAACATTAAATAAGCCAGCAGCACGGTAACGTTTCCTTTCCTTCTCTTCATCTGTGATCAGTGCAAATGCATTAGCACTTGTCACTGATCAGCAATCCGGGTGCACCCAGCTGTGGTCATTGAACTGCACGGTCTGAGGTATTGAAAGCAGCAATAGGCATAACACTATTGTCGTTTTTTTTTACCTCGCTGTGTCGTTGACTGCTGCTGGTGGCGCCCAAATATTTGTGTTGTTGTGTGTCGCTTTTTTTCTTTTTTGCTTTTTTGTTTTTGCCTTCAGCATGCAGAATTTTATTTTAGATTTCTCCAACATTCGCGGATTAAGAGCAAATCGGTTTTCGGTATACTGCCACCTTAACTCAAAAAATCCGTCAATTCTTGCGCTAAGTGAAACCAAGGTCGTTTCTGATGCTGATATTAATCAGTATCACGTCCCTGGTTACAGCTTCGTGCCTCTTTTTTCTCAGCACAGAGGGATCGCAGTATATATTCGGAATTATGTGGCCTTTACTATTCTTCAAGATTTTCCTTCTGCTAATCCAGAGTTTAATTATATCTGGATCAGGCTCAAACTTCACAAGCACATCATATACTTCTGTTTCCTTTATCGCAGCCCCAAATATGTCTGATGACGACACGGTATCCGTATTTGACAATATCTCCAACAATATTGATCATTTGCTTTCTGTTTCCCCCTCTTCCGAAATCGTCCTGGCAGACGATTTTAATGTTCATAATATACCGTGGCTCAGACATTCTTCTACCAGAAGTCCTGCGGGCAGTTTCGTTGAACTCTTCTGCGAATCATTTAATTTGCAACAGCTAGTGGATGCACCAACGCGAATTCCTGATGCAGCTGGAGATAAAGCTAATTTACTCGACTTGTTTCTAACATCTCATCCTGACAAATATTCCATTTTAGTCGGTTCCCCTCTTGGAAACTCAGGCCATTGTTTAATCACGGCTCAATTTACCACCTCAAACTTGTGCCGCCCAACTGCTCCACCTACAAGTAGGCTTCTTTGGCACTATAAGAATGCTGATTGGGAAAGTCTCAATAAGTATCTTAAAGAAATTGATTGGTCGGTCTGTTTTGCTTCGAGGGATGTTGATGAATGCACATTACAATTTAGTAACATACTAAATCTTGGCATGCGTGAATACATTCCGTATTCTTACAGCAGGTCTCAACAACAGCATGATCGCTCCTGGTTTAACGATAAGTGCAACCAATCTATAAAAGCGAAAGAGTCTGCTTTTCGCGCCTATCAATTGCATCCATGTCCGGAAATGAAACAAGTCTACAAGTCTTGGCATGCCGCAAAGGTAGCAAAGGTTTCTGGTCCCTGGTCAAAACCATCAGGAACAATTTCACCAGTTCCTCTATACCTTCACTACTTAATAATGGTGAAGTGATTGTTGACTCCCTGGATAAAGGTAATATTTTAGCTGCTAGATTCGCTTCAAATTCTCGTCTTCCACCAACTTCACAAACACCTGTTTTGCATCGCCCGTGTGAATGTGTACAAGAGCCAATACACGTTCGTACGAGGGATGTGTTCAGGGTCCTTGAGGGGATCAACGTCTCCAAAGCCGCAAGTCCTGATGGTTTTTCGCCCCTGTTAATTAAAAGCTGCGCCTCATTCTTGGCTAAACCTCTGCGCAAACTCTTCTACTTGTCTTATTCGACAGGAAAATTTCCAACTGCTTGGAAGCTAGCTCACGTTCAGCCTATTCCTAAGAAAGGAGAGGGTAGCGATCCCTCAAATTATCGACCAATTGCCATCACTTCGATTCTTTCAAAGGTTTTTGAATCTATCATTAACTCAAAATTAATGAAGTATCAAGAAACTAATCATCTCATCAACGATCGCCAATATGGCTTCCGAGCTGAACGCTCATCTGGAGACTTGCTGACCTTTCTTGCGGAACGTTGGAACCGTAGTCTTCACAATTTTGGTGAGTCTAAAATCGTTGCCCTAGATATTTCAAAAGCCTTTGATAGAGTCTGGTAGCCCTTTTAGCCAAACTCAAAGCACTTGGTCTCTCCCCTCCTCTTGTATCATTGATTGAAAGGTTCCTATCTAGTCGCCAAATACGTGTTGTATTAGATGGCGTTACGTCTGAACCGCATCCCATAAATACCGGAGTACCTCAATGCTCTGTTATCTCTCCAACTCTCTTTTTAATTTTCATTAATGATCTGCTTTCCCTTACTTTCAATCCCATCCATAGTTTCGCAGATGACAGTACTCTTGATTTCGCTTACTCCTTTGACACTCTTGCGGAATCCAGGGGGAATGCTGCATGTGTCAAACGAGATTGCATGACTAGATCATTGAATAACGATCTTGCCAATATCCTCGCTTGGGGCAAAGCGAATCGCGTCGAATTCAATGCATCAAAGTCCCAAAGCTGTCTTATCTCATTAAAACAAGATCATAACTTAACCACACCCGTTTCTTTTGATGGAGCATTCATTTCTGATTCACCGTCACTAAGCATTCTTGGCATTAATATTTCCAGTAAGTTAAACTGGACAGATCACATCTTCTCTGTTGCCAAAGAAGCATCGAAATGTCTTGGTTTTCTGAAAAGGTGTAAGAAATATTTCAGCCCGTCAAATCTAGCGCTCCTCTACAAGTCCTACAGGAATACAACTCCCATATATGGGCCGGGGCTGGTCGCACAGCCTTAGCTTCATTGGCTATTGTCCAAAAGAGAGCCTTCAAGCTCATTGGCGATTTGACAATAACTTGTCTTATCGACTCACTCGAGCACCGCCGCAATGTTGGATGCCTTTCGCTCCCTTATCGCTATATGCATGGTCAATGTTCTGATGAAATATCTGGTCTAATCCCTTGTAGAATGATTCCTGCACGCAATACTCGCGCTGCAAACCGCGCACATTCTTTAACCCTTCAAATTACTTTCGGCCGTACAGTAAAATTCCGAGATGTTTTTTATCCCGAACAGTGCGAATGTGGAACAGCTTACCATCTTCTGTTTTTCCTCCGGCATACAATCTGCGGAAGTTTAAGGGCGACATACATCGGCACCTCCGCCACTTTCCTCATATCCCCTAATCCTTTCCATATCTTCTTCCTGCCATGCTGTGCTTTGCATCATAGGGTATCCCCTGAACTTGGCTTAATAATATAAAAAAAAACATAAACCGACTATTTTTATTATTTCGAATCAACCAAGTTAAATGCTAAGGTAAAAAGAAGGCCGCGGAACGCGATACTAAAGTTGGAGAAAGGAAAAACAATACTTTGGTAATTCTTACAGAAGAAGATGAATTAAAGATTCCGGTTATCCATAACAAATTACCAAATTATAATTTCGCTACAATATGAATTGAAAATACCACTTCCGTCGAAAGAAAATTATCAAATATTGAAAATTATTACCTTACCAACACCACATGAAAAACGTCTAATTTTCATTCAACCGATCATCGAATATTTAATAATAGACTACAGCAAAGAGCATTACTACGAAATAACGCACAAAGAACTCTCCAGTTGTATTACGGAAAATCAAAATTATTTTCTATGTGGCATTCAGCGCCCTATTATTACCATTGGTAAAGAATCGAAAATCTGTGAGCTACACCTGCTAAAACGAGAAGAAAAAATTCTGCCCAGTTGTGATCTGAGACAGATTGGCCATGAAATTATATGGATACAACTTTCTCAAATTAAAAAATGGCTATTCTCATCTCTTTACGAAATTAAAGCTGATTATATCTGCGAAGATTCAATGCACCACTAGTAATATCAGGAATTGGCATAATAGAAATTTCGGGCAATTGCTACCTCCGCACACATGACTTAACAATACAAGGCTACAACGTGAAAGAAACCGAAAAAAAATGCATTCGTCCCTCCAATAAATACAACAGATGTAATAAAGACGAGTGAAATAAATTTTACCACTCCTAATAGCGATACAAAGAAAACAAGAATAATTAAGTATTCGCCTGAAGCAGATATAAAAATATTGTCTGAAAGTATTAAAATTCTCAAAGAAGAAGAAAATAAGGATCTAATTTCATTGGACCCGAATACGGACCACCATTATGCACTAGTATACGTTAACGTTTCCATCCTTATACTATATGCAAGTTTCAAGGCATATAAAATTTGCAAAACAAAAAATATACCTATACAGAGTGTAAAAAAAACACAGCAAGGTACTAATAGGGACGAAGAGAAAAATGAACCAATAAATCTTACTTGTTTGAACCAAATCGGTTCGAATATATTTTTGTTTTTACAGACTAAACATTCTGAAAACAAAGCATCAAAGTTTTAGCAAAATAAATCTAATCTGAGCACTTTTAATAAATAAAAAAAAAATGGTACACAAACCAACAAAGCAGTGTATTAGTCATTTACATAACATATTGCACAAACAAAATAGAAATGTATAGCCTATCGAGCAGATCAAATTAAATAATTATCATCATTACAAGTACCACTGAACGGGAAAACATTATCGCCAATATACAGAATTCAATTTAACACAACATCATGGGTTGCTTTAAATTTCTTGTTACTATCATTGGTGTCGTGTGCAAGCAAGGGCTATATAAACAGAAATTTAACTTGACTCGATCTCTTTTCAGTTTGGCAGTGAAGTGAGTGAATTGAAATAAATTTTTCTTGTTCTGGGTTGCGACTGGACTAGGAGATTTATTTGGATAGCGACTAAAATAAAGATTCTTATTACGGGTAACGACTGCAATAAGAAATTTACTAATAAAACACTTTATTGTGGGTAACGACTACAATACAGATTCTTATTACGGGTAACGACTGTAATAAGGAAACTACTAATAAAACACTTTATTGTGGGTAACGACTACAATAAAGATTCTTATTACGGGTAACGACTGTAATAAGAAATTTACTAGCACTAAACACTTTATTGTGGGTAACGACTACAATAAAGATTCTTATTACGGGTAACGACTGTAATAAGCAATTCACTAACACTAAACCCTTTATGGTGGGTAACGACTACAATAAAGATTCTTATTACGCGTAACACCTGTAATAAGATTTTTACTAGCACTAAACAGTTTATTGTGGGTAACGACTACAATAAAGATTCTTATTACGGGTAACGACTGTAATAAGAAATTTACTATTACTAAACACTTTATTGTGGGTAACGACTACAGTAAAGATTCTAATTACGGGTAACGACTGTAATAAGAAAACTACTAACATTAAACACTTTATTGTCGGTAACGACGACAATAAAGATTCTTATTACGGGTAACGACTGTACTAAGAAAATTACTAACAAAACACTTTATTGTGGGTAACGACTACAATAAAGGTTCTTATTACGGGTAACGACTGTAATAACAAAATTACTAACAAAACACTTTGTTGTGGGTAACGACTGCAATAAAGATTCTGTGGTTTCGACTGCAGTAAGAACTACTCACCTCATTTTATTCTGGGTATCGACCAGAATAAAGAATATCCCAATCCCAACCTCAGTTAAAATTATTGAAATCAAGTCAATCAACTGCCAAACATAGATCAGGTGAGTACAAAGTTTATTGCAACAGAATTATTATATTTATTATATACCTTATATTTTCCATTTATTGAATTTTCATCAATTGAGCTTAGTATTTTAAACTTATCGAGTATTAAAGCTCTAGTCTACCACTGAAGTGTAGAATTTGTGGACAAACAAACAAAACCACTAACTTTATACCAGTGGCATCAATTTTCACCACATTATTCATTTTTTGCATGTGCGCTCTGAATACGGGCAGTACATTTTATGGTCCTTCGTAGCCGGATTTAAAGTCTAGTGGTATATATTCTCAGTCTTTCAATCATGGTTGCACTTCACAAACTTTTCGCCAATCAAGCCATCTCTGCACAAATATACGAAAAATCATTCAATAACTACAAAAAAACTGATGTATAAAAACGGACAAAAGGGGTTCTTTCTGAGCGATTGAACGCCTTAGGCGAAATTTGGTCAGATATCAAGACTGTTCATTATTCAAATCTCCAAGCTACGCAAGCTTTGGATGATTGTGAAATAGAGAAATACAATTATTTTACAGACGATCTATTCTCAAGGGTAGAAAATAAATATTACACGTTCCGAGGTATTCTTAGAGATACATTGGATGCATTCCAAACAAAAGAACCAACGCCAAAACCAGAGAATGAATCTTCTTCCTTTCTGAGATTTCCTAGCATCACAATACCAAAATTCTCTGGGTCATACGAGTCATGGAGTTCATTTCACGATCTATTTCATTCCTTGGTTCATACAAACTCTGCGCTATCACCAGTGCAGAAATTTCATTACTTGAAATCAAGTGTTTTTGGAGAAGCAGAAAACTTATTGCGTCAACTTCCTATGACCAACTCGAGTTACGACAGCGCATGGAAGATATTGCTTAATAGTTATGACAACAAGCGAGTGTTAATTAATGCTCAGCTAAAAATTCTATTCAACTTACCTAAAGCAACACCAGAGTCAGCCAGGGCAATAATAAAGGTGCTGGACAAATCTTCCGAATGTATCTACGAACTCGAAGCATTAAAAGTCCCCACTAAACATTGGGATATAATCTTGATTCATATGCTAGTGCAATGCTTGCCAGCAGAGCCTCATCGCTTATGGGAACAAGAGGTTAACAGTGCAGATGGACTGCCCACCCTTGAATCTTTGAAGAAGATTCTAGAGACAACATTTAGAACTCTCGAAGCAATCTCAGACGCAAAACCAAATTCAACCAATAAATTAGCTCAAATACCAAGAGCATCAACTCACTTTACGTCATCTGGCGACAGATGCATACTGTGTAAAAAGCAACATCGAATATTCAAATGTTCGAAATTTATTAAACAAGACGTAAACAACTTGTGCATTAACTGCCTTTCAAAAGGTCACAACTCGAAGTTTTGCTCAAGCAAATTCACGTGCCAGCGATGTGGAAGGAATCATCATTCCTTACTCCATAGGAAGAACGCAACTCTACAGGGTTTGATCAAAGAATCAGAAAACCCAAATATCCAAGCTCAACCTTCATCTTCCACATCCAATCTTCACACGCTTCACGCGAATCATTTAGTACGAACTACACAAACCTTGCTTGCCACAGCTTTGTTGAAAGTTCCGTCAAAAAAGGGTACCATGTTTACTCTACGAGCCTTGATTGACTCAGGCTCTCAAGTCACGTTCATAACACAAGCCACCACATGCAAGCTGCAATTGGACATTGTGAACACGGCGACACAAATCACTGGCTTAGGACAGTCAGAAGCTGCGTTTGTTAAAAAACAAGCATCAATTAACATCACCCTTATTCAACATCGAATAAAGCAACCACAGTTAATGCTTTTATCGTGAATACTATCACAGATATATTACCTCCGTCTACCATTCCAAACAAGGAATGTAGTCATATACGTGATCTTCAACTCGCCGATCCATACTTTTTCAAGCCAGGAAAAATCGACCTGCTCTTAGGAGCGGATGTATATGGAGAAATCCTCTTAGAAGGATTACGAAAAGGTCCTCCAGGAACACCAATCGCGGAAAATAGCACGCTCGGTTGGATTCCTTTCGGAAGTCTAAAAAACACTTCCACAATCTCCACAGCGTCTACTTTAACAGCAAACGCTCACTACGAGGATAAGTCTTCAGTGGATAAACTTCAACGACGGCTTCGAGAGACCGAAAAGGCTACTCCACGAAGACAACTGGATAAAAAGATCGCGATTGTGAAGATTATCACCAAAAAACTAATTATCGAAACGCCAACGGCCAATATCAAGCTTATTTTCCCTTTATAAAAGATAGTCCCATCTTAGGCCACCCTCGCGGCATGACTTTACATCGAGTCTACATTCAAAAACACCCAATAATCTTGCCAAAGAAAGTAAATTGACAAGATTAACAAATAGTTCACATGAAAACAGTACATGGAGGTCTACAATTGGTTTTGTCCAGATAAGACATAAATTAGTTCACCCCAAGAGAAGAAAAAGGGTAAATTATGCTTCGCATCAATCTACAATGGGATTTAAATAACCCATTTCAAGCAAAACCAATGATGGAGTTGCAAAAACGCGAACATAAATGTCCATACGTATTTCTTGTAACATTAAACAAATGACAGCCCTTCAATACTTTGACACCATTCAGCACAATAAAGTGCATTTAAAAAGAAAAACAATTTTTTTTCTTCCTCCCTTTCATGTTTCTGAAATAAAATAAAAATTATTTTTTTGTTTCCGTAGGAAAATTTCAATAAAATTCATATTGCCCAAAATTCGAAAGTGCATTGCTAATAATTGCATATATGTACCTACGCACACGACTTTTTGCACTAAAATTTCAACAGCCGGCACTTGATTTCAAAGGCCTGGCTGTTGTAGGCAATGATTTCAAAGAAATCAAGCTTTCGGACTACAAGGGCAAATATTTATATCTATTCTTGTGTCCTTTAACTTTCACTTTTGTATGTCCAACTGAAATCATAGCATTCAGCGACAGATTCAAAGCTCTTACACACAGAAGTAGTACGAGTATCTGTTGATTCTCACTTTAGTCATCTCGCATGGAAAAATATAGATAAAAAAAATGGTGAACTTGGCAACCTGGGATATCCACTGTTATCAGATGTAACAAAAGGGGTCGCAAAAAATTATGGTGTCTTGTTGGAAAATGAAGGAATTGCGTTGCTCGGAAGCTTCATAATTAATCCAAATGGAGTTCTTCGACAATATGCAATTAATGATCTGCCCGTTGGTAGATCAGTAGATGAAGCTCATCGACATATCAAAGCATTCCAATTTGTTGAAAACCACGGTGAAGTATGTTTAGCTAATTGGAATTTTTCTTGTTCTGGGTTGCGACTGGACTAGGAGATTTATTTGGATAGCGACTAAAATAAAGATTCTTATTACGGGTAACGACTGCAATAAGAAATTTACTAATAAAACACTTTATTGTGGGTAACGACTACAATACAGATTCTTATTACGGGTAACGACTGTAATAAGGAAACTACTAATAAAACACTTTATTGTGGGTAACGACTACAATAAAGATTCTTATTACGGGTAACGACTGTAATAAGAAATTTACTAGCACTAAACACTTTATTGTGGGTAACGACTACAATAAAGATTCTTATTACGGGTAACGACTGTAATAAGAAATTCACTAACACTAAACCCTTTATGGTGGGTAACGACTACAATAAAGATTCTTATTACGCGTAACACCTGTAATAAGATTTTTACTAGCACTAAACAGTTTATTGTGGGTAACGACTACAATAAAGATTCTTATTACGGCTAACGACTGTAATAAGAAATTTACTATTACTAAATACTTTGTTGTGGGTAACGACTACAGTAAAGATTCTAATTACGGGTAACGACTGTAATAAGAAAACTACTAACATTAAACACTTTATTGTGGGTAACGACTACAATAAAGATTCTTATTACGGGTAACGACTGTACTAAGAAAATTACTAACAAAACACTTTATTGTGGGTAACCACTACAATAAAGGTTCTTATTACGGGTAACGACTGTAATAACAAAATTACTAACAAAACACTTTGTTGTGGGTAACGACTGCAATAAAGATTCTGTGGTTTCGACTGCAGTAAGAACTACTCACCTCATTTTATTCTGGGTATCGACCAGAATAAAGAATATCCCAATCCCAACCTCAGTTAAAATTATTGAAATCAAGTCAATCAACTGCCAAACATAGATCAGGTGAGTACAAAGTTTATTGGAACAGAATTATTATATTTATTATATACCTTATATTTTCCATTTATTGAATTTTCATAAATTGAGCTTAGTGTTTTAAATTTATGGAGTATTAAAGCTCTAGTCTAACAGTGAAGTGTAGAATTTGTGGACAAACAAACAAAACCACTAACTTTATACCAGTGGCATCAATTTTCACCACATTATTCATTTTTTGCATGTACGCTCTGAATACGGGCAGTACATTTTATGGTCCTTCGTAGCCGGATTTAAAGTCTAGTGGTATATATTCTCAGTCTTTCAATCATGGCTGCACTTCACAAACTTTTCGCCAATCAAGCCATCTCTGCACAAATATACGAAAAATCATTCAATAACTACAAAAAAACTGATGTATAAAAACGGACAAAAGGGGTTCTTTCTGAGCGATTGAACGCCTTAGGCGAAATTTGGTCAGATATCAAGACTGTTCATTATTCAAATCTCCAAGCTACGCAAGCTTTGGATGATTGTGAAATAGAGAAATACAATTATTTTACAGACGATCTATTCTCAAGCGTAGAAAATAAATATTACACGTTCCGAGGTATTCTTAGAGATACATTGGATGCATTCCAAATAAAAGAACCAACGCCAAAACCAGAGAATGAATCTTCCTTTCTGAGATTTCCTAGCATCACAATACCAAAATTCTCTGGGTCATACGAGTCATGGAGTTCATTTCACGATCTATTTCATTCCTTGGTTAAACTCTGCGCTATCACCAGTGCAGAAATTTCATTACTTGAAATCAAGTGTTTTTGGAGAAGCAGAAAACTTATTGCGTCAACTTCCTATGACCAACTCGAGTTACGACAGCGCATGGAAGATATTGCTTAATAGTTATGACAACAAGCGAGTGTTAATTAATGCTCAGCTAAAAATTCTATTCAAATTACCTAAAGCAACACCAGAGTCAGCCAGGGCAATAATAAAGGTGCTGGACAAATCTTCCGAATGTATCTACGAACTCGAAGCATTAAAAGTCCCCACTAAACATTGGGATATAATCTTGATTCATATGCTAGTGCAATGCTTGCCAGCAGAGCCTCATCGCTTATGGGAACAAGAGGTTAACAGTGCAGATGGACTGCCCACCCTTGAATCTTTGAAGACGATTCTAGAGACAAAATTTAGAACTCTCGAAGCAATCTCAGACGCAAAACCAAATTCAACCAATAAATTAGCTCAAATACCAAGAGCATCAACTCACTTTACGTCATCTGGCGACAGATGCATACTGTGTAAAAAGCAACATCGAATATTCAAATGTTCGAAATTTATTAAACAAGACGTAAACAACTTGTGCATTAACTGCCTTTCAAAAGGTCACAACTCGAAGTTTTGCTCAAGCAAATTCACGTGGCAGCGATGTGGAAGGAATCATCATTCCTTACTCCATAGGAAGAACGCAACTCTACAGGGTTTGATCAAAGAATCAGAAAACCCAAATATCCAAGCTCAACCTTCATCTTCCACATCCAATCTTCACACGCTTCACGCGAATCATTCAGTACGAACTACACAAACCTTGCTTGCCACAGCTTTGTTGAAAGTTCCGTCAAAAAAGGGTACCATGTTTACTCTACGAGCCTTGATTGACTCAGGCTCTCAAGTCACGTTCATAACACAAGCCACCACATGCAAGCTGCAATTGGACATTGTGAACTCGGCGACACAAATCACTGGCTTAGGACAGTCAGAAGCTGCGTTTGTTAAAAAACAAGCATCAATTAACATCACCCTTATTCAACATCGAATAAAGCAACCACAATTAATGCTTTTATCGTGAATACTATCACAGATATATTACCTCCGCCTACCATTCCAAACAAGGAATGTAGTCATATACGTGATCTTCAACTCGCCGATCCATACTTTTTCAAGCCAGGAAAAATCGACCTGCTCTTAGGAGCGGATGTATATGGAGAAATCCTCTTAGAAGGATTACGAAAAGGTCCTCCAGGAACACCAATCGCGGAAAATAGCACGCTCGGTTGGATTCTTTTCGGAAATCTAAAAAACACTTCCACAATCTCCATAGCGTCTACTTTAACAGCAAACGCTCTCTACGAGGATAAGTCTTCAGTGGATAAACTTCAACGACGGTTTCGAGAGACCGAAAAGGCTACTCCACGAAGACAACTGGATAAAGAAGATCGCGATTGTGAAGATTATCACCAAAAAACTAATTATCGAAACGCCAACGGCCAATATCAAGCTTATTTTCCCTTTATAAAAGATAGTCCCATCTTAGGCCACCCTCGCGGCATGACTTTACATCGAGTCTACATTCAAAAACACCCAATAATCTTGCCAAAGAAAGTAAATTGATAAGATTAACAAATAGTTCACATGAAAACAGTACATGGAGGTCTACAATTGGTTTTGTCCACATAAAACATAAATTAGTTCACCCCAAGAGAAGAAAAAGGGTAAATTATGCTTCGCATCAATCTTCAATGGGATTTAAATAACCCATTTCAAGCAAAACCAATGATGGAGTTGCAAAAACGCGAACATAAATGTCCATACGTATTTCTTATAACATTAAACAAATTACAGCCCTTCAATACTTTGACACCATTCAGCACAATAAAGTGCATTTAAAAAGAAAAACATTTTTTTTTCTTCCTCCCTTTCATCTTTCTGAAATAAAACAAAAATTATTTTGTTGTTTCCGTAGGAAAATTTCAATAAAATTCATATTCCCCAAAACATCGAAAGTGCAGTGCTAATAATTGCATATATGTACCTACGCACACGACTTTTTGCACTAAAATTTCAGCAGCCGGCACTTGATTTCAAAGGCCTGGCTGTTGTAGGCAATGATTTCAAAGAAATCAAGCTTTCGGACTACAAGGGCAAATATTTATATCTATTCTTGTGTCCTTTAACTTTCACTTTTGTATGTCCAACTGAAATCATAGCATTCAGCGACAGATTCAAAGCTCTTACACACAGAAGTAGTACGAGTATCTGTTGATTCTCACTTTAGTCATCTCGCATGGAAAAATATAGATAGAAAAAATGGTGAACTTGGCAACCTGGGATATCCACTGTTATCAGATGTAACAAAAGGGGTCGCAAAAAAATATGGTGTCTTGTTGGAAAATGAAGGAATTGCGTTGCTCGGAAGCTTCATAATTAATCCAAATGGAGTTCTTCGACAATATGCAATTAATGATCTGCCCGTTGGTAGATCAGTAGATGAAGCTCATCGACATATCAAAGCATTCCAATTTGTTGAAAACCACGGTGAAGTATGTTCAGCTAATTGGAATCCGGAAACTAATCCAGATACAATTAAGACAGATGTTAATGAATCCACACAATATGTTAGTAGTCACGGATAAAATTTGAGGGCTGAAAATATAAAAGATTTTATAAAAAATACATGAAAGTGATCTTATATTTGAAAAAAAAATGGGAACGAAATCAAATATCAAGTCCTCAATGCATATCCAATGTTTTATTATTAATGTGTAACACAAACATTCACAGCACAATACTCGACAGGCATCTTAGCCTTTCAACGGGGGCCGTATGTTCGAACCAAATCGGTTCGAATATACTTTTGTTTTCACAGACTAAACATTCTGAAAACAAAGCATCAAAGTTTTAGCAAAATAAATCTAATCTGAGCACTTTTAATAAATAAAAAAAATGGTACACAAACCAACAAAGCAGTATATTTGTCATTTACGAAACATATTGCACAAATACAATACAAAAGTATAGCCTTCTTGAGCAGATCAAATTAAATCATTATCATCATTACAAGTACCACAGAACGGGAATTTCTTCTCTACGTGATAGAGAAAATATAATAACACAGCAGCATTGGTTGCTTTAAATTTCTTGTTACTGTGCATTTTTGTGCGTTTCTATGCATATTTTATCTCTAGTACCGTAAAATTACAGATCTACGGCCAATTCTTCTGTTCATGCGCCTCTGCTACTCCATCATTGGTATCGTGTGCAAGCAAGGGCTATATAAACAGCAATTTGTCTTGACTCGATCTCTTTTCAGTTTGGCAGTGAAGTGAGTGACTTGATAAATTTTTCTTAGTGGTATTTCCTAGTATTGTGAATTTTTATTAACTGTCTAACACTTTGTTTGGTTGACAATTGAAATAAATTTTTCTTGTTCTGGGTTGCGACTAGACTAGGAGATTTATTTGGATAGCGACTAAAGTAAAGATTCTTATTACGGGTAACGACTGTAATAAGGAATTTACTAATAAAACACTTTATTGTGGGTAACGACTACAATAAAGATTCTTATTACGGGTAACGACTGTAATAAGAAAACTACTAACTAAACACTTTATTGTGGATTACGACTACAATAAAGATTCTTATTACGGGTAACGACTGTAATAAGAAATTTACTAACACTAAACACTTTATTGTGGGTAACGACTACAATAAAGATTCTTATTACGGGTACCGACTGTAATACGAAATTTACTAACACTAAACACTTTATTGCGGGTAACGACTACAGTAAAGATTTTTATTACGGGTAACGACTGTAATAAGGAATTTACTAACACTAAACACTTTATTGTGGGTAACGACTACAATAAAGATTCTTATTAAGGGTAACGACTGTAATAAGAAAATTACTAATACCAAACCCATTGTTGTGGGTAACGACTACAATAAAGATTCTTATTACGGGTAATGACTGTAATAACAAAATTACTAACAAAACACTTTGTTGTGGGTAACGACGGCAATAAAGATTCGGTGGATTTCTAGTGCACTAAGAACTACTCACCTTGCTTTATTCTGGGTATCGACCAGAATAAAAAATATCCTAATCCCAACCTCAGTTAAAATTATTGAAATTAAGTCAATCAACTGCCAAACATAGATCAGGGGAGTACAAAGTATATTGCAACAGAATTATTATATTTATTGTATACCTTATATTTTCCATTTATTGACTTTTGATAAATTGCCCTATTCGTATTTTAAATTTATCGAGTATTAAAGTTCTAGTCTAACAGTGAAGTGTAGAAATTGTGGACAAACAAACAAAACCACTAACTTTATACCAGTGGCATCAATTTTCACAACATAATTCATTTTTTGCATGTACGCTCTGACTACGGGTAGTACCTACATTCCTTTAGGTGTGAGAAAATAAATAAGGTAAAAGGAAATAAATAGAAAAATAAATTCAGGAAGTTTAAATAACTAACTTTTAACAATGAATATTAGGTAAAAATTATATCAATAAATAAAGGGTGTTTTCACTTAATTTTTTTTTAAATAAGGTAAACTAATGAAAAAATAATAATTGTGAGAACCAATAAATAAAAATAATAAAAATGAACCAATAAAACTTACTTTAGGTGTAAAACAAAATAAATAAGGTAAAATAAAATAGATAAAAGAAATAAAAAACCATGGTCTTTAAATAACTTCCTTTTGTCAATGAGTATTGGGTAAAAGCTCTTATCAATATCACTTGATTTTTATAAAAGTAAGATAAAATAAATATGGAAAAAAGAAACTCATGGAAAAAAAACTGGGTAAATAAAACATAAATATGCATTAGAAAGATTTTTTATTAAGTTATTATCTAAATTTTAATTTTTCTTTTAAACTCACTTTTTTTTTCGAAATTCTTTTAATAATAATATACTAAAAATAATTTACAATTAGTTTAAAACTGTAAAAAAAAAGAACTTTTAGATTTGTAAAATGCACAATTAGCATAAAAATAATAATTTTTTTTGATAAATTTTGTTCTTTAAATAAAAAAATTCATATTTGTAAAATGATATGTCAAAATATTTTAAACGAGAACCGACCAACTCAGATTTCGTCCTCACTGCAGATTAAAGAATTTTTTTGTCCAAAAAATTTTATTCTCCTTTTAGTATCAAAAATTTTTTCCTTACAAGGGGGATGAGGTGTTATGATCACACATTGGGTCACACCTAATTGTGATCATATCATTTCCTTCAAGTGCCCTCAAAAATTATGGTGACCATTTCATTTCTTTTAAATTCAAGTGCCTTCATGAATTTCCTTCGTGTGTTATGTGAGCATTTGAATTTCACATATTTTTTCACTTGCATGTCATCACCTACAAAACAAAATCTCACCAAATTTTGATTACATAAACAAGAAAAAACCTTTTAAAGAACAATTTCACTTGTTTCTTATCAACATATCAGGTTACATCCGTCGCGTCGTGCTAATGACATTAACGACCCGACCATAGCATAAATCATGCTGACTTGTGAGATTCAAAGATTTTTAAAGAACCAAGCCTGGCAATGGGGATCATTAAAAAGGCGAAGTACACAGCACCCCAATTTTTAAAGACATTTTTTTTTATATAAAGTACAAGTTCGGAGTTTTAGTTCTGCAAATTTTTATAAGAAAAACATAAATAATAAAGTAGCGAATAAATAAAGTAAAATACAAAACGGGAGTGCGTTTTAATTAAATAAATTTCTTTCCACATAGCACCAACTCCTCCTAGCTGGTTCTTATCTTGAAAGAAAAGCACAGCCAGAGGGGCATAAAAGCTTACTTTTCCTGGATCGATAGTATTGCAAATTTAACTCCCTTTTACGGCAATACTTGCAAGCTGCCTCTATATCTAAATGGGTTGAAGTTGGATTAATTAGATCCAAATCTTCGAAATTTATTTCATCACAGTTATCTTCCTCATTTGTTTCCTCTCTCTGTTGTTCTATGAGTCTTTCTAATTTTAAGGTGGGAGTTGCATGAGGATACAGTTTTTTCTTTCCAAATCATTGTGATTCAAAGTGCAAATCGAAAATTTTTGTTGCGTCGAAATTGAGATTTTCTCAAAAGATTGCCAACAGACTTTCAACCATTCTTCCTAACCTGGACTACTTTTTGGTGGAAAAGAAAAAAGTCTCCTGCTGGTATAAGTTGACGTAGTTTCACAACAGATAATGCAACGCCTTCGCTTGTGAATGGACATGATGAGGAGTATAAGGTATAAATTCAAAATAATTACCTTGTATTTTATTTATTTTATTTGTTGTTTAATATGTTACGAAGAATATCATATAACATTCAAAAAGAAATCGTAAGCCAAATATTAATCGCCAGTTCAATATTAAAGGAGGTATCCTAAAACTGTAGTAGAAAAGTCCAATTAAGAAAAAAAAGTCCTTTAATTATAAAAAATCCAAAACAAAAATCAAAATCGTCAGCCAAGAAAAAATTACCTAAATGAAAATCAACGCGATGAACCACTTGAATAAATCAGCCTCGTGAATAAAATGTACACCGAGTCTGCATTTTTCATCTATCCGTACCTATACCATTCTACACTCCTCACAGCTCACTCCACACCAACAGTCAGATTAGGTTCTGTATGCTTAATCGCGCGCAGGCAGTCTACAGGGGGCAGGGGCACACCTACTCGACGAACAGGAACATCTACTCTGCTTATGAAAAGTGGAATACAAAGAGAAACGATCACGTTCTCTCTTCGATTACATGAAGGGTTTTATTTTGAACGCATAGAGGTTTATTTTGAACGCATAGAGCTTTACTTTAAGCGCGTAATTTCGATTTAAAGCGGCACAACATTTTAAACAGTGACTGGACATCTAGTATATTAAGTTTGTCTAAGGCTCAACCCAACCATTCTGACGTGGGAGCATTTTGCAACTTGGAAAGAAAGATCTTTGTCAGCTATGGTCTGCCGTCTATGAGGCAAATAGTGCCTCACTTTTTCCCTTTAGCTTGGAAGTCTGTATGCTTATCTGTGGTAAAACCTTAGGTGGCCGAATTGGACATAAATTGCGTTAAGCTCGAGATGGAGATAGGCATAGGTGCGGCTGTATCGGCAATTGATGAATATTTATATATGGAACATTTTAAAAATTGCGCTCTTGATAGTATTTCTAACTATCTGCAATAATAGGAGATGCAGTTGAGATAAAGATTGCTGTTAAAACGCCGGGAAAATAAAATGTTAATATTTTACCATTAGTTCTGCTGAAAATAAAATAAACTGTTCAATCTTTTGCTGGGAAGACCATGGCTGGATCGATTATACTTATTTTGGCGTAATTGGCTAGATTTTAAAGGTGATCAAGAGAATAAATCAATATTAAAAAAAAGCAAATTATGAGAAAACTGGTGTGAACTATATACCATCACGAACATTAGAATTTTTGGCGATACAGAATGGTGATACGAATCTTTGGTTAGAATCAGACGTAATGCGTTTCCAGATGATTTCGATGATAATTTAAGCCAACCAATCAAACATTATAAGGCATAAATAATTTTAAATAGTGAGGTGTATCCCATTTTTTGTAAGAGTTATAACCTTCCTTTTGTGGTGAGGAAGTCAGTAGAATTAGAAAAACTGTGCCAGCAAGACATAATAACTCCTATTGGATATAGTGACTGGGCATCTCCAATTGTGGTGCTGTAAAAAAAGACTGTTCAGTGCTAATTTGCATGGACTGCAAAAGGTCAATCAATAGATATATTGCCGTTGACCATTACCTTAACCAGCTTCGGAAGACATTTTTGCGTTGTTAGGAGGCTGTGAATATTTTTGTGTATTGGATTTGAAACTGCAACTTGAGATGACAGAAAATTCCAAATTAATTTTAGTTATTAATACACATAAGGGATAATACAAGTTTAATAGACTACCTTTTGATGTATCATCAGCACCTTCCCAATTTCAGCGTATCACGGACGAAATGTTTAAAGGCGTTGATAAGGTGGCGGTGTTTTTAGATGATTTGATAATATGGGCAGTGATTTACAATCATGTTTTGAAAATGTGAGAACTGTTCTAGCCAGGCTGTCCATTTACCGGGTAAAAGTTAATTATGAGAGGTGCGCATTTTCCGGGATAAGTGTAACTTACTTGGGGCATGTAATAAGCAGCGAGGGTATTAAGCCAGATCAAAAAAAAAATTATTGCTACAAAGAACGCACCGTCACAAAAAAACGTAAGAGAGCTGCAGGCATATTAAGGTCTATTGAATTATTATAGTAAATTTGCGAGAAATGCAGCATCAAAGTTGCACCCATTATACAATCTACTGCGAAAATATGAATCATTTAATTGGACGAATTTAGAAGAAACAGCAATTCAAAAAAGTAAGAATTTAAGATTGAGTGAAACAGTTCTAACACATTACGATCCGAAAAAAGAAATTATTGTAAGTTGCGATGCAAGTCCTTATGGAGTAGGCGGACTCCTTTCGCATTTCATAGACGGAGTTGAGCGACCTATATTTTCTGCCTTTAGTACATTAAGTAAAGCGCAATAAAACTATTCACAGCTTCACCGAGAAGCTTTGGCAATAATGGTCAGTATAAGAAAGTTTCAAAAATATATTTATGGCCACTATTTTAGAATTAAGACAGACCACAAGCTTCTACAGGAAATTTTTGGTAATAAAAATTCTACTCCTGTAGCAGCAGCTCATCTACAAAAATGGGCAATAGAGCTATCACAATACTCCTATAGTATAGCATATAGAAAGGGAGCGCAAATGAGTAATGCAGATGCCTTTACTCGACTTCCGCTGGAAGAAGAGGAGCCAGATAGCAACGACTCTTTAATAAATTATTTTAGTGTTGAAGAATTGCACCATGATACGAAATTTATCAAATCAGAAACGGCTAAAGACAGAGAAGTAATTGAACTAAGACTTTGCCTTTTAAATGGTTGGTGGTGAAATACCAGAAATAATTAAAAAGTATAGCCAAATTAAACAATCACTGCATACCGAAGACGGATTTGTATTTTACGCGAATCGTTTGATTATCCCGAAATCCTTACAGTCAAAGATGTTAAGTTTATGACATATAGGACATATTGGTGGTTTTCGTGCAAAAAGCTTAACAAGGGCTTATATTTGGTGGTGGAAGATAGACATCTATGAGTTTATCACTTCCTGTAATGTTTGCCAGTTATGTCAGAACAAGAGGCCAGAGCTGAAGGACATATCGTGGCCATCGACGTGGAGTCCTTTTGAAAGAATTCACATCGACTTCTTCTATTGGCAAAATAAAACCTTTTTAATAATAGTGAATGCTTATTCGAAATGGTTCGCGGGCAGATAATGTAGTCAAGGCATTACGAAAGATTTTTAGCATTTTCGGAGTGCCAGAAGGTATATGTTTTGATAACGGTACAACCTTCAATTCGTACGAATTTATATCGTTCTGCGAGAATAATAAAATTGAAGTCTTAAAAGGCCCTCCCCCTACCACCCGAAATCCAATGGTCTTGCGGAGCGTGGAGTACATACGATAAAAAAAGGTTTGAAAAAATATTCTCTAGATCCAAGTTAGCGATCGCTTCCGGTAGATCAAAAAATCTCTAATCCACTTTTTAGCTATCGTAATACTCCCACGGCCACAACTCAAAAAACTCCGAATGAGCTTTTGTTTAAATAAAAAATAAATGCTATAATAAATAGAATTTGCCCGTGTACACGAGTTCGCTCTCTGTATTCGTACGGTGCGCACGCTTTCAATAAATCGTCCTCATTAATCGTGAAATCGTGAACAACCAACTCAAACGGCAACTTAGTGATGACTCCCTTTGTGAAGGGGATCTCACAGCTATCGGCGAAAATCGTGTAAATAAAATTCGTAACGCGTTAAAAAAAAGGTGCAGTTTTTACGAATCAATTAAGAGCAAAAATTACTCTACTAACATGGGACCAAGTTCTAACTCTAATCGTTTTTCCTTACTAAGCGGCGACGATAATTTTAAATCAGCTAAATCTAGTGCTCCACGTGCGGAGAAAGAGTCAAAGTTACATATTCCGCCAATTGTTGTGAGAAATAGGCTTTTTAGTGAGATAAAAACACTACTCTCTGAGTCTATTGGTGTGAATGTGTGCTTGTTTAAGGAAGACAACCGTAAAAAAATGATTAGTTCGCTCAATAGCACAAACTATGAACACTTTTCATATGCTAGAAAAGACATAAAACCAACATAAATTGTTTTAATTATTCTACATGAAATGTCTATTGTAGAACACTTTGATGAGCTGAAAACAAATAATATTCATTGTATGGATATCAAGGTCATAAAGGTTAAGCAGAAAAGGTTTGAAACACAAACAAATTATCTCCTATTCTTCGTTAAGTGTACCGTAAAAATCTCTGAGTTGAGGCAATATACAGCACTCCTACAAACAATTGTTTACTGGAATTATTGGCGCAAACGTGAAGCTTGGATCACGCAGTGCTACCGTTGCCACATGTTTGGTCATGGTGAACTAAACTGCAGGTTCCCTCCTAGGTGTCAATTTAGCAGCGAAAATCATCTATTCACTGAATGTACTTCTTCTACAAATAATAGTAAAGGCAGAAACTGTGGATCCAACCATAAGGCATCCGATCAAATTTTCCCCAAAAGGAAGGAATATATAGATTTGATTAACAAGACAGCAAGAAAGTCAATGAAAGCTTTACTCAGGCAATCATCACCCAGCGCTAACTCAACAAGGAACTTTAATATACAATCAACTAGTTTTCCGTCTCTGCCAGATTCACAAGTATTTTCACATGATGCTAGAAACAGAAAATCAAATCAATCAGTGTCAGATAACTTCAGTTACTCAACTGTACTTACCCATGGAATACGACATCAGAACAGTACCGAAGAGCTTTTTACCCATGAAGAACTCATGCAAATTACAAAAGAACTTATGTATAATCCAATATCGGCGCATCCTAAAGAAGATCAAGTATGGGCAATAGCGAATATAGTCACCAAGTTTATATGCAATGCAACAAATTAAATGTATATCATAGAACTCACAAAGTCTAGTAAGTAAACACTTAGATCTTTTTAATTATATTGAAGTTAATGATATTGACGTAGTCTTACTTTGCGAAACATGGCTTAAGTCTAATATTAGTATTAGAAATCAAAACAATAATGTATCCAGGCTAGATAGATTACACTGCAGAGGAGGTGGTGTTGCCATCATAATTAAAAAATCTATACAACATAGTCTTTGTCTATTTATCGATTTACAGGTCATTGAACCTTTCTCGTTGAAGGTCAACTTAACTAACAACAAAAGTATTACTTTCATTGCTGTTTACTCCCAGGTGGTGTATGCGACTCGGTTAAAACTGCTAGATTCAAAAGTGACTTGGGTAAGTTGTTGAGAACAAATAGCGATTTTTTAATATGTGGTGACCTTAACTCACGGCACGGCTACTGGGGCTGCACTTGGAAGAACAAATGGGGAGAATTATTATATTCCTACATGTTAACTGGTAATTTCTCTTTGCTATTCCCCCCTGATCCAACATATCTACCTAAAGCCAGAAGATGTAGACCTTCAGTGCTTAATATTATTCTGCCAAACTGAACTACGCTCTGCAGCCTACCGTTGTGCTCCGATGCACTCTCTTCTGATTATCGTCCGCTTGTCTTCCGCCTAAACTGTCGACCAGAAACCAACCTCAACTTGGTTGCTGACAGCAAAAATACAAATTGGTACACCTAGCGGCAGCATTATAATATCTCGGAAGATCAAACACCGACCCAAACTAATGATTCTGTTGGGTCCCTTTGTAATATTATGAAGAACGCGTTTGATTTAGCTATACTTAAAATACGTATTACTCTAAATAGTCCTAAACAAATCTCAGGTGAACTAAAATCATTAATCAAAGAAAGAAAAATTATCCGCAGGCAATGGCAAAGAAGTCGTTTCCCCCTTCACAAAGCCAGACTATTTTTCCTAAATAATATTATTAAGAAAAAATTGCTGACCACAGAAATAAACAACTTAGCAATACACTCAGGTCACTAGATAAAAGTTCAAAGAAATTTTGGAAGTTAACTGAAGTCCTCAAAAACAAACACTTTAGTGTGCCTTGCCTGAAAGTTAGTAACTTGCTTGCTATTGCCAGAAACGAGAAAGCATACAAACTTGGTAATCATTACTGCAATGCCCACAACGTAACAGCGCATTTTTCAAATTCTGAAACTGAGTCTTTAGTGACAAATGCACTCAATAATCTAACTACCACCCCAATTGAGAGTAATTTTAGAGCTATAAAATTAATCGAGGTAAAAGCTACTATCCATTTCCTCAAAACGAAAAAATCTCCCGGTGGCGATGACATCAGCAACAATCAAATTAAAAACCTTCCTCAAATAACCATCAGAATTCTTACCAAGATATACATTGTCTGTCTTAAACTATCTTATTTCCCTATAGCTTGGAAAAATCCCAAAATTATCCCAATACCGGTCAGCAAAACTTTAGAAAAATTAATTAAAACCAGAATTTTTTTAAATGCCGATAATCTCAACTGTATCCCCAATGAACAATTTGGGTTTCGACCCGGACACTCGACTATGCATCAACTTAAGCGCGTCTCTCAGTTATGGTAACAAACCACGAAACCAATCTTAAAACTCTAAGCGACTACTTTCATAAGTGGAAGATTAAGGTAAATACAACCAAAACGCAGGCAACGTTTTTTACGAGAAAACGCGCCACCAGCAATTTGCCACACTCAAACATTAGATTTGATGCTAGTGAAATCAGCTGGAAATCCGAACTAAAATCCTAGGCGTGACACTTGATAAAAGGCTGATATACAAGCAACATATTTCTGAAAGGGTAGCTAAATGTAATAAATTAATCAAAGCACTGTACCCCATGATTAACACAAAATCGATATTAAGTCTCGACAACAAACTTTTAATTTAAAGAACAATACTCTTGCCTGTTTTGACTAGCGCAGCACCAATTGGAGTAGTGCTGCACAATGTCATATTAATAAATTACAAATAGCACAAAATTAAACTCTACAAATTATATTGAACCTTCCTAGATTCTATTCAACCAGAAGGCTGCACGGCAAAGCTTCCGTAACTCTAATCAATGAACATATTGCTAACAATCAAGAAAATTTTTTAAGTACTTGTACATATTCAGAAAATCCCTTATTAGTTTTTTAACCCAAGGCTAGTAATGGAAGCAGAAATACGCAAGTTTTTTAAACATATTTAGTCATTATTAGCTTTAAATTTTTAGTCTTAGTTTTTCGTTTTTATTTTTAGGTTCTTATTTTTTGAGGTTTTGTAGTTTTTACTCATCTAATACTAAATTATAATAATACTAAATGATTTTCCATTAGTAATGTAAGTATTTTTTTCGAGTTGTATGGTAAGCTAGCCGGTCTCTCACACAATGTTTTTACGGTACCCTAGCCTCAGAGATTTTGTAACACAGGGTAAATAAAGAAATAAATGAAAGAATGAATAAATAGAAATTTAAATATGAATTTTGATAAGAGTAACAGTAGTAGACAACAAAAAATTAATTTGACAGATAATATGTCATAAAATAAAATAAAATTTTATCCTGTATTACAATAAAAGTGATAATAATGCCTATTGGATAAAAGCTAAGATATTAAGAAAAAAACTCCTACTCTGTTTGAAGTTACTTTTGAGGGTTACTCAAAAATAGCCCATGTTCATAAATTAACAAAATAGAAACAACCAAAAATCAGTTTTAAAAATAATAAGTGTAACAAACCTAAAATTAAAACCAAATATGACATAGAAAAAAATTCAACCTGAAAGAAAACAAAAACAAACAGATTTTTTTAGATCTGGTAATTTTGATTAAAATATGCCTTTTAAAATTTTTTTTTATTGCGGAAGTAAATGTGAAAAATATTTTAATAGTTATAAGTTTATAAAACTTGGCCAGTACTTTTATTTTTAGGGGAAGAGGTGTTATGTATGTGTTATTTCTAGAATGCACCCCTACTCTCATAGGAAGAGCATTCATGGTAGTTGTAGACGATAGGCAGGCAATTGCAATAGATTGTAATTTAGTCTCGTAAGTCTAGCGTTCGAACAAAGTTGAAATCAGAGATTGACTGTTTTACTTAATACATAACAACCTCAAATTAGCTTTCAGTCGAAATGTTGCTACCACACGACTCGTAGCCATTGAAGCTCGAGAGACAAGTCTCATCCAACCCGGTCATACCACAGTCCGAAAGCTGTTCGGGATATGCTTCCGTCTCTCTCACAATAACCTTCGAACCGCGAGCTCCAATATCGTCCTCCTCCGAGTGGGGCCGTTTTGGAGCGACTGGCTTTGCTGGCTCTGGAGGAGGCAGCATCGCCCGGTTCACCTTCCTCTTCCTTCTTGTCCTCCTTTTCTTCCCTACTTGGCTACTCGACTCCTCGGTGGAAGTAGGCGTGTTTCACGTGCCGGCGTTTCGCCGTTTACAGCCGTAATAATTTTTCCCTTTGGGATGATTTCAGGCACTTTAACTACTGGCAGCTTCAAAAAAGTAGCTTGACCGCCGGCCAAAGGCTTCTTCTCCAGGGACACTAATGTAGCAGGAAACCTTCGAGGTAACCCTCAGTTCAGCCTTCTTCCGCTTCTCCTAGGGCAGTCAGCAATAAAATGCCCTACCAAATGACAAGCATAGCATTTCGCTTCAGTGCCCACTTCTATTTAGTATCTCGAGACGGATAAGCTCAGGTAGAAACCTGCTAAATTCATACATCCCTTACTTAAAGTGATGGACACTTCCCGGCTTATAATGAAGATACCCCGCCCGAGACCCTCGTCCCCAATTTTAATTGGAATAGCGCGAATCTTTCAATGTACCTTCCCGAATCTCCAAAGGAAATTCGAGAGGTCTTCCTATTAGGCACGCATAGCGAACCGCGAAAATACGACCTTCGTGGGCTTCTCTTTTATCGGGAATAGCACGAGGTGTCTACCCTCCACCGCAATGCCCTCAAGCGTTAGCTTGGTAACGCTTTCGAAGGTCGTGGTGTACACCTCGACCATTCGTCCAGCTATATTTCATATCGAGAACAGCTGCTCAGAGCAAATGACGCGGAAGATTGCCTTCAAGTATGCAGTTTGAGCACTTCCTCTGATGTGCTCAAGCTGCATCCCGTAGCTCTCGTCCTGCCGCCTTCCGCCAAAGAAGCCAGGGAGACTCGTACTGGTCTTGGGCCGAGGCTTACCTGCCTCCAATGGGGCTGGACGAGGAGAGATGCTTTACTCGAAATTTCTATTGTGGAAGCCTGTTTGGAACTGCCACTTCCCTGAGCATACGAGATTCCTGAGACTAACGCCGGGGATCGTGATGCTGCTGCTGGTCCTGCTGCTGCTAATAGCTTCTGACTCTGGACATTTGACTTACCCGAAGCCAATGGTGGCCTTATTATGACACCGCTGGGCTTTGGCGTTGAAGCCGAAGCCATCTTGGCGGCTGTTATTCAAGACGTAAACGTCTCTTCAATCTGTCAACGAAGTGGCGCTTAATTGCTTGTGCGTGGTTATATGGGTCAGTGTTCTGATTCTCATCTTCGATTCTCATGTAGTACAAGTAAATTGTAGTTTTTGCCCGTGTCACCACAAAGCTGGTCAAACAATTCACGCGACTACAGACCTTTGCTCCCCGATGTCCTAGGCCTAGCAATGCCGAAATTCGGGTGGATCAACTTACACATATTGGGCACTAGCACCATTTGATTTTGCAAAGCTGGGCACGTGTAGAATCTGTGAAATGTGCAAATTCTCTAAACTCGCCGTTCAATATGTGGCAACTGATTACGGTGTATAACACTGTGATGCAACAATTTGAATGATACATCAGCATCGTTGCAACTGGAAGGATAACTGTAGACTACTATGCAAGTTATCCCTCCCATCACTCCAAATTCACCCCGAGGTGTGTTTGCCATCTGTTGAATCCTGTATACTACGGAGGTCTTATTGACATAAGCACGTCACGGAGCACACGTGTTTTAAGTGTGCTGAAAAATGTTTGAGGTGGTATGTTCAGAACGAAAGCATCTTCCAACTTAGTGCCAGGGTCACTGGTCCCGAGTTGGCGATGTAATATTTTGTTTTGTTTATTTGTATCTTTAAGCTCAAGACTAGGCTTAATTTGCCGCTTTATAGTCTTCAAGCTTTAAAGGTAAGCAAGGCAAGGCTATATGCCGCTTTACTGCCTCTGCTTAGGTCGGTTGATCAGGCTGAAGAGTGCCGCTTTGTGATCAGTAGGCTATGAAGCCGAATTACGAGAAATGAATATACTTCAATGCAGTAATAATCAAGTCTGAGTTCTTTATTCTTTTCTTCGTCTTTTATATAATTGTTTTACATAGATTCTTATGGAAAATCATTCCATAAGCAAGAAATGGCAATTTAAAGAAATGAATTGTCCAATAAGCAAATTCATTGCTTTCTTACTTATTGAATGACCTTTCACAATAATAATTTACATCAATTGTTATGACACACATTTTTGTCACCTACTTGACTTACTTGTAAATGGTATCAAATTGCTGATTCTTAAGATTGTAATTTCTTTTGATAAATCGGAAGTAAATTGTATTTCTGTTTTGTTTTGTTTTGTTTTGCAATATGAGATATGTTTGCTTACAAGCATGATATGGCGCTTGCACAATAATATATGTGCGTACAATGATGTGCTCATATCATGTCATTAAGCATTGTGCATTATTATTATTCATGCTATGTATGTAATGTGTAATGTGTATACTACACCTCTACCCCTAATATGAAAAAAAAATAAATTTGACTTATAGGATGAATTTATTTTTTTTTTTTTTGTATATCTAACTAATTACTTATCTTATTTATTTACATATTTTCATTATGCTACATATTCTACCATATCCTATGCATTTTGTACAGGTATTACTAACTTCTAAATGCTATCTATTATGTACAGTGTTTATATCTAAGTTAGGATTTTACATTTATGTATATTGGCTATTATGTCCATGTTAGGATTTTACATTTGCGTACATTTGTTATCATCTACATTATGTCTACATAATTTTAGTCTATTATTGTGTATGTCTTTAAGGTTATTTCTGATTTTTATTGTGGAATTTACTCCGTTTTGGTCTACTATTTTAAATGGACCTTCGTATGGACTTTCTGATTTTTTTCTAGTTCCTTTTCTTAAGTAAACATAATCATTTACTTTGAAATTTGAGGGTTCTACATTTCTCTTCTGTTGAGACTTTCTTTTTATTTTTGATACGTTCAGTGATTCTTTTGCTCTATCATGAGCTCTTTGTAATCTGAGTTTTAATTCATTAGCATAATTATCTATGTCATAGATCATTTGTTCATTATTTATTGTTTCTGCTGGTAAGGTTGTTATTTTTCCATAGACCAATTCAAATGGTGTATAGTTTGTATGTGTGTGCGGTGTGGTATTATAGTAAAATATATAGTATGGTATCCACATATCCCAATTATCATTCTCTGTGAAAGACAAGAGATATTCATTTAATACTCTGTGGTTCCTTTCTAGAGATCCAAGTGTTTCATGATGATACGGTGTTGAAGTTATGTGGTTCATGTTAAATATTTTGCATATACTCTTAAATAATTCATTACAAAATTCTGTACCTTTGTCAGTTTTAATCGTTTTGAAGCATCCGTACTTTAGTATGAATTTTTCTACTAATGCTCGTGCTACTATTTCTGCTTCTTTTGTTTCAATTGGAATCGCTTCAACGAATTTTGTAAGTTCACACTGAACTGTTAATATGTATCTGTAACCATTAGATATTCGTAATGGTCCTACTGTATCTATTGAAATAGTCTCGAAACTACTGTTTGGCGTATTTGTGATTACAAATGGTTCTTTGGTATGTTTTATTATTTTATTTCGTGCGCAAGTTTCACAGTTCTTCACATATTCTTTTATTGTTTTTCTCATATTTTTCCAAATGAATTTTTGTTTTATTTTTGCAATGCATCTTTTTATTCCAGCATGTCCTCCATACGGTGAGGAATGGTATTGTTCAATAATCTCTTTTATTTCTTTCGGATCCGTTAATCTTTTTGGAGAGGTATATAATAATAATCTTAGTGGTATTGCCATATTATTTGAAACATTTTTATACTGCAGTTCATTGAACTTTTTCTTGAATCTGTTTGAATCTATATATTTAAATATTTTATCTTCATAAGATATTGCTAGCTCATATATTTTATTCTTCTTCATCTTGAGTAACAGTTTCTCCAGGACTAAATCTAAATTTGTCCCTAGATTATCGCTGCACTGTATCGATACTTCATCTTCTTTTATTATTATTTTTGGCAATTTGTTTGAGCGCATATTTTCATTACTTTCATTTATATGAAATTTAATCTTTTTTACATTTCTAGTATCTGAGGTAGACGTACAATCCCATGCATAAAGTTGGCCAAACCTGTCATTGGATATCTCTGTATTCTCTTCAGAGTTAATTTCTTTTGCTTTCTTTAGCATTCCTCTCGTGATTATATTTATATTTTTTGGGATCATTTCTTTTAAAAGTTTTGAATTTAATTTTATTCAAGATAGAGCATCTGCATTTGTATTCATTCTACCTTGTTTATATATAATGTCAAAGTCGTAATCCATTAGATCAAGTCGGATTCTGGTTAATTTGGATGATGGATTTTTGTGAGTGAATAAGCTAACCAAAGGTCTGTGATCAGTTACTACTATAAATTTTCTACCGTATAAGAATGGTCTGAAATAATTTATTCCCCAGTGGATTCCTAAAAGTTCTTTTTAAATTATTGCCTTGTTTACTTCATGTTTGTTGAGAGTTCGACTCGCATAGCAAATTGGTCTATCTTCACCAATTGTTCCTTGAGAAAGAACCGCGCCTAAGGCTTGATCTGAGGCGTCAGTGGTTAAGATGAATGGTTGTTCAAAATCGGGATATTTGAGAATTGGTGGATTGATTAATTTGTTTTTAAGATTTTCGAATGAGTTGTTACATTCTTCTGACCACTCAAAAAGTTTGTTCTTTTTAAGAAGGGAATTCAGAGGTTTTGCTATGTTTGCGAAATTTGGTATAAAACGTCTATGATAATTGCAAAATGCGATGAATCTTCTGACTTCGTCAGCATTTTTAGGAATAGGGTAATTTTGAATAGTGTGATGCTTATTAGGATCAGTTTTTATACCTTTTTCTGTTATTTGATGACCGAGGTATATTACTTCTCTTTTTAGAAAATTGCATTTACTGGGATTAAGTTTCAGATTATATTTTTGAAGTCTTTGAAAAATTTTTTCGAGATTTTTGTTATGATGTTGAAGACTACATCCAAAAACAATAATGTCATCAACATATATAAAAGCATTAGATTCTAGACCACTGAGTGCTATAGATAACATTCTTTGGAAGCTGTTTGTTGAAATCTTCAAGCCGAATGGCAAACGTTTAAAGTGAAAGTGTCCTCGATTTGTCGAGAATGCTGTTAAATGTCTTGAATTTGGATTGATTTCAATTTGGTGAAATGAACTTGTCATGTCTAGAGTTGAGAAATATTTCGCTCGACCTAGGTGGTCTAAGACATCTTCAAGTCTAGTTAATGGGAATTTATCATCAACAATTTTTTTGTTGAGCTGTCTAAAATCGACTACAAGTCTCCATTTTTTGGTATCATCCGTACTTTTTTTTGGTACTATCAATAAAGGTGAATTATATGGGCTAGTTGACTTTTCTATTATATTATCCTTAAGCATATCTTGAACTTGATCATTTATTTCTTGTAACTGTGAATGCGGTAAACGGTAATTTTTGACATAAACCGGACTATTTTCAATGCAAGCTATATCTTGTTTGTAAAAGTTATTTGCTGTTAATTTTTCATTAGGCAAATGAAATATACCTTGGTATTCTTCACACAAGTGTAGTATTGAATTTTTAGCTTCTGTATCTAGACCTTCTATTTTTAATTCGTTTTTTAATTTTGCAAATCTGTTGCTAGAATCTTTGAATGTTGTATTAAGCGGATTTAATACATAATAGTGTTTTAATGATTGAATTTCAGGCGTGAAATTTTCTAAATTAACTTTCAAATCTGTCGTATTTAAGATCTTTATATGGGCGATGCCTTGAGCTGGGACTATTGTATTGGCAATGAATACTCCTTTGAAAATTTCTTGGTTATAAATTACACTGTCTTCCTTGATGTTCAGACGTACTGCCTTTATTACTTCGCATCTTGGAGGAATGGTGATAAAGCTGTTAAAATTGCTTCTTATCGGTATCACTATTTCTTCATTCTGCGTATGTATGGCGAGTGTAAATGTCTCATAATCAATTTTGCATAAGTATTTCATTAAAAAATCTCTGCCAATTATACCATGAGTCAATAATGGTAAGTTATTGTCTACCATATGAAATTTGTGACTTAGATTAAAGTTTTCATACATTAGTTTCATGACTGTTGTTCCAAAGGATAATGTTTCAATGTTTGTTATGCCCGTAATTTTGCACGTTTCATCTTCATCTAAATAATAATCATTTAAATTATTTAATTTGCAGATAGATATGTCTGCACCTGTATCAATTAGAAAATTAATGTTTTTACCAGACAATTTGTCTTTTAATGTTACAAAGTTTTTACATTATTGTTTAGTTGAAGAATTCGCGTATTTATATGTTTTTTTATTTCGATGCAGTACCTGGGCTGCTGTTGTTTGCTGTGTCTTGGATAAAATTTACTGTACGTTGCCTATTGTATTGTGAGTGGTTTATATTGTTGTTGTTCGAGCGTGTATAGTTACTGTGCTTTTGAAAATTTTTACTGGTGTTAAAATTTGAATTATTTCTTTGTGTATTATAGTTTCTGTTATTTGAAAATTTTCTTTGTGTTTGTCCACTGTTACTTTGATTGTATCTATCCTGTGTAAAATTGTTATAGCTATTATTGTTTGGAAACGATCTATAATTTCTATTAAAGAATCTTTGCTTGCTTTGAAATTGTTTATTATATGAATATATCTGTGGTTCTAGAGGTTTCTCAATTTGTGAAGCTAGTGCAGCTGCTTCAGAGAATTTCGTGCATTGCGCTGCAAAAATTGTTGGTTTGAGATTTTCATTTAAACCATTTTGAAAAATATTAAGTGCCAGTTTATCATTTAATTTGGTTACCGTTTCTCTATTAACTTCACCTACTTCTTGAATTTGTAGGTTATTCAAGTCATTTATCAGATTTAACACTTTGTCCGTGAATACTTTGATTCCTGAATTTCTTTGTTTTAGTTCAGCGAGTTGTGAATAAATTTTTTGTGGTGTGTTACCTGATTTAAAACTTGCTTTCAGTGTTGTCCTCAACTCTTTCACTGATATTGGTGTTTCCGCTGTGACCATTCTATTCTTTGCCTTATGGGATATTCTTGCGTTCCAAACGAAATTTATTAACTCTTTCTTGGAGTCATCTTTTAATGTTTTATCATATAATTCTATGATTGTTAGGAAATTATCTAATTCCTTGTATTCTCCAGCAAATTCTGGGATTATTTTTAATGCTGTCACTATGTCAAATGCAGCCATTTTTATTCTATTGTTGTCTTCTGTAGTTTCACAACTAGAATCCGAATCGTAGTCTAATCTTGTCTCGTTGTAGCTTTCCTCAATTTTCAAATTTATATGATATTTTGCTTTCAGGTATATACCATTGAATCTTTGTATTGCAGTCTCTAAATCTTTACTCGAATATTGTACTTTTAATCGATTTGCTATAGATTCGAATTCCTTATGAATCTCCTTTAATCTAGTAGACTTGTTTAGGAGATTTTGAGCCGAAAATTTTCTTTGGGGGTTTTTAGTGAAAGTTTGGTGTAGTTTTTCTACTTTCTTGATTAATTTCTCGCAATCTTTCATCAAAATTTAAAATTTATCGTAAGACATGGTTTATATTTTAATTTTCTTTATTTATTCATAAAAAAATTTTTTTTTTTTTTTTGTATTTATATATTTTTACTCTACACTTTAAATGATATATTTTAAAATAATGTTAAGTAGATACCATAATTTATAATCAAATCCTCTATAAAAAAAATCTATTTAAGATATAATTTCTTTGAATATTTGCTTAAGTTATACAACATATTCGTAAGTACTTTGAACAATCGATAAATATAAATTTTTTTTTTTTTTTAAACTTTTACTACTGTATTCGAATATCGTTTCTTTAAACCTTTTTTATGCTCTTTGTAAAGAAAGTAAAGAAATTGAATTAGTTTAAGTAATAATATTATTAACAGTATTGTTAATATTTGATTATTTTCTATCTGTACTGTGTCTTCTATGTTGATGTTGTTGACAATTTCCCCGTTATTGTCCGCCTGTTTTGACTGCGTTTTTCCCATTCTAACTTTTGTAGTGGTTAAGTGTCTTCTTGTAATATTCGTTGTATGGAACTATAGGTTGTTCTCCTGCTTTCTTGCTTTCAACTTTTTCTTCGTAAATTCTCCTCGATAGATTTCTTCTCTGGATATCTTTGGGCTGCTGCAGTTGTTTAACCTTCTTTTGGAGATTCCTTTGCTCGTTCTTCAGCTGTTTAGCTTTCTGTAGTAGTTCCTTCTTCAATTTCTTGTCCGTTGTTATAGGAATGATGCGATGAATTTCGCCTAACTGCTGCCTTAGTTTAACTGCCTTCCCTCCTCTTGGCCTCTTCGTCAGCTTGCTCTGCAACGTGTTTAATGAAATTGGCTGTGGACCTGCTTGCGGGTTGGCTCGTATTTCCTTCTGTAGCGCAGATGCCTTCTGTCTATACTCCTCCAGTGTAATCTTTTTGTATTTGGCCGTATTTGTAGGCTCATATGTCACGGTCGCCATGTAATATTTTGTTTTGTTTATTTGTATCTTTAAGCTCAAGACTAGGCTTAATTTGCCGCTTTATAGTCTTCAAGCTTTAAAGGTAAGCAAGGCAAGGCTATATGCCGCTTTACTGCCTCTGCTTAGGTCGGTTGATCAGGCTGAAGAGTGCCGCTTTGTGATCAGTAGGCTATGAAGCCGAATTACGAGAAATGAATATACTTCAATGCAGTAATAATCAAGTCTGAGTTCTTTATTCTTTTCTTCATCTTTTATATAATTGTTTTACATAGATTCTTATGGAAAATCATTCCATAAGCAAGAAATGGCAATTTCAAGAAATGAATTGTCCAATAAGCAAATTCATTGCTTTCTTACTTATTGAATGACCTTTCACAATAATAATTTACATCAATTGTTATGACACACATTTTTGTCACCTACTTGACTTACTTGTAAATGGTATCAAATTGCTGATTCTTAAGATTGTAATTTCTTTTGATAAATCGGAAGTAAATTGTATTTCTGTTTTGTTTTGTTTTGTTTTGCAATATGAGATATGTTTGCTTACAAGCATGATATGGCGCTTGCACAATAATATATGTGCGTACAATGATGTGCTCATATCATGTCATTAAGCATTGTGCATTATTATTATTCATGCTATGTATGTAATGTGTAATGTGTATACTACAGCGATATATGTGCCCCGCAGAAGCACCCAGGTCGTGTAGCTATGGAGTGTTAGCTTTTATTCTACAGTTTCCAAAGATATCAATAAAATCTCCGAGAACTTGCTGTCAACCAGTGTCAGATTCAAAACCCCGAGCATTACGGAACACTGAATCTATTAACTGAGGATTAAACCTGACTGGAATCGACGCGAATTGCTACCGTAGAGCATTCCACTTAAGCTGAAATGCTGGCCGGATTTGGCTCCAGGTCTGAATCGTTGAGATTAGATCCTGTGGCCACGAGGATAGATTGGTCGAACAGATAGCAGGTAGTATTATTCCCCTATGCCGATCCCTGCCAGTAAATTCACCCACAGTTGAGAAATCAAGGTGTCTCTCTGGAAAAACACTCGTTGGAATGCACGCACTTGGAGACACCTTAATTCGAAAACCAAGTTAATGAAACCTTATCAACCTATCTTGACTGAAAGGTAGGTTTCAGCAACCCATCGTCTTCCGCACCAAAAGGCGTCTATCGCTTTTGACATCAGCAACAATCAAATTAAAACCCTTCCTGAAATAACCATCAAAATTCTTACCAAGATATACATTGCCTGTCTTAACTTATCTTATTTCCCTATAGCTTGGAAAAATCCCAAAATTATCCCAATACCGAAACTGGACAAAGATCTATCTGATTTCTCTTGCTACACACCAATAAGTTTGCGCAGTTCGGTCAGCAAAATTTTAGAAAAATTAATTAAAACCAGAATTTTTGAAAATGCCGATAATCTCAACTGTATCCCCAATGAACAATTTGGGTTTCGACCCGAACACTCGACTATACATCAACTTAAGCGCGTCTCTCAGTTATGGTAACAAACCACGAAACCAATCTTAAAACTCTAAGCGACTACTTTCATAAGTGGAAGATTAAGGTAAATACAACCAAAACGCAGGCAACGTTTTTTACGAGAAAACGCGCCACCAGAAATTTGCCACACTCAAACATTAGATTTGATGCTAGTGAAATCAGCTGGAAATCCGAACTAAAATCCTAGGCGTGACACTTGATAAAAGACTGACATACAAGCAACATATTTCTGAAAGGGTAGCTAAATGTAATAAATTAATCAAAGCAATGTATCCCATGATTAACACAAAATCGATATTAAGTCTCGACAACAAACTTTTAATTTAAAGAACAATACTCTTGCCTGTTTTGACTAGCGCAGCGCCAATTGGAGTAGTGCTGCACAATGTCATATTAATAAATTACAAATAGCACAAAATAAAACTTTAAAAATAATATTGAACCTTCCTAGATTTTATTCAACCAGAAGGCTGCACGGCAAGGCTTCCGTAACTCTAATTAATGAACATATTGCTAACAATCAAGAAAAATTTTTAAGAACTTGTACATATTCAGAAAATCCCTTATTAGTTTTTTAACCCAAGGTTAGTAATGGAAGCAGAAATAGGCAAGTTTTTTAAAAATATTTAGTCATTATTAGCTTTAAATTTTTAGTCTTAGTTTTTAGTTTTTATTTATAGTTTCTTATTTTTTGAGGTTTTGTAGTTTTTACTCATCTAATACTAAATTATAATAATACTAAATGATTTTCCATTAGTAATGTAAGTATTTTTTTCGAGTTGTATGGTAAGCTAGCCGGTCTCTCACACAATGTTTTTACGGTACCCTAGCCTCAGAGATTTTGTAACACAGGGTAAATAAAGAAATGAATGAAAGAATGAATAAATAGAAATTTAAATATGAATTTTGATAAGAGTAACAGTAGTAGACAACAAAAAATTAATTTGACAGATAATATGTCATAAAATAAAATAAAATTTTATCCTGAAGAATCTGTACTGTATTACAATAAAAGTGATAATAATGCCTATTGGATAAAAGCTAAGATATTAAGACAAAATCTCCTACTCTGTTTGAAGTTACTTTTGAGGGTTATTCAAAAAGAGCCCATGTTCATAAATTAACAAAATAGAAACAACCAAAAATCGTTTTAAAAATAATAAGTGTAACAAACCTGAAATTAACACCAAATATGACATAAAAAAAATTCAACCTGAAAGAAAACGAAAACAAACAGATTTTTTTAGATCTGGTAATTTTGATTAAAATACGCCTTTTAAAATTTTTTTTATTGCGGAAGTAAATGTGAAAAATATTTTAATAGTTATAAGTTTATAAAACTTGGCCAGTACTTTTATTTTTAGGGGAAGAGGTGTTATGTATGTATTATTTCTAGAATGCACCCCTACTCTCATAGGAAGAGCATTCAGGGTAGTTGTAGACGATAGGCAGGCAATTGCAATAGATTGTAATTTAGTCTCGTAAGTCTAGCGTTCGAACAAAGTTGAAATCAGAGATTGACTGTTTTACTCAATACATAACAACCTCAAATTAGCTTTCAGTCGAAATGTTGCTACCACACGACTCGTAGCCATTGAAGCTCGAGAGACCAGTCTCATCCAACCCGGTCATACCACAGTCCGAAAGCTGTTCGGGAGATGCTTCCGCCTCTCTCACAATAACCTTCGAACCGCGAGCTCCAATATCGTCCTCCTCCGAGTGGGGCCGTTTTGGAGCGACTGGCTTTGCTGGCTCTGGAGGAGGCAGCATCGCCCGGTCCACCTTCCTCTTCCTTCTTGTCCTCCTTTTCTTCCCTGCTTGGCTACTCGACTCCTCGGTGGAAGTAGGCGTGGTTCACGTGCCGGCGTTTCGCCGTTTACAGCCGTAATAGTTTTTGCCTTTGGGACAATTTCAGGCACTTTAACTACTGGCAGCTTCAAAATAGCAGCTTGAGCGCCGACCAAATGTTTCTTCTCCAGGGTCACTAAGCAGGTAGCAGGTAGCAGGAAACCTTCGAGGTAACCCTCGGTTCAGCCTTCTTCCCGCTTCTCCTAGGGCAATCAGCAAAAAAATGCCCTACCAAATGGCAAGCATAGCATTTCGATTCGGTGCACACTTCTATTTAGTATCTCAAGACGGATAAGCTCAGCCTGCTGAATTCATACACCCCATACTTAAAGTGATGGACGCTTCCCGGCTTATACCGAAGATACCCCGCCCGAGACCCTCGTCCCCAATTTTAATTGGAATAGCGCGAATCTTTCAATGTACCTTCCCGAATCTCCAAAGGAAATTCGAGAGGTCTTCTTATTAGGCACGCATGGCGAACCGCGAAAACACGACCTTAGTGGGCTTCTCTTTTATCGTGAATAGCACGAGGTGTATACCCTAAACCCCAATGCCCTCAAGCTTTAGCTTGGTAACGCTTTCGAAGGTCGTGGTGTACACCTTGACCATTCGTCCAGCTATATTTCATATCGAGAACAGCTGCTCAGAGAAAATGACGAGGAAGATTGCCTTCAAGTATGCATTTTGAGCACTTCCTCTAATGTGCTCAAGCTGCATCCCGTAGCTCTCGTCCTGCCGCCTTCCGCCAAAGAAGCCCGGGAGACTCGTACTGGTCTTGGGCCGAGGCTTACCTGCCTTCAGTGGGGCCGGACGAGGAGAGATGCTTTACTCGATACTTCTATTGTGGAAGCCTGTTTGGAACTGCCACTGCCCTGAGCATACGAGATTCCTGAGATTAACGCCGGGGATCGTGATGCTGCTGCTGGTCCTGCTGCTGCTAATAGCTTCTGACTCTGGACATTTGACTTACCCGAAGCCAATGGTGGCCTTATTATGACACCGCTGGGCTTTGGCGTTGAAGCCGAAGCCATCTTGGCGACCTCCTTCAACATTGGGCTTTGCCCTTTGCTTGAAGACGTCAGGTGAACATTTGTTATAACATGCGCTACAGATGGTGCCGCAATAGCGCGTGGATCTTTGAGCTGTTGCTCCTCCAGACACTTCACTGACAACCATCGCTGGTCCTGATGTAATCTTCTACGATAGAGTTGGCTGTAGGTGTTTACCTTAGGCCTCTTCATTATTGCTCTTAGTGGTCTTTCCAATGGGCCCCTTGGCTTGTTTTTTGGAAGAAGAAGAAGCTTTGCTAGTCTTCTTTCTTCCGTTGGTTAATTTGAGGGAATCATTAGTCCCCACAGAATCGCTGCTGCTCTTACTCATTATGAGTATGGCAGAGATGATTTAAAAGCTTTTTTCTTTTTCTTATTTTTGTAAATTATTCAAATTTTATAATTTAAAATCAGTTAGTTTTCTATGTTTTTAACCCTAGATAGATAACCATATTTCACTATACACTAAAGATAACCATACGTCGCACTAGGTTTATGAAAGTGATAATATGCCTTAATCTTATGTAATTGTATTGTGGGTAAATGAAAAAAAATAGAGTAATTTAATTTGTATTAGAAAAATTAAAAGAACAAAACACGGTTCTTCTACGAGTTATATCGATTTTTCAAAATCGATTACGCCGACTCGACGTAGGTTATCTATCCAGGGTTAAATGCTTTCTATCTGAATTAATTACACTAAAAAGTCTTGCATGGTTGCTATGTCGTCATGGCAACGACCGAAATGAATTAAAAAGCCAAAACTGTCAGACCTTTCCACTTTTTTTACAATTTATTTTTTAAATTTTTAATAGGACAACAACAGGTAAAAGAACAAAAAGTTAAGCTTATGTTCTAAAAAGAGGCAATATAACAGGATACACAAATTTTGAACAATGCCTGAAAGATGTAAACAGAAAAATTTTTTATTTATCCCTATTTCGACAATAGGGTAAGGGGCAGTTCCAAGAAGTTCCAACTTTCCAAAATAATTAAATAAAAGCTAATTCCCGAAACGAGCGAATTTTCAACAAATAATTTTGAAATTTAATAATGAAATCGAAACCGAATTAAAAATTAACGACCGAACGAACGAAAAAATTTATTTGATACCGTTAGAGAGTCCCCCGAGGGTAGCCTGTAGTATCATAGGCTTCTACAAACTGCTCTCATCATACCTCCAGCTGAGCATCTCTAACGGAGCGCTTGTCATTCCCACAGCACTTGTAACGGTTCCAAAGCGAGGAGAAGCCCCGTGGACTAATTATGCAAATGCTGTGGCCTGCTATCACTAACGAAAGACGTCCTGCAGAACGATAGTGGTTCCCATGTGCAGTTGAATGTGTATGAGTTCGTTGCCTGTTATTCAAGACGTAAACGTCTCTTCAATCTGTCAACGAAATGGCGCTTAAGTGCTTGTGCGTGGTGTTATGGGTCAGTGTTCTGATTCTCATCTTCGATTCTCATGTAGTACAAGTAAATTGTAGTTTTTGCCCGTGTCACCACAAAGCTGGTCAAACAATTCACGCGACTACAGACCTTTGCTCCCCTTAGAAACGATGTCCTAGCCCTAGCAATACCAAAATTCGGGTGGATCAACTTACACATATTGGGCACTAGCACCATTTGATTTTGCAAAGCTGGACACGTGAAGAATTTGTGAAATGTGCAAATTCTCTACACTTGCCGTTCAATATGTGGCAACTGATTTCGGTGTATAACACTGTGATGCAACAATTTGAATGATACATCAGCACCGTTGCAACTAGAAGGGTAACTGTAGACTACTTTGCAAGTTATCCCTCCCATCAATCCAAATTCACCCCGAGGTGTGTTCGCCATCTGTTGAATCCTGTATACTACCGAGGTCTTATTTACATAAGCACGTCACGGAGCACACGTGATGTAAGTGTGCTGAAAGTTGTTTGAGGTGGTATGTTCAGAACGAAAGCATCTTCCAACTTAGTGCCAGGGTCACTGGTCCCGAGTTGGCGATATATGTGCCCCGCAGAAGCACCCAGGTCGTGTAGCTATGGAGTGTTAGCTTTTATTCTACAGTTTCCAGAGATATCAATAAAATCTCCGAGAACTTGATGTCTACCAGTGTCAGCTTCAAAACCCCGAACATTTCGGAACACTGAATCTATTAATTCAGGATTAAACCTGACTGGAATCGACGCGAATTTCTACCGTAGAGCATTCCACTTAAGCTGAAATGCTGGCCGGATTTGGCTCCAGGTCTGAATCGTTGAGATTAGATCCTGTGGCCACGAGGATAGATTGGTCGAACAGATAGCAGGTAGTATTATTCCGCTATGCCGATCCCTGCCAGTAAATTCACCCACAGTTGAGAAATCAAGGTGTCTCTCTGGAAAAACACTCGTTGGAATGCACGCACTTGGAGACACCTTAATTCGAAAACCAAGTTAATGAAACCTTATCAACCTATCTTGACTGAAAGGTAGGTTTCAGCAACCCATCGTCTTCCGCACCAAAAGGCGTCTATCGCTTTTGATTGAAGAAGACCTACGAAGCCTTCATCAAACGTCTCAGACAATATTATCAAATAGTTATCACGACTGAACTTCCCATTAAGAATAATTGAAATAGTCGACTACGCCGTAAGTTTACAGGTCGCCAGAGCAATGCGGCTATTATTTGATTTACCCTCGCGACCGATGTACACACCTAAATACTTCAGGTAAGTATTAGCCCATTGGATGTTCAGTGGATTATCTGTACGATCGCTCTACCGTCCATACCACAAGCCTTGACTCTTAGTAAGGTTGATTTTAGCGCCCGCTATAGAAAATAGAAAGGTCATACGCATATGCCAACATAAGAGGCGTCACATTGTTATATGGTAGATGTACTGAATATTGTCCGAGCATTCGACGAAGATTCGCAAGTACCGGCCCCAACGAGATATCATGAAGCAAACCTGACAATGGACAGCCTAGTCTAATACCCCGATGAATCGAGACTTGAGCCATAACTTGTCCTGGATGGTTAACGAAAACAGATGAATCTCTATACAGTTTCCCGACGATATCGAACCACCTGGCCGGAAACCCAAATGCCTCGAGAGCAGTCAGGAGATACTAGTGCGAGATGCTAGCAAAAGCGTTTTGTTGCTCTATTGAAATCATGGCCTTTTGTGTACGTGTCTGTTCATGGTAGGCAAACAAATGTTTGACTACGGGATGTTGTCGTAGATACTACGTCCAAGAACACAATAGGACTGTTCCCGGTGTATTACCGAACCAATCACTGAGCGGAGTATCGCCTCTAACGCCTTGCAGACGATATTGTAGTCCACATTGGTTAGGGTTACTGGCCTCTAGCTCCCCATCCTCTACAAATCTCCATTCTTTCGAATCAACTAGAACGAAAGTCTAAATGTGTCTCAACTGCCGAATTGCCGTCAGTCAGCGTGATTGGCTGCGCGGCATAAACTCCAAGCTGTGGTTGTAAGTTTGTGTTGCCAAGCGTTGCTTTATTCTGTTAAATTAAAGAATCAACTCCGGCTGCGTTGGGAGAAGAGCTGTCGTCCGCGATACCTCGGCTGACAAGCTAGATGCTCGATACCCACTTCGATTGAAATTCGTTTCGATAAAAGATCGAATTTGGAGCTTTCCAACATCCCACCATTGACTAAGGAAAGTCAGCTTTCCCCTCTTGCCAAGCGTACCAGAATTCAATGAACTCATTGAAGAACTGCTCGCAATTCAACAAATAGTTGTCGAATATCCAGTATGCAGTTCTTCTTTCAGCTAGCGTGCTGGTTGCCACTACAAGAAGATGGTCGCTAACGGAACATACTTCATCATTGACACCAAGAAATGTTCTAGTATTCCAGGTGAGACTTCCATGGTTATTTCGCGCGACCCTCCTGTATGATCTAGTCGTATGATGCATCCAACGATAGCTATCCACGAGCCTGAAAACAGGCACAGAATTCCTCAATCGAGTAGCATTGACGGAGTTGTACTCAAGTCCGGAATGCAGATCCATTGAGGGATTCAGAGTGCTGTTGAAATCACTTCCGAGGATAGTTGCGTCACCAGGCAGGATTGAACACTATTAATAACTGGTCTGGTAATGTCCTGGTCTTGATGAACGTATACTACCTTGATATATTTGTATTGAACGAAAAACTCCAACGAAGGTGCGAAGCCTGGGAGGATATCTGTATAGAAAGGAGACCACAGTAAACATTTTTTTGGTTACAATGATTGCAACCCCTGAGCTTCGCCGAGGGGCAGGTGTGGCAAACATTGCATAGCCAATGTGCAGGTATGCATATCGCTCAAGTTGTGTATAAGGGTCTTGAGTGAAATTCGTCTCCTGGAGAAGTGTAATATCTATTTCGAATACTTTGACATTGCAACGGAGTTTCGGTGGGACGGCTGCGGATAGCTCGTCGGACCAGGGTTTCTTAAAAATGAAACTCCTTCAGTTACAATATAAATAAAATATTTCTTTATTTGGAAAAAATAGCCTACCAGTTACACAGCTAACTTAATCTAGTTCTATTTGTCACCTATACTAGAGACTATGTAGTGGTAAGGGGAACTTCACACGGCTTACCACTACTAGAATAATTCTGGACGTAATACTAAAGAACCTAGTTCTTACAAATTCAATATATATATATCCTAGATCTATGTATCCTATACTGAAACTAGATAGTGGTAAGGGGAACCTCACACGGCTTACCACTATGCTAATAATTCTGAATTCAACACTATAATAACCTGAGAGGGAGACGGTGACGTATCAAGAGAATATTTGATGAGGACAGATGGTACGGGGAATAATCACACGGCGTACCAATTAAGTGTTAAGGCAGGATGGTCCACGCTAACCTTAACACAACGGATGAGGATGACGACGGATGGTATGGGGAAAATCACACGACGTTCCAAGGAAGTGTTAAGGCGGGATGGTTCACGCTAACCTTAACACAACGGATGAGGACGGATGGTACGGGGAAAAATCACACGACGTATCAAGGAAATGTTAAGGCTGGATGGTTCACGCTAACCTTAACACAACGGATGAGGACTGATGGTACGGGGAAAAATCACACAACGTACCAAGGAAATGTTAAGGCGGGATGGTTCACGCTAACCTTAACACAACGGATGTGGACGGATGTTTAAGAAAATCCACGGGGATTATTCACACGGCGTGCAAGGGTTTACTAGTGTGGGAATTTCGTCGAGCTCGCTGACCATACTGATTTCTGTGGGCGAATGGCGCGCTTTATATAGCCGTGGGTCAGAGCTTCTCAGTGGCTGAGTGCATGATGCTTCTACTGGCGTAAGTATAAAAGAGCTTGCAAGCTCTGTGAAAAGCTTTTCTTGTGCTTGACTAGTACATGTGCTGGCGCGCTGATCATGCAGCCTGTGACTATGGCAGCTTGTTGGCATGTCCCAGTGGCGTGGTTACATGAACTTAAGTTCAAGTTTTAATTAAATAACACAGTGGCGGGAAAAAATAATTTAATTCGGTTTCGAATTTGTGACTTCGTTACAACATGTTCAATAGTACTGTGTAGTCTTGTATCAGCACTGAAACTGCCGGTATTAAGAGACGCTACGTTACACATTTAAAGAGATAAGAAGCTCAAACGATGATGGTATGACATCTACTGACGAGGAGAATCGGTCAAGCGATGCTTCTTAATCAGCTCTCCCACCTTCCTATGGAGTCGTTCTAAGCGAGCTACATCGTTGTACTTCCTCTTCTTCTTGGACTGTTGTAGCAGTTGAAGCTGAGGAAGTAACAACTCTGGGCTCTCCAGCTCCTTTACAAGAATACTCCAGATTTTATTTGAATTCTTCTTGTACTGGAGCTGGGCAAGAATTTCGCAGATCTTCTCCCTGGGAACGGTTTCCATTCCCTTCGAGACCTAAAATTGGCTACCAGCCGAAATGGTGGTACCACACGACTCGTAGCCCCTGAAGCTCGAGTGACCAGTCTCATCAAACCGGGTCATATCACAGTCCGAAAGCTATTCGAGAGATGCTTCCACCTCTATCACAACAACTTTCGAACCGTAAGCTCCACTATCGTCCTCCCCCGAGTAGGGTCATTATGGAGCGACCGGTTTTGCTGGGTCTAGTGGAGGCAGCATATCCAGTTGCACCTTCGTCTTCCTCCCCGTCCTCCTATTTTGCCCTACTTGGCTACTCTACTCCTCGTCGGAAGTAGCCGTGTTTTCACGTGCAGACGTCGCCCCGTTTATGGCCGTAATTTTTTTTGCCTCTAAGACAACTTCAGGCACTTTAACTATCGCCGCTCCAAAATAGATGGTTGAGTGCCGGCCGAACATTCACTCTCCAGAGCTACTACTGTGGTGGTGGTTTCCTTCGAGGGTACCCTCGGTTCACCCTTCCTCCTGCTTCTCTTGGGGCAGTCAGCAATAAAATGCCCTACCAAATGGCAAGCATGGCATTTTGCTTCAGTGCTCACGTCTATCCAGTTCCTCGATCCGGATATGCTTAGGTAAAAGCCTTTTGGTAGCGTACACCCCTTATTTAGAGTAACGGACGCTTCCCGGCTGGTACCGAAAATACCCCGCCCGCGACCCTCGTCAACAATTTTAATTGGCATGGCGCAAACGCTGCCATGAACCCTTCCAAATCTCCTTGAAAAATTTAGGAGGTCTTCGTGACTGGCTCGCATTGGGACCCGTGAAAACACGACATTCGTGGGCTTTTCCCTGGGTGGGAACGGCACAAGGTGTCCGACTAAATCCTTCAAGCCCTTACCAACAAAATTAGCCTGTGCTCTTTTCTGTCTTCCCATAATTTTATTCCTTTCGATTCCTAACAAACTAGGTATGTCATCCAATCTTCTATTTAAAGGATTGGTATGTTTAGATACCTCATTTCGTATTTCATTGCATTCTAATTTGTAGTTATTACATATTTCCCCTAATCCTTGGGATTCCTTAACTATACTATCTATGTATACTTACTTCTATTTCATTGATATCTATACTGTTAATTATAGAAATGTAAAATTTGATACGCCTTATTTTTCCCAATTGTTTGAAGTATAACCCAATTGAAGTTACTTCCTGAACCTTGATGGCATCACTTATTGTTAGAGTGATCAACCTGAAAATGTTTGATTTTACTTTCGTTATATTTAATAGATTGATTGTTTCTTCTAACTATAATAGAGTCCTCCAAAACTTTGGCTATTCGAAATGGACCTGAATATTTTTCGCTAAATTTATCTCTTCGGTCATTTTCAACGAGGATGAGATCTTTAACCCTAAATTCCTTGATCTTAGAGCCCAATGTTTTATCATATCTCTCTTTAGCCTTATTTTTTGCATTAAGTAAATTTCTTTTAGCCTCACTTTCCATACGAATTAATTTCAGTTGCAATTCCTGAATACAGTTGACCGTACTCTGTGGATAAGCACTGCTGGTTTTGCTGTTTTCTTTTATTAGCGGGAGAGCTCTAGATATCGGCATGACGTCACCATGGTTTTGCTGCACCTAAATAAGTTTTCTTAGCAGGGAAGTTGTAGATATCAGCATTATTCGAATTTCACAACATGACATCACCATGAACAGATTCTAGACGATGTCCGTGAGGGTTCTGGGGTATGTGTATTGAAAAGTCTTATGTTTTATAAACATTTGTTTTTATTTCCAATAAAATTTCTTATTATAAAAGTATTTCTTATAGCACATTGTCCAATATGAACTTGGCAAGATGGCGCATTTGTTTTAATCTCTATTAGTTTTCCACAGTTGTATTCATCTTCGACTTTAATAATGATTTCACCCTCTCCAACTATCTTCTGCATCCAACGAACTTTTTCAGCTCCCTTTACATATATGGTTTTGTTTCGAAGCAGAGGTTCAACTATAGTGTACAGCTTGTGATACGGTATGTAGCCATCAACCTAGCGGAATTCATGAAAATTGTGTTGAAGCCATTTTACTTGTCTCTTTTTTGCTGAAGTCAAATCTTTGTATCTGAACGGTGGTTGAAATATAAAGTGCTGCATCTGGTTTTCATTGTTTAAAATTGCCAGTTCTTTAGTGATAAATTCATTGAGGTTTGTTTTGAATCCTTGGATGTCTACGATGACAGTCATCTTCTTAATTTAACTTTCTAACTTCACTTGTCAGCGGACTGTATTCCACTATTCGATCGATGTCTTGAATTCTAGCCTTATGCCAACAGGTCCAGCTTTATTGTTTCTATGAGCAATCAATGACAGCGATCGGAGCATCAGTTTTGAACTTCTCCCATGTGAGGAACGGCTGAGACTGATGACCATAGTTTGATTGTGTAAACTTTATATACATCTCATACAGCAATGCACATCTAATCAAATCAAATTTCAAATTCAAATCATCATAGGGATATGATTCTGAGTTCAAATGAACTGTAACATCGGTGAGTTTGCAGTGATCAAACTTGCTTGTATCCTTGGTTTTATCGTTCTTTCGATCCGTTTGTAATGCTAAGATGATAAATCGAGGTTTCTACAGTTGAGTGGAAGTCGTAACTGACCAGGTTTGATGCGTGGATTCCGGTAGTACTGGATACTCATATATGTCCCAGCTGCGGAATGGTATTTGTATCGGGCGACCTTTCCCGATAATTTTAAATAGTTGCAAGTTTTCATCATCGGATACTGTAACATGCGGGATGCTCCATTGAAGTTTGGTAGTTTCAATTTTCACCACATCAGTGGGTGATATAACGGCATTATCGTCTGTCCTGCTCCGGGTCAATATGAGTTCATGTTTGGAATTTATCAGAATTTTCTTGTAATCTTCAGTGAATCCCAATAAATATTTCAGAGGTACACAATAGTTAAACAGTCCATTGGGTGGTATTGAGTAGTGTAGTAGTAGTAGTTGAGTAGTATCCTGCTTACATTTGCATTTAGCGATACGTAGTTTTTAATGTTGTCGCAATCCCAAGAGTTCTTGTACGATCGATTTCCACTGCATTTACTTCATAGCGTATTTCCTCAAAAAGAAATGGTAGAGCGTTGTAAGCTAATTTTGCAGTTGCTGAAACGGTTCCATCCAGCTTTGTTAGCGACCCCTCAAAGTAAAGAAAACTCCTGCTGGGTAGAAGATTCAAGTCCTGATGTTGTGCAGAGATACGGATTTTGTTTTTAAATGATGTTAGAAATGGTGAATAGGAGTGATGTTCAAATTTAGTAACACTGTTATCAAAGCGAGCGTCTGGTGCAATATCTAGTATTCCTTTATTCATTGTTTCAGCGTTAAGCCTATCGATTGTAAATATGCTGTATTTGCAGGTGTTAATGTACGTCTTGACCGCTTCAAGGTTGTCCGCTGACTAATGATCTTGTCTGCTCCGAACTCGTATTTATTATTATTGTATATCAACATGCTGTGGCTTCAACTGTAACCTGATGGTTATAGTCTCTCCTCTGAGGTTGATTAAGTCACCGTCTTGGTCAAGGAGCTTCAATGTTAGAGAACTTATCCGTTTGGTGTTCACAGGAAAATTGATTACATTTTTGGGTACCTCCACTATTTTATACCCAGGCCCCACGTTCGGTGAAAACTCGTGGAGAGTGTGTACTTGTGTGTTGTTGAAGAATGATCCTGATATAATATTACATTCGATGCGTATAGTATTTACTTTAATGATGTTGACTGGCAACTCTGATGTATGCACTATATTAGCAGATAAGTTTCTTTTACTGAATCCAAGCAGAGAAGCTATGGATCTCTGTTTTTCAAAATGTATATCTTCAGTTGCCTTAACTTCACTTTTCAATGTATTATTGTTAGCCTTTATCGCAACTTTTATCCTTTTCCCTTCTTTATCCAAGTATCCTTGCACATATTTTGCTATATCATCAATCTCATAGGATCCAACAGGTATCCCAACAACCTCATTCCCTACATGGACCAGAGTATTGCTCACATCAATATTTGGTATAGAGTTGTATGTTTGAAAATCAATTAATCCACAAACATAATCCGTTGCTAGCTCCAGCGGAGGAAAGTACTCAGTAGTGAGTACAGATGAATTTCCCGTGAGAGTAAGTGTTAATGACATGGCGGTTGATAATGAACTGTCACAATTTCAATATAGATACATTTATTTATAGATAATAATTAATGGCTATAACAATTATATAAAAACTCTAAACATAAGTGACCGCAAATTACTGCAACATAGTTCTGATAAGAACTGTAGTTGTACGTAATATTACTACCCAAGTAGTTTATGAGCTCCCGTGGTGGTTGGAGATTGCCAAAGCTATCAAAGTATTCGATGTTATCACCTTTCTTGTAGTACGCTACCCAGTGTGTACCTGCTCCAGTTGAGATGTCCAAGTTAACAATACCGCTTTCTCGCTTCCATGGCTCTTTAGGAAGATTATCACGCATAAATACTCCTCTGAAGTGTGGCAAGTGTGTGGTATATTTGCGAAGATCCAACTCGTTTAGCGGTCGTTTGGGTACCGTCTTTAGTAGTTTTTTGGTTAAAGTTGTAAATAGAGGCCAAGTCATTTTCTATACGGCTTCAAGAACAGCCCGTTTCCATCTTTACCAACCGCTATAGTTTCCATTGCTTGGTTATGACGTTTGCTTTCTTCCAATTTTGCCTTTGCCGCACTGGTATCATTTACTGCTTTAGCTATGCCTGCTGCACCTCCCGATAGTGCTCCCAATGCTGAAAGCCCAGCAAACAACGGGATGAGGAACGGAAGTGCCCCGCCAACCTTTGGTACAGGTATCACTCGTGGAGTTTTAATTGATTTCTTCTTTCTTTTCACAATATTTTTAGCTGCACTAGAGCTATTTTTGTAGCTTCCATCAAGTCTTTTGGTTTTTTGATTTTTAAATCTTACGTGCATTTCATACTGCTTCTCGGAATGTGGGTTGGCGTTTATTTTTAGCCTTAAGACCCTTACCTAGCTTAATTTTAGCCTTCATTGCGTTTGTTATAAGCCAGGCGTTGGCACGTTCACTCAATTTGCATCCGTAGATTTTGCACGCTGCCAGGCTTTTTCAGCTAATATTTTATCAGCTATATGTCGATCATTTGTATCTTTATGTCACGAGTATGCTATATCGTGTTCCTTGCAGGTGTTGGGTTACCAATCCCTCGTGCTTCCTGATACTTTCAGAAAGATGCGATTGGCGAGAAGTGGTACGGATCAAAGAAAACACCCAGATGAGAAAACTCTAGAATGTTTTTTGAGATTCGTGTTTTCTTGCTGTGTCCTGAAATGAAGTTTTCTTTGGTCGAGGAGAAAGCAAACTCAATTTTATGTTAGTTTAACATAATTTCTACTTTATTTATATGATTGATTATGTTAAGGTTATCACTATTCTTTTCTTTTTTCAACTTAACACAATTTTCTATTTTATTTATTTGAACGTTTTCGTTAAGGTTAACACTATTCTTTTCTTTGTTCAACTTAACACAATTTTCTATTTTATTTATTCGAACGTTTTCGTTAAGGTTAACCCTATTCTTTTCTTTTTTTCAAATTAACACAATTTTCTATTTTAAAAGAAAAATAGCACAATTTCCACTTTCGGTTTAGAACAAAATGATTTAATTTTTTCGTTTCTCCTTACTTTCCGCTCAGACTCAAAAATCGAACTCCTCGAGGATCGGGCTTGATGGTCCCAGGTACCCACAATCACTTTCAAAAGCTTTTTTATCTTTTTATACTTTTCTCACGACGTTGGAAAAACGTACGTGAGAAAATGCAAAAGTTCTTTGATGCGAGCTGTATGCATCAATGCAAAACGGTAATCCGATATGCACTTGTGCGCCCGTCTTGAAATATTAATTTTAAGAGGGCGCGAATAATTTTGATAATTGTATGTATGTATGTACAAACAATTAGATTGGAGGAAGTTTTTAATGTACGTATGTACATAGCACATACGGAAAAAAAGTAAGAAGACACTGTATGTAGGTAAGTGTGCATACCGTGTGAGTGGAATGTGTGTCTGATAACAAAATGCAATTTATGCTAAATTGCATTTTGTTATAATGTGGGAATGCATTTCTAAATGCATTTTGAATTTTTATATGAAATTTTGAATGAAATTTAAATTAAAATGTTTTTTTCAGGGTCAATTAATGGTACATCAATATATCGTATTGGACGATATATTAATGTATCGGTATTATGGTTGTGATTCGGGGCAAAGGTACCTGAGTCACAACACAGGCTGCATCCAGTGGATTAATGCCTGGATCTCCTCTCGCCAATCTTTGTTGTAACTTTGTTCCTGGTCCACAGTACTGGTATCCCGGTAGATGTAATTCTACAGGTAATTTGTTGATGATTGAATTTAATAGTCCTCTGCCCCCTTTCAAAGATTTTCTTGAGCGTTTCGATCTGTGATCCGGCATCTTATAAGGTTCCGATGATACTGTTGAAATGTAATATAAACAGGTGTACTTATAGGAATCCCGTTAGTCTTCAATAGTATAAGGAGCATCATTGTTGGACCATCGAATTGTGGAAAAAGTAATGTTATGATAAGTTTGCTGGAATATCCCAATGATCTGACATATGAAAAGATTTACATATATTCAAAAGATTTACATCAACCAAAGTATGAATACTTGAAGCGAGTGATGACTCCCATATCAGGATTGGGGTATTATACATTCTCAAGGAACTGCGATATTCTAGCACCAGCGGAAGCCAAATCACTTTCATTCAGTGTTTATTTTCGAGGATGTAGCATGTGAAAAGCAAGATAATGTGCGATCCTATTTTTGCATGGGTCGCCACGAAGATATAGACAGCTTCTATCTCTGTCAAACATATTCGCATATACTAAAGCACTTAATACGTGACAGTGCTAATTTAATAATCTTATTCAAGCAAGATGACTTGAATTTGAAACATATCTATAATGATCATGTGAATACACAAATGAAGTTTGATAAATTTCGAAGAGACTGTGCTGAGTGTTGGAAGGATGAATATGGTTTCTTCATGATTGATAAGGATAGCTCATTAAACAAGGGGCGCTACCGTAAAGGATTTGAGACCTTCATTGTAATATAAAAGGATGAAACTTGCGAAATATTTATATGTCGAAGTTGTAACTCAGCCGAAAGCACACCGAATCCTGTGGACCTGCTGAGTAAATTAAAGCTGTTCACCTGTTATAAGACTTGTTTGAAAAGCTGTTAATCTGTTATCAGATCTGTTTAGAAAGCTGTTATCAGAGCTGCTTGGAAAGCTCTTAAGCTGTTATCAGAGCTGTTTTAAAAGCTGTTAAGCTGTTATCAGAGCTGTTTGAAAAGCTGTTTTAAAAGCTGTTATCAGAGCTGTTTGAAAAGCTGTTAAGCTGTTATCAGAGCTGTTTGGAAAGCTGTTTACCTGTTATCAGCGCTGTTTGAAAAGCCGTTATTCAGTTAATATCGAAGATGAATGAAAATCTATTAAAAGAAATCATCAAGACAAGGAATGCAGTGCGAAGGAAATTTAAAGCTCTAAAGACGGGAAGGATTGAAGCAGAAGCTATGATGACAACGCGTGGAGAATCGGTAATTCAACGTTTGATGTTGATGATGTAGGATATCAATGGGAAGAGCTATAAAACAACTTTGGGGTTAAGTGAGCTGCTACTTATGAAAGATCCTGTAAAAAGTCTATATACTAAAGAGGATTTAACGAATTATGGATGTATTTTGAGAGATACCACTGCATATAAACGTGACTATGCTGAAGATGGACAAATAAAAGGTACTAGAGCGGCTAAGTATAAAGCTATAATCAGTAAACTTATACAGGATAAAGGCATGGGACTAATGCGTCTGGCTAAAGAAAACATTGATCACATTTACTGGGATGATCCAAATGAATTACCTGATAGACTGCGCCTCCTAATGGCATCAAAGCAGGCTAGAAACACCAGTCACAAGAATGAAATTGTATCTATCCTGGAGGAGTTACGAGAAGCAGATATTATAGTTTAAATACTACTCCATTACCATATTTCTTCACAATCTACAGATGAGCATTGACAAGTTTGGACGCTTCTCTAAGCGAAGATATCTTGCGAAAGCAGGTGAGCGTGGGCCAACAGGAGTTCAGGGGCCAACCGGTAAACAAGGAACTCAAGGACCAGATGGTAAACAAGGAGCTCAGGGTCCAGCTGGTGAACAAGGAGAGCGGGGTATTGGATTTAATTTAACGACAAACGGTGACTACTATCTAAACGCGCAGTGTATAACACGACTTGGTGAGCCCCTTGCAAATGATGATGCTACTACCAAGACTATGTTGACAAGAAAATTAAAATAAGTGTTGAAGAAATAAAAAAAACTATATATAAACGCTATATATCAATGATGAAATCGCGAAGATTGAAAACTATTTGTTTACTTCAGTAATAAATAAGAAAGACTTGACACCTAAAGATGGTGTATATGAGAAAAAACTCTTGAGAAATCTGTTTCATTTATTATTACGATGAGTAAGCGACATGTGGTAAATGAGCTTCAGAAACCAGCGAGAAAAAATTTTAAACGACGTCGTGTGATTATCAAAGGACTAGATGACTTGTGGCAGGCAGATTTGGTTGAAATGGATCCCTACAAGTATGTGAACAAGGGTTACCGCTATCTGCTGACAGTCATTGATACCTTCTCCGAATACTCATGGGCTATTCCAATTAAAATAAAAACTGGTGTAGAAGTAAGAGATGCCATGCAGTCTATATTAAGCGAGGGACGGATACCTAAAAACCTGCAGACTGTTGATGGAAAGGAATTCTACAACAGCCTCTATAAAAATCTAATGCTGAAGCATGCAATTAATCATTACTCTACGTACAGTTTCCTCAAAGCATCAATAGTGGAACAATTTAACCGAACTCTGAAGGATATGATGTGGAAGGAATTCAGCTTTAATGGAACTTATCAGTGGATTGATATGGTAAAGAAACTGCTCACTGAGTACAACTCAAGAATACATCGAACTACAAAAATGAGGCCACGTGATATCAGCACTTCCAATGAGAAACAACTTCTTTCAACTGTATACAATCATATAAAGATTGTTGTTCCTGCAAAGTATAAAGTTGGAGATTTTGCATGCATCAGCAAATACTAGCATATATTTGAGAAAGGCTATACACCAAACTGGAGAGCTGAGATTTTTAAAATTATTAAAGTTCAAAACACAAACCCCATCACATATCGGCTGGAAGATTATCAAGGAAATCCAATCACAGGAAGCTTTTATGAATTAGAGCTGCTGAAAGTTAAACACCCAAACCTATATCTCGTAGAGTAAACCTTAATGAAGAGTGGAGATAAAGCTTACGTTAAATGGCTCGGATTTTCATCAGAACACAATTCTTGGATTAATAACAAAAATGTTTTATAATATCTTGAAGAAACATTTAACAATTTAAAATAATTATAATACTTTATACATGTCGTTATAATGCAAATTATTTTAATAAATAAAACTAAAACTATAATACATTTATTATTTACACTAGACTTAGATACTGTCTGCGGTTACCACTTGTTGATCTGATGAAATGGTGTAATGCGCCCATGGTAGAGTATCCGTCGTTCCGCTCATAATATGTCGCTTATTATCATAAGGACTCAATGCGATTTTCTCTAGACTGACAGTGTACACGCTATGGTTATGGGATCGTATGGAGCTCTGATTGGCAGTTAATATTCGCTTGTTATTTAAGCATTCGACGTAGTCTTCGAAATTGATATGCTTCTGGACTACAGTAGCCTTTACTCCTTTTGCTTTGTTTACAGTTTTACCGTCGTTTATTCGCAGACTGTACATTTTCGAGCGCAAGCCAACAAATTCGCTCATGATTTTCCCATTCAGGTCATCCTTCATTAGACCAGGAATCTTTTTATTCATGAGCGGTAAATCGAACTGGTTATCTTCTGGGTAATCACTTGTATCAAATTTATTTATACTTTCAGCCATGAACTCATACGCATTTTTCTCTTCAAGTTCATATATTATAGAATCTGTATCTGTATACATGACTTTACATTTATCTCCAAATTCACGCTGCATAAAACTGTAATGGAAATCGTAGAGGCATATCTTTGAAATTTCCATAACTGCCATCCCAATATAGAGAGGCTTATTGAATAAGATTTTGATTCGCCTTAATTCCACAGCAACTAAATTCTCATCAAATATCGTAGCACTGTGGAAGTTGGGTGCCGCAATCCGTGCCTTTGCACCATAGAGACCTTCCCACTTTACGCAAAGCTTGATATCGCTATACTTGCGCACATTTTCCACGGTCTGAACAAAAGCTGCATTATCCATCTTTTTATAGCGGTCCTTCTCATGATCGATTGTAGCCTGCATCCGTTTGGTAGTATCTAAGTCAATATATGGTTTAAGCCAAGCTGATTGGTCGAATTGAAGAACCCGGATGAGTCCATGTGATAAGCATAGCTTCAAGTTTGGGTAGTGTATAACATATTTAATTTGTGGATGTAATGTCAGAAGCTTTTCCAATTTTGCTCCAGGTGGTGCTGCATGCTCAGAGCAAAACGGTAGGTCCTTATGCTTATCATGTAGAGGTTGAGGATAATCCAAGTCGACTTCGAATATGTATCCAGTTGAAGAATCATCAGGAATTTCTGAAACGTCAATATTGGGAGCATCAACCCATTTGAATTCTCCGGTTGGTAAATGCTGTGACATGGCCCATCCATAAAGGTTATTTACATCATAATACATCAAGTATTTTTCTTTCTCCTCAGGCTTAAAATCATCCATATATTTATTATTGGCTTTACTATGTCTGTTCGAACATAGACTTATACCACCTCGAACGCCTCTTTCTATGAATAGCAGTATATGCACGTCGGTTATCAGCTCTAATTTCACATTAGTGTATTTTAGCATAGCATCCCATGTTAGGCCTGGCATGGTGTAATAATGTGCTGGATCTAAATTGTATGTCTTCATGCACACTTCTCGAAAGTTCTAAAACACATCGGCCAGTAGGAGAACATCAGTCTTAAGGTATAGATCTGAATATTCACCAAGTGTTTGTATTTCAAAATTGTGCCAGACCTCTTCAGCATGATTGTAGTCCTCAGGAGATATAGCACTGTCAGTCAGTTTATTGTAGAACGCTTCCTGTATTGGCAAGTTCCGGAAATCCAATTTATCCCAGTCATCAATAAAATCATATGGGAAGACACCCTAGCATGTAAGGAGTTTGATAGTGTCATTATCTAATCCCTGCCATACTGATCTTGTACTGTTTAATTTATCCATCGGCAGCAATGATGATAGCTTTTCTAAAGATTCAGCCATAAAACGGGAGGAATCGATGCATCTGAATTTTATGTAGCTGCTGTCTATGTGCTTGGCGAACGAGATATATCTTTCCTTGTTTATTGGCAAGAGATCAACTTTTCCTGGGAAAGATGTAGCTATATCATTAATAATGAAGTGAGCATCATATCCGGTTAAATTGCGAAAAATGACTGGAACTATGGAGCAATCTTGCTACATCAGATTGCATGCATTGTGCGCTGGCCCTCGGTATTTTCCTGTTAAAATAATTTATGAAAAAATGAATTGAATTATGATTCTCAGTATTTACCTGTTATGTGGCAATGGTCCCGGAATCGTTCCTCATCGGCTGCGAACATTTTTTCACATATATGGCAGCACGTATTTTCCATATGTGAACGCCGTTCCTCTTTAGTCAGGGGTTGCATTGGCCTGATGTTCAGCTTCTACTGTCCAGCTATGGATACAATCTTTTGCAATTCTAATGCAAACCACTTTTGACAGTCCTTGCCTCGATATGCTCTGTAATATGAGAGCTTAGCATCATGTTTACAGTGGAAATAGAATCCTATGCTATGAACTTCATGTTCCTGGATTCCCTGTGTATTTTGATCGTTTCCCTGAATCGGCTTCAATATTGACTCAAGATATGCATACACAAAAAACGGGACTGGATTCTTATGGTTATAATTCATATATTACATCCATTTCTTTTCCTCTGAGGGAAACATAATCCTGCAATCATTTTGATTCTCGCATTCGGGAGTGTGTGATGCTAATTTTTCTTCAGAGTAAAAGTAGAGCAAATATCTGTCGCATATATACACTCTATTGTTATGTTTCGAAGTTTGTTTCGATACAAGGCGCGAAACATCTATAATCCAACAGAAATGATATCTGCTGGCATCATCATCGACATCATTCCTGATAATAGTTATCTTGAATCATTAACTGATTTACATGTCGCTCCATCCTGTGTTTCGTTAGTCTAACGGAACTGTGGTGAAGAAACGCTCTTTCTCTAGGATGAATAGGTTTACTGATAAATCATTCTGGTTTTCAAATTGTATAATTTGCTTAAGAGTCAGGAGAACTGTTAATCCAGTAAAAATTTAGCACAGTAGAATAATGTGGATGTGATGAGGTCCTATTGGTGTTAATATTTACAGGATATAGCGCAGAGATTACGGCCCACGCGAAGCATGCTTCATTATTATTTTGTACATTGATTCAAGCTTTCTTTGATGAAATATCCTTCGGCAGAGGTATATAAAATGATCCCCGAATCGGTTCAAACTTGTTGAGATGCACCGCTAAATGTATTACAGAATTCAGAGCCCAACCACCATCTTTCTCTAGAAACTCTTCTAGTTGAATGAGTCTTGGGTCGTATATATTTAATTTATACCACTCACACTGATTGGGGCAGTTCTTGCTTGGAAGTACTTAATGTCTTTAATAACTTCATTATCACCAGTTTCTTTAATAAACTCACCGCAAAACGTTGTAGCAACTTTAATATGATATTGTTGTTTTAATGTATTCTTAGTGCGGCGAGCAAGTAATTTGGAGGCATCTTGCATAAACAACTTAGGATCTAGGTGGCTTATATTCACGATAACACCTGCCCTAATTCTACCTACGAATGCTGTTTTTATTTCTTCACACTTCACAAAATCACTTCTTATTACTCGTTGATTAATTCCTCCACCTGGATGGGGAGCTTTGATTAACACTCTCAACGATTTAATTTGATCAATACAGCTGTTCAAATGTCGTTTTCTAGCATTCTTATTACACTTTCGAAATGCTGCTTGATATTTACGAATGTTTCTGTTACACTCTTTAACAATATTGTTTTTATTCACAAAATTTGCATCACTTAAACACTTCAGTACATCTTCTCGCAATTTCTTAATTAATGAAAAATTTTCATTTACTACTGTGATAGACATTTTTAATTTTTTTTTTCGGCACTAACACTTAGAATCACTTAGATTGACTGGTGCTCCCCAAGAGTTTGCTTGCGCTTTTATAGCAACGGTTTGTAAACATGAATGATCCTGCTGCTACAATAATCATTGCACAGTATGAATTCCAACGAATTTGCTTACAGGCTTAGATGATACCGAATTACACGATAAGAAAATCACTCAAATTAATTTGATTTCTTTATTCTGCTGGTCGAATTTGCAAATAAGATTGTTTACATGAATGCACACATGAAAATGTGAAAATTTGTTTATATTCCAATGAAACGTTTCGATCCGCAAAATTCTTGGAACTATAAAATTTTTGGCTGCCTACAGGAAGTGTGGTATCAAATTACTTTAAAAGAGTAAACATGAATCATTTGCTGATATTGCTTAAATTTGTTTACAACAGGATGTGAAAAATTGTTTACGAAATCCAATGAAACGTTTCGATCAGTAAAATTCTAAGATTTGGGTTGCTTACAGGAATTGTGGTATCAAATTACATTAATCATTCAGCTTAATATGCTGATATTGCAAATTTTCTTTAAAGCAGGATTGTTATATTTCTTTCGACAGTGCTTGATAATTAATTGTTTCTTCCACTTTTAAGAACTCGTGTTATATTAAACAATACACAAGGGTTTATAACGATGGGCTTATGATTTATTGAAATCCGTTATATTTTTATGCTTTATATTTATTTATTTTTGTAAATTTACTTACGTAAATATTTATAGTTAATCCTATTTCTACGTTTACATATTAAGTCTGTTCTGCATCACCATATATCCTATTTTCCGTCACTTCACTTTTGCTAATAACTCCAACAGGCTAACTAATTACATTCCAATTTCCTACGATTAAGATCTACTTAAGAAAACGCTTTTCATAACTTTTCTTAATCTGCTCACATTTAAACCATTGCACTATGTACGGTACTTTCTTTTCTATTCATTGGAAACCCCAACTTGTTAATTAGTTGTCAAAACTTAATTTCGTTCTAATTTCCTACGTTTTAGATTTTTCTTTTCATTGCCCGCGGACCCGTTCGACCACCAGACCAACACCTCAACTCTTATTTATAAAACTCAACTCGCTTTTTAATTTTTTGCCGAACCGCCGTATTTTAAGTCAAAAATCCAACTCAACTCTGGATCACATTCATCGTGATCAAGAGCCGTTATTCAGGATCGAAAATGCTAAATTGCATTTTCTTATCCTGAGAAAATTTTACTCTTTCAATTCTGGACTTGTTCAAACATGTCCAGAATTATTCGCGTTTGCCAAATGGATTCAAAAATGGAATCTTACACTTTTAAAAACATCAGCCACCGTCCCGTCGTTTGAAAATCGCGACGCGCATATACATACAATGCATTTGTGCGGCGCGCATTTCTTATTACGAAAGCTTCTATCGTAATATGTATGTACGTATGCACATACATATTGAATTTTTCGCGGCAAATCGTACTGAAGGTACGATTTGCTTTTTGATTTATTTTTTAATTAAATTGTTGAAATGACAAATTTTGCTGAAGGCAAAATTTGTCGTGAAAATTTTTAAGTAAAACGACTTGGGTTGTAAACTGAAACTTTTGTTTTTCCCAAGTCGTTTTATGGGAAAAATTTTATGAGTTGCTTGGAATGTGAAGAAAATTGCTGATGTAATTTTCTTCACCCTTTTGAGAAGATAAACTAATCATGTTTTATGTATGTTTAGTTTATCGAATTTTATAATTTATGATTTTATATGCCCAATTTTAGGTTTTTAGGTACAAGATTTTGTATATTTACCCATTTGTACATATATGTACATAAGGTACATATATGTGCCTAAGATTTCATATATATATAACATTCCTTCCCCCCGCTAAAAAGTGAATTATTCTTTGAAGAGGAATAATTCTCGAAAAAACTGTGTGGGTGTATAATCTGTATGGGGTGTTTTATAAGTTGAGATTAATTTGATATCTGCCTCAAAAAAAAATAAAAATCTTGGTGCACGTAGAGTTGGTATGGGATATTGGAATAGATCTTGTACCGGCTTGGAGAAGAGAGAAAAAAAATGTGTGAGGTTTGTGTACTTGTAGCTGCCTACATACATAATGCACAAACTGCAATTCGTGTCGTTTGATTAAGAAAAACTAAGATTGTGTGTTCTGAAAGGAGATGAGTAAATAAGAAATAAAAAGAAATATTTTTGCTGCCGAAATGGCGTGGGATTCACCAAGATAAGTGGCCTACACACATAATTTTTGTTAACGTTAGGGGTTTTGCCCTTTATATGAGGCGGTTTTTCAGATTATCTTGACAGTTTTGTTAACAATGGAATTCTGTGAGGTAATCTCTCCACGTGCGCCGTATACCAGCCCCGTACCCAATTGCATGAGGTTACTGGCTGCGGAGGGATGGTCGTCCAGACGTGTGCATCTGGGGTGCTCCGGCCGAGGCGGACACTTTTCATCGGGTGGAGCTATGCCTGTGGCCCCATGGTGGGAGTTCCTGGGTGGCTATGGGTGAGTTTTTAGATTCCAATAATTAATTTTCTTGCAAATTTCTCTATTCTTCGTCTAGGAGCGACCCTGGCGCTATCCGGGGAGGTCGGATGGTGTGCCTGCCCTCGTTGCAGGATGCACCCCAACTACCTGGTGCACGATGTGATGACCTGGGTCGGTTCTTCCGGATCCGAATTGGATCTCCCGGGTGCAGCACCGAGTCTCGCCTCTGAGGAGACCTAGGATGTTTCGTCCGTTCTCGCCCAGGAGGACTGGGATCTGCCTGGATAGGGACCTAGTCATGCCCAGGAGGACTGGGATGCCGAGTGCGGACCGGCCTAAGAGTCGCCCAGCCCTAAATGTATGAAGGATACTTCATGTAAATTATTTCCAGATGTGATTCCAAAACAATTTTTTTTTATCTTTTCAGGTTCGTGGATGGTCCGGCGACATTTCCCAAGAGTCTGCGCTAAAATTTTTGAATTCTATATTTAAGAGTATTTGTTTTTTTTTTGCTTTTTTCTAAATTTTTGGTGATTTTAAATTTTGTTAATTTTCGGCTATTAATATAATATTTGTATTTTTTTTTTATTTTAATAAAGTTTTATACCCAATGCACTCTATTTATTTATTTTTTGTTGTTTTGGTTGTTTTTCAGGTTTTGCTTATATTTGGGTTGGCGAAAATGGTTCAAGGGGCTCTGGGCAGGGAGCTGAGTTTTCTCGTATGTCGATTTCTGTGTTGGCGGATTATAATTTGTTGTTAGACTTATCTTATACTGGAGTCTAAATGTTTACTTACTCTACGTTGCCTGATTATTTCTACGTTGTTTAATTATCCTACGTTATTGATTTATTCTAGGTTATGTATGAAATTCTAGGGAATTATATTTCCTTGCTACTCTATACTGGGGGTTTTTAAGATAGTACTGTCTATTTTTGGTGTTTATTCTTAATGTTGGTTAGCCGTATTAGTTTGTTTTTGCTATCCTAGTTAATGTCTTATTTGTTAACTTCTTATTCTATTTTTCTACTAATGTAAGTTGCTATCTCCTATTTATAACCTTAGTACATTACATTTCTATTTAGTCTAATTGTATGTATTTATGTCAATATCTTACTAGTTAGCTAATTTTTTCTATGTAATACTTAATGTTACTAAATATCATTTACTTATTACTTTTATTATTATAATTCTATGTAAATAAATTTCGGTTATATTTTTTATGTTTTAATTCTATTATCTTATACTTTCTTTCTTCTATTTATTCTCTTATTTTTTTGTTTATTTCATTTATTATTCCTACTTGGTTATGTCCTATTTGATGTTTTCAATATTATTCTTAAACAGATTTTACTCTTATATGCTATTAATCTTATGTGGTCGCCTTATCTCTTATTCTCTACTATAATTTTTACTTATTTACTGAAACCAGTGCATTGAAAGGATAGAGTGTTGTGTCAGTAACAAAAGAGAGATCTATTTGATTATACTGCTTGTATAGATGTCGATCTGTGGAGGCTTTGAGTACGTTTTAATTTTTCTTGGGGTGTTGCTTAAACCGGTTCCATAGGAACGTTTTCAGTTGTGGGCTGTTGTCTGCGATTAGCAATCCATGCCATGAATGCCGGGACGATATATTTTGCTAATGCCACCACAGATGCAATTAGCAAGAAGAGTCCGGTCATTGATAGGGATGTAATTGAGAGTATATGAGGAATCTTGCCCTTTGGTCCAAAGTGAATGTTGTTCACTTTGGTACGGATTCGTCTAGAGATTTTGTATCTAGGTGGATAAGTTGGTTTGTATCATCTCCTAGGAGTAATGGTGGTTGTTTCTCTAGGCTTTTAGGAGCGGATATCTGGGACATATATTCTGCCAATACTTCTTGCGTTTCGTTTGTGCCTGGGAAGTAGGTTGGTTGGAAAATTTTTAGCGGATGTAGGTTTTCTGCTTCGTAATACAGAGTGTGAGGCCCTATTTGCAAGGAACATGGGTCGTTGACTGTCATGACTCCTTGTCCTGCGAGAAGATGTGTGAGTAACTGTTGAGTACAAGTTATATGTACTATAGTAGTTTCGATTAAGGAGTACAGCCACGAATTTAGTCTATTGAGTCTAATTATTGTGTCTCTTGGGGGAATTTGAGCTCTGATGCTACACTGTAGGTGTTCGTCCAGTGGATTGAATAAAAGTTTAATAACACATTCGTCTGTTTTTGTAGCCTTGGTGGTAAGCTAAATACACCACTAGCTTACCAACCCACGTATCCTCATCGATTCCCTTTGAGATTTTTTTGAAAGATCTCAGGTTTTCTGGCTTCAGAAGAAGAAATTCCTGGGTCTGGATTTGACTTGCCACATGGGAAAATTCGATATCAGGTATTAAAGAGTGGTTTGAATCCACCCGTATGGGGAAACATCTAATCTGTTGGATTTTCATCTTGGGAATATTAAATATGGGACGTTTGATTCGGATAACTAATTTGTCCTGCAACAAATGTGTCTTAACATCTCCTGTTTGATACAGAACTGACAAATAGTCCTGGAACAGCAAACTCTTCTGGATTGGTTTCCGTGCGAGGAAATCGCAGAACCTCGTTGGGTCCCTCAACATTACAGTTTTTGGCTAGGAAATCATTGCCTAGCAAGCCGTCGTCAGAAATACCTGGGATGTTTTTTACCACCTGAAAGTTTCAAGGAAAGTTACTTTTTAGCATGAAGTTTCCTTGGCAACTTCCAAAGGTTTTTCCGGTGCCAAAGGGGCTTTGAAGAGTTAATTTTTTGTTGGAGTTTATTAGCTCGCGAGATTTGAGAGCTGTTTTCTTAATTATACTGATCTCAGCGCCGGTGTCCACTATTAGCTGGGCCTGATCATTTAGACCTAAGTCTAGAGGAAGTCTAGCGGTGGGCACACTGAAGTCGGGCGGCTGAGAAGACCCTTTTTTATTGCTGGTAGGGTTTATAGTCGAGCCGGGCAGTTTTTGGTCGACTCTTTGTCATTTCCCTGTTTTTTATCGTCCCATTTTTGCTTTTGTCGACATTCGTCGATCCTGTGTCCGCGGCGCCTACAAAAATCACATTTTTGTCTTATGTTAAAGACTCTGGGGCCTTTTATATTGCTAAGGTCTCGGGTTGAATCCACCCGTATGGGGAAACATCTAATCTGTTGGATTTTCATTTTGGGAATATTAAATATGCGAAGTTTGATTCGGATAACTAATTTGTCCTGCAACAAATGTGTCTTAACATCTGCTGTTTGATACAGAACTGACAAACAGTCCTGTAGATTGGGACAAGTGGAGTGAGATTTGTGATAAATCTCTAGCAAATGGTTTGGGGAAATTAAAAGGGGATGAATTTGATTATTTCTACTGGACACTATTATGTCCAGTAGAGCATGTTGTCTAAATTAAACTCTATCATTTGTAGTGTCAGACTAGAAACGATCTCTTGTCTTATTTGGTGGGCTACCAAATCGTCCGTTGTGTTCTGCAGATGGTTAATCTGATTGGTTATCTGATGTTATCGTTCAGACAGTGAGGATAAGGGTTTTTGAATTTCTTCGAACGTGGTTTTTATTACGCTGATCTGTTGCTTTTCCAGATCAACTAAAGTTTGAGTATTTACCTATAATTGGCTTAGTCGGCTGTACACCTCTTGTTCGTTTCCGCTATCCATAGTGCCAAGGAGATAGTGCATCGCATTACCTATCCCATCTAACATGGATCGGGGCTTGGGTGATTTAGGCACTGCCTCTTTAATGACATTGGTGCGTCTCTCGATGTTTTCCATCAGGGTGTGTACATGTTTGGTTTGTAGGTTACATAGATCTTGACCAAGAGATTTGTTACCACATAATTGATATACGTAATATTCCGCACGTTCTGCCAATTTTGCTGATTGTCCAACTCGCCCAGATCTGACTCAGTGATGACGCTCCAAGTGTCGTGGTAAACTGATAGGCTTTCAAGATCCTCAAATAGTAATCCCGTATTATTTAGGGGTGTTATAGAGTAAGGTTCCTCCGCGAGGGCTCCGATTGTGATCAGGAACAGTCCGTAGAAAATTATTGACCGCATTATTATCTAGGAGAGGATAGGATAGGATATTAAAATGGGGTTTTTGTTGACTTGGTAGCTTACATTCTATTATATATGTATCTTAGTATTACTTAGATTATATTGACACCATGTTATTCGTAGAAAGGTTTTAGACGATTGTTGTGTACCGTCTCCCCTCCTTTACGAATTTTAATTGTTGTGTTAACTAAGCTGGGGATACCGGTTACCGTATATGGTCCTACACAAATCTGGGAGAGCTTATGTTTACGACTCTCGCTCTTCAGTAGAACCTTATCTCCTCTGTGAAATGTCAGGGGACGTACAGCTTTGTCGTAGTAATTTTTCGAGCGCTGTTTACTCATCAGAAGATTTTTCCGTATATATATATATATGGTAGTAGCTCTCATAGTTATACACGGGTTCAGGGTCTCGCCTTAAGTTGGACGGAACGTCCGCTGTAAAGCCGTAGAGGCAGTCCATGGGAGTTAATTTTGTCCCTTCGTGTACACTGTTGTTGTACACGAAAGCAGCGGCTCGCAGATAACTATCCCATGACCTGGGATTTTCGTCCACTATAGTTCGTAGATATTCAAACAATGGTCTATTTGCACGTTCGAGTGCTCCATTTGGTTGGGGATGATAAGCTGAGGTTTGCAGTTTATTTATCCTGAGGAGTTTGCATACCTTTTTGAATAGGTCACTCAGGAAATTACTTCCCTGATCGGTGACTATTCTGTTGGGAATGCGGCAGCGTGTGACGATTTCTTCGACGATAATTTGCGCTACCGTTATAGCTTCCCCATTCGGTATGGCGTACCAATATACAAACTTCGTGGGGTTATCCTGAAACGTTAATATATATTTGTTTCCGGATTCAGTCTCCTCTAGTGGGCCGACTATATCTAAATAGATTTTGCCGAATGGTTGTTCCGCTACGTCTGTAATCACCATTGGCATTTTATACTGTGGAGAGGCCTTCATGGTTTGACATTTGGCACACCGCTTAATGTGCTTTTTGATGTCACTAAGCATGTGCCTCCACCAGTACTTTCGTCGAATCCGTTTATAGGATTTTATCACTCCCTGATGGCCGCCAAAGAGAGAATCATGATAGTCTTTTAAGATTAATTGAATCTCCTCTGGGCTTGTGATTACTTCAGGGGGACGAGTTTCGTCTATAATTTGATAATAATGAATTTTCTTCTTTATGTTCTTTTGCTTTGGCCTGGCTGTCTGGATTTATTCCACTTTCCTGAATGTTTCGTGCCTGGGCTCTTGTTACTGCATTGCATTGCAGACACTCCTTAAGGTCCGATGAGTGTGTTTCCTCCTCTATATCCGAGTCCATTTGATGGTGGACTATAGCTTCTACCGTCAAGGTTGTAGTTTCATTGTCTTTGCCATTATCCCGTGGAATGCGGCTTAAAGCGTCGGCATTCGTGTTGTAATTTCCGGGCTTATACTCAATTTTATAATTGAACTCGGAAAGTTTATGGTGACATCTCACCAGACGGGAAGTGAAATCTCACCAGACGGGAAGTAGGGTCCTTAACATTGAAGACACCCTTGAGTGGTTTGTGATCTGTATAGACCGTGAACTCTCGGCCTTGCAGATAACACTTGAAATTTTTTGACGCCCAAACTATAGCCAGTAACTCTTTCTCAATAGTGGAATAGTTACGTTCGGCTTTGTTCAGGGTACGGTTGGCGTAGGCAATTGGCTGGTCACTTCCTACCTCTCCTTGTGAGAGGACTGCTCCAAGAGCCTCGCTGCTGGCGTCTGTGGTAAGGTTAAAGGGTTTTGAAAAATCGGGGTATATTAAGAGTGGAGGGGCAATTTAAGCGTTCTTAATGCTTTGAAATGCCGCTTGGCATTTCTCAGTCCACTTAAACTTTACATTCTTTCGGAGTAAGTTTGTTAGAGGACGTACTGTTTTTTTAAAATCGGGTATGAATTTTCTGTAGTAATTCGCAAGGCCCAAAAATGATTGCACTTGCCTTACTGTCTTAGGAGTGGGGAAAGTTTGGACGCATGCCATTTTGCTAGGGTCAGGTAGTGCGCCTTGGTTAGAACATTTGTGTCCTAAATACACTACCTCGCGCCTGAGAAATTGACATTTCTCAGGTTGAAGTTGCAGGTTTTTTTCTCTTAACCTGTCAAAGGCTTTGTGAAGCTTTTCGTTGTGGTCTGCCAGACATTTTCCACAGATGACGATGTCATCTAAGTAGACGAAACATCCTAGGCCTTGTAGGCCACTTAATATGAAATTCATTAAACGCTGAAATGTGGCCGGGGCTCCTTTGAGCCCGAACGGCATACGTTTGAATTCATAATGCCCGTAGTTGGTACTAAAAGCCGCTTTTGCTCGATCTTTTAGATCGACGAGTACCTGATGATACCCATTGGCTAGGTCTAGGGTGGTGAAGTATCTTGAATGGCCCAGTTAATCGAGGATATCCTCAATCCATGGTAGCGGGAAGGCGTCGCCGATCGTTTTTTCGTTCAACTTACGCAAATCAACGACGATGCGCCACCTTTTCTCACCATCTGGTCCCGCTTTTTTGGGGACGACTAACAGTGGCCAGTTCCATGGGCTTTTGCTGGGGTGGACAATGTCGTTGTCCAGCATTTCTCTGAATTGCTCACTTATGACATTTCGCTGTGTCTCTGGTAACCAGTACATCTTTTGGTTAATAGGTGCTTGGTCTTGCACCAGAGGGATGTCGTGGGTGATGGCATTGGTATGTGTAAGCCTGTGACCTTTTAAAAGAAAATGTCATCATATTCGTAACAGAGATTTGTTATTGAGGCTTTTTCCTCAGTATTTAAAGTTTCATCCAGACTGAGTTCTTGCTCTAATCTGGTGAGGCGGGGCTGATTACTGTTGTCTTCTTGTTCGACATCGTTTGGGAATAGATATCGTATATGTTGTAGGGTGGCCTTCTGATCGGCGCTTATTGCCCTGTTTTTATTACTCTTAATTCTACACTTACTTAATGATTTTATATTATTTATTTTACCTCTTAACCTACTTGCTTTATAGATAAGAGGCGCTGGGCCTTGTGGATCTGCGGGAGTTGCTACCGGCAGACCTTTCGTGTGCTGGCCAGCACCTGACGTTGGGGTTTTCATGAGGGACCCGCAAGCGTCTTGAAGCTGTTTCTTGTTACTGCTTGGTTGACCTGGGCTCTTATGCCCTATTTTCTTAATCTTATGTTTAATTATACTTTCATGCTCACCATCGCCGTCATTTCGACTCATGGGATTCAATTGGCCCTTGTTTGATGGGGACGACAGTGTAGTCTTTAATGGGAACTAGCTTTAGGTTCACGCTGTTTAGGACTACTTGTGAACTGCATGTGTTGAGGATTCCAATAGGGACTGCCTTTAACCCAGCTGAGAGTAAGCTGTGTGTGGCTTTGTTTTGTGAACACTGGTTATCCGATGCGGTTTCTAATGGGACAGCAAACTCTTCTGGGTTGGTTTCAGTGCGAGGAAATCGCAGAACTTTGTTGGGTCCCTCAACATTACAGTTTTTGGCTAGGAAATCATTTCCTAGCAAACCGTCGTAGGAAATACCTGGGATATTTTTTACCACCTGAAAGTTGCAAGGTAATTTGCTTTTTAGCATGAAGTTTCCTTGGCAACTTCCTAAGGTTTTTCCGGTGCCAAAGGGGCTTTGAAGAGTTAATTTTTTGTTGGGGTTTATTAGCTAGCGTGATTTGAGAGCTTTTTCTTAATTATACTGATCTCAGCGCCGGTGTCCACTATTAGCTGGGCCTGACCATTTAGCCCTATGTCCAGAGGAAGTCTGGCGGTGGGCACACTTAAGTCGGGCGGCTGAGAAGACCCTTTTTTATTGCTGGTAGGGTTTATAGTCGAGCCGGGGAGTTTTGGGTCGACTCTTTGTAGTTTCCCTGTTTTTATCCTCCCATTTTTGTTTTTGTCGACATTCTTCGATCTTGTGTCCGCGGCGCCCACAAAAATCATATTTTTGGCTTATGTTAAAGACCCTGGGGCCTTTTATATTGCTCGGGTCTGACTGTGGTGGATTGTTAGGCGATCCTCGTGTGAAACGAGTTGCAGACTGTGCTTGGCCATTTCGACAGTCGCGAATGTCATGCCCGTAATTTCTGTAGTTAGCGCAGAAGGGGGTGTTTTTGCGTTTTAAACACTCCGTGTAGGTGTGTCCCCGCTTCTGGCAGAAATTGCAAGTGATGTTTTGTACCAGATTTTGCGTATCCGGTTGTCTAGTATCCCTTCGTGGAAATGGCGGGCGTAGTGGTTTAGCATGTACGTATGGGGGATTAAACTGTCGGGGCTCTTGTGCTCGTGGTGATGCATACATGGGCGGCTGTGGTGCTTGATTGTAAGGAGTTCGGCTGAGAGCTCGAACTTGAAGAGTAGAGTCTATTGGTGCCATTGGATATGGCTGTTGCGTTAATGGTATTTGGTCGAAAGCTGTGCCTGCTTGCAGCTTTTCCATATCTAAAGCCTTTTGTATCAGCTGCTCTAGATCATCTTCTACCAGAGTGAGGAGGTACTGGCATAGGTGGGGATTGTTCACTCCACTTTTGAGGGCATTCTTGGCGAAGTCCGCCAACTGTGGCTTCACAACTGGGGCTGCCGTTGCTCCGTACTTCAGTACCGCAGCCTCGTTGCAAAGTATCAGCAACTGCTTCACTCTTGTTGTGAAGGCAGCGAGAGTTTCCAACGGGTTTTGCCTCATTGTGGTCAGTTTGTTGAATAATTCTTGGTACGATTCTCGTGGTAGGTAGGTTCTGTTCAGGCGTTCCTCGACCTCACTAAAAGTAGTTGGAACGTCCGAAGCAAACAGCTGATAAGCATCGCCACGAAGTATTGTGGGCAAGATATGTAGGAAGGCTGGTTTTTCTTCCTCACTTAAACAGTGTATGGGCCTGTTTGCAACAGCCAATAAATGTTTGTAGCTCACGACTTAGCTGTGGGGTATTCTCACCCGAAAACAGAGGAACTAGTTGTGCCGTGAGCTTGGCCACTTTTACATAATCTACCATTCTGATTATCTCCTTATTTAAACTTTTGTAGGGTAGTCTACTTGTGCCTTGTCGAGTTTCAGGGCTGGTTTCTGGACTAGAATCCGTGAAGGATACTTCTGGCCAACCACTAAGAAGATTTTCGGCGGTTGTTTGGTCAGATGCGTCACCACTAATATCACTGTCACTTTCAGCGCTTACAACTACACTGACTGAGCTCTTATGTAATCCTAGTGAACGTGAAAGCCCGGCGAGTTCGATAAGCTCCTGTTTGAATCGCCCGGTATCTTTTTTAAATTTTTCGATCTTTGTCAGCCTCTGCTCTCTGCCTTGACTTAATCTGTGGTCAAGAGCGTCGCAGTGCGTGACAGTGAGCTTATCGCATTCGCGTTCCTTCTCTAATAACTTATCTAAAAACTTATCCAGACTTACTTTATTTACAACTATGGGCCCTGTTAAAACGGTGCCGCTTCGAAGGCGAACTCCTGTTGCTTCTTGCTGTGATGGGTCTGGATTCAGGCGCTCCTGGCTACCAGATTGTGCTGCGTTGTCTTCTGAGGCGTTGTCTGTATCTTCCCGGAGGTGATGAAGATTTTCACTTGGGGATTTCTCCAAGTAAGGTGAAGATATGGAGTCTAATATCGTGCCTGTCTCAGGTGCCGGTGTCGGGTTCCTTCTGACATCTGCGTGCCGCGTTTTCCAAAAGGGGGGCTTCCCGTCTTCTTGGAATATTCCTTCTGGAATGTTTCTTGCTACTAGGGGGGCTCCTGCCGTCTTAATCCCCTTGGCTGAGATTGAAAGGGGGGCTTATGCCGACTTCGAGATCCCTTTCAATCCTGGAACGAAGTTACAATTTTCCGGCGCTTCTGTTTGCTGCCGGGGGAGGGGGGATAGGCCTACTTGTTTCCCCTGGATATGGTTGAAAGGGGGGCTTAAAGCCTTCTTCGAAATCCCCCTCAACGCAGGAACGATGATATCTTCCTTCCACAGTTGGTTTTGATTGGGCCTGTCTTCGTTATCCTCCTTCTCGCTGCTGGAAAAGAGCTTCGGGTGTTAGGTGATGAATTCCAATCTGGAGGTCCAAGTCTCTTAATGCTGTCATTTCACTCACTGGGGTGAACGCTTGCTCGCCTGGAGCAGAGGCGCCTATAGATGATATCTACGCCGAGCGTTGGAGGTGACGTGGCCTTATAGCTTGGCTAGTGTCACAGGTTCCCCGTAGATTCTTGCAGGATCAAGGCTTTTCAAGCGTTTACGATCTTTTAACTTGACCAAGTTTCCTTGATCCTCCCGGCTGCGCCAATTGTTATATTTCTTTCGACAGTGCTTGATAATTAATTGTTTCTTCCACTTTTAAGAACTCGTGTTATATTAAACACTACACAAGGGTTTATAACGATGGGCTTATGATTTATTGAAATCCGTTATATTTTTATGCTTTATATTTATTTATTTTTGTAAATTTACTTACGTAAATATTTATAGTTAATCCTATTTCTACGTTTACATATTAAGTCTGTTCTGCATCACCATATATCCTATTTTCCGTCACTTCACTTTTGCTAATAACTCTAACTTTTCTTAATCTGCTCACATTTGTACGGTACTTTCTTTTCTGTTTATTGGAAACCCCAACTTGTTAATTAGTTGTCAAAACTTAATTTCGTTCTAATTTCCTACGTTTTAGATTTTTCTTTTCATTGCGCGCGGACCCATTCGACCACCAAACCAACACCTAAACTCTTATTTTTAAAACTCAACTCGCCTTTTTTGCCGAACCGCCGTATTTTAAGTCAAAAATCCAACACAACTCTGGATCACATTCATCGTGATCAAGAGCCGTTGTTCAGGATCGAAAATGCTAAATTGCATTTTCTTATCCTGAGAAAATTTTACTTTTTCAATTCTGGACTTGTTCAAACATGTCCAGAATTATTCGCGTTGGACAAATGGCTTCAAAAATGTAATCTTACACGTTTAAAAACCTCAGCCACCGTCCCGTCGTTTGAAAATCGCGACGCGCATATACATACAATGCATTTGTGCGGCGCGCGTTTCTTATTTCGAAAGCTTCTATCGTAATATGTATGTACATATGCACATACATATTGAATTTTTCGCGGCAAATCTTACTGAAGGTACGATTTGCTTTTTGATTTATTTTTTAATTAAATTGTTGTAAGTAAAACGACTTGTGTTGTAAACTGAAACTTTTGTTTTTCCCAAGTCGTTTTATAGGAAAAATTTTATGACTTGCTTGGAATGTGAAGAAAATTGCTGATGCAATTTTCTTCACTCTTTTGGGAAGATAAACTAATCATGTTTTATGTATCATTAGTTTATCGAATTTTATAATTTATGATTTTATATGCCCAATTTTAGGTTGTTAGGTACAAGATTTTGTATATCTACCCATTTATACACATATGTACATATGGTACATATACAGGGTGGGCCAAAAGTCACCATGGGGTTTAAAAATTTAATAACTTTTTCGTTTATATATTTTTTTATTTTTTTTTTTAGATTATAAAATATACAAAATGGAAATTTTTTTACGCTAAGTATGGAAAATAATGTCACTTAAATGACCGCCGTTATTAGCTTCGCAATGATGGGCTCTTTTTAGAGCATTTTCCATAACATCTTTCAACATTTGTGGCTATAACGCTCGAATCTCTGCAACAATGTTGGCCTTGAGTTCAAGGATTGTCTCGGGCTTGTTCACATATACTCGCTCCTTCAAATAACCCCAAAGAAAATAGTCGGGTGCTGACAAATCTGGCGAACGCGCTGGCCAATTAATTTCCGAATTTCTTGAAATTATTCGCTGTAAAAAATTTGCCTTAAAAGTGCCATTGTGTCTCGGGCAGTGTGGGCAGTGGCTCCATCCTGCTGAAACCACATCTCAGGTCTGTTTTCAAGAGCAGGACGTAAAAAATTTTCTATCATAAACCGATACCGCTCTCCATTTACGGTTACTGCACTTCCATCTTCATTTTCGAAGAAGTAAGGCCCAATGATATTTTCAGATGTAATGCCACACCATACTGTACACCTAATGGGGTCCAATTGGCGTTGATGAATGGCTCTTGGATTTTCAGAGCCCCAGAACCTACAGTTCTGCTTATTAACAAAGCCATTCAGATGAAAATGAGCTTCATCACTCATAATCAGATTTTCAATAAAGTTGATTTAATTTCTGGCTAACTGTTGAAATTTAACTGCAAAATTTAGACGTTGCCGATAATCTGCGGGTTTCAATTCTTGCACGAATTGCACCTTATATGGGAATAACAGTAAATCTTTTTTTAAAATGTGCCGTAGTGACGTACGAGACATCCCTAGCTGAGCAGAACGCCTTCTGGTAGATGTTTCTGGTGTTTCGTTAACACTTTGCTCTACACGTTCAATATTTTCCGCAGTGTGAATTATACGCGGTCTACCGGTTCGAGGCAAATCACTTACGGTGCCATGTTGGTGGTGACGATCAACTAAGCAACGAATCATGGCTTCAGAGGGCGAAATTCTGACGTTAAAATGGCGACGATATGCTCTTTGCGTTAAAATAATTGATCGCTGATTTAAGTAATAAAATTCTATTATTCTGGTTCTTTGTTCAGTTGTGAATTTCTCCATTATTTATTCTCCAGATGTTATTTATATAATCTAAAAAAAAATAAAAAAAATATATAAACGAAAAAGTTATTAAATTTTTAAACCCCATGGTGACTTTTGGCCCACCCTGTATATACCTAGGATTTTATATATATATATAACAGGATTAAACTTGTTTGGAATCATGACTATAAATTGAGGAGCTGAATCAGATTTGCAATCAGTTTCATTTGGGAGTTCAAACGATAAACAACCAAGGAGAAAGTAATCTGAAATGGCAAACGCAATGGAGGAACTGAAGAAGCTGGAGCAGTATCGGCCTTCTCTAACGACATCTGAAATAGAATTTAATAAGAAATACAAGATTCTCGGTACCAGAAGATGTAAGACTGCAATTAGATCTCGTATCATCCTGGACTTGGAGGACTGTCCACTTTTCCTTCCTGCACGGTACAGCACAATTACTGACGAAACTATACTTGAGATAAATACTGCAGGAGATTTTTATGCTATAAATAGAGGTCCTATCGGCCGAACGCTTAAAATAGAGTTTATTCGCCATGATGTTAATTTGTATCCAATTAATTATTATATTCGTTAAATAAAAAAATAAATAATGTGAAACTAGTTTTTTTATTATCAATATTTCTAAATTATTAGTTATAATGAAAGTTACGTTTAGTACTAGTGCTCCACAAGTTTATATAATTGAATATGAGCCCAGAAAAGGACCTTAGGAGACCTATGCTCTGGACCGCTTTCGTTTCCAAGATAGGATTCATAGAACTTCACTTAAATTGCTACCAATTTTGAATATAGAACATAAGGAAAAAGTTTATAACTTAAGATTTAGATATAAATAATTAATTTGATGTGAATAAATATTGAAATTTAATTTGGTTTGAAACATTATTTTCGGCATAAGAAATTGTGTCAATACACCTCACAGCAACCATATTTTTACCTGAAACTTGAAGTTTTCTATTAAATATTTACAGCAAGTGTTGATATTATCAATATCTAATATCTCGAAAACCAAAGCCCGTAGAGGATTTCTGATGAAAATTTCGTTCCCCCTCCCACCCCAGACCGGCAAGAATCCATTTCCATGAGCAAAAATAACTTGAATTATTAATACGCTAATATCTCGAAAACCAGAGCCCGTAGAGGATTTCTGATAAAAATTGCATTCACCCCCCCCCCCTCCCTATCTTTATTATCACCTCCCCCCTCCCCCCACATACCCACCATCTAGAATCCGTTGGCATGAACAAAAATTTCCTACTATTAACTTTAATTATTACTAATATTAGCTCAAAACCAGGTGCAACACTTGAAAACAACAAAAGCCTACATTTAGGCCCACAACGTATAAAAAAACACCGTAGCATGCTGCTACGTGTGGGCACAAAAGCCGTAGCATGCTGCCACGTGTGGGCAAAAGTGAAAAAAAAACTTCACAAACCCGTAGCATGCTGCCACGTGTGAGCAAAAGTGAAGCAAAAAGCTTCACATATCCAAGAGAACCGTACCACACATCCAAGAAAGCCATAGTACCGGAGTATGCTGGTAGTATCGCCTAATGTCTCACTGACATCGTCTAGAATCTGTTCATGTTGATATCATGTTGTGAAATTCGAATAATGCTGACATCGACAACTTCCCTGCTAAGAAAACTTATTTAGGTGCAATAAAACCATGATGACGTCATGACGATATCGAGAACTCTCCCGCTAATAAAAGAAAACAGCAAAACCAAGGCATGCAGATAGTTCCGGCTACTAGGGTACCTTACTCAAGAAATGGCGTTTTCGCCCAAACAGATGTCGCTAATATCTCGAAAACCAAAGCCCGTAGAGGATTTCTGATGAAAATTCCGTTCCCCTCCCACCCCACATCGGCAAGAATCCATTTCCACGAGCAAATATATACGCTAATATCTCGAAAGCAAGAGCCCGTAGAGGGTTTCTGATGAAAATATCTTTACCCCACTCCCTATCTTTATTATCCCCCCACATACCACCCATCTAGAATCCATTGGCATGAACAAAAATTTCCTAGCGTTAACTGTAATTATTACTAATCTTAGTTCAAAAACCAAAAGCCTACATTAGGCGCTCCAGAAAAATCATAATAAAAAAGCCTGCATTTAGGTGCACCACATATCTATCTAAGTAAACCGTAGTACCGGAACATGCTGGTAGTACCGGCTAATGCCGCTAGAGCGCAGTCAAGACCAAATGACACATCCCAGTAGTACCAGTTAATCCCGCTAGGGCGCAGTCGAGAGTCAATGGTGCACCCAAGACACAATGGTACATCAAAGACACAATGGCGTATCCAAGATACAAACCAATACAGCCAAGACACAAACCTACATTAGTATTGACTCAACCCACCTAGCGACGGTGGCGCCATCTGTGGTGAAATCCTGGAGGCTTAAAAAAGTAATCCAGAACCAGCATAGCGTAACAGCTTTGTTCCCTTCTTTATAAGGGCCTGTGAGATCCATTGATACCTTTTCGAGACTACATTCAGCACAAGTTACAGTTTTCATTGTATTTCTTCTTGGATGTCTATTAATTTTCTGCTTCTGACATGGTACACATTTCTTTATGTATTCAGTAACATCTCTATTTAAACCTTTCCAATAGAATCTCTCTCTTACCCTTGTTATAGTAGCTTTTTGTCATCCGTGACCTCCTATTAAGACTTCGTGGTTCTCCCTAATAATTTTTCGTTGCGTATCTTTGTCCTTGACAATTTTAATTTCCTCTGAAACCCGTTCATCTGAATTACTTTCTTTATTATGTCCTTTAACCTTCGCACTAGTGGTTTTATTACTCACGTTAGCACATGTTGGGCTAAGATTGCTTTCATTGGCTTCAAACATTTCTTTCAAACCTAATCCATTCTGCTCTGAATCCAAGAAATCTTCCCCAAAACTCTCTTATATTATCTTCCACTTCCTTTGTATATCTTTCATTTGTTCTTTCTACCGAATATATCAAGTTTCTACTTAACTCGTCTGCTACTATATTGTCTACTCCTTTTTTGTATTGTATTACATAATCATACTCCTCAAGCTTCAACCGCCATATTAAAAGTCTTGACCCTGGGTTTTTTACATTGAATAGCCATGCTAACGGTCTATGATCGGTTTTAATTTTAAACCTTCTACCATAGAGGTATGGCCTAAAATATTGTACAGCCCATACCACAGCAAGGCATTCCTTCTCAGTTATGCTATAGTTACCTTCAGCGCTATTTAGAGTTCTACTAATAAAATGAATGGGTAAATCTTTTCCTCCATACTCTTGGGGTAGAACTGCGCCCATGCCAGAATTTCTAGCATCAGTTGTGAGGATAAACTCTTTGTTGCAATCCGGGTACTGTAGCATAGTAAATTCTTTCAATCTTTTCTTCAATTCTTCGAAACTACTTTGTTCTTTATTTCCCCAGTAAAATTCAATGTTCTTTTCAATAACCAATTCATTGGTGTCGCTATAATACTGAAATCTTTTATAAATTTCCGATAGTATCCTATCATTCCTAGAAAACTCTTTACTTCTTTTTGATTCCTAGGTTCACCCAGTTTATCCATCGCTTCAACCTTCTTTAAGTTAGATGAAACACCCTTACTAGTAATTAGATGACCCAAATATTCTACTTCGGTCTTTAAAAATTCCGATTTATCCATTTGAATCTTCAGATTCGCATCCTTTATTCTTTTCAAAACTTGCCTCAGTATTTCATCGTGTTCTTCTAGATTCTTACCATATACCACTATGCCGTCAATATATACAAACCAACCTCTACCTCACAATCCATTTAATACGGTATTCATCATCCTCTGGAAGCACGCTGGTGTATTCTTGAGTCCAAATGGCATTCGAGTATATTCGAAATGCCCATGTGGAGTCGAAAAAGCTGTTTTTTCCATGCTTTCCCACTTAATGGAATTTGATGGAATCCTGATGTCAGGTCAAGGGTTGTGAAATATTTTGCTTGTCCCAATTGATCCAAGATTTCCTGCATATTCGGTATTGGATAATTATCGGTTATCGTTATCTCATTAAGTTTCCTGTAATCGATCACCATTCTCCATTTCTTTGTCCCAGCTGAGTCCAACTTTTTCGGTACAATCCACAACGGACTTGACCATGGGGATGCACTATGGCGGATGACACCATTCTCTAGCAGTTTCCGAATCTGGATTTCGACTTCATCCTCATGAATCTTAGGATACCTATACGTTTTAACATTAATTGGTGATTCGCTGTTTGTTCTTATATGGTGCTCAATAACAGAAGTTTCAGTCAGATTATCACCTTCCAAACTAAATATATGGCGAAATTCTTTAATTATATTATTCAAAGTTTCCAATTCTTTGCTATCTCTTAATTCCTTCCTCTAGATCCTTCCCATACTTTATTAAATCGTTCATTGTATGTAGTAGACAGTGACGTAGTAGATTCGTTCAGAGATATGTTCTCTCCAATACGTTGATCAACGCAGTCTGTTATCATTTCTTGATTTTTAAATTCGACCTTCATTTCAAGATAATCATTATATATTATGTTATTATTTAAATAGATGCATAAATTCATCTCACTTAAAAAATCGCTACCTATGATCCCATCATAGAATCCGATTACATCTTTCGTAACGACATACTACAAAACTTAGTTTTGATAGAATAATAATTTTTATTTAATTCATAACAATGATTCATAAATATATTAACACTACCTATACTAGATCGACTGGAGCGACCAATCCCCTTAAAATAAATTATGTCATTAAAATCAATTATCAATTATACCTGCCCCTATATCAACGAGAAATATATAATTCTGTCCATCATAATTTAGTGTAATGTAAGGGTTTTGATGACAATTGGAAACATTAGCCTCTATTGTTCCCGTTTTCGAAAATTTGAACCCATTTCTTTCATTGGAATATCCACTACTTTCATATTAGAAGGATCACGGTTAACTGCATCAGCCGTATTTTTACTACCAATATACTTGTTGTTTACTCGTTGGTAAGTGTGCCCTAACTTTATATTTCCTCGATCAAAATTCTGTTTACTTTTGAAACAATTCCTTGATATGTGGCCCATGCCTCCGAAGTTATAGCATTTTGGATTAAAATTAACTAAATTTCTTCCCGTATAATCCTTATCTTTGCAACCGTAATATCCTAAACATATTTCTTCTTCCATTGCTAGTTGGCTCACCTCAGCTAGAGTTTTAGGACGTTGAGTGTTTAGAAAAGTCCCTATTTCCTTTCTCAATCCATAAACGTATGCATTTAACATATCCTTTTCTATAGCTACCTTCTGGCCGTAATAAGACGAATTTTCTGAATCCTCATTAAAAAGAGCTTGTATGCGTCGACGAGTTAAAGCTTCAGATCTTTGCGTATACTGCATAACCGTTTCGTTATGGTTTTGTTTTAATTTAGTCATTTCTAAATGAAGCTGCATACTCGAGTGAACCACTCTAAATACCCTATTCAACTCATATTTCAAATCCTCCATCTTGTAAGTTTTTTATTCATGAGCTAGATTTCAGCATTTCCCGAAAGCCTACTTTTAATAATAGGCAATAAGCACTTTTTCGGCTGCTCAGTCGCCAACTGCATAGCATTATCGCAATTTTGAATAAAACTATAAGCTTTAGAGTGATCACTATCAAAATGTGTAATGATTTTAATTAAATTCTCTAAGCTCATCCTAACCTCAGCGTTACTGCAAACAGTAGAATGTATACCTGCCACAACATTATTTACAATTTTCTCTTGACCTAATTTCACTTCTTTAGATTGATTCGTTTCCTCTCGCTCTACACTATTATCATTTCTAACTGGACTGGACAATAAATTTTCTTCAACAGGTACACCTTCTACAATCCTCTTCAAGAAGACATAAGAACGTTTTTCTTGAATAGCTACGTGAACCGTAAAAGATCCTATATCTTTTAGTAGTTAAGCTATGCCGGTACCAGACCACTTTTTCCATACAAAAAGTGCAAGGTAGATTCCAACTATTTTGGTAGCTATGGACTGGGGTTCTGGGCCACTGAGAAGGATTCCGTCTAGTGGTATACGTCACAGGGCATGCCTGGAGAATTCCTTTCCTACCGTCCGGCTGACCAGGAGATGACATTAACTTTTTTAGTAATAATTCAAGTTTTATTTTTTTACTCATGGTGTGCTGCGCCTAAATGTGGGCTTTTGGTTTTGAACTACTATTAGTAATAATTCAAGTTAACCCTATGCTATTCTTTTTCATACCAATAGATTCTAGGAGGTGCCAGTGGATAGAGTATTGGTACTGTTGGGGGACAAAATTTTCATCAGAAATACTCTACGGGCTATGGTTCTCGAGATATTAGCGATTTTACCTCTTTAGATATAGTTAATATTAGTAATAATTCAAGTTAACCCTATGCTATTCTTTTTTATACCAATAGATTCTAGGAGGTGCCAGTGGATAGAGTATTGGTACTGTTGGGGGACGACATTTTCATCAGAAATCCTCTACGGACTGTGGTTTTCGAGATATTAGCGATATTTCCATTCAATATTATTAATAATTCAAGTTATTTTGGGGAGTTGTAGATATCAGCATAATGTCGCCTTGGATGGGCAATACGCAATTATGAATGCTACTTACTAGGAAGACATTTTAAAATCATAACTGATCATCAGCCTCTCCGAGGGGTTTTTAAGGTTACGGACACCATATCTCGCATGGTGAGGTTCCACCAAAAACTTTTAGAGAGCAAGCGGAGGAAAAGTGTGGTAAGGAAAATCCATGTTGTGCAGTTACTCGAGCACACACAAAGAAAGATACAAATGACGGAAAGAGGAAACAAGACTCTTCTCCGAAATCCGAGATGAATGGGAAACAATAGAGGAGACTGAGAATAAGGAAGTAATGCTACAAAAAAGCTCAAAGCCACAGAATGTTACTGACCCAAAAGATATCGAGATAACACTGAAAGATTTTCATGACTCGCGATTCGGAGGCACTTTGGGCGAAATAAAACCTTGGAAAGAATAAAAAGGTTCTATCGTTGGAAGGTGATGAAGAAGGACATCGCCAAACATGTCGGGTGTTGTGCAAATGCCAGAGAAATAAGCACTCCAGGGCGATTAGTGGTAACAGAAATTTCAGAAAATCATTCGACAAGGTATACGTAGACTTAGTGGGGCCGTTGCCAAATAGTCATAATGGTAACAAGTATATTCTGTCCATGATGGATGATTTCACTAGATTTGTTGACTTTGTGGCCTCACCAGATCAAGAAGCGAACACTGGAGCTCAGGTTTTCTTCGAGCAAATCCTTAGCCGTTACTCATTACCCAAGCAGTTAGTAACTGATCAAGGAACCAACTTTACAGGCGAAGTTTTAAAGGCTCTTTGCAAAATGCTTAAGATAAAGAGACTGCAAACCACCGCCTATCACCCACAGTGCAATGCAGTAGAATGGCAACATTCTCTACTTGAGAAGTTTTGTAGACCGGGAACCCCAGAGCTGGGATAACTTTTTGAGCACAGGGCTCATGCTTACAATAACACGGCACATGCTGGTACAAAGCTAACACCCATGGAAACTCTTTTCGGATTAGTATCAGAAATCCCTAGAAACTTCAGCATAAACCTGAACCGGTGTATAACACTGATAAATATCATTCAGTGTTGCGATTCAAGTAACAAAAAGCGTTTGAACTGGCCAGGGAAAACTTACTCAAAAGCAAGCTATCTGCGAAAAGGTATCATGATATGACAGCCAGCCCAGAAGCCATACATGTGGGCGATAAAGTTCTGGTGAAAGATTTAGGTCGAGTGGGGATGTTAGCTTCAAAGTAATTTACATTCACAGTCCTGAGAACGTTACTATCCTTCAATGAAAAAAGCTCAAGAGGATTCACACGAATCGATTGAGGAAATAGAATGAATAGTTTCAGCATAAGATTGGATCATTGCAGAAAGACGGAAACCTAAACGGAGTGCAGCATGAGGCAATAATTTTGGAATTGGCGGAATTGGATTAATTAATTTATTAAAACTTTTTTTTTCTTCTTCCTCTTAGTTTGTTTCTTTTATTACAGAATATAAACACGTACAAGACCAACACGGATTCATAAAGAAGATTACGCTACGAAGGGCGAGAAGATAAGAAGATAAGGCAGCCGATCTAAAGGAATAGTAAGTATAGTGAAAAAATTATAAGAAAGGTTGAGAAGGAATTAAAATTAAAATTGAAAAGAAATAATAAATTTAATAACAATTTAAATAAGAAATTTGAAATAGAACCAAGATTTAAAGAGAAAAATTTAATAATAATATTACTAAAATTTAATAATACTATAGATATAGAAAAAAATAGAATAAGGGTTGCCATAGAGTAGCATAGGGTTTATTTATCAAGATGAAAGCAGTTATAACGTTAATATTTGCACTCGTCACCTTGCTGGAGGCAGAGATAACAGGCTATGTATTATATCCAGCCGATACCCCATACAGGAGTGTTGTTCGGGCACCTTGGAAAAGTCAATTTCTACAACAAGCACTGGACTATCCTGTCCAAGGTGGAAATGCCGGATCAAACAGAGGATATGGAATTTGTTAATAATTGCACTAGCCTAATTACGCAGTTATGTTTTGAGGTGACACACGACGGAATAGTATCCAGGTGCACCATAGCGGCCAAGGAGATAAGAAGTTGGGTCTCAAAAATTAAGGGACAAAACGAGGAACTGCTAGACCATACCCAGAGTGAATCACAACGACAAAGCAGACGTTCAATTTTTGATGGATTAGCATCATGCAGATTCAGAAGAGTTCCATGCAGCCCTAGATGATCTTACCGGAAGAGAGAACCGAACCTTCACTCTGTTAAAGGACCAAATAACGGTCATCAAGTCTACATTCGACGTATTCAACGCTACCAGAGTACAAGCGGCAGCAGAACGAGAGCAGCTAGGTAACAAAATCTTAGCATTAGTAAAAGCACAACAATGGATGTAGTATTCCGACATTCAGAGCGACCAACACACTGATTATATTTGCCTGCATCTCACTGATTTCTCGTAGATGAAGAGTCATCAGTGTAATCACTTCGCTCATTTCTAATCTGAGCTGCAATGCTGACAATACACGATATTGACTGGCTGCTGGAAGAATCTTCCGTACATTGTTCCGTAACAATGGCGGTGGAAGCAGAATAATCTGCGCTTCCAACTAAGTAAGTGGTTAGTAGTATAAAGGTCCCTTCCGGACTAAGTGTGTGCAACGGCCTTGGTTTGTAGGCACGAAATTTTTGTGTATATGGCTGGTGGCATAGCGGTAGGTGTTCCTGAAACCTCCCTACTCTCTCCGCCAATAGGCGAGGCGAGCTAGCGTGCCGTCCTGCAGTCAACGCTGTCCATCGGATGATCTGTCAGCTCATCCTGGCAGTCTGAACTTCACGTCCAAGTCAATTCACTCTAACATAGTTCCATAACAACAAGTTTAACTTCCTAAATAATTCTAATTTAATGCAATACTATTTTATAACATTTTTAGTGTTTTCAATCGACAAATAATAATAAATTATGAATCGGTGTGCTGTACGAAATAAAGGGTTTTCGCAACCTGTTAAATATTTGTGCCATTTTTGAAGCAAGAACGCTCAGTCCATTCTTATTATAGGTCTGTTTCTGTTCGCGTACTTCTCGTGCAAAAATTTTCTGGGCAAAAACTTACTCGTGTGGTGGGGGGAAGAATGTAAAATCGTAGCCTCCGGATTATACAAGCCATGAACAAAGTCAAAAAGAGAGCAGCGGGCCGGTCAGCAGGCGAAATCCACACTTAGAATCTTAGAATATAGAGCAAACAGGACTGGTTGAATCGTGTAAATTTCGTGTACATGAGCGTAATATGTCAAGAGCAGGAGATTATACATAGGAGTAAGTGAGATGCTGGACGGAAGAGTTGTCAAAGCTGAGTGAAGGATTGTCAAAAAAAAACAGAAATGAAGAGTTCGGACAGTACTTGCTAATATACATCGTCTTAAAAACTAGGGAAATCGTGTTTCAAGCAAGTGCACCATCTAAATTATCTTTTTTGTTAATAGAAGCAAAGATTTATATAAATTAAATATGTGAATTATTTCAAAATAAAGTCGAAAAGAACCTTTTTTAACACAAATGCTCCGTTGAAAACCTTTGTTTACTTTTTGCAAATTGGCATGTTGTTTAGAATAGGGATATCGTGTAAATACATTTAAAATGGACTACCAACACAACCAGAAATTCATTACGAAAATTCTGGCTTATCACCATTCCTATTTGCTCTATATTCTAAGGTTTAATTGATATGATGATTTTAACAGGCACTAGTAGCACTATAAAACTTGTTATGGTCGAAGCGTACTGCATATAGCAGTATGCTACACTGCGAACTACTGCAGCGTGTATGCCGGCCGGCTGCCATACCGACAGTCCGCACACCCAATCTCGAAGAATTCTTCCCTGCTGTTGGAGAAGAAGAAGACAATCGTCTCTGTCTTGTCAAATATTCCACCCAGTGAGCAAGTGAAGTAGTGAAATTAAGAATTTGTCCAAAAACATCGGCCAGGAAACTAACCCTGTACGTAAGTTCAAAAGATTTTTCATCCTTATTAATAGTCATTTGGTGAAATTATTTTCCTCTTATCATGCGAAAATCTTAAACATAGCGTCCGACAGCATCGACACCTCGCGTTCATAGCCGAGATTATACCTCAACAGATACCTGCAATTAATAATAATAATTCTGCAGTCACTTCGGGATATGTTGAAAGTTTCACATCGTGTTAGTATCGTAGATTCCTTTCGAATCAACATTTATTAGACTGAGCTCTCCTGTCAAAGATCTGCATATTTTAGACCGTTGTATGGGATTTACATGACACCAAAATATATACATAGCAACAAATTCCGTTTTTGCGGTGATAATGACTGCACGGATTGGGTTTTAGCGGAAAATCATCCAACAGTAGCAGTTTTAAGTTCGATATGCGTTAACTCAATGCGTCTCAAAAACTATAAGCGGAGAGGAGATTGAAGACGACAAGATCAAGGAAATTTTTGCAAATAGCCAGATAAAACTAAGTGAGATAAAGAAAATTTTGGGATAATGTCTGCCTCCTCGCCTTTACAACAACACCACAATATAGACTTACAGTTGGAGCAAATTTTATATGAGAGGCCAACTACCTGTATGTGATGATTGTTTCAAATTTTACTGTGAATATAAAAAAAGGTTTTGAAGTAGCAATAGCTACCAGAACTAATTGCCATGAGAAATGTTCAAAGAAAAACGCGATAATGGCTCTAGTATATAATGTAAAAAATTAGCCATCGCAGTCTCCAATATCATCAATTTCTTCGTTATAAGAAAAGATTACAGGATCTTCTAGTAACTAATTAACAAAATTAGCTTAAAGCTACGTTCATACATTTTTTAGAGAAAAAAACATGTTTATAAATTTTGAATCATAATTGCATTTAGCGAGTAAGCAGTGGCAAGCGGATCATCACGGAGGCGCCTCGGCGATGGATCCACAGCAACGAAGTACATATAAGTTGTTGCGGTTTGTTTCTTTTCACATTTAAATTAAATCAAAACGTTGATATACATACATATATATGCATACAAACCATATAATGAAATTCTTCTTGATTTTGTACATTTAAATTAAATCAAAAATTTGACAAAAAAATTATGACAATAATTTCCGAATGTGTGTCGGCGGGTTGTTTTTTGTAAGTAGGCACGAATTTTTTTTGTATGTGGCAGGCGGCAGCGGCAGGTTTTCGTGGAACCTCCCCACAGTCTCCACCAACAGCCGAGGCGAGCTAGCGTACCGCCCTGCAGTCAACGCTGTCCGCCGAGTGATCTGTCAGCTAGAGTGAGATGTTCATTTGGCACTTTGCTGATTGACTGACCTCAAGTTTCATAGTGGAAAATGGTTTTTTTGCTGAGGATTTTTGTAGAGTAAAGTAATGTTTAGGAAAGTTTTTGCTATTTTGATTTTTGAATTTTTGTATTAAAGTAAAGTAACGTAACATCTTTTTGAAAGTTTTGAAAGTTTTTGTGAAAGGTTGTAAGTTCGACTTTAGGTTTGACTTTGGTCAAGCTTCAAGTCTGAGCAGTCGTAAGTTTTTTGAAGTTTTTGAATCGATCTCTCCTGCTGGCCTTCTGCTATGGAAATAGTAGATGGCCTCACAAATTTTTGATTGTGTTCTCACGGAGACATGTCTCTGTTGGCCAACTGGCTTGACAGAGTCGTGAATCTGTGAGGCGACTTTTTGGCTTTTAGCTAACTAGTTGACCAGATTCATGACTCTGCCCAGTTGGAAGGTTAGCTGGATATGACCATCAGGTGAAGAGGAAGGAAAGAGTTGTTGGAGGATGGAAGTGATGATGGAGACCTTCAGTAATCAGGAGTTGGGATACCGCTAACTGCCTGGCTGAAGAATCTCTAGTATCATTTTCAGTCTCTAGCTTCTACAACCCGACTCTTCCCAGATTTCTGTGAAGACTCAAGATTTCTTCATGCACACACTGACGTCACTTATTTAATCATCCTATTCTGACCTGATTAGAGAGAGTGACCTGGAGGGCTTCTATGTTTTGGGTGTTAGCTCCTGGGGAGTGAGAGGGGAACTGTATGGCTTTCTTTCTGTCAATTTTTTTGAACGCTTTAAGTGACTTTCGGTAGTTGTCTCATAACCATAGGCAATTATATCTTTTGACTGTTCGATTGTGTTGGTACAAGTGTTGAGTCTAGAGTACTCCCACGATTGAAATTTCGCTGTCTATTCGAAGATAGTTAGAACTCTAGTAGTTGGAACCAGAATTTCTTCAAACTTTTGGTGATTTGTTTAAAATTTTTTGCATTTCCTCTGAACTATTGGGAAAAATTCTGTTGAAATTTTAGTAGTCTTCCCAGCTTTTGGATTTTCTTTAAATCAATATTTCTGTTATCTCGATCTTGGAAGACTTTGATGTCTTCTTCGAACTTTCGAGTTGTTTTTTTAAACCTTCTTGGCATTTCTTCCAAACCCTTGGAATATTTTTGAAATCTTGACTTAACGACTAAAAGATTATACCATGGCTACAGCGCGAACACCACCGCGGGCAACTCGTGTACCGATACCGTTGCCAGACAAGTGTTTCATCTGCCAGGAGGGCGACTGGTCAGAACAGAGGAAGCCAGTGAAGACGGTCTGTGGACATGTGTTTCACAAAGCATGTCTGAAAACGTGGATTGGGCAGCAGTCAAACTGCCCGAACTGCAGATTCCATCTCACTCCATACGATTTTACTGACTACACAGGTGCGGTCCCGAAGAGGACTGACACGAAGCCTGTTACCCAGGAGCCTCGAACAGCAGCACCAGTCTACAACCTGCTACCACTTACGAGTCGACCAGTCAACCGCGAAACTCTGTCTCCAGGTTTACAGAATGTGCACTCTATGACCTTTTCGCAGCCGAATTCTAGAGTGAACAGCCCGCTCCCTACTGCTCAGGGTCAGAGCTCAGCAGCGACCGAAGCCTTGCTGGCAGGTTTGCGTATACAACTGCAAAGTTTCACGACGGTCGTAGGCAGTCGTTTAACAGACGGGCATCACCTCTTGGTCAGCCTAGTGGTCAGCCTAGACCAAACTTTAGCCAGCCTCAACCAGCTCCATCTCATCGTATCCTGTCAGGCCTAGCACCACGATGTTCTAGTAGTCCCACCCGGAGATGGAATATTTCATATAGTGGCGATAGTTCTCGCCTTACTGTCGAGGAATTTGTGTTCAGAGTAGTAGCCCTCACGCACTCGGCTTTAGACGGAGATTTCGATCTTTTTGTTTGGCACATGACAACTCTGCTTTCTGGTCCAACAATGGATTGGTACTGGTCTCTCTTGAGGCAGAATTCCACGCCTTCGTGGGAGTATGTAAAAACAGCTTTGTTAGCTGAATGGGGAGTACCAAAGGATGACCTCCAGGTCAAAGTCCAACTGATGCTGAGGAAACAGAAAGCAGGGGAGGCATTTGCTATGTATGCATCTGCGCGACCAACTGCAAAGTCTTTTGGCAGACGTCGAATTTCTAGAAATAGTTAAGTCTAACCTATTGCCGGAGATCCAAAATAAAATCTGTTTACATCCCACTAACACCATACACCAACTACGGAGTCTTGTGACTCAAATACAGGCTACACAGCAGCGAATCGCGACAGCGTGCAGCTGGAACACCTATCGTAGCCCCAGGGTCAGCGAGGTGGATGAGTGTCGTTTGTAAGATGTGGAACAGCATAGGTCGATCGAAAACATTGAGGAAGCCACAACAGTAGCTGCTCTTACAGCACCTACAAACGTTATCTGTTGGAACTGTGACCAGTCCGGTCATTTCCACCAAGACTGCTGGCAGGAAAGACAAGTCGTGTTCTCCTATGGATGCGGACGCAAAAAAGTCTTCAAGCCCGACTGCAGCCATTGCCGACAGAAAAACCTGAGACGGGTCGGGAATACCACCACCTTTTCTCGACCAGTGTCAACGTTACGCGTGACAACTGCAAGCAACACTGCAGTTCAAGCCTTGAACAAGGAGGAGGGTCCCCTCCATTAGCAGACCTTAACGACGATTCCCTGAGTTGTCCACTGATATCATTCAGTGACTCTGAGGATATTAGCAAACCACCTGACCACCTGACCAGTCTTACCGATCGATTGATAAAGCCGGAGAATTTAATAGACTTCTCTGCAGATCTTCAAGCTCCCATTTCCACCTTCGGGGGGCCCATGACATTGTCAGGCACTGCTTTGGAACAGTCTTTAAACTTCGATGTCCCAATAACACCGACAGCACCTTTAGCTGACAAGGTCACTGAACAGGAGATTCGGCCTCCTGGCATTTCTGTACTAAAACGGGCACCAAGCTCTGTTATGACGGCGTGACCCTGTTTTGCATACGCTGACGCCGTATAACACGCGTCTGCAGAATTATAATGCAGTAAGAGACCGAATCTTTTTCTCAGTAGCGGAGTTAGCTGACATTATGTATCCTGACCTCGATATTAGACCAAGAAAGAAAAGATCTACCGTTCGTTGGCGGGAATACTGTCGACGGATGAGCCTGGAAATAAAAAAACTGCCACAGATTTCCATGTCGATGCCAGACGACATTCGACCGTATGCCGAAGTAAAACTGTTCGGGCGAACTGAGCCTGGATTACTTGATAGTGGTGCCACTGTCAGTATTCTAGGCCAGGGAGCTCTAGAGAAGCTTGCAGAAGCAGAGGTTGAATGGAAGAGGTATCGGACACAGGTACAAGTAGCCAATGGTGCCATGACGACTGTGCATGGTCATGTGAACTTGGACATCATTTTCCGTGATAAGACCCAAAACGTGCGTTTTGACGCAGTTCCTGGGCTCACACAGTCAGTGTATCTAGGAATAGACTTTTGGCGTCTATTTGGGTTGGCTCCAGATGTCCTAGGTATAGTTGCAGAAGTGACTACAAGTCTAATTACTACCTCTGATACAGACCGCCATGTTCTTTTCAGTCTAGATCAACAGCGTCTGGAAGCTACAACACAGCTTTTCCCTCCTTTCGCATCTTTAGGCCTGGGAAAGACATCTTTGGTCACTCAAACGAATGACGCAGCTCCGATAAAACAACGCTTTTATCCGATTTCACCAGCCGTACAGAGTTTGATGAATGCGGAATTGCGACGAATGCTATCATTGGGTGTGATACGGGAGAGCCAGAGTTCTTGTAGCTCTCCAGTTGTACCAGGAAGGTCAACTCCGTTACGAAGAAGGACACCTATCCGCTGCCGCAGATAGATGCGCTTCTGAGTCGACTTCCTCCGGCAAAGTACATTACAAGTCTGGACCTGAGAGACGCATTCTGGCAGATTCCACTAGACGCTGATTCCAGAGAGAAGACCGCGTTTACAGTACCTGGTCATCCTCTCTATCAGTACACCGTGATGCATTGCAAAGGCAGAAAATGCTCCACAAACTATGCGCCGCCTCATGGATAAGGTGATTCCTTTCGATCTTCGTGAAAATGTTCTCGTCTACGTGGACGGTTTACTGATTCTGTCATTAGGCTTTGACTCTCATCTCACATTGCTATCCCGTGTAATGAATTGTTTGAGGAAAGCTGGCCTCACTATCAATATTGAAAAAAGTAAATTTTGCATTAAGGAGTCTAAATACTTGGGTTTTATATTCGGAAAAGGAGGAATCAGGACTGACCCAGATAAGATCTCAGCCATAGTTGACTATCCGTCACCTAAAACTGTTCGGCAAGCCCGACGCCTACTAGGTATGGCGGGATGGTATAGACGGTTCATCCCGAACTATGCTGATGTAACTGCCTCCATAACTGACACCTTGAAGAACCCTCGTCAGTTCAAGTGGACACCTGAAGCCCAGATGTCTCCGGAGATGCTAAAACAAAAACCAGATTTCACCAAGCCGTCCATTATACAGTGCGATTCGAGCCAACAAGGTATTGGTGGAGTGCCGCTTCAACTAGATGACGATGGCCACGAGAAGCCAATAGACTGCGCCTCGAAAAAGTTGTACTCAGCACAAAGAAATTATACCGTCACAGAGCAGAAATGCCTAGCTACAATCGTAAGTGTATAGAAGTTCCAGCCCTTCATAGAACTTATGCCGTTTAAGATAGTGACTGATCATGCGAGCTTGAAATGGCTGATGTCTCAAAAGGACTTCAGCGGTAGACTTGCTCGGTGCAGTTTGAAGCTTCAGGGTTTCGACTTCAGTAACGAACACCGAAAAGGAAGCCTGAATGTCGTTCCTGATGCGCTGTCACGCATTCATTGCGACAGCTTGTCCACACCTGAAGATTCTGGCCCGGAAGTTGACCTTAGTTCGCCATATTTCAACTCGTTGGAATACGAAGAACTGAGGCATCTAGTTAAAACGACTTCTGGCAAATTACCAGATCTTTGCGTCAGGGATGGCTTCGTATACATTCGTACTTTTCCGAGAACAGGCGATCCGATTCAGGAAGAAGAAGCGTGGAAGCTTTGGATTCCACGAGGGCTTGTCTCCGACGTTATTTCAAGAGCGCATGATACCAATAGCTTCCCACGGTGGTATAGGGAAAATACTGGAACGTCTGAGAAGACACTTGTACTGGCCACGGATGACAGTAGATGTCAGAAACTACGTAGGTGCCTGTGACGCGTGTACAGAGACTAAGGCCCCCAATACTATTCTGAGACCACCTATGAGTCTGTGACAGAACGGCCACGGCTAAAAACTGTATATTGATTTTCTGGGTCCATATCCTCGGTCAGTGAAAGGAAATGTCTGCATCTTAATATTTCTTGACCACTTTTCAAAGTTCCCCATTCCCAAACCTATGAGAAAAGCATCTACACTCAATGTGTGCCAGTTCATCGAAACGGAAGTGTTCCATGTGTTCGGAGTCCCGGAAACGATAGTCTCCGACAATGGAGTCCAGTTTTTCTCGGCTCAGTTCACCAGATTACTGGACAAATATGGGGTGAAGCACTTGTGAACGGCAGTTTACTCGCCGCAAGCAAACGGCTCAGAGCGAGTAAACAGGTCTCTGTTGTCAGGGATTAGAGCATACATGCGGAAGGAACATACGACGTGGGATGAGAAGCTGAGCCAGGCAGCTAGTTCCCTCAGTAGCTCTTTCCACCAAGCAACTGGTTTCTCTCCCTATCGAACACTTTTCGGTCAGCAAATGATTCCACATCCCATTTCCTATTCCATCTTGAGCCTCTGAGAGTAGATGCTGAAGACAAAATGGGATTGATACGTGCGAGAGTGCAGGAAAACTTACACCATGCGTTCGAACAGGGTTCAAGAGCCAATAATCTCAGGGCGAAGCCTGTTGATTTCAGAGCGGATCAAGTGGTATTCAGACGGAATTTTGCCCAAAGCAACTTCCAACAGCAGACTAGTGCTAAACTGGGATGAAAATTTATCAAGTGTCGGGTTAGAGCCAAGAAAGGAAACTCCTTAAACGAGGTCGTGGGTCGAGACAAACATTGGGCGCCCGAGCGTTGAGGCCCAGCTCGCTCAGTCGACTATTTTTCAGCGTTCTCTGAACCACGGGTGGTCTAGACCACTCTCCCCTGTTATGGGCGTAGCGTACTGCATATAGCAGTATGCTACACTGAGAATTACTGCAGCATGTATGCCGGCCGGCTGCCATACCGACAGTCCGCACACCCAATCTCGAAAAATTCTTGCCTGCTGTTGGAGAAGAAGAAGACAATCGTCTCTGTCTTGTCAAATCTTCCACCCAGTGAACAAGTGAAGTAATGAAATTGAGAATTTGGTCGAAAACATCGGCCAGGAAGCTAACCCTGTTCAAAAGATTTTTCATCCTTATTAATAGTCTATTGTCATTTGGTGAAATTATTTTCCTCTTATCATGCGTTGCGTCTGACAGCATCGACACCTTGCGTTCATAGCCAAGATCATATCTCAACAGATACCTGCAATTAATAATAATAATTCTGCAGTCACTTCGGGATATGTTGAAAGTTTCACATCGTGTTAGTATCGTAGATTCCTTTCGAATCAACATTTATTTGAGTGAGCTCTCCTGTCAAAGATCTGCATATTTTAGAGAGTTGTATGGGACTTACATGACACCAAAATATATATATAGCAACAAATTCCGTTTTTGCGGGGATAATGACTGCCCGGATTGGATTTTAGCGCAAATTCATCCAACAGTAGCAGTTTTAAGTTCGATATGCGTTAACTCAATGCGTGGCAAAAACTATAAGCGGAGAGGAGATTGAAGACGACAAGATCAAGGAAATTTTTGCAAATAGCCAGATAAAACTAAGTGAGATAAAGAAAATTTTGGGATAATGTCTGCCTCCTCGCCTTTACAACAACACCACAATATAGACTTACAGTTGGAGCAAATTTTATATGAGAGGCCAACTACCTGTATGTGATGATTGTTTCAAATTTTACTGTGAATATAAAGATTGAAGAGGACAAGATCAAGGAAATTTTTGCAAATAGCCAGATAAAACTAAGTGAGATAAAGAAAATTTTGGGATAATGTCTGCCTCCTCGCCTTTACAACAACACCACAATATAGACTTACAGTTGGAGCAAATTTTATATGAGAGGCCAACTGCCTGTATGTGATGATTGTTTCAAATTTTACTGTGAATATAAAAAAACGTTTTGAAGTAGCAATCACTACGAGAACTAATTGCCATGAGAAATGTTCAAAGAAAAACGCGATAATGGCTCTTGTATATAATGTCCAAAATTAGCCGTCGCAGTCTCCAATATCGTCAATTTCTTCGTTATAAGAAAAGATTACAGGATCTTCTAGTAACTAATTAACAAAATTAGCTTAAAGCAACGTTCATACATTTTTTAGCGATGGATCCACAGCAATGAAGTACATGTAAGTTGTTGCCGTTTGTTTCTTTTCACATTTAAATTAAATAAAAAAGTTGATATACTTACATATATATGCATACAAACCATATAATTAAATTCTTCTTGATTTTTGTACATTTAAATTAAATCAAAAATTTGATCTACATACATATATATGTAAGCAAACTAATAGTGAGATTTTTCTTTATTTTTATAATTAAGCCAAAAATTCGATCTATATACATATATAGGTATCCAAACTATATAATGAAATTTTTCATTCATACATGAATACTCTTTATGACAATACGTTCTTTCACTAGCTTTAGGCTTGACATTATATTTTGGTACGTTTAGAAACTCTTATGTTTCGTACTACTGTGCCTGAATTATGCTGAAATTTTTCTTTATTTTTGTACATTTAAATTAAATCAAAAATTCGATTTACATACATATATATGTATACACACTATGAAATGAAATTTTTCATTCATACATGAATACTGTTTATGACAATAATTTCTTTCACTAGCTTTAGGCTTGACATTATATTTTTGTACGTTTCGTATACCTCGTACTACTATATATAAATTGTGCGTAAACTTTCCTTATTTTTGGTACCCAACTCATTTTTTTTTAATTCAAAATTTGACAGCAACTTAAGTAACATTTGACGAGAGCAAAAGGGAAAATTTAGTTAATAAAGTTTTTTATAACGTAATGGCACCGTAGAGTTTTTTTTTGTTTTCTCCTTTCGCTTTCCCGGAGCCCTGCGTTCCGCGGATAAATTTTGTATGGAAATTTAGCGGTGAAATTTAGTGGCGAAATATTTAGCCACATCGCTGGAAAAAGTGGTATTGTGTTTTATCAGCTAAAAGTTTGTTTAGTTTTGACAAGTAGATGGCAGTAATTACCACAAACATATATTTAGCATCAGATTTATCCGCTCAATACCTTTTTTCCACGCTAAAATTTTGACGTTTTAAGTTGAAAGAAATTGGAATACAAGAGAGCAGTGTATTTTTCTTATTTTTTTCTGATAGAAAAATTCCGGCTTTATTTAGACAATTCTTTCGAAAAGAAATTAAAATAGTAAGTATTAATACAATATTCCTTACTATTTCCAGATTGGGTAATTGCAATAGCAATCTAAAAGAACACGAAATAATATCACAAATGAATGACAGCTGATTGTCAAAAGCAGCCACCTAAAGTTCAAAACAATGAACAATTTTAGCCGTAAAAAGGTCCCTGTTCGATTGCATGGAAATATTTATCCGCTAAATGAGCACAATACCGGGCTGGAGGGTGATTCTGATCTTTTGTCGTACTTGAATGTCAAAATAATCGACTAAATGAAATGAACATTTCTACTGATTTTTCGTGTTTTTATTCAGTTCAGCAAGCCTTGCATGACGTAGAATGAACTGAAAATGACACTTCACATTACAAATTCAAAATATTGTTAGGAATTTAAGCACTTGTAATGCTCTAATTAGGTGTAGAATTTCCATTTACCAGTGTAAAATTTTTGTCTGGGAGTAGTTGACTAATTTTGGCGTTTGTTCATCTAAAATTCATTATAGTTCAGTTTGTGGTAGATAATAGTGAAGACACAAAATGAACTGTGTTAAAAGAAAAAGCTCGACAAAATATGACAAAATTCACTCCAGTACTGCATAATTCTTGCAATAAAAATTGAGAGCTGTAATAGGAAAACTAATTTTTTTAATTTTCTGAAAAGTCTTTAAGGCGCAATCAAAATGTCGAATGAAGATAGTTTAAGTATTCAATGCTCTTATAGGACTTTTCACGCCTGCAACAAATTAAAAAAAAATACAACAATAGGGCATGCGGAGCACTACTTTCCAATATTGAAAAGTAGGCGGCGTGACTACTGTGTTTATGGATGATATCTGATACCTGCTTGGCTTGAACGAGATTTATTTGCTTGCGATCCCAATTTAATTAGTTAAATTAAAAGTTAAATATGGTCATGAATTGTTGTGTACCCCAGTGCTCTAACAAATTCAATAAAAACAAACTTTCAATCAAATCCTTCTTTTTACCACCTAAGAAGGTGATAAATCACCTGCAATCACCAAAAGATCGCTTTCCACTCCAAACACCAGGCGTACATATATGCAGTCCCTTGTAGCTGCGGGTCATATTATATTGGGCAAACACAAAGAAGTATTTCTACCCGCCTAAAAGAACATATAAATGCTGTAAGCAAGAACCAGCGGGAAAAATCAGCAATTTGCGAGCATATTCTGGACCATCCAACAGAACATCATTGGATTCATTTTGAAAAGTCAGAAGTCCTGGCTCGCGAGCCTTATTATACTCCTCGTCTTGTTCGTGAGGCGATTGAAATAAAACGTCGACTTAATTTCAATCGCGACAACAGTTTCCAGCTTTCACGAAATTGGGATCCCATCCTTAAAACATCTTCAGGGTTAATCCGAAATAAGCTTGGCTTAAAAAGTGACGTAGTGAGTTATGTTTGTTCACAAAACTCTGCACAACAGCAACTACAAATGCATCAACCACAGCAACAGCATACGCACCGGTACAATCTGCGTAGCTCCAATCGTATGTAACATTTTAGGCAGTTACCGGTGACCACGCTCAATGTAACTTGAAGCGAAACGTTCGGGGTGAGTATTTGTTTCAGCACTCATTAAATAATTTATTTATAACGCGGCTAATCCGGAAAACGTATTTAAAAATGTCAAATTTCATCAGTTTCCTAAGGACGAAAAACTTAAATCTGAATGGATTTGTAAGTAGGTAAGTCAGGAAAGAAACCGGCCAAGTTATTTCGCGTTAGCAGCACTTGTGACCACTTTACAAAGAGCGACTAAAATATAACGTGGTTAAAGTAATCGAAGGTAATGCAATTTTCATTACATGAAAGTTAAACATTTTATCGAAGTCAGTTATACCTTCCAAAAACTTGCTACAATACTTTGCAACAAGATTACTAGTAAAGCAGCAAAAGAAGAGCGGCCTAGACAACTTAAACAGAAAACAGTATTAAAAAGTAAGCAAAGTAAGTTGACAAAATTCCTAAATTGTTTGTACAATTTATATTTAAGACTCATTTTCCTTGAAGGGCTGTACTCAAGAAGCAAACAATACCAATAATTGTGAATGTTCCAGTTCAAATAAAATTGATTTACATAATAATAATAATATTACCATAAATAATAATAATTAAAATAGCTGATTTAGCTCTTATTCAAATATACATATAAAGGGCCTGTACGGTACATCTAGGAATTGCTTGCAGCTAGGAACTGGTATAATAACATGACTTCCGAAACAATTCATGTTTTCCCGACGTAATCTACAAATTTTTATTTTGATGTTATTTATGTATGTATATACCTTTTCGTCTATTTCTGTTTGTTACCAGCGGTTTTTACATCATGGAAATAGGGCTTTTCTTTAAGTTACTCCATATTTCTTCATTACATTTAATTTTTGAAATAATAATTGCAATATAAAGTAAATATTGCCCCTATTTGACAGCTATAAAGAGCGGGCTGTCCATAACTTAGAATATATAGCTTAGCATATATATAGCAAACAGGAATAGTTGCATCGTATGAAATTCGTGTACATGAGCGTAATTTGTCAAGAGCAGGAGACTGTACATAGGAGTAAATGAGATGCTGGATGGACAAGTTGTCAAAACTGTTGCTTGTTTTGTGAGCAGGTTTGGTCAACTTAAAACTATTTTGTGAAATTTCACAAAAATAACGAATCAATTCTTTTCAAAACTATTTATCTTTGAACTTTATTCAGTCAAAGTTTTATAGTGCCACTAGTGATTGTTAAAATCTTCATATCAATTAAAAAAACAGAAGTGAAGTGTTCGGTCAGTGCTTGCAAATATAAATTGGATTATAAACTAGTGTTATATACCAATATGGATAACAATATATATATTTATTTTTTCAAATACGGGTACTCGCTGTCACTTGACTCACTCAGGCGAGCTTTGTTTGCTTCCCCTTCTGTAATCCTGGGGATTTTTCGTAACGGCCACTCAACCTGTTGTCGTCAATCAAAACTTTTCTTTTATTTTTTACACATTTTTTTTTTATTATTATTCCAATCACGCTTTCTTTGTTTTGTACAACTATTTTTCTTTAACTATCACACGCTTGCCTTTACAACTATTTTTCCTTAACTACCACGCTTTCCTTTACAACTATTTTTCGAGTATGGTCTCACGCTCTAGCTTAACAACTTTTCTTTTTCTAGCAAAACTCCGTGACCGCCCGTTAGAAAACCAAAAATACAACTCTTACTTGAATCTATTAAAATCAAAACTAACTCAACTTTTTCTTGAATCTTTTTAAAATCAAAACCAACTCAACTTTTCTTGAATCTTTTAAAACCAAACCAACTCAACTTTTTCCTTTAATGGTTCGCCGAACCACCGTATTATCATTCAAAAATCCAACTCAACTCTTGATCACATTCATCGTGATCAACAGCCGTTGTTCAGGATATAAAATGCTAAATTGCATTTTCTTATCCTGAGAAAATTTTACTTTTTAATTCTGGACTTGTTCAAACATGTCCAGAATTATTCGCGTTGGACAAGTGGCTTCAGAAATGTAATCTTACACTTTTAAAAACATCAGCCACCGTCCCGCCGTTTGAAAATCGCGGCGCGCATATACATACAATGCATTTATGCGGCGCGCATTTCTTATCGTGTAAGCTTTTTATCGTAATATGTATGTACGTATGTACATATATGTTGAATTTTTTCGCGGTAAATTGTACTGAAGGTACGATTTGCTTTTTGATTTATTTTTTAATTAAATTGTTGAAATGACAAATTTTTCAGAAGGCAAAATTTGTCGTGGAAATTTTTAAGTAAAACGACTTCGGTTGTAAACTGAAACTTTTGTTTTTCCCAAGTCGTTTTATGGGAAAAATGTTATGAGTAGCTTGGAATGTTTCCAAAGTCCCTGCAACTTCGTGTCGGGACGCATCATTTTGAACCTCCTCTTATTCAACCAACTATGCTACGGAATTATATTTTTTTTTGCAAATTTTAATTCTAATTAGTCTTAATCAATTTCTCTATCAAGTCTTCTCGAATTGTACTTTTCGAAACCCATGACTTTTCTTTTCCTTATTGGCTATAATACTAATCTTTATACATTATCAACTTATTTGGTCACCTGGTATCTCCTTTCAGCTTACCGATATCAAAAACATCAAAAGTTTAACACTAGATGATCTCTTCGTATACTTTGATCGAATACAGGAATTATCGAATCTTCATTCAAATGCTCCTGGATGATGTTCAGATACACACACAAAAAGGTTGCCGAAGTCTAGATTTCCCTTTTAGAAATTGTTTAAAATAACCAGTTTTCCAACGTCTTTTAATACTTCCGAAACTATGTAAATAACCTTAAGCGATAGAGCGTTTCAATAATCCCTTACTGAAAGCAGCTTTTGGAAAATTAACAAATTATAATAATCGAGTTGAAAACTAGACTTATTGCTGCCTCTGACTGCTAATCCTGTTTCATAATTATTTTTAAGTTATTTATGAACTCAGAAAAAATTTTCTCTCAGGTTTTTATTATTGACCAAGTTCATATAGCGCACGGAATCCCACATTCACGTGGCGGTCTGCAGGTTACCTGTTTATCACGACGAACGGTTGTCGACTTCTATGCGTATATATATATAATAATCTGGCGGGGCCCGCGCAAAAATCGTCAACGAAGCGAGAGACGTCATCCGCTTCTAACTTGTAATGCCCGTGGAACTTGGAACTAAGTTCTGCTTAGTGATTTCAGCCTGGATGGGATATTTTGCCAAAGGAGCGTGGCCGACTCTTCGCCACTCGTGGTCTAATTCTTGGGTTCTTTTCCTTCCCTTTTTCTTTTTTTGAACCACACATTCACTGACCCCTTTTTTGAGCCTACGGGGTATCTTTATAAAAACGCTCCAGTTGCGCAAGGCCGACACAATAATGTGTTATCGTTGAACACTTAATATTTGAAGTCGTATGGAGATTTTCAAATGGCTGCCGACGCTCTCGCTAATTTTTCCTGGCCAAAATTCCTAGGCCAAATCATCCAGGTACTAAAACAATGTTGAACGTTTTACTATTATCAGAATTTACAAGTACGATGACCAAAGAAAATTTTAGATGTTATACCTACATTCGTTTGCTACGTACGTTTTTTCCCACGAAATTTGCTTATCCACTTCACTTTTGCTTTTGACAATCCGTCTTCTTCCTCTCACCCAGCATGTCAAAGCTTGTTCGTCGAATTTGGGGTGGGTTCAGCTGTCAGTGTAAACAGAGGCCGGCGTACATGCTGCAGTATTCTCCGGGTAGCATATTGCTATATGCAATACGCTACGACCATAACAGGGCAGGGTGGTCTGGGCCACCCTTGGTTCAGACAACGCTGAGAAATGGTCGACTGAGCTAGCTGGTCTTAAACATAGGCCTCATCCCTGCGGGCGCTCAATGTGTGTCTCGACCCACGACCCAATGTGTATTCCTCACTCTCGCGTTCTCCTCGTCCGATGACGCATCGAAGATACATCCCTGAAGTCTCGTCAGTCCTCGATCAGACCTCGACATCCTTCTCCGTGTGGGAAGTCAAAGCTACATCGACAAGCTGGTAACCTAAAGAATCCAGCCGGTCGATGCCTCTCTGCCATCCCCCACCGAGATGCTAGGGAAGCCTGGCGATCAGTAGCCTAAAGAACTGGTCACGAGGCTTTCCCAGCGCAACATCTCACTCCGACCTCAGACCGCGATTGTTCAAGGGTGTGCCTCCAAGGCGTCGCCGAAGTAGTGACATGTTGACAGCCGAATATGGGAATGGATTCCAACAGGTATATCACACACCATTGACGGCGCAATAGGAGGGCTTCGTGATATCCTATAGTTTACCAGTTAAGCTGGCTGGATGCCTTCTTAGGGCTACCAGGAATAGATTTAGTACTACTATGTCCGACGATTAACGAAATGTTGTAGCTGGACAGACAAGAAAAAAATTTCCTCCTAATGAGGCCGATCCGGAAGGGACTATAAAAGGTTATATACTCATAAGAGGTAGAGGTGCGCTGATGAGATTGAATTTCAACAGGTCTATCACCCACCATTGACGGGGCAATAGGAGGGCTTCGTGATAGCCTATAGTTTACCAGTGAAGCTGGCTGGATGCCTTCTTAGGGCTACCAGGAATAAACGTGGCATTAGATGGACGACGTTTCCAGACTGATGATCACTGCCTGATGTCTTTGACGTGATAGACTCCTAACAGTTTCCCCTGCAGATACATGCTCATACAGGGAGTTTCCTTTCTTGCTTCTAACACGACATTTGACAAATTTCCGTCCCAGCTTAGCACTCGTCTGCCGTTGGAAGTTGCTTTGGGCAAAATTCCTTCTAAATACCTCTTGACCCACTTTGAAATCAACAGGTTTCGCCCTGAGATTGTAGGCTATTGAACCCTGTTCGAATGCATGTTGTAAATTGTCCTGCACTCTCGCACGGATCAATCTCATTTTGTGTTCTGCATCTACTCTCAATGGCTCATTAAGAGTTCCAAGGCTCCTCAAGATGGAATGGGAGCTGCCATGTTCTATCATTTGCTGACCGAAGAGTGTTCGATAAGGAGAGAAACCAGTAGGTTGATGGAAAGAGCTCCTGAGGGAACTAGCTACTTGGCTTAGTTTCTCATCCCATATCGTGTGTTCCTTCTTGATATATGCTCTAATCCCCGACAATAGAGACCTATTTACTCGCTCTGAGGCGTTTGCTTGCGGCGAGTAGACTGCCGTTCGCATGTGCTTCACCTCATACTTTTCCAATAATCTGGTGAACTGAGTCGAGCAAAACTGGACTCCATTGTCAGAGACGATCATTTCCGGGACTCCAAACACGTGGAACACTTCAGTCTCAATGAATTGGCACACATTGAGTGAAGACGCTTTTCTCATAGGTTTGAGAATCGGAAATTTTAAAAAGTGGTCAAGAACTATTAAGATGCAGACATTCCCTTTCACTGATCGAGGATATGGACCTAGAAAATCGATGTACAGCTTTTGCCATGGTCGTTTTGTCACAGACTGGACTTTCATAGATGGTCTCAGAATAGTATTGGGAGCCTTCGTTTCCTTACACACGTCACAGGTGCCTACGTAGTTTCTGACATCAACTGTCATTCGTGGCCAGTACAGATTTTTCCGCAGACGTTCCAGTGTTTTCCCTATACCTCCGTGTGAAGCCAGCGGCGGATCATGAGCCCTCGAAATGACGTCGGTGACAAGCCCTTGTGGAATCCAAAGCTTCCAAGCTTCTTCTTCCTGAATCGGATCGCCTGTTCTCGGAACAGTCGGAATGTAAACGAAGCCATCCCTGACGCAAAGATCTGGTAGTTTACCAGAAGTCGTTTTAACCTTATGCCTCAGTTCCTCATATTCCAACGTGTTGAAATATGGCGAACTAAGGTCAACTTCCGGGCCAGGATCCTCATTTGTGGTCAGGCTGTCACAATGAATGCGTGACAGCGCATCAGGGACGACGTTCAGGCTTCCTTTTCGGTGCTCAATAGTGAAGTCGAAGCCCTGAAGCTTAAAACACCACCGAGCCAGTCTACCGCTGAGGTCCTTTTGAGACATCAGCCCTTTCAACCTCACACGATCCGTCACTATCTTAAACGGCATAAGTTCAATGAAGGGCCGGAACTTCTGTATGCTCAAGATTGCAGCTAGGCATTCCTGCTCTGTGACGGTATAATTTCTTTGTGCTGAATTCAACTTTTTCGAGACGTAGGCTTTTGGCTTCTCGTGGCCATCGTCATATAGTTGAATCAGCATCCCACCAATACCTTGCTGGCTCGCATAGCACTGTATAACGAATGGCTTGGTGAAGTCTGGACTCACTAACAACGGAGCAGAGGTAAGTTTTTGTTTGAGAAGATCAAGAGACGTCTGGGCTTCAGGTATTCATTTGAACTGACTAGGGTTTTTCAAGGTGTCTGTTATGGAGGCAGTTACATCAGCATAGTTCGGGATGAGCCGTCTATACCATTCCGCCATACCTAGTAGGCGTCGGGCTTGCCGAACAGTTTTAGGTGACGGATAGTCAACCATAGCTGAGATCTTGTCTGGGTCAGTTCTAATTCCTCCTTTCCCGACTATGAAACCCAAGTATTTGGTCTCCTTGATGCAAAACTTGCTCTTCTCGACGTTGATAGTGAGGCCAGCCTTCCTCAAACAATCCACTACACGGGATAGTAGCGTGAGATGCGAGTCAAAGTCTGATGACAGAATTAATAAATCGTCTAGATAGACGAGAACGTTCTCACGAAGATCGAAAGGAATGACTTTATCCATGAGGCGGCACATAGTTTGTGGAGCGTTGCATAGGCCGAATGGCATCACTGTGTACTGATAGAGAGGATGACCAGGTACTGTGAAAGCGGTCTTCTCTCTGGAATAAGCATCCAGTGGGATCTGCCAGAATGCGTCTTTCAGGTCCAGGCTCGTAATGTAGTTTGCCGGAGGAAGTCGACTCAGAAGAGCGTCTATCTGAGGAAGCGGATAGGTATCCTTCTTCGTAACAGAGTTGACCTTCCTGGCGTCAAAACAAAGCCGGACCTTTCCAGGCTTCCTTACCAGAACAACTGGAGAGCTCCAAGGACTCTGGCTCTCCTCTATCACACCCAGCGACAGCATTCGCTCTAATTCGGCATCCATCAAACTCTGTACTGCCGGTGAAATCGGATAAAAACTCTGTTTTATCGGAGCTGCGTCATTCGTTTCAATCCTGTGAGTGACCAGTGCTGTTTTCCCAAGGCCTAAGGAAGCGAAAGAAGGGAACAGCTGTTTTGTGGCTTCTAGACGTTGCTGATCGAAACTAGAAAGAAGGTGGCAGTCGCTGTCAGAGGTAGCTATTACACTTGGATTCACTTCTGCGACTATACCCAGGACATCTGGAGCCAACCGAAATAGACGCCAGGAATCTATTCCCAGATATAGTGCCTGCGTGAGCCCAGGAACCACGTAAAAACGCACGTTTTGGGGCTTCCCACGGAAAGTGACGTCCAAGTTCACATGACCATGAACAGTTGTCATGGCACCATTAGCTACTTGGACCTGTTTCCGATACTTCTTCCTTTCGACATCTGCTTCCGCAAGCCTTGGCCTAGAATACTGACAGTGGCACCACTATCAAGTAATCCATTTTCAGTTCACCCGAGCAGCTTTCGGCGTACGGTGGAATGCCGTCTGGCATCGACACGGAAATCTGTGCCAGTTTTTTTCTTTCCAGTTTCATTCGTCGACAGTATTCCCGCCAACGAACGGTTGATCTTTTCCTTTCGGTCTCATATCCAGGTCAGGAAACATAATGTCAGATAACTCCGCTACTGAGGAGAAGATGCGGTCTCTGGCTGCTCTGTATTTCTGCAGACGCGTATGATACGGCGTCACAGCGGATGTAAAACTGGCTCACGCCCACTCGTCATCTCAGAGCTTGGTGGCCGTTTCAACACAGAAGTGACAGGAGGCCAAATCTCCTGCTCAGTAACTTGGTCAGCTACGCGTGCTATAGGTGTCAACGGGACATCGGAGAGTAAAGCCTCTTCTAAAGAAGTGTCTAATAATGTCATGGGATCCCCAGAGCCTGAAGATCTGCGGAAAAGTCTATCAAGTTCTCCGCCTCCATCAATGGAGCATTCGTGCTGTCAGGTGTTGTACTGATATCACCAGAATCACTGAATGATATCAGTGGACATATCAGGGAGGTATCACTAGTGTCTGCTAATGGAGCGGACCTTCCTTTTTATTCAAAGCTTGAACTGACGGGTTCGTTGCCTGGATTACTCGGGATGTCAACGTTGGTCGGGAAGAGGTGGTGGTATTCCCGACCCGTCTGAAGTTTTTCTGTTGACAATGAATGCAATCTGGCTTGAAGGTGTTCTTCCGTCCACATCCGTAACAGAACACAACTTGTCGTTCCTGTCTGCAGTCTTGATAGAAATGACCGGACTGTTCACAATTCCAGCATATAATAGGGCGTTTGGCCGAAATACTCGATATATCACCTAGGCTGTTGTCACTGCCTGTCGCTAATGCCAGTTCAGGGTCTAATGTCGGAAAATTGTCAACCTCGTGCACCCGTTGGTTCCGGTAAAGGTTCCAACTACCAGCCGTCGCAATGCGTGTCTGCGTAGCTTGGATTCGCGTGACCAGCGATCTCAGCTGTCCTATCATATCAGTAGGATGCAGACAGCTTTTTTCTTGAATCTCCGGCAAGAGATTCGACTTGACAATCTCCAAAAATTCTTGGTCCGGCATAGCGCTCTGTAGCTGATCGCGCAGCAACCCCAATGGTGGTGATACATTACGAACAGCTCACCAGGCTTTTGTTTTCTGGACATCAGTTGAAATCTAGTTTTCAAATCATCCTTAGGCGTTCCCCATTCGGTATACAATCCCATCTTAATGACGTCCCAAGTTGGAAATGGACTTTGACGTAGTACCGACCAATACCAGTCCTTCGCTGGTCCTGTCAGTAGCGTAAGCTTATTTCTGACTAATAACCCAAAATCTCCTTCAAAAGCGGAGTACGTGAGCGCTTCGACTCTGAAGATGAACTCGTCGACTGAAAGTTCCGAGTTATTCCCATTATAAGTCAGGTTCCATCTCCTTATTGGACTGCCTGATCGTCGGTATCCTACATTAGCAGGAGCACGCATAGGTGGTGGAGGGGGTTGAGGTGGTTGAGGTGGCATAAAATTCTGTCGGGACTGATTCGTAGGTTGACCAAACGGTTGACCAAACGGTGGTGATGGTCTCCCAAATGATTGCCTGCCCCGTGTAGGGAAATCGTTTGACGGCCTCTGATTGCTTCTGGACGAAGGAGGTCGTATGAAGTCTGCTGGCGGCATTGCTGCCGCCACTTGCTGTCGGATACTGTTTCCTGACTCAGACCGCAAAACATTTAAACCCTGCTGGAGACCTCGGTTTATTAGGTCTTCCATCTTTATGCTCAAGCCTTCTATCAGCGCATCCGTAGCAGCTGAGGTGTTGTGGTCTTGAGCTGAATGCCCCGGAATGTCTTGTCTAGTACTTGGGTTCACGAAGGTTCTTGAATGCAAGTCAGGCATTCCTGCAGACAAGGATCGTCGGTTCGGAGGTGGTAAGTCAAGATTCGTTAAATCAAAGGTTGGCAACGAGTCGCGCCTTGCCGACTTCGCGGGCTTCACCTTTTTCGATCGCTTTGGGATTGCACCGGAATATTCTCTGAAGTCTTGTGGCGTAATATGACGTCGGCAGTTAGGACAACTAGCGTGTGCGCCTACCCAATGCTGCAGGCATGCCTGGTGGAAACTATGATCGCATACTGTCACGACCGGCTTCCGATCGACTGACCAGCTTGCGTCCCGGCAGATAGAACATGGCTCAGGCAGCATTTTCATACTGTTTGTCGGAGGAGGTGGGGTCCTCATTGTAGCCATTGTAAGTCCAAGTTGGAGAAAGTTTTACAAACCAAAGGTTTGAAGAAGACTGTCAGAGAAATTTAAAAGAAATCCAAAAAAATTGAAGCTTACAGGCTTAAAAAAAATCGAAGCTGGCGAGTTACTAAATTTATTAACGCGTATTTTGTAAATAAAATAACCAAAGGTAGCTAACTAAATTCAAGTAGATAATTATGGTCACTAACACATTATATACAACAGTCACATACTCGTTATATATAACCCAGTGTTGTTATATAATATGTAATAAGCAACGAAACCCTTCAGATGTAGGAAAAATTTTGTACATTCCTACGAAAAATGAACTACTGGACCGCTACAATATAAAAATTCTCTTGACTACAAAGTTCAAAATATTCTCATAAATATACGGTTTTATCTTCTAAATAATTACCATAAGTAAAAGAGGAAGCTTCTATATACCATTAAGAGACTTCCGCGCTATTTTATACACCTATTAAATTTAAAAGTTTGCAAGTTGGGACAAGATATTATAATTCACGAGGATATCTTCCCAAACGTTCGAAGAAGTAAAAAAATTCCAAACCACAAGGGTTCGAGAAGTTAATTTAGGGCTTCTCAAATCGAGAAAATATAAATGTTAATACAATTCAAATGCAGAAAAGTTAGCAATGTCTCTAAATAAAATTTCCTCTCCAACAGTTCAGTTCCGTGTTTCAAAGCTGTGAAAAATCACCGAGATCCCACGTTCAATATAACGATCAAGAAAAAAAGATCCTATCAAAACAATTTTCCCCCACTTCCAGGAGCTAACTCTCACACAAGGCGTCAGGACGCTCTCTCTCTTCCAAGGTCAGAAACAGGATACAGGCAAGTGACGTGAATGTGTGCGTTGAAAAAAACAATGTGGAGTTCCCACATAAATCTGGGAAGAGTCAGGTTGGAGAAGCTAGAGAATGAGAATGATACTAGAGATTCTTCAGCCAGGCAGTTAGCAGTATGCCAACTCCTGATTACTGAAGGTCTCCAGCATCACTTCCATCCTTCAGCAACTCTTTCCTTTCCCTTCACCTGATTGTCATGTCTAGGTAACCTTCCAACTGTGCAGAGTCATGAATCTGGTCAACTAGTTAGCTGGAAGCCAAAAAGTTGTCTCACAGATTCATAACTCTGTCCAGCCAGTTGGCCAACAGAGACATGTCTCCGTGAGAGGTCACACAAAAAAATTCTGTGAGGCCACCTACCATTTCCATGGCAGAAGGCCAGCGGGAAAGATCATTCCAAACAAAATTCCAAAAACTTTCAACTGTTCCGACTTGAGGCTTGACCGAAGCAAACCTAAAGTCGAACTTACAAAAACTTCTAAAAATTCAAAAACGTTACTTTACTTTACAAAAAAAACAAAATCTTAAAATCGCAAAACTTTACATTTTTCCAAAACTTCAAAAACCTTTAAAAAACTTGACGTTACTCTACAGATTTTTTTTTTTTTTTTACAACAAAACCAATTAGACTCAGGTTCACATATAACTTCTACTGGATATGAGACCTGAGGTCAACCAACTAGCAGACACCAGATGATCGTCTCTCTCAAAGTCTCAGTCCCCAGTACAATTTATATTTAGACCACGGAAGTCTAACTGAGGTGGCCCCACGCTGGGCGCAATTTTGTTATCGTTTTATAAAAAGAAGAGTGATTGGCTAGGACGTGAAGTCCAATCTGTCAGCAGGAGCTGACAGATCACTCAATGACAGCGATAGCACAGGGCGGCACGCTGGCACCTCGGCTAAAGGTGGCGGAGAGTGTGGGGGAGTTCCCGAGATAACCTGCCGCTTGTCATCACCCATAAACAAAAAAATTTCGTGCCTACATACCAAAAAAACGAGCCAGCACACACTCGGTCCTGAAGGAACCCTTACGTGACATACCTAAGTTCCACTGAAGGCGCAGATGGCATGCCTCCCTTGCCAAGCCCCATCCTCCCATTGACCTTGGGTGGCATTGTTTCCAAAGTCCCTGCAACTTCGTGTCGGGGCGCATCATTTTGAACCTCCTCTTATTCAACCAACTATGCTACGGAATTATATTTTTTTTTGCAAATTTTAATTCTAATTAGTCTTAATCAATTTCTCTATCAAGTCTTCTCGAATTGTGCTTTTCGAAACCCATGACTTTTCTTTTCCTTATTGGCTATAATACTAATCTTTATACATTATCAACTTATTTAGTCACCTGGTATCTCCTTTCAGCTTACCGATATCAAAAACATCAAAAGTTTAACACTAGATGATCTCTTCGTATACTTTGATCGAATACAGGAATTATCGAATCTTCATCCAAATGCTCCTGGAAGATGTTCAGATACACACACAAAAAGGTTGCCGAAGTCTAGATTTCCCTTTTAGAAATTGTTTAAAATAACCAGTTTTCCAACGTCTTTTAATACTTCCGAAACTATGTAAATAACCTTAAGCGATAGAGCGTTTCAATAATCCCTTACTGAAAGCAGCTTTTGGAAAATTAACAAATTATAATAATCGAGTTGAAAACTAGACTTATTGCTGCCTCTGACTGCTAATCCTGTTTCATAATTATTTTTAAGTTATTTATGAACTCAGAAAAAAATTTCTCTCAGGTTTTTATTATTGACCAATTTCCTATAGCGCACGGAATCCCACATTCACGTGGCGGTCTACAGGTTACCTGTTTATCACGACGAACGGTTGTCGACTTCTATGCGTATATATATATAATAATCTGGCGGGGCCCGCGCAAAAATCGTCAACGAAGCGAGAGACGTAATCCGCTTCTAACTTGTAATGCCCGTGGAACTTAGAACTGAGTTCTGCTTAGTGATTTCAGCCTGGATGGGATATTTTGCCAAACGAGCGTGGCCGACTCTTCGCCACTCGTGGTCTAATTCTTGGGTTCTTTTCCTTCCCTTTTTCTTTTTTTGAACCACACATTCACTGACCCCTTTTTTGAGCCTACGGGGTATCTTTATAGGAAACGATCTAATTGCGCAAGGCCGACACAATAATGTGTTATCGATGAACACTTAATATTTGAAGTCGTATGGAGATTTTCAAATGGCTGCCGCCGCTCTCGCTAATTTTTGCTGGGCAAAATTTCTAGGCCAAATCATCCAGGTACTAAAACAATGTTGAACGTTTTACTATTATCAGAATTTACAAGTACGATGACCAAAGAAAATTTTAGATGTTATACCTACATTCGTTTGCTACGTACGTTGTTCCCACGAACTTTGCTTATCCACTTCACTTTTGCTTTTGACAATCCGTCAGTAGTCGTAACTCTTCTTCTTCTCACCCAGCATGTCAAAGCTTGTGTTCGTCGAATTTGGGGTGGGTTCAGCTGTCAGTGTAAACAGAGGCCAGCGTACATGCTGCAGTATTCTCCGGGTAGCATATTGCTATATGCAATACGCTACGACCATAACAACCCTTTTGGGAAGATAAACTAATCATTTTGTACATGATTAGTTTATTGAATTTTATAATTTATGATTTTCTTTTCTTTTTCCTTTTTAGGTATTTAGGTGCAAGATTTTTGTAAAGCTATCCATTTATACATATATGTATGTACCTATAACATTCCTTCCCCCCGCGAAAAAGAGAAATATTTTTGCTGCCGAAATAGCGTGGGATTCACCAAGATAATTTTGTTAACGTTAGGGCTTTTGCCCTTTATATGGGGCGATTTTTGAGATTATCTTCACAGTTTTGTTAAAAATGGAATTCTGCGAGGTAATCTCTCCACGTGCGCCGTATACAAGCCCAGTGCCCAATTGTATGAGGGTACTGGCCATTTTCGTGCAGAGCGTGGCCCCCCGGTGGCGTGGGCTGCGGAGGGATGGTCGTCCAGACGTGTGAATCTGCGGTGCTCCGGCCGAGGCGGACACTTTTCATCGGGTGGACCTATGCCTGTGGCCCCATGGTGGGAGTTTCCGGGTGACTATGGGTGAGTTTTTAGATTCCAATAATTAATATTCTTATTAATTTCTCAAATCTTCTTCTAGGAGCGACTTTGGCGCTATCCGGGGAGGTCGGATGGTGTGCCTGCCCTCGTTACAGGATGCGCCCTAACTACCTGGTGCACGATGTGACAACATGGGTCGGTTCTTCCGGTTCTGAATTGGATCTCCCGGGTGCAGCGCCGAGTTTCGCCTCTGAGGAGACCTGGGATGTTTCGTCCGTTTCCGCCCAGGAGGACTGGGATCTGCCTGGAGAGGCACCTAGTCAGGAGGACTGGGACATTCCCGGTGAGGCTTCTGGTCCCGCCCAGGGATAACTGGGATGCTGACTGCGGGCCGGGCTAAGAGTCGACCAGCCCTAAATGTATGAAGTGTACTTCATGTAAGTTATTTCCAGATGTGAATCCAAAACATTTTTGTTTTATCTTTTTAGGTTCGCGGATGGTCCGGGACATTCCCCAAGAGTCTCCGCTAAGTTTTTTCTCTTTGAATTCTAGTTTTAAGAGTATATTTTTTGCTTTTTCTAAATTTTTTGGTGATTTTAAATTTTGTTAATTTTTGGCTGTTAATATAATATTTGTATTTTTTATTTTAATAAAGTTTTATACCCAATGTACTCTATTTATTTATTTTTGTTGTTGTTTTGGTTGTTTTTCAGGTTTTGCTTATATTTAGGTTGGCAAAAATGATTCTAGGGGCTCTGGGCAGGGAGTTGAGTTTTCTCGTATGGTGGTCTCGGTGTTGGTGGCTTATAGTTCGTTATATTTGTTATATTTTTGGTTGGCTTTTTTTCACTTATACTAGAGGCTCTATATCCCAATACTCTACGCTGCCTAATTATTCCTACGTTGTTTCCTTATTCTACGTTATGTATTTATTCTAATGGTTTTGTATTTATTCTAGGGAATTATATTTCCTTTTTCCTCTATACTAGGGGTGTTTTTTTTTTTTGAAAGTATTGTCTATTCTTAGTATTTATTCTAATTGTTGGTTCGGTGTGATAATTTGTTTTTGTTATCCTAGTTAACGTCTTATTCTATATTTCTGCTGATGTAAGTCGCTATTTCCTATTTATAACCTTAGGTCGTAACATTTCTATTTTCTGTATTTATGTCTATATTTTACTAGTTTGCTAACTATTTCTATGTAATACTTAATGTTACTGAATATTATTTACTTATTACTTTTATTATTATTATTCTATGTAAATAAATTTCGGTTATATTTTTTATGTTTTAATTCTATTATCTTATGCTTTCTTTCTTCTATTTACTATCTTATTTTTTTTCTTATTCCATTTATTATTCCTACTTTTCTATGTGCTACTTAGGTTTGTTAATTTTATTCTTAGATACTACTAAATAAATGTTATCCTTATTTATTCTTAGCTTAACGTGATCGCTTTATCCCTTCTTTCCTACTATTATTTCAACTTTTATTCTAAGACCAGTTTAGTGAAAGGGTACTGCGCCAGTAACAAATGGAGAGACGAGGTAAAAACAACGAGTATAGATATTTTCGATTATACTAATTGTATAGATCTCGCTTTAGAGAGACGTTGGGTACGTTTTAATTTTTCTTGGGGTATTGCGTAAACCGGTTCCATAGGAATGTTTTCAGCTGTGGGCTGTTGTCTGCGTTTAGCAACCCCTGCCATGAATGCCGGTATGACATATTTTGATATTGCCACCACTTTGGTACGGATTTCATCTAGAGATTGTGTATCTAGGAGAATACGTTGGTTTGTGTCATCTCCGAGGAGTAATGTTGGTTGTTTCTCAAGGTCTTTAGGAGCGGATATCTTGGACATATATCCTGCCAACTCATCCTGAGTTTCATTTGTGCCTGGAAAGTAGGTTGGTTGGAAAACTTTTAGCGGATGCAGGTTTTCTGCTTCGTAATACAGAGTGTGCGGCCCCATTTGCAAGGAACATGGTTCGTTGACTGTCATGACTCCTTGTCCTGTAAGACGATGAGTGAGTTACTGTTGAGTACAAGTTATTTGTACTATAGTAGTTTTGGTTAAGGAGTACAGCCACGAATTTGGTCTATTGAGTTTAATTATTGTATCTCTTGTGGAATTTGAGCTCTGATGCTACACTGTGGGTGTTCGCCCAGTGGGTTGAATAGAAGTTTGATAACACATTCATCTGTTTTTGTAGCTTTGGTGATTGGTGTGTTCAACTTACCTACCCACGTATCTTCATTGATTCCCTTTGAAATTTTTTTGAAAGATCTCAGGTTTTCTGGCTTCAGCAACAGAAATTCCTGGGTCTGGATTTGACTTGCCACATGGGAAAATAAGGTATTAATAAGTGGTCTGTGTCCACCCGTATGGGAAAACATCTAATCTATTGGATTTTCATCTTGGGTATATTAAAAATTGGAAGTGTGATTCGAATCACCAATTTTTCCTGTAATAAATGTGTCTTGATTGCTGCTGTTTAATACAGAACTGATAAGCAGTCCTGCCGATTGGGACAAGTGGAGTGAGAATTGCGATAAATCTCTAGCAAATGATTTGGGGAAATTAAAAGTGGATGAATTTGATTATTTCTACTGGACACTATTATGTCCAGTAGAGCTTGTTGTCAAAATTCCAACTCTATCATTTGTAGTGTCAGACTAGAGACGATTTCTTGCCTTATTTGATGGGCTGTCAACTCGTCTGTTGTGTTCCGCAGATTGTTAATCTGGTTGGTTATCTTACGCTGTCGTTCAGACAGTGAAGATAGGGTTTTCTGAATTTGTTCAAACGGGGTTTTTATTACGCTGATCTGTTGTTTTTCCAGATCAGCTAAGGTTTGAGTATTTACCTCTAATTCGCTTAGTCGGCTGTACACCTCTTGTTCGTTTCCACTATCCATGGTACCGAAAAGATAATGCATCGCATTTCCAATTCCGTCGAAGATGGATCGGGGCTTGCGTGATTTGGGCATAGCTTCCCTAATAACACTGGTACGCCTGTTGATATTTTCCATCAGAGCGTGTATATGTTTTGTCTGTAGCGTACAAAGGTCCTGTATAGAAGCTCCATTTCCACACAATTGGTGTATGTAGTGTTCCGCTCGTTCTGCTAGTCGCGTCTGATTTTCTAACTCCACTAGGTCCAATAAAGTGATGATGCTCCAAGTTTCGTGGTAAACCGATAAGCTTCCGAGATCCTCAAATAGTACTCCCTTGTTATTTAGGGGAGTAATTGATTAAGGTTCCACAGCGCGGACTCCTATCGTGGTCAGGAACAGTCCGTAGAAAATTATTGACTGCATTGTTATCTAGGAGAGGGTAAGATAGGGTATTAAAATGGGTTTTTTGTTGACTTCGTAGCTTACATGCTATTATATATGTACCTTAGAATTACTTAGATTATATAGACACCATGTTATTCGTAGAAAGGTTTTAGGCGATTGTTGTGTACCGTCACCTCTCGTTTAAGAATTTTTATTGTTGTGTTAACTGTGTCGTGACCCAATATACAATTGGTGAAATTGTGACATCACGACTCGAGCTGGCAGCAAGTGCACAAGTAATTAAACGATTTACAATAACTAAGCATTTTACTTCGCACAGTAAAATGCCTGGCGATTGCGAATTGTTTACTTTTAAACTGTCGCATCCACTGCTGTATGTAACTGGGCATTGAGTCATGGTAAAGTAATTCACTTCGCATAGTGAAGTACTCAGCTGGGCTCACTGTTTGTTTATCTGCAGTATTGGGGGCTCCCGCTGTCAGCAGTGATTAGCGTAATACTTTGTAATTGTGATTGCAAGGTATTGCGCTGGTCACTGGGTCAAATTCGCTTCCGCCTGGTTGAATGGTGGTGAGCACGGGCGTTTCGATAGATCGGGTTGCGTAGTTAGAAGTAACAGACGAACTGCGTGGCGCTATAATTGTAGGAACAATTTCTATCCTCAACTAGGGAAAGCCCAGGGGTTTGAGCAAACGGGTAAGTCAAAAACACCAAAGCCTAGCTGTCAAACGCGTATGGTAACTGCACTGGTCAGAAATACAATTAATAGGACAACTCTTACGAGAAATTTGACCGGGCTGTACAAGGTAGGTAAAGGTTTTGACCCAGGAATCGGGGTACGTAACCAAAAAGATTTCCGCCAAATTTCCTCTAATTTCACGAGAAATTCGATGAACGGAGTTTGGTAGTCCATGGCCAGAAGGATATGATAGGAGGGATAAAGATAACCCAGTGCCCCTTGTAAGGTAAATTTACAAAAAAAGTTAATAAAAGATGTTTTAAAAGAAATGTATGTATTGAAAAACGAAGAGAAAAAATAAAGATTTTATAAGAATAAGTGAATAAAAAAAGAAAAAATTGAAATTTTGAAAGAATGAGAATAAAGAACAAGTAAAAAAGCTAATATTGGTCTAAGACCAATTCTTATGATAGCTTAGATGCATGTCCGTATGAAATTTCGTATGGGCACCATTTGAGCAATTTTGTTTTTTTCAGTGGTTTTTCGCATATACTTCTAGAACGGTTTGTCGGACAGAGAAAATGATTATAACCAATTTTATAGGAATTCATATTCTGAAGAAGTTTTTAGTACAATAAAAATGTCTTGGACTGATCGTTTTCACAGTATACGTAAAAAACCTAATTTTTTATATGGCAACACCAGGAAAGAGTTTCCGGATTTAGTCCATTTTTAAAATATTATTTGCTAGTACAATTAAAACACCATGTACTGAATTTAAGCTCTCTACGTCGACGCGTTCTCAGGCCGTTTTCAAATATATAGCGGAAAACGAAATTTTTGTATGGCAATCCCACGAAGGAGTTGCCCGATTTGTCTCATTTTCGAACTTAATTTTATTTTTTTTTAAAGTCCCTGTACAAAATTTCAGCTCCCTAAGTGTACGCGTTCTCGAGTTACCGTGCGCACAGACAGACAGACGGACGGACGGACATGCAAAAATCAAAATGACTTTTAATTTTGCTCTACCATCATTATTTCGAGGTGCTATAAACGCAATGACAAACTTAGTATACCCCTGTAGATTTTATCTAGGGTATAAAAATACTGTCCAAGTAAAAGTAAGAAAAACGGGGGTAAAATAGAGAAGGAAGGAAAGTTTACAAAAAGATAATAATAAGAAATATTAATTGGCAAGAAATAGAAAGAAAAAGTTAGAAGAATAGGAAATGAATAAAGACAATTAATAAATGTGTAAAGTTAAAAATTGAAAGCTAAAAAAAAATACAAAGAATAAAGAAAAAACTATATGTGAAGAGTTTGAGTTAAAAAAGTTATAAAGGATAAAATATTTAAAAGAAAACAAAGTTAAATGCGAAAACAGTACCTACATATAGGAAAATTCATTGAAAAAGATATAACACTTGTTAGAAGAATATTCATCTCTTTGAAATGCTAAATGTATAATAATAAACTAATGTTTAAAGCTTAAAATCTTAGAAAATTAAGGGAAATAAAGGAAAAATAAATAACATAAGTAAACATATGGATGTTAAGAAAAAATAGATAAATACATAAATAAGTACAAAATTTCATCCTAATTTTAAGTATAGAATCTAAAAATAATTGCTAACCATACGTAAAAGCTGAAAAAATCTCAAGGAGACTGAAGCAGAACTGGCGATTATTAGTTCCAGAAACACCAATTTGATCGTCAGACCAATACTGTGGGTGTGAACATAAGGAGCTTTCATCGTCGACAATTTTCTTAATTACACATATTGACAAACTGTGAAGATCGATCTGAAAATAAGGAAAGCACCGATGAAGTTTAAAAAACAAGAGAAAGCATAAAACCACACATTAAATGACTGAGAGGAAGGCATTTCGCACTCATCAGCCCTCAGATATACACAACATTGAAGTGTCTGGTAATTTAGAAGACGTTTAAGAAACGAAGAACATATCTGCAAGGTCTCAATGTGTGTCCAAGATGAGGCTGAAAATAAAGGTGATATAACCTTCACAAATTTAAGACATATAGTCGAATAAATTAAAAAAAAATTGTGCTACGCAGTTTCAAAAAATACGTTACAAGACTTTCAAGGGAAATAAAGCACGTGTATTTCTTTATGTGTGGGTGGACTCTTGATATAATTGAGAGAACTCCATCGTGCATATGGAAGTAGTACAAAAATAATACCAAGTGAAATGTTAATAAGAGTGTCATCAGGAAAACAATGAACATTATAAGTGAAAAACTAATCCGTAAAATAACAGTCCGCTTTCGACCAAATCCCACTCTTGGAAATACATTCCAGAGCTTCCGAAGAGGACAGCCCACCAGGTAATAGAAGACATAGTCTATCAAACGGATATGGTTCATATCAGCGAAGACAACTATCTGCAGTCATTAAGTACCATCAGCTGATGGTACGCTTACTAAGAGTAGCAGGAATTGTGGTCTACCTGAGACGATGGAAGCAGAACCAAGCATTCCTAAGCACCTGCAATACATCTACGTTGCCAATAGTTCTGGGGTTAACTAGAAACACACGAACAGGGAAATTCGAGCCGCAGCTGGAGAACAAAGGACATGACTAGCATCGAGGTAATGGTCTCTAGAGCCCAAATTGCCCCCTCCCATCGAAAAGTTGCTCGTATAACTGGAGTACTCACCACAGCATTCAGCAGTGTTATGGAAATAGATAGTAGATATTATTATAAAAACGTAGGTCCTGGCAACCGGTATTTAGGAAGAATTTATTAGAGGTGGTACATGTACCTATAAACAAGCAAGTAGTATGCATTTTTTTTACTAGTTAAGTTTCCTAAGAATTAGAAGAAATGAAATGGGAGTAGTAATAGTTTTTAAGACAATTGTAAAAAAAGGACTTAGCAAAATAAGGTATAAGAAAGACATTTAGAAAAGATAATTAAATGTAAGAAGAAAATAAGAAAGAAATTAAACGCGCAAAGAAAAAGATAAGAGAAATAACTATATACATAAGACGAAATATTGTAAAGAAAAGAAACGCATATGGTAAAGTAATTAAAAGGAATATAAAAGAAACAAATTTGTTAAGGTAATGAATAAAAAATGAGAAAAGAATATAGAAGAATAGAACAGAAATTATATATGAAATGAAAAGATGTAAAATCACGTAAATAATGTAAACCGAACCATAGTTATAAAAATTGTTTAGATGCTAGGGAATATTGTACTTTAGGTTTTGTGTAAGTTAGTTAAGTTAGGTATTGTAACCTAACTGAGCACCCCGATCTGATTCCTCTTGGGAGTCAGTATTTCTCAGGGGGGGGGGGGGGGAGAAATGTCGTGACCCAATATTCAATTGGTGAAATTGTGACATCACGACTCGAGCTGGCAGCAAATGCACAAGTAATTAAACGATTTACAATAACTAAGCATTTTACTTCGCACAGTAAAATGCCTGGCGATTGCGAATTGTTTACTTGTAAACTGTCGCATCCACTGCTGTATGTAACTGGGCATTGAGTCATGGTTAAGTAATTCACTTCGCATAGTGAAGTACTCAGCTGGGCTCACTGTTTGTTTACCTGCAGTATTGGGGGCTCCCGCTGTCAGCAGTGATTAGCGTAATACTTTGTAATTATGATTGCAAGGTATTGCGCTGGTCACTGGGTCAAAGTCGCTTCCGCCTGGTTGAATGGAGGTGAGCGTTGCGTAGTTAGAAGTAAGTTTTGATAAAAGATAACGGTTCGATGGGCAGTAGATCAGTTGTAATTCGAGTGGTAATTAAAGAAGTTAATGAGAAGTATCGATCGCGAGTAACTGTTTTTGTAGTAACACTAAGTCAGTAAATAAAGTATTATTTTAGAATTACGCGAGTGTTTTTAATTGGTTTCACTGGATTGTTTTGCGACACGACAACTGGGCTGGGGATGCCGGTTACCGTATAGGGTCCTACCCAAATCTGGGAGAGCTTATGTTTACGACTCTCGCTCTTGAGTAGAACCTTATCTCCTCTGTGAAATGTCAGCGGACGTACAGCTTTGTCATAGTAATTTTTCGAGCGCTGTTTGCTCATCAGAAGATTTTTACGTGCCATGGCGTAAGACTTGTGAAGCTTGTACCTGAGAATATGGTAGTAGCTCTCGTGGTTCTCCACGGGTTCAGGATCTCGCCTTAAGTTGGACGGAACGTCCGCTGTAAAGCCGTAGAGGCAATCCATAGGAGTTAATTTTGTCCCCTCGTGTACAATGTTATTGTACACGAAAGCAGCGGTTCGCAGATAATTATCCCATGACCTGGGATTTTCGTCCACTATAGTTCGTAGATATTCAATCAATGGTCTATGTGCACGATCGAGTGCTCCATTTGATTGGGGATGATAAGCTGAGGTTTCCAGCTTATCTATCCTGAGGAGTTTGCATACCTTTTTGAGTAGGTCACTCAGGAAATTACTTCCCTGATCGATGACTATTCTTTTGGGAATGCGGTAGCGCGTGACGATTTCGTCGAAGAAAATTTGCGCTACCGTTATATCTTTTCCATTCGGTATGGCATACCAATCTACAAACTTCGTGAGGCTATCCTGAAGCGTTAGTATATATTTGTTTCCGGATTCAGTCTCCTCTAGTGGGCCGACTATATCTAAATAGATTTTATCGAATGGTTGTTCCGCTGTGTCTGTAATCACCATTGGCATTATATACTGTGGTGTGGTCTTCATGGTTTGACATTTGGCACACCGCTTAATGTGCTTTTTGATGTCACTAAGCATGTGCCTCCACCAGTACTTTCTTCGAATCCGCTTTTAGGATTTTATCACTCCCTGATGACCGCCAAAGGGCGAATCATGGTAATCTTTTAAGATTAATTTAATCTCCTCGGGGCTTGTAATAACTTCAGGGGGACGAGTTTCGTCTATAATTTGTGGATTGGTACTAGGTGAACTGTCACAGTCTGCGGCCTCTTCTGGATGATGAGTTTGTTCCTTTTGTTTGGCTTGGCCGTCTTGATTTGTTCCACTTTCCTGAATGTTTCGTGTCTGGGCTCTTGTTACTGCATTGCATTGCAGACACTCCTTAAGGTCCGATGAGTGTTTTTCCTCCTCTATGTCCGAGTCCATTTGTTGGTGGAATATAGCCTCTACCGTGAAGGTTGTAGTTTGCTTGTTTTTGTTATTATCCCGTGGAATGCGGCTTAAAGCGTCGGCATTCGTGTTGTACTTTCCGGGCTTATATTCAATTTAATAATTGAACTCGGAAAGTTTATGGTGAAATCTCACCAGACGGGAAGTGGGGTCCTTAACATTGAAAACCCCCTTGAGGGGTCTGTGATCTATATAGACCGTGAACTCACGGCCTTGCAGATAACACCTGAAATTTTTAGTCGCCCAAGCTATAGCCAGTAACTCTTTCTCAATTGTGGAATAGTTACGTTCGGCTTTGTTCAGGATACGGCTGGCGTAGGCAATGGGCTGGTCACTTCCTACCTCTCCTTGAGATAGGACTGCTCCTAGAGCCTCGCTGCTGGCGTCTGTGGTAAGGTTAAAAGATTTTGAAATGTCGGGATATATTAAGAGGGGAGGAGAAATTAAAGCGTTCATAATGCTTTGAAATGCATCTTGGTATTTCTCAGTCCACTTAAACTTTACATCTTTTCGGAGTAAATTTGTTAGGGGACGTACTGTTTTCGACAAATCGGGTATGAATTTTCTGTAGTAATTGGCAAGGCCCAAAGATGATTGCACTTCCCTTACTATCTTGCGAATGGGGAAAGTTTGGACGCATGCCGTTTTGCTAGGGTCAGGTAATGCCCTTTGGATAGAACATTTATGTCCTAGATACACTACCTCGCGCCAGAGAAATTGACATTTCTCTGGTTGAAGATTCAGGTTATTTTCTCTTAACCTGTCGAAGATTTCACGAAGCTTTTCGTTGTGGTCTGCCAGACTTTTTCCATAGATGACGATGTCACCTAAGTAGAGAAACGTTCTAGGCCTTGTAGGCCAGTTAATATGAAATTCATTAAACGCTGAAATGTGGACGGGGCTCCTTTGAGCCCGAACGGCATGCGTTTGAATTCATAATGCCCGTAGTTGGTACTAAAAGCCGTTTTTGCTCGATCTTTCGGATCGACGAGTACCTGATGATAGCCGTTGTCTAGATCTAGGGTGGTGAAGTATCTTGAATAGCCCAGTTGATCGAGGATATCCTCAATCCGTGGTAGCGGGAAGGCGTCGCCAATCGTTTTGTTTTGTTCAACTTACGGAAATAAACCACAACGCGCCACCTTTTCTCACCATCTGGTCCCGCTTTTTTGGGGACGACTAGCAGTGGCGAGTTCCATGGGCTTTTGCTGGGCTGGACAATATCGTTGTCCAGCATTTCTCTGAGTTGCTCATTTATGACATTTCGCTGTGTCTCTGGTAATCGGTACTTCTTTTGGTTAACAGGTGCTTGGTCTTGCACCAGAGGGATGTCGTGAGTGATGGCATTGGTATGTGTAAGCCTGTCACCCTTTAAAAAGAATATGTCATCATATTCGTAACAGAGCTTTGTTATTGAGGCTTTTTCCTCAGTATTTAGAGTTTCATCCAGACTGAGTTCTTGCTCTAATCTGGTGAGGCGGGGCTGAATACTGGTGTCATCTTGTTCGACATCATTTGGGAACAGATATCGTATATGTTGTAGGGTGGCCGTCTGATCGGCGCCTATTGCCCTGTTTTTATTATTCTTAAATCTTGTCTTATTTAATGATTTTATATTATATATTTTACCTCTTAACCTACTTGTCTTATATATGAGAGGCGCTGGGCCAGATGGATCTGCGGGAGTTGCTACCGGCAGACCGTTTCTATGCTGGCCAGTGCCTGACGTTGGGGTTTTCATGAGGGACCCGCAAGCGTCTTGGAGCAGTTTCTTATTATTGCTTAGTCGACTGGGGCTCTTATGCCCTATTTTCTTAATCTTAGATTTAATTATATTTTGATGCCCACCATCGCCGTCATTTCGACTCATGGGATTCGAAGGATGGGCTGTTGTAATATCTTTATCTGGCTCTCGTTTTATGGGGACGACAGTGTAATCTTTAATGGGAACCAGATTTAGGTTCACGCTGTTTAGGACTACTTGTGAACTGCGTGTGTTGAGGATTCCTATTGGGACTGCCTTTAACCCAGCTGAGAGTAAGCGGTTTGCTAGGAAGACTCTGTCGTCTATTTCTTTCGACAGACTGAGCATTTCTTCCTGCAACTGCAACGGAACTTTGACTACGATCTGGGACCTTGCTGTTACGCACACAGGTTCATTTAAATTCACCTGATGCTGGCCAGTCTTACAAGCCAGATTTTTGGTAATCAACTCACCCTTATCGCGTTCTTGTAAGTCACAGCCGACTTCTTCTGACTGAGAAGCTTTAAGAACACTTCGGGTAGAAGGTGTATCACCGTCGGGTTTAATATCTTCTACCAGTGTCTCTTTGTTGACTGTGTTTTGTGAACACGGGTTGTCCGATGCAGTCTCTAATGGAAAAGCAAACTCTTCTGGATTGGTTTCCGTACGAGGAAATCGCAGAACCTTGTTGGGTCCCTCAACATTACAGTTTTTGGCTAGGAAATCATTTCCTAGCAAACCGTCGTCGGAAATACCTGGGATGTTAATTACCACCTGAAAGTTGCAAGGTAATTTGCTTTTTAGCATGAAATTTCCTTGGCAACTTCCTAAGGTTTTTCCGGTGCCAAAGGGGCTTTGAAGCGTTAATTTCTTGTTGGGCTTTATTAGCTCGCGAGATTTGAGAGCTTTTTTCTTAATTATACTGATCTCAGCGCCGGTGTCCACTATTAGCTGGGCCTGACCATTTAGACCTATGTCTAGAGGAAGTCTAGCGGTGGGCACACTGAAGTCGGGCGGCTGAGAAGACCCTTTTTGATTGCTGGTAGGGTTTATAGTCGAGCCGGGGAGTTTTGGGTCGCCACTTTGTCGTTTCCCTGCTTTTTATCCTCCCATTTTTGTTTTTGTCGACATTCGTCGATCTTGTGTCCGCGGCGCCCACAAAAGTCACATTTTTGTCTGATATTAAAGACTCTGGGGCCTTTTGTATTGTTCGTGTCTGACTGCTGCGGACTATTACATGATCTTCGTGTGAAACGATTTGCATGCTGTGTTTGGTTATTTCGACAGTCGCGAATGTCATGCCCGTAACTTCTACAGTTAGTGCAGAAAGGGGTGTTTTTGCGTTTTAGACACTCCGTGTAGGTGTGTCCCCGCTTCTGGCAGAAATTACAAGTGATATTTTGTACCAGATTCTGTGTATCCGGTTGTCTAGTATCCCTTCGTGGAAATGGCGGGCGTAGCGGTTGAGCATGTACGTATGGGGGATTGTTAAACTGCCTGGGCTCTTGTGCCCGTGGTGATGCATACATGGGCGGCTGTGGTGCTTGATTGTAAGGAGTCCGACTGAGAGCTCGCACTCGAAGGCTTGGGTCTATTGGTGCCATTGGATATGGCTGTTGCGTTAATGGAGTTTGTACGAAAACTGTGCCTGCTTGCAGCTTTTCAATATCTAAAGCCTTTTGTATCAGCTGCTCTAGATCATGTTCTACCAGAGTGAGGAGGTACTAGCATAGGTGGGGATTGTTCACTCTACTTTTGAGGGCATTCTTGGTGAAGTCCGCCAACTGTGTCTTCACAGCTGGGGCTGCCCGTTGCTCCGTACTTCAGTACCGCTGCCTCGTTGCAAAGCATCAGCAACTGCTTCACTCTTGTTGTGAAGGCAGTGAGAGTTTCCAACGGGTTTTGCCTCATTGTGATCAATTTGTTGACCAACTCTTGGTACGATTCTCGTGGTAGGTAGTTTCTGTTCAGGCGTTCCTCCACCTCACTAAAAGTAGTTGAAACTTCCGAAGCAAACAGCTGATAGGCATCGCCACGAAGTCTTGTTGGCAAGATATGTAGGAAGGTTGCTTTTTCTTCCTCACTTAAACAGCGTAAGGCCTGTTTACAACAGCCAATAAATGTTTGTAGCTCACGACCTAACTGTGGGGCATTTTCACCCGAAAACAGAGGAACTAGTTGTGCCGTGAGTTTGGCCACCTTTGCATAGTCTACCATTGTGATTATCTTTTTGTTAGTAGGCTTGTAGGGTAGTCTGCTGTCACTTTCAGCGCTTACAACTACACTGGCTGAGCTCTTGTCTAAACCTAGTGAACGTGAAAACCCGGCGAATTCGATAAGCTCCTGTTTGAATCGCTCTGTATCTTTTTTAAATTTTTCGATTTTTGTCAGCCTCTGCTCTCTGCCTTGACTTAATCTGTGGTCAAGAGCGTCGCAGTGCGTGAAAGTGAGCTTATCGGATTCGCGTGCCTAATAACTTATCTAAAAGCTTATCTAGACTTACTTTATTTTCTACGGTGGGACCAGTTAAAATGGTACCACTTCGAAGGCGAACTCCTGTTGTTTCTTACTGTTGGGGCAAAGCTGAGTTGTGCTGGCTACTTGGTGTCGGGTTGTCTTCTGAGGCGTTTTCTGTACCTTCCCAGAGGTGATGAAGATTTTCACCTGGGGATTTCTCCGCGTCGGATGAAGGTATGGAGTCTAATCTCGTGCCTGTCTCAGGTGCCGGTGTCTAGTTTCCTTCTGACATATGCGTCCCGCGTTTTCCAAACGGAGGGCTTCCAGCCTTCTCGGAGTATTCCCTTCTGGAATGTCTTTTGCTACTAGGGGGGCTCCTGCCGTCTTAATTCCCTTGGCTGAGATTGAAAGGGGGGCTTATGCCGACTTCGAGATTCCTTTCAATACTAGAACGAAGTTTCTATTTCTTCTGATATCTTCCTTCTGGAGTTGGTTGCGAATAGGTGTCCGTTACCTCTTGTCCTTCTTGATGCTGGGAAAGAGCTTCTGGTAAAGTCCCTTTTTGGTGTTTCTTTTTTCACTCACTGGGGTGAACGCTTGCTCGCCTTGAGCAGAGGCGACTACAGATGATATCTACCCCGAGCGTTGGGGGTGACGTGGCCTTATAGCTTGGCTAGTGTCACAGGTTCCCCGTGGATTCGTGTAAGACCAAGGCTTTTCAAGCGTTTACGATCGTTTAACTTGACCAAGCTTTCTTGATCCTACCAGCTGCGCCAATTTTGTTATATACCAATATGGATAACAATATATATATTTATTTTTTTCAAATACGGGTACTCACTGTCACTTGACTTACTCAGACGAGCTTTGTTTGCTTCCCCTTCTGTAATCCTGGGGATTTTTCGTAACGGTCACACAGCCTGTTGTCGTTAATCAAAACTTTTCTTTTATTTTTTACACATTTTTTTTTATTATTCCAATCACGCTTTCTTTGTTTTGTACAACTATTTTTCTTTAACTATCACACGCTTGCCTTTACAACTATTTTTCCTTAACTACCACGCTTTCCTTTACAACTATTTTTCGAGTATGGTCTCACGTTCTAGCTTAACAACTTTTCTTTTTCTAGCAAAACTCCGTGACCGCCCGTTAGAAAACCAAAAATACAACTCTTTCTTGAATCTATTAAAATCAAAACCAACTCAACTTTTTCTTGAATCTTTTTAAAATCAAAACCAACTCAACTTTTTCTTGAATCTTTTAAAACCAAATCAACTCAACTTTTTCTTTCAATGGTTCGCCGAACCGCCGTATTATCATTCAAAAATCCAACTCAACTCTTGATAACATTCATCGTAATCAAGAGCCGTTGTTCAGGATAGAAAATGCTAAATTGCATTTTCTTATCCTGAAAAAATTTTACTTTAAATTCTGGACTTGTTCAAACATATCCAGAATTATTCGCGTTGGACAAATGGCTTCAAAAATGTAATCTTACACTTTTAAAAACGTCAGCCACCGTCCCGTCGTTTGAAAATCGCGGCGCGCATATACATACAATGAATTTATGCGGCGCGCATTTCTTATCGTGTAAGCTTTCTATCGTAATATGTATGTACGTATGTACATACATGTTGAATTTTTTCCCGGCAAATTGTACTGAAGGTACGATTTGCTTTTTGATTTATTTTTTAATTAAATTGTTGAAATGAAAATTTTTGCTGAAGGCAAAATTTGTCGTGGAAATTTTTAAGTAAAACGACTTGGGTTGTAAACTGAAACTTTTGTTTTTCCCAAGTCCTTTTATGGGAAAAATTTTATGAGTTGCTTGGAATGTGAAGAAAATTGCTGATGCAATTTTCTTCACCCTTTTGGGAAGATAAACTTATCATTTTGTACATGATTAGTTTATTGAATTTTATAATTTATGATTTTCTTTTCTTTTTTCTTTTTAGGTTTTCAGGTGCAATATTTTTGTAAAGCTACCCATTTATACATATATGTACATATTGTTACGTGCAATAGAAAGAGACAACTGGTGACATCTACTGGCAATAAACAACTTCAGGTTCGGAGAGTAAATGACTTCAGGTTCGGAGAATCGATTATGAAAGTTCAGGAATAGAACAAATAGAATAGTCAAGAAGCTTTTGGAATAGAACACTCCAGAATAATCCGGAGTGTTTCTAGGGTATAAATATAACAGTTGTCATCGCCAGAAAAAGACTCTTGTTTTAGATGTTGCAGTGTTAGCAAGCGAAAGTAATAAAGAAGCGATAGTGTGTAATTAGATTGCGATAATTGAAAGTACAGTGTTAGCGATAATTAGAGTTGAGTTGATTAAATGAATGTTTGTGAATTTTATATGATTAGAGTGAAATAAAGAGTTTATATATTAATTATTTAATATCGTGTTTTAAATAACGAACCAAAGGCCACGCACGCAACATCTGGTGTCAGAAGTGAAATAAATTTGAGAAATAAAGTGGTGGCAATTGACTAAAAATTAAAAGAGTGATTAATTTTGAGAAATTGTGTTAAATTGTGAAAGTTCTGGAAAATAATTTATATTCATCTATAAGAGAATTACTAAAATAATGGGGCGCAAAGTGGACGAGCTTCGATCGCAGGATTTGAAAGTGGAGTTAGGGAACCGGTCATTACAAACGACAGGCATAAAGAAAGTTCTAGTCGAGCGACTTAGACAATCTTTGATAGAGGAAGGAAAGAATCCTGAAACATTTGTTTTCGAAGAGAACTTGGAGGAAATCGAAGTTGAAGAAGCGCCTGCGATGAAAATGGAACAGCTTTTGAGTACTTTAATGAGTAAAATGGAAGCCCGTTTTGATGAGCAAAAGAATTCTCTCGAGGAACAGAAGAAATCTATGGACGAACAAAAGAATTCTCTCGAGGAACAGAAGAAATCTATGGACGAACAAAAGAATTCTCTCGAGGAACAAAAGAATTCTCTAGAATCACGTTTAGATGAACAGAAGAAATCTATGGACGAACAAAAGAGTTCTCTAGAATCACGTTTAGACGAACAAAAGAATTCTCTCGAGGAACAAAAGAAATCTATGGAAACCCGTCTGGACGAGCAAAAGAATGCTTTTGAGGAACAAAAGAATTCTCTGGAATCCCGTTGGGATGAACAAAATAATTCTTTGCAGAATTGTCTAGAAACTTGTTTGGAGGAACAGAAGAAATTTCTGAAAGTTTCATTAGACGAACAAAATATGAAAATTGAAGGAATACAGCAGGAAGTGTTGGAAGTTCGACAACAAGTGTCGGGAGTACAACAAAATGTCACGGAACAGCTTGATAACTTTAAAGCAGATCTGGAAAGAATAAAGCATCGTCAGCCTCTTAGCGTAGCAACTGAAATATCCGGTGCAGGTAGAATGAAACCTCCCATATTTGATGGACAAAATTCGTGGCATATCTTCAAGAGACAATTCGAGGCAGCTTCAGAGGTAAATGGATGGAATGATGAATACAAAGCTATAGCTCTGGTGTTAGCACTTCGAGGTCCTGCGTCAGAACTCTTACAAAATGTACCGATTGAAAATCAACGTAATTACTCTTCATTAGTACAGGCGATAGAATTACGTTACGGAGATGAGCACGTGCAGCAAGTATATCGCCTACAGTTGCGCAACAGGATCCAAAAACATGGCGAATCACTACAACAACTGCAGGCAGATGTAGAAAGATTAGCGCAACTGTCATACTCCAGCGTGAATGCGGATTTTCTCAATGAAGTGGCGATGGAGGCATTTGTGAACGCTATTACAGATCAAAATTTACAACAATCATTAAGGCTAGCAGGAAAAAAATCAACAGCAGAAGCACTAGCCTATGCATTAGTGTATGAATCCGCCAGACAAGCTTCGCGGAGTGCAGTAAGAATGAGTGACATTTCGGTGGACGAATGTACTTGTAATAGAATGCAGTCATCCCAGAGCTCACCTTTGCGTGGTATCCTTCGATGCTGGAATTGCTATAGAACAGGACACCTACAAAGAGACTGCAGAAAACGCCGACGAGTGGAATCTCTAGATGAAGAGAGGAAAGAGGAATTGCAAAGATATCGAGCTGAGCAGCAGACTTGCAATAGATTGCAGTTATCACTGAGCACCCCTTCACGTAGTGTTCTTCGATGTTGGGATTGTAATAAATTAGGACACCTTCAAAGCGACTGCAGGAAACGCCATCGAAAGGAATCAACAGAAAAGAAAGGGATAGAAGAATGTCCAAATTGCCGAGCTAGAGAGCAAACTATTCTTAGGGAGACTAGAATCCAACCTTATGGCTTTGAGAGCCAACACAGGAAAGGACGTATCCATGGAAATGCAAAAGCCTTGGTACAACGTCAGTGGGAACCTGAATGTAAGCATTACGGCTGGGAGAAAGAAAATGAGAAAACAGCTACTATACAGTTGGTAACTGTGGAGCAATCAACAGGTTGGGACATCGAGAGTTTGCAAACAGCGCAACGAGAGGATCCGGACATATCGCCTATTCTTGCTTGGAAAGCAGACATAGAAAAACCAGAATGGAAGGATATTTCGAGGATGAGTGAAAAGCTGAAAAGCTACTGGGCTCAATGGAATTCTCTTCATATTGAATGCGGTATATTAAAACGCAAGTGGGATGCACCTAACGTTAAATCGTTCCGAATGCAAATAGTCGTGCCGGCATCAAAGGTCAACGAGGTTCTAGGTAAAGTGCATCGTGGAGCATCTGGAGAACATTTGGGAGTGAATAAAACAATTTCTAAAATACGAGAAAAGTTTTATTGGATACATATGCGGGAGGATGTAGAAAAGTGGTGTCGCAGTTGCACTGTGTGTGCTTTTTACAAAGGGCCGCCACGTAGCAGCAGAAAGGAAATGTACTAGTGTAATGTCAGAGCCCCATTGAAACTGAGAGCGAAATTAGCACTAAGTACCCATCGGATGAGGACACGCTATGACTTACGTGCGAATTCAGCAGGATTCAATGAAGGTGATCTTGTTTGGCTATACAACCCGAACCGATTTAAGGGATGCTCTCCAAAGTCACAACAACAGTGGGAGGGACCGTATTCAGTAGTAACTAAAATAAATGACGTAGTATACAGGATTCAACGTGGTACAGGAGGCAAACGAAAAATCGTCCATCTGGATCGCTTGTGTCAATACTACAAGCATCAAGACCGGGGACCGCCTGTTGTTCGGGACGAACAAGTTTAAGAAGGGGGCAGTGTTACGTGCAATAGAAAGAGACAACTGGTGACATCTACTGGCAATAAACAACTTCAGGTTCGGAGAGTAAATGACTTCAGGTTCGGAGAATCGATTATGAAAGTTCAGGAATAGAACAAATAGAAAAGTCAAGAAGCTTTTGGAATAGAACACTCCAGAATAATCCGGAGTGTTTCTAGGGTATAAATATAACAGTTGTCATCGCCAGAAAAAGACTCTTGTTTTAGATGTTGCAGTGTTAGCAAGCGAAAGTAATAAAGAAGCGATAGTGTGTAATTAGATTGCGATAATTGAAAGTACAGTGTTAGCGATAATTAGAGTTGAGTTGATTAAATGAATGTTTGTGAATTTTATATGATTAGAGTGAAATAAAGAACTTATATATTAATTATTTAATATTGTGTTTTAAATAACGAACCAAAGGCCACGCACGCAACAATATGGTACATATATGTACCTAGGGTTTTATATATATAACACTAGGGGAAATCCTGTTTGAGGCAACTGCACTATCTAAATTATTTTTTTTGATAATAGTAGCAGGGATTTATATAAATTAATTATCTGAATTGTTTCAAAATAAAGTATAAAAAGAACATTTTTTACCACAGATGCTCCGCACAAAACCTTTGTTTACTTTTTGCAAATTGACAAGTTGTTTAGAGTAGGGATGGCGTGTAAATACATGTAAAAATGGACTATCAACTCAACCAGGAATTCATTACGCAAAATCCGACTTATCACCATTCCTGTTTGCTCTATATTCTAGGCTCCGAACGCACACATATAGATTTCTGTTTCATGGCTGGGGAAGTGTTCTCGAGGGTTTTGGTTGTCCTGTCCACTGCTTGCCTCCGCAATGCTGATTGTGTGTATTGTGTGCCTGTATCTGGTGCCGTTGTAGCGGTGCTGTTGATGTCATGTTATTGAATTTGAATTTATTTTCCGTTATAAATTTTTCTTTTGTTTTATTTTTAGCTTGATAAATGGCACTTCTTGATGTGCATGGGTTGCATTGATCTCTTGTCTGTATGATTGATTTTAATTTTGGCACGTGTTGCGCGTCGGGGTCACTAATTTAGTAGGGGTGTCTGCAAGATGCTTTGCTGTGAATCCCCACTAACTAAATCCCGTGTTTCGTAGCATTTCCATTAGTTAAGTAAATATTCATTACAAAGTTACGTCTGGCAACGCCAGCACAGATAGTTACTCTATATGTACACACACACTTGCGTTTAGTCAGATCTGAATATACATTATGTACTTATCTTTCAGTTAGTTTAGAACAGTTAGTTACTTCTGCATCATCTACCGCCCAGCAAAGTTGTTAACTTCATTTCGGAAATAAAATTATAAATATTACGTCAAACTGTGAGTTTATCTCTCATCAAGGAATTAATCCCAGAAAGCAACGCTCATTTCATGGTCCTTCGAGTTATTTAAAAAACCAGTGAAGAAAAGGAGAAAAGAAGAAAAGAATTAGAAAATTCAACAAGTTGTGTGCCGCTTAGTGTGTGCTTTGTACCGCTCATTTGATTTACCATTTGGATCACACGGAATACAACAAGGAAAAGTTCATAAAGATAAGTGCTTCTTATTTTTTTTCGAATAATTTAAAAGAACATAAGTGCTGTGAAAAATACACATCAAAATTTCTTTTCATAATAAAATCTACAAGTGCGAACAAAAGTGTATAACATTAATCGTATGTCAGTATATGAGAAAGAACAAAGCTTTATTTTTGTGCCAAAAAGTATGCAACATAAAAACAAATAATCGTTCAATGACAGCATACTTTCGTCAAAAAGTAACCACACATTAAGGAAAACTTTTAAGCTCCTAAGTGACAACCAAGCCAAAGTACAGTCACAGAAGACATTGATTAATATAGGACTTTTGTCGTATTGGTGAAAATTAAAAACAAATCCAACATAATTACAGCAAAAGGAGTTTCTCCAATAATTGGAAACTTTTAAATCATTTAAGATTTCTGCGCAATGGAAATATTGTTGTGAGCATTTAAAATATTTTTTGAATTATCATTATTACCATAAATATATTGTTTCAGCACTTCACATATTTATTATTATATTGGACTATATTACAAAATAATTATCTATTGATTAAATTATATTTCATTACCGATAATTTATCAGGAACTTCAACGGAAAACTGTATTATTTCATAAAACTTTATTGAATTTTTAAATACTTTAGCTTATTTTAAACAGAAATGCCCGACTTACAGTCCCAGAAACTAAAGAGAGCTCGAACAGAAGCCTCTATATCTCGCATAAAAGACTACGTCGCAAATATTACAGAAAATTCAGATTTAATTGATATTACGACCAGACTGAGCAGATTAAAACATCTATGGATCGAATTTTGTACACACGATGATGAGATCATACTCATACCGAATCTATCCTCAAATTCAGAAGTGGTAGAGGAAATATGCCTAAAATTAGAAGCAGATTTAAGAAGACACATTCGAGCTCGCATAAATGCAACACACGGGCGCTCACAACCATCACAACCCCAGTTTAATGAAACAATATATACATTAACAGAGCAGCACAAAACTCTATTAAATGTACTGGCAGAGCAACATACACACCAGCCCGCTGAGTTAAAACTTCCAGGTTGACAATACCATTCTTTGATGACAATTACAGTGAATGGCCATCATTTCAGGACTTATTCGTAACGTCTGTTCATGAAAATTCTGTGTTGTCCAAAGTGCAAGAATGTCAATACCTGAAAGGGCTAATAAAAGGTTACGCAGCGTTACAGATACGACATATTATGGTAACTGAACAGAATTATGATTCAGCATGGACAAAATTAGTGGAACGTTATTACAGGAAGAAGCAAATTGTCAATGATTTCATAAAAACATTCATTGAACAGCCATATAATAATAAACCATCATCATCATGCTTACGTCGACTTGCATACATTTCTGAAGAAATAATCAGAGGTTTGCAATCACTGGGTGATGAAGCAAAATCGCGTGACCCCTGGATAATATATATCCAACTTCAAAAATTAGATGCAGAAACAAAACAACTATGGGCGCAGCACACAGCAGACAAAGATTTTTCATCGGTCAATGATCTCACCAAGTTCATTAACAACAGATGTGATGCTCTAGAGGCATATGACACAAATGACATACAAAAGTCATCATACGCAAGCAAATTACAAACGGTAGGCAATAAATCAACCCTTCTAGTTTCGTCATCAGTTAAGTGCCCCAAGTGCGGCGGGAATCATCCGCTTTTCAAATGCACACGATTCAAGGCACTTGACATATCAGCAAGGAGGAAATTTGTCAGCTACCACAATTTATGTTTCAATTGCTTAAGCAACGGACATCATACCTCATCATGCAGCTCAAACTTTCGCTGCCACTATTGCAATGAAAGACATCCCTCTTCTCTTCATCAAAGCACTGTACAAAGTCATCATTCAACGACGACCGTTCGTCGCTCAAATACACCACCAAATGCAAATAGGTCAATCAGATACAAGAACTCTATCAACAACAACTCGACATCTTTGTGCAGTCCATCTTCAAGGAACATAAGTGAAATCACCGCTTCCAGTCTCAACCCCAACGCAATAAGTTACACATCACATCACAATCTATGCTCAAACAATGAAGGGAACACCTGCCAAGAAGTTAATCATCATCAACAAGGTCTGTATGCATCACATTCAACAAGTGCTACAGGCACATCACATACGTCACACTCAACAAATAACAGGCAACACATGTCACCGTCTCGGAATCCATCAACATCATTACAAAGATCAGATCCCAAACTTCATTTTCATCAAAACAATCATCAGTTGGAAAAAGGGCATACATCAACCATATTACCTACAGCGATAATCTTCATAAGAGATATTCAAGGAGTACTTCAGCCTTGCAGAGCGCTCTTAGACTCAGCGTCAATGGCAATATTCATTACAGAGTCTTGCATGCAAAGACTGGAACTCAAACGAAACAACAAACGAGTACTAGTTAACGGGCTATCATCAGTCGGAGTTGCAACAAATCGTGGGGAAGTCCTCCTGAAATGTATGCCGGAAGATTTGGAAATGACAGAACTAGTCCTAAGCAAAATTACATCATCCATGCCACCAAAAAACATACCAATTGTAACGTGGCTTTGTCTGAATCAACTAAAGCTAGCCGACCCTTGTTTTTACAAAAACAGCAACATTGATATCCTCATCGGTGCTGACTATTTTTTCAAAGTGCTCAAGGATGAACAACTACAAGGCCAGCCTGGTGCACCTGTCATCCAAAACACTATCTTTGGTTGGGTGATAGCAGGCCAACACAACCAAACCACAGATGATCAGAAACAAATAAAAAGCTTCCAAATTTGCATCGAGTGCGATATTGACAAGTCACTCAGACGATTCTGGGAACTGGAGGATCTCTCAGATACGTCACCTCACCTTACTGAAGACGAAATATTTTGTGAAGAGCATTTCAAAACACATTCAAGTATTAGTCCAGAAGGGCGCCTTGTGGTATGTCTCCCTTTCAAGGATTCAACACATATACTAGGGAACTCACGAAGAACAGCCATACACTGTCTACTCTCGTTAGAAAAGCGATTGATGAAGGACTTTCACCTTCACTCTGAATATAATTCATTCATCACAGAGTATATCAATCTCTAAATTGCATTTTCTTATCCTGAGAAAATTTTACTTTTTTATTCTGGACTTGTTCAAACATGTCCAGAATTATTCGCGTTGGACAAATGGCTTCAGAAATGTAATCTTACACTTTTAAAAACATCAGCCACCGTCCCATCGTTTGAAAATCGCGGCGCGCATATACATACAATGCATTTATGCGGCGCGCATTTCTTATCGTGTAAGCTTTTTATAGTAATATGTATGTACGTATGTACATACATGTTGAATTTTTTTGCGGCAAATTGTACTGAAGGTACGATTTGCTTTTTGATTTATTTTTGATTAAATTTTTGAAAATTTGTCGTGGAAATTTTTAAGTAAAACGACTTGGGTTATAAACTGAAACTTTTGTTTTTCCCAAGTCGTTTTATGGGAAAATTTTTATGAGTTGCTTGGAATGTGAAGAAAATTGCTGATGCAATTTTCTTCACCCTTTTGGGAAGATAAACAAATCATTTTGTACATGATTAGTTTATTGAATTTTATAATTTATGATTTTCCTTTCTTTTTCGTTTTTAGGTTTTTTGGTGCAACATTTTTGTAAAGCTACCCATTTATGCATATATGTACCTAGGGTTTTATATATATATAACATTCCTTCCCCCCGCGAAAAAGAGAATTATTCTTTGAGGAGGAATAATTCTCGAAAAAACTGTGTGGGTGTAGATTCTGTATGGGGTGTTTTATCAAGTTGAGATGATTTTGATATCTGCCTCAAAAAATAAAAAAAAAAATTCTTGGTGCACGTAGAGTTGGTATGAGATATTGGAATGCATCTTGTACCGGCTTGAAAAAGAGAGAAAAGCAAAAAAAATTGTGAGGATTGTGTACTTGTAGCTGCCTACATACATAATGCACAAATTGCAATTCGTGTCGTTTGAGACTAAGATTTTGTGTTCTGAAAGGAGATGGGTAAATAAAAAAATAAAAATAAATATTTTTGCTGCCGAAATGGCGTGGGGTTCACCAAGATAATTTTGTTAACGTTAGGGCTTTTGCCCTTTATATGGGGCGATTTTTGAGATTATCTTCACAGTTTTGTTAAAAATGGAATTCTGCGAGGTAATCTCTCCACGTGCGCCGTATACAAGCCCAGTGCCTAATTGTATGAGGGTACTGGCCATTTTCGTGCAGAGCGTGGCCCCCCGGTGGCGTGGGATCATCCGTCTGCTGCTGCGGAGGGATGGTCGTCCAGACGTATGCATCTGCGGTGCTCCGGCCAAGGCGGACACTTTTCATCTGGTGGACCTATGCCTGTGGCCTCATGGTGGGAGTTCCTGGGTGACTATGGTGAGTTTTTAGATTCCAATAATTAATATTCTTATTAATTTCTCAAATGTTCTTCTAGGAGCGACTTTGGCGCTATCCGTGGAGGTCGGATGGTGTGCCTGCCCTCATTGCAGGATGCACCCCAACTACCTGGTGCACGATGTGACAACATGGATCGGTTCTTCCGGATCTGAGTTAGATCTCCCGGGTGCAGCGCCGAGTTTCGCCTATGAGGAGACCTGGGATGTTTCGTTCCCGTCCAGGAGGACTAGGATCTGCCTGGAGAGGCACCTAGTCATGTCCAGGAGGACTGGGACAATCCCGATGAGGCTTCTGGTCCCGCCCAGGGATAACTGGGTTGCTGATTGCGGGCCGGCCTAAGAGTCGACCAGCCCTAAATGTATGAAGTATACTGCATGTAAGTTATTTCCAGATGTGATTCCAAAACATTTTTTTCTAATCATTTTAGGTTCGTGGATGGTCCGGGGCATTCCCCAAGAGTCTCCGCTAAGTTTTTTCTCTTTGAATTCTAGTTTTAAAAGTATTTTTTTTTTTTGCTTTTTCTAAATTTTCGCTGATTATAAATTTTGTTAATTTTTTTTTTTTTTGGCTATTAATATAATATTTTTATTTTTTATTTTAATAAAGTTTTATACCCAATGTACTCTATTTTTTTTTTTTTTTTTGTTTTTCAGGTTTTGCTTATATTTGGGTTGGCAAAAATGATTCTAGGAGCTCTGGGCAGGGAGTTGAGTTTTCTCGTATGGTGGTTTCGGTGTTGGTGGCTTATAGTTCGTTATATTTGTTATATTTTTGGTTGGCTTTTTTTTCACTTACACTAGAGGCTCTATATCCCCATAATCTACGCTGCCTAATTATTCCTACGTTGTTTCCTTATTCTACGTTATGTATTTATTCTAATGGTTATGTAGTTATTCTAGGGAATTATATTTCCTTTTTCCTCTATACTAGGGGTTTTTTTTTGAAAGTATTGTCTATTCTTGGTGTTTATTCTAATTGTTGGTTAGGTGTGATAGTTTGTTTTTGTTATCCTAGTTAACATCTTATTCTATTATTCTGCTGATGTAAGTCGCTATTTCCTATTTATAACCTTAGGTCGTTACATTTCTGTTTTCTGTATTTATGTCTATATTTTACTAGATCGCTAACTATTTCTATGTAATACTTAATGTTACTAAATATTATTTACTTATTACTTTTATTATTATTATTCTATGTAAATAAATTTCGGTTATATTTTTTATGTTTTAATTCTATTATCTTATGCTTTCTTTCCTCTATTTATTATCTTATTTTTTTGCTTATTTCATTTATTATTCCTACTTTGCTATGTGCTACTTAGGTTTGTTAATTTTATTATTAGAGACTACTAAATACATTTTATCCTTATTTATTCTTAACTTAACGTGGTCGCCTTATCTCTTCTTTCCTACTATTATTTCAACTTTTATTCTAAGACCAGTGTAGTGAAAGGGTACTGCGCCAGTAACAAAGGGAGAGACGAGGTAAAAACAACGAGTATAGATATTTTCGATTATACTAATTGTATAGATCTTGCTTTAGAGAAACTTTGGGTACGTTTTAATTTTTCTTGGGGTATTGCGTAAACCGGTTCCATAGGAAAGTTTTCAGCTGTGGGGTGTTGTCTGTGTTTAGCAACCCCTGCCATGAATGCCGGTATGACATATTTTGCTATTGCCACCACTGAGGCAATTAGCAACAAGAGTCCTGTCATTGATAAGGATGTGATAGAGAGTATGTGAGGAATCTTGGCCTTTGGTCCAAAGTGAATGTTGTTCACTTTGGTACGAATTTCGTCTAGAGATTTTGTATCTAGGAGGATACGTTGGTTTGTGTCATCTCCGAGGAGTAATGTTGGTTGTTTCTCAAGGTCTTTAGGAGCGGATATCTTGGACATATATCCTGCCATCTCATCCTGAGTTTCATTTGTGCCTGGGAAGTAGGTTGGTTGGAAAACTTTTAGCGGATGCAGGTTTTCTGCTTCGTAATACAAAGTGTGAGGCCCTATTTGCAAGGAACATGGTTCGTTGACTGTCATGATTCCTTGTCCTGTAAGACTATGAGTAAGTAACTGTTGAGTACAAGTTATATGTACTATAGTAGTTTCGGTTAAGGAGTACAGCCACGAATTTGGTCTATTGAGCTTAATTATTGTATCTCTTGGGGGAATTTGAGCTCTGATGCTACACTCTGGGTGTTCGCCCAGTGGGTTGAATAGAAGTTTGATAACACATTCTTCTGTTTTTGTAGCTTTGGTGATTGATGTGTTCAGCTCACCTACCCACGTATCTTCATTGATTCCCTTTGAAATTTTTTTGAAAGATCTCAGGTTTTCTGGCTTCAGCAACAGAAATTCCTGGGTCTGGATTTGACTTGCCACATGGGAAAATCCGATATCAGGTATCAATGAGTGTTCTGCGTCCACCTGTATGGGAAAACATCTAATCTGTTGGATTTTCATCTTGGGTATATTAAAAATTGGAAGTGTGATTCGAATCACCAATTTTTCCTGTAATAAATGTGTCTTGATTGCTGCTGTTTGATACAGATCTGATAAGCAGTCCTGCAGATTGGGACAAGTGGAGTGAGATTTGTCATAAATCTCTAGTAAATGATTTGGGGAAATTAAAAGTGGATGAGTTTGATTATTTCTACTGGACACTATTATGTCCAGTAGAGCTTGTTGTCTAAACTCTATCATTTGTAGTGTCAGACTAGAGACGATTTCTTGCCTTATTTGATGGGCTGTCAACTCATCTGTTGTGTTCAGCAGATTGTTAATCTGGTTGGTTATCTTACGCTGTCGTTCAGACAGTGAAGATAGGGTTTTCTGAATTTGTTCAAACGGGGTTTTTATTACGCTGATCTGTTGTTTTTCCAGATCAGCTAAGGTTTGAGTATTTACCTCTAATTCGCTTAGTCGGCTGAACACCTCTTGTTCGTTTCCACTATCCATGGTACCGAAAAGATAATGCATCGCATTTCCAATTCCGTCGAAGATGGATCGGGGCTTGCGTGATTTGGGCACAGCTTCCCTAATAACACTGGTACGCCTGTTGATATTTTCCATCAGAGCGTGTATATGTTTTGTCTGTAGAGTACAAAGTCCTGTATAGAAGACCCATTTCCACACAATTGGTGTATGTAGTGTTCCGCTCGTTCTGCTACTCGCGTCTGATTTTCTAACTCAGCTAGGTCCAATTCAGTGATGATGCTTCAAGTTTCGTGGTAAACCGATAAGCTTCCGAGATCCTCAAATAGTACTCCCGTGTTATTTAGGGAAGTGATTGAATAAGGTTCCTCAGCGCGGGCTCCTATCGTGGTCAGGAACAGTCCGTAGAAAATTATTGACTGCATTGTTATCTAGGAGAGGGTAGGATAGGGTATTAAAATAGGTTTTTTGTTGACTTCGTAGCTTACATGCTATTACATATGTACCTTAGAATTACTTAGATTATATAGACATCATGTTATTCGTAGAAAGGTTTTAGGCGATTGTTGTGTACCGTCACCTCTCGTTTAAGAATTTTTATTGTTGTGTTAACTGTGTCGTGACCCTATATTCAATTGGTGAAATTGTGACATCACGACTCGAGCTGGCAGCAAGTGCACAAGTAATTAAACGATTTACAATAACTAAGCATTTTACTTCGCACAGTAAAATGCCTGGCGATTGCGAATTGTTTACTTGTAAACTGTCGCATCCACTGCTGTGAGTAACTGGGCATTGAGTCATGGTAAAGTAATTCACTGTGCATAGTGAAGTACTCAGCTGGGCTCACTGTTTGTTTACCTGCAGTATTGCGGGCTCCCGCTGTCAGCCGTGATTAGCGTAATACTTTGTAATTATGATTGCAAGGTATTGCGCTGGTCACTGGGTCAAAGTCGCTTCCGCCTGGTTGAATGGAGGTGAGCACGGTCGTTTCGATAGATCGGGTTGCGTAGTTAGAAGTAAGTTTTGATAAAAGATAACGGTTCGGTGGGCAGTAGTTCAGTTGTAGTTCGAGTGGTAATTAAAGAAGTTAATGAGAAGTATCGATCGCGAGTAACTATTTTTGTAGTAACACTAAGTCAGTAAATAAAGTATTATTTTAGAATTACGCGAGTGTTTTTAATTGGTTTCACTGGATTGCTTTGGGACACGACAATTTGGCGCATCCGGATAAAGAGTAGGTAGGTATTATTTTTATTCAGTGAAACATTTTTTTTTTTTTCATTTTTTGTTTTTTTTATAAATTGTGAGAGTTATGCTTTTTTTAGCTGCTCCATTTTTTTTAGTGTGGGAGTAAAGCTTTTTTAGCGGCTCCGTTTTATTGTATTTTTGTGGGAGTTATGCTTTTTTTTAGCTGCTCCATTTTTTTTAAGTGTGGGAGTAACGCTTTTTTAGCGGCTCCGTTTTGTTGTATTTTTGTGGGAGTTAACGCTTTTTTTCAGCTGCTCCAATTTTTTAAGTGTGGGAGTAACGCTTTTTTAGCGGCTCCGTTTTGTTGTATTTTTGTGTGAGTTAACGCTTTTTTAGCTGCTCCAGTCTTAGGCTAACTTTCTTTACAGGTTAAAGTATTGCAGAAAAGTTAAGAAAAAGGGTATAAATTGTGGTGATTGTTGTTGCGTGAGATTGTTTTTGGCTATGTGCTCTGAGTTTTAGTTAATGTATAGTGTGGTATGTATATGGAGTAGTTCAGTAGTTCAGTAGATTAAGTAAGTAAATGCTAATTTTTCGAAATGTACGCGGTATTAAGGATTAAAATTTTCAAAGGCTAGGTAAAAAATTTAAGGTATTCGCGGGTATTCGGGCGTTAAACGTGGAAGAGGGTTCGGAAATATTGAAGATTAGGAAAGATCATTGTAGAAACACCGTCGAAAATTCAAGCTTTTGCGTTTAGGGTTTTTAAGCAATTAGTTACAGTCGGGGGGAAGCGTTTGAGAGTTAAGGGTAAATTAGGTAATGACTATAGATGTCAGTGGGAAGAAGTAACGTTCTAACGAGGGAAGAATTGTTACGAGTTAAGGATCAGGAAAAGGAATTGGAAACCAGAACGCAGGAATTGAAGGAGTGCCAGCTGAAATTATAGCATTACGAACAGGATTGCCGGTACCTAGAAGAGCATCTAACGGATGAATTAAAGAAACGATTGCCGAGTGAAGACGTAACTAAGTTTTTGGAGGAAACAAATGAGGCTACAGTGAAAAGCGCAAAGGGAGAAACCTTAGATTTGGTGAAACCGTCCACCTTTGAAGTTATTGGTAGAATTGAGCAAGGCTTTACAAGGAACTATCAAGTCTTTAGAAAGGCAATTGGAGGAGGCAGAAAAAACCGCCACTGAACTAGAGCAAGAATTAGGAGTCGCACCATTATCACAAGAGGAGGGTCTAGTTCGAGGGATTTTTAAGAAGTGGTCACCCAAGAAATTACTATTCCACGAACGGCAGCGAGAAGGACGAACAAGTACTTCAGGGCAAGAAGAAATTGTGAAAGCTAAAAAGCAGACCATAGCAAAGACGTGTGAAGACCAATTGCCGAAAGATAACACGAAAAACTCAGAGAAACCAGCAAGGAAAACCATGGCCGATGCTTATGATAAAGTCATGGACTTGTTGTCCAGATACATACCAACGTTTTCTAGAGAAAGAGCGCCAAAACTGTCGAAGGAAGTTCACCGTTTCTTGAGCTGCTGCAAAGATCTTTACGATCGTTTAAAGGCCGACGAACAGCCAATCTTCATGAAATGTGTAAGATATCGGTTGTTAGATGACGCATATTATCTTAAGGAGCTACTGTGTCAAATCAAGGCGGCAGTTTTGGCTAAGTATCCAGGCAAAGACGGGGGATTGATAGCGGAATTTGAGGCACACGCGGTGGCAACGTTCAAGGCGGGTGTTATGCAGCAGACTACACAGCTATATTTGACGGGACGCAAATTTCGATCTCTGGATGAAGCACGTGAGGAGGCAGACTACTTTGAGATGGATGCTAGGAGACTTAAAATTAAGGAATCAGGGCTGCGGAATTATACGAAGGAAGAGAACAGAGGAATGGCAGCAGGCAGCTGGGCTGCTGGTAGGTTCAGCAAGGAGGAAGCTAAAAGGACGGGACTGCAATTGAGGCCAGCATTATCGGGAATACACAGGGGTTCCCCTAGTCAAACAAAGCAACCAAGACCTATTCAGTGCTTTCAGTGCGGACAATGGGTACATTTTGCTAAGGAATGTAGAGAAAGGAAACAGACGCCTTACTGCACAAAATGCCGAATATATGGACACATTGCGAGAGAGTGCCAACAAGTTGTCTTCTGTACTGAATGTCAAGAATATGGACATTATGTATCCAATTGCCGAATTCATCACGTCAGAGTGGCAAACTGTGCAGCTGGCATAAAAGATGAATTCCATTCAGCAAGGGAGGGGCTTTATTGCCAATTTTGCCAAACATGTGACCATTACACGGATATTTGCGTAATAAATTACTTACCAGAGAAAGAAAGTGAAAAATGGAATTCCAAACGTAAATTTGTCATCACAGTGCCATCAGACATAGCTTTAGAAGGCAAGTTTACGCTTTTAATCGACACTGGGTCTACGTGTAGCTTGATTAAAATTAATAGAATAAAAAGAAACACACCGCTACAAACGCATCAGAAAATAAAATTGGAGGACTGTTTGGATTTATTAGGAACTCCATAGGCACTTGTGAGGCGAAGTTGCTAATAGATAACAGTCGGCAGGCTTTGTCGATTTAACCCCATAGGCGACACAGATTCAATTCCAGCAGACGGTATCCTTGGGATGGATTTCCTCAGTGATAGAGCTGTTATCGACTGCATGAAGAGGAAATTGTGGATACAAGTTGCTGAAGCCGAAGAAGAAATTGCCGTTTGTGGGAACGTCGCCGCTAGTGGAGAAGTTGTAACGACTGCTTTCCATTGTTATAGTCTAGAAAATCCTTCACAAGCCAGAGTAAAGGAGAGTCAAATTAATGTGGCAGAATACATCACACCAAGTAGCAATAACCCAGACAGCAAAAGGAAAGGTATAACATGCAATGTAGAGCTAGCTTCACGGCACGGAGAGAAGAGCACACCAATATGGCAGAAGACCTCAACCACACCTGAGGATAGTGCGGGACTTGATAAGTTAAGAAATGAAGAAGTCAATAATGGAAGTAGGACACAACATGGGTATTACGGGTCCAGCGGAAATAGGCTGGAGGAGGAACGGGCATTCGTAAGAATTGCCAATACCAGGGCATATTACGTAAAAATTCTAATTCTTTTCATGGACAAACGAAAACTGACAGACGAACTGTATGGCGCTATAATTGTAGGAACAATTTCTATCATCAACTAGGGAAAGCCCAGGGGATTAAGCAAACGGGTAAGTCAAAAACACCAAAGCCTCGCTGTCAAACACGTATGGTAAATGAACCGGTCAGAAATACAATTATTAGGACAACTCTTACGACAAATTTGACCGGGCTGTACAAGATAGGTAAAGGTTATGACCCAGGAATCGGGGTACGTAACCAAAAAGATTTCCGACAAATTCCCTCTAATTTCAGGAGAAATTCGATGAACGGAGTTTGGTAGTCCATGGCCAGAAGGATATGAAAGGAGGGATAAAGATAACCCAGTGCCCCTTGTAAGGTAAATTTACAAAAAAAAAAGTTAATAAAAGATGTTTTAAAAGAAATATATATATATATGTATAGAAGAACGAAAAGAAAAAATAATGATTTTATAAGAATATGTGAATAAAAAAAGAAAAAATTGAAATTTTGAAAGAATAAGAATAAAGAACAAGTAAAAAAGCTAATATTGGTCTAAAACCAATTCTTATGATACCCTAGATGAATGTCCGTATGAAATTTCGTATGGGCACCCATTTGAGCAATTTTGTTTTTTTCAGTGGTTTTTCGCATATACTTCTAGAACGGTTCGTCGGACAGAAAAAATGATTATAACCAATTTTATAGGATTTCATATTCTAAAAAAGTTTTTAGTACAATAAAAATGTCTTGGACTGATCGTTTTCACAGTATACGTAAAAAACCTAAATTTTTATATGGCAACACCAAGAAAGAGTTTCCGGATTTAGTGCATTTTTAAAAAGTTATTTGCTAGTACAATTAAAACACCATGTACTGAATTTAGGCTCTCTACGTCGACGCGTTCTCAGGCCGTTTTCAAATATATAGCGGAAAACGAAATTTTTGTATGGCAATCCCACGAAGGAGTTGCCCGATTTGTCTCATTTTCGAACTTAATTTTACTTTTTTTTTAAAGTCCCTGTACAAAATTTCAGCTCCCTAAGTGTGCGCGTTCTCGACTTACCGTGCGCACAGACAGACAGACGGACGGACGGACGAACGGACATGCAAAAATCGAAATGACTTTTAATATTATGGGTGGGTGTCCAATCCATTTTGCTCTACCATCATTATTTCGAGGTGCTATAAATGGAATGCCAAACTTAGTATACCCCTGTAGATTTTATCTAGGGTATAAAAATACTGTCCAAGTAAAACGTAAGAAAAACGGGGGTAAAATAGAGAAGGAAGGAAAGTTTACAAAAAGATAATAATAAGAAATATTAATTGGCAAGAAATAGAAAGAAAAAGTTAGAAGAATAGGAAATGAATAAAGACAATTAATAAATGTGTAAAGTTAAAAATTGAAAGCTAACAAAAAATAAAAAGAATAAAAAAAAAATTAAATGTGAAAAGCTTGAGTTAAAAAAACAACGGGTTAAAGAAAAAAGTTATAAAGGATAAAATATTTAAAAGAAAACAAAGTTAAATGCGAAAACAGTACCTACATATAGGAAAATTCATTGAAAATGATATAACACATGTTAAAAAAATATTCATATCTTTGAAATGCTACATGTATAATAATAAACTAATGTTTAAAGCTTAAAATCTTAGAAAATTAAGGGAAATAAAGGAAAAATAAATAACTTAAGTAAACATATGGATGTTAAGAAAAAATAGATAAATACATAAATAAGTACAAAATTTCATCCTAATTTTAAGTATAGAATCTAAAAATAATTGCTAACCATACGTAAAAACTGAAAAAATCTCAAGGAGACTGAAGCAGAACTGGCGATTCCATTAGTTCCAGAAACACCAATTTGATGGTCAGACCAATGCTGTGGGTGTGAAAGTAAGGAGCTTTCATCGTCGACAATTTTCTTAATTACACATATTGACAAACTGTGAAGATCGATCTGAAAATAAAGAAAGCACCGATGAAGTTTAAAAAACAAGAGAAAGCATAAAACCACACATTAAATGACTGAGAGGAAGGCATTTCGCACTCATCAGCCCTCAGATAAACACAACTTTGAAGTGTCTGGGAGTTTAGAAGACGTTTAAGAAACGAAGAACATATCTGCAAGGTCTCAATGTGCGTCCAAGATGAGGCTGAAAATAAAGGTGATATAACCTTCACAAATTTAAGACATATAGTCGAATAAATTAAAAAAAAAGTATGCTACGCAGTTTCAAAAAATACGTTACAAGACTTTCAAGGGAAATAAAGCACGTGTATTTCTTTATGTATGGGTGGACTCTTGATATAATTGAGAGAACTCCATCGTGCCTATGGAAGTAGTACAAAAATAATACCAAGTGAAATGTTGTTACATACAGAGCATCCACTGGCATCAGTTAAACATGTATATACATACATACATGCATCTCTGAATCGATTTCGATTTACGCAGAATACTAAAATTCATGCATCAATAAATAAATGCAAACATGTAGATATGTACATACCTAAAGCATTCTCATTGCATGCAGAATTATAATTATTCCCAGCTGCAAGTATAAACATATATCTACAAACATATTTGCCAGTTCAGTAAAGTCACTCGCTTCTGACCTACACCAATTTCTTAATCACATAAAGAAACAAGTGAAGGCAGTGACACAATCCCCTGCGCGCAACAATTCACACGATGCAATTTGATAACCTTGCGCCAGCGGTAGAGCTCAGGTGAACAAAACACTGGTTCACGATGATGTCATCATAGCAGCAAAGCGGCGAACGGTCTGCGGAAGTATTTATGTATGTACATATGAAAGCGATGAATGCCGTGATGTAACAACAACAAACCGGCAAAAGCTTTGAGGAAATTAATTTATGAATACCACAAAGAAACACTTTACGGAAATAATAATTATATACGAATAAATGCTGTGATGAAATTAGCTTAGCGTAATAAGAAAATAACAATAGTATTAAGTGGAATTGCTAGTAAGCTGCTCCGTTCATCTATACTAGGAGTAAAGCTAATAAGCTGCTCCATTGAACCGCACTGGGAGTAAAGCTAGTAAGCTGCTCCATACGCATCGCTGCTCTACCTATCTCGGGACAATTAAGTAAACGCCCAATCATCTTGAAGGCACGTAATCTCAGTAACCGTGCGTTGTTCCAGATCAAAAGGTGCTCAGATGAGAGAACTTTAGAAACTCAACAATTTTGGCGCAGCCGGTAGGATCAAGGAAGTAATATAAATTCAAAACACTTGAAAACCTTGATCCTCGAATTTACAACAAACGAGTGCATAAGAGCGCATTATTTTTGAATCTGGCACACAAAACCGAAACGTTGGGCATTTCTAACAACATCCATTGACATCAGTAATAAAAGGTATCCATTTTTTGTCTTGAAAGATACCAACATCAAACAACAATAAAAGGAAAGAAGCTCGAATATAATACAGCATCATATCTGCATAGCGGAAAAAAATGTTAACATCTTTTCTCTTCTCTTCAACTAAAGTGAAGTAAAAGTAAGTTAACAAAAAATTTTAAAAAGACGCATCAATTTTGTAGCAAAATTACTTTAGTAGCAAAATTATTTTAGACTAATAACAAAAAAAAATTTTTTTTTTAATAAATAAATAAAGAAATAAATACCGTAGTCACAGCGATATATGTGCATGTACATAAGCAACAAAAAACAGTAGAAACATTTTTGTTTAATTAATCATTCTAATTTCTTCGGTTATTATACGGAATTAGATAAACTACCTAATCTCTCTTTCCTTCTCCCTCAATAATCACGTACAACTCGAAGTTTTGGCTTTCATGCCAAGACTTGATCAAAGTTCTCCTGGCTCAGATTTTGATGCAGCAATAAGCTCATTGTCGTTTGACAACACAAGTCCTCCAGACAGCCCAACAGTAGAGCGAAATTCACCCCAAAGCAGACCATCCATAAACTCAGCATCGCTCAGGTAAACGCTTCAGAGGGCACAATCTAATTATTTTCCTAGGAAGAAATCATAGTTTAGGCGCCCTAGTATCCCAGCAAGCGTTAGACACACCAACTTCGAGTATAAACACTCAAATTACTTCCAGCACAGAGCAACACAATAAAACGGATAAAATGTCGGTAAACTATGAAAAAGTAGTAAAACTGACGGCACAAATGGTGCCTTTGTTCTCTGGGCAAATTACCGCGCAAATTCTTACAGAATTACAGACATTTATAGGCTGTTGTAAGCAAGTGCAACAGTGTCTAGGGAAAGAGGAAAGGAAAGCCTTCATGCAGATTTTCCCCACCAGATTGAGAGGAAACGCGTATCAATTAATAGCGTCCAGCTCTCTCACAAAATTTGAAGAAGTCGAACAACTGCTTTACCGAACGTATTTACTTCGTGAAACATACCATGAACTAATAAACAAGTTAATTACTTGCCGGCAATATGCGCCAGATTCATTTAGTTCATTTACAAATAGATTAAAAAGTCTTTTAATTCAATGCAACGAGGCAGCACAAAGTAAATACGGATCTGAAAATTTTGAAGTAGTAAAGCAGCAAATAGAAGATTTTGCTATGGCTTCCATAAAGAGTGGGCAACTAATCCCCATCTAAGCGCCTATTTACTCACATTGAATGGAAATTCTTTGGAAACTCTCATTCAAAAGGCATTAGATATGGAAAGGTTGCAGCAAGGACTCTTTTTCATTCCACAACCAACAAATTTCTCTGATACCTATGGTTATCCCATACCTGAGAGTGTAAATTTGTCTTCCTACCCTTACACAAAGGAATTCGGAAGACATAACATAAAAACTGGAATTGGTATACCTCCAATAGTGGAACCACCAAAGGAAACTTTAGTATCCTTTAGTACCGACAGAAACTCAGAAAATTATTGGCGCCCTCCTCAAACAAACATAACAAGGAAATCGTTAGGAAGTCCACCTCCAAACAGGAAATCTTTTTACGAGCAGGCACAAAAGAAATACGATAAACAGAAAGTGCTGTTAAACAAGATCACCTGCAGCTACTGCAATTATAAAGTACACACGTATGACGAGTGGCTAAAGCGTAAGAATACTCCTTATTGTACTAACTGCAGAGTGATGGGCCATGATGCCCAATATTGTAAACAGAATATTAAAGCGCCATCCGAATATGCAAACTCTAAAAACAATGCTCGGTGGGGCTCTGCAGATGGGGAACAAAGATTTAACCCCATACATAATATGTGCGATTTCTGTGGGAGAAGAAGTCATACGGTGTCCACATGTCAGCAGAAACAACGATGGTAGACCACACATTCGGGAAACGGCATCCTGTCGACAGAAAAATCCCCGGCTCGACATTAAATAAAACTGCTCAAATTACTTCAGGGTCCTCTCAAACAAAACAACAATTAAATAGAGAAAATGCACCAGTGGTAGACTTACCACTGGACATAGGGAAAAATACAGCCGTTCGGCTGATAGTAGACACTGGAGCTGAAGTAAGCATCATAAAAAAGGAAGCACTAGATAACCCAGAACATATAGAACGAAGCCAAAAGGTGACTTTGAAAACTCCATTTGGAGAAGGAGAAACATTGGTAAACTGCCAGGGCAACTTTTTATTAAGCCGCAGTGTCCCATGCAAACTCCAGGTAGTAGAAGACATTGCCCAAATCTCCCACGATGGGCTATTAGGCAATGACTTTCTTGCAAAAAAATGTAATATCGAAGAGCCTAATAAATTACTCCGGTTCCCTCGCACGGAAACCAACCCCATTGAATTCACGGTACCTCTCGAAACATCCCTAGAAGATGGAGGGGAAATACCAAGTGATCAATTGGAGGAGCAATTTAAATCACGGGCACCAGATAACAAAAATGCCTTACCTCCAATGGAAGAAACTCTGAACACCTCAAAAGAAGATGAAAGTCGGCAATATGAAGTAGTACTTCAGCGATCCAATAGAATACCCCCTCGATCTCAAATGGTACTGAGCATACCGTTACAAATAGACCAAGAAATGATCTGTTTGTCTCAGGAGATCCAAGAAGGATTATTTATCGCAAATTGCCTAGTTAGTCCTCATAAAAGCTTCATACCGTTATCCGTTCTAAATGTAAACATGGAACCAGTATTCCTAAAGAACTTAACGCTTACTCTAGTTCCAAGTAATTGCTATAACATACAGTATCTCCACGTACCTTTGGAGGACGTAAATACCCAAAGTACTCATAAAAATGGTGATCCACCTTTCCTACGTGCACAAAACAAAAGCACACACAATGTCAAAAAAGACAAATTAAAATTTAATTCCAATTCATATTCTCTTCGTGCACAAAACAAAAGCACACTCAACGTCAAAAACGACAAATTAAAATTTAATTCCAATCCATATTCAAGAAACGTAAACCATATTAAAAGTTATAACCCAGACAGACTTGTGGCTTTACGTAAAGAATTACTGTTGGATGAAAATTTAAATCACGAAGAAGAAAAATCAATTCTTGAGTTATGCTATATGTATAACGATCTTTTTTATTTAAAGGGAGATAAGCTCAGGTGCACTAATACCATAAAGCATACCATCCCCATACTACACAATCAGCCACCCATAAATCAAAAGATGTATAGACTTCCAGAAACATGCCGGGCAGTCATAAATGAGCAAATTAAGGAAATGTTGGACAACGACATAATCCAATTAAGTAAAAGCCCGTGGAATTCTCCATTGCTGGTAGTCCCCAAGAAAGCTGGGCCCGATAGCAATAAACGTTGGCGAGTAGTAGAAGATTTTCGTAAAGTTAACGAGAAATCTATAGGGGATGCCTTTCCATTACCCAGGATAGAGGATATACTGGATCAGCTTGGGCATTCGCGGTATTTTACTACACTTGACCTTGCAAGCGGATATCACCAAGTACTGGTAGACCCAAGGGATAGACCAAAAACTGCGTTTAGTACCGCTTACGGGCATTATGAATTTAAGAGAATGCCATTTGGCCTGAAAGGCGCACCTGCGACTTTTCAGCGCCTGATGAATAATATTCTAACGGGTGTCCAAGGATTAGAATGCTTTGTCTATCTCGATGATATTGTAATATATGGAAAAAATTTACAAGATCATAACGAGAAACTGGACAAAGTAATCGACTTCGAGGCCATAATCTTAAATTACAACCCGAAATATATACCTCGGACACAAATGCTCAAACGAAGGGGCACTTCCAGCTCCCAGTAAGACAAGCTGTGTCCAAAATTTTCCTCCACCACGAACTATCAGACAAACTCAATCGTTTCTTGGATTGGCAAACTACTATCGCAAGTTCATCCCTAATTTCTCAAAGATAGTCAGGCCAATAACAAATCTATTATGGAAAGACGTCAAATTTAATTGGACGCAAAAGTGCCAAGACTCTTTCAATGAAATTAAAAATTCCCTTAAATATCCGTGTCTACTCAAATATCCAGATTTTACCCAACCTTTTAATCTAACAACAGATGCTAGCAATGAGGCATTGGGAGCTGTTTTATCACAAGGGACAATAGGTAAAGACAGGCCTATAGCGTATGCAAGTAGAAGTTTAAATAAGGCGGAACAAAGATACTCCACAATAGAAAAAGAGTTGCTCGCTATTGTGTGGGCCGCCAGGTACTTCAGGTGTTATTTACAGGGCGGAACGTTCACGGTCTACACCGACCGCAAGCCCCTGAAAGGCGTATTCAATGTGAAAGACCCGACATCGGGATTAAGTTCACCACAAACTCTCAGAGTTCGACTATAAAATTGAATATAAGCCTGGAAAATATAACACTAATGCAGACGCGCTTAGTCGAATACCTGCCCAGCTAAACCAGGAAAACCCCCATTCGTTCATTTTGGAAGCTCAGGTACATCACCGAGCCGATTCCGACATGGACGAAAATGGCTCTAGTTCTCCAACACCCGCAAAGCCTAAACACAAACATTGTCATGCTGTTACAAGAGCTCAAATAAGGGAGGCACAAAATAATATTGAAGAGGAAAATCAAAACACAGAAAAATATCCACGGAAAAAAATAAAGTTCAAAAATATCCACGGAACCTCCAAAATGAATTAGTCGAAATTGACTCAACTGATAGCAGCAAATCCGAAAGCAGTGCATCTGAACACGGCGAATTACCCTGGAACCAAAATCTAATAAATTCCCAACATACATTACCAGAAAATATCTCAGACCCTGAGGAAATCAAAACAATTCCGAAGGACTATCATGACTCCGCATTTGGTGGTCACCAAGGAGTAATCAAAACTTATAGAAGAATAAAGAGGAAATATAAGTGGAAAAACATGCTTAGTTCTATCAGGAAATATATTCGGAAATGCTCTAAATGCCAAAAAATGAAGGCTAGCCCGGAGTATCGTATGCCAATGGTCATAACAGATACTGCCCATATGCCCTTCGACAAAGTTTATTTAGACATAGTAGGTCCTCTTGAGGAAACTCATTCAGGAAACAAATATATTCTGACTTTCCAAGACAATCTAACGAAATTTGTAGATTGTTATGAGATGCCAAATGGCGAAGCAGAAACGGTAGCAGGAATATTTTTCGATGAGATAATCACTCGTTATCGCATTCCTAAAAAGGTAGTAACTGACCAGGGCTCTAACTTCTTAAGCGATCTTTTCAAACGAGTATGTAAACTTCTGAAAATAAAGAAAATGCAGATTTCCGCTTACCATTCGCAATCCAACGGCGCACTAGAGCGAACCCACAGACCCCTAGTGGAGTATTTGAGAGCTATTGTGTCTGAAAATCCAAATACTTGGGATAGATTCCTGAGAACCGTGGCTTTTGTATACAATAATAGTCCACATGATGGCACCAAGCTCACACCAATGGACTGTCTGTTTGGGTTCACAGCGGATGTTCCCTCTAATCTGAAAAGAGAGCCGGAGCCCATTTACAACCACGAAAGTTCCTACCACCTTCTGAGGTACAAAATACAAAAAGCGTACGCTACCGCTCGGAAAAATTTGTTGAAACCCAAGGAAAAGTATACTACGAGAAGCGTTCACGTCCGGTAACCTTCAAACCAGGAGATAAAGTTTTACTGAAAAATCCTGCTAAAAAACAGAAACTTTCCCAGATATGGCTAGGACCAAATCTAGTGGTACAAATCTTTAACACTGTCAATACTGTTATTCAAATCGGTAAACGAAGAGTAACAGTACATTACAACAGATTGAAGCCATTTCACGAATAATGGCTGTCAAAAATAAAAAATAAAAAAAATGGGGGCAATAAAACAAGGGACAACTTAAGAAGCAACAAAAGGCAATCCAACATACCTATTCAGTAATAAACACACAAAAAAAAAAAAAAAGAGAATATGATCTAATAAACTTTATTTTTCTAAAAATTGCACAGGAAAACATTTTTTTTTCTATTTATTATTATTATTTTTTTTTGGCTCGTTTAATTTCATTTATCTGGCGCAACCCATCCTTCACCAGTTTCTTGTACTTAACCCGCTCATCTCTAGAGGTAGCCAGACTGGCCCTCAGTTTGAAGTAGTGTAGCTCCCTCGTTAACCTGGCACGTCTACCTCCCCGAGTCGACCTAGGCGCTACTGGAAGTCCACGATTTTCCTCGCAGCACTTCCCAATTTTTTTCCGGTACTCTTCAAGTGTGAGCTTCTGCGGGCCAGGTATATAATCCGGAACCTCCTTTGATGTCCCAGGCAACGCTTTAGGTACGTATGGCTCCATGGGTCTGTCCACCGGATAAAGAGCCAAACTGCTAGTAGTCCTCTCAGGAATCCTTATCGACTCAGCCTTCGCAATTAGACGATCGAGTGCCTTGCTAATTTCGTTAGCCATAATTTTTACGCGTAGAAGAAATAAACACCACAACAGATTGAACGAACAGACAGTAATACGTGAAACTCAAAAAAAATGGGTGTTATAATAATTTACTTTTCTCAGCATGACACAATTACTAGTAAAGAAGGCATTTGTTTACTTTTCATTATTGATTTACAAATCAATTAAAATTAATTACGCCAAACTTGCAGACAAAGCATAATAAATAAAATGCAAGTCAGGCAATTGGCCTATAAAATTCTGCAATACATTCTTAACAATAACTTTAAGAATGATATTTTGTAACTACAATATTTTTAGGAAGTATTGAAGTTCTTACGCAATAATTTTATTTACTATGTCATCTGATCTTACAGATTCAATCCTCAGGCATGGCACTAATCTTATTGAGTACATTTCTCCCAATCCTCGTGATGGTAACAAGTGCTGCTACAGAACCCTACCAGATACAGCCTTTAAAAAATACTGGGATAATGTTTGGGGATTTGGGACAAATTGTATTATTCCATGATACATGAAACCTTTTCACCCAAATAAATATTAGCGATTTGGAAGCGGAAGCAACTTTAATGGAGCATACTGGTTTTCTCATCAATCGACTATGCGAAACTCATAACTCCACCACAAGCGCATGTTTGGAGCAAAATACATATATACACAGCCTAATAGAATCCATTAAAAAGCGAACAACAACACTCAGGGAAATGATAAGCCCCCGACATCGAAGATCTTTGTTCGATGGAATAGGTAGAGGCCTACACTATATTTTCGGAACAATGGACGCAACAAATGAAAAACAAATATACAGTAAAATTGCGAACTTAGAAACTCATACACAGGCACTATTGGAACTGGAAAAACATCAAATAACGTTATTTAAATCTTCATTCGAGAAAATGAGAAAACCAATCAACTAGCTTGAATCCAACCAAAGAGAGTTAACGAAAACCGTAAATGATCTAATTGATATGGTTACTGAAGATATAAGTAGGAGAAAACGCATCCAAGAAGTGGTGACCACAATTAGTTTACAAGTATTAGATATAGAACTAAGACAACAAACATTTATCCAAATACTGACAGCACTAAGAAACAATCAAGTACATCCATTGTTACTATCACCATCATCATTATTAGAGACTTATTTTATTATAAGGCACATCCCAAGAAATCTAACAGAGTTCAAGATCTGGCTATATTGACACAGGCACTGGAAGTAAAGTCTGAAATCCTAAATGAACTACTAGTGATAAGAATTACTATTCCAATTCTTACTATGCAGCCCTTCAAACTGCAACAAATCCATTTATTCCCCTTCAAAACCGCGGATAACCATTCATTGTTACTAGACATTAAACATGCGTACATTGCAAGCCACCTATCCACACAGGAATTCGTACTATTCAAGCAATCTGAGTTTCGGGTATACACCAAATTATCCAACAATCTGAATGAAAGTACCTACATTGGTCCCTTACTCAACCCAATTTTACAAAGGCATTACTTAAAAGAATGTCCCATAAGCTTTTTATTCAACCCCTATAATGAAACAGGTAACTGCGAATATCTGGTCCAAACTCAAGTTCCGCAACTGTTAGTGAAGTTAACAAGGAAAAACTCTTGGCTCTTTTCATTTCCAACTACTTAGAAAATTACAATTTCATGCAGTAAAAATTTACATAGTTCCAACCTATTTGGCGCAGCGGAGTTTTAGTATTAAACGAACCCTGCCACTTCCAAATAGCTGATCAGATTATATACTACGAAGATCAAGATCATCAAAGTATTAAAATCTCACAGCCGGAATATCCTCATCCGCTAAATTCTAGTATGAATTAAACCATTCAGAAATTTATTAAGCATACCAATCTCACTACCCAAAAACACATAGTTATGTTAAAAACAGAGGATGCCAATCAGATTTTAAATGAAAATTCACACTCCCTAGATCAGCTGGAACAACAGATAAATACACTGGACAACCGAAGAAAAGAAAGAAATAAAGCACAAATGATGCAAATAAGCTCTTTATCCCTAAGTTCCGTAGTAATTTTTGTACTCTGCATAATTGGAATATTTAAAGTTACAAGGAACAAGAAACGAAAAATAGTAGTCAAAACACCCACAGTATTAACTGTCAGTAACCAAAAGGTACAGTTAGACACTGAGACATACCCTAAAATTTCTAAAGAAGCTACGGATACCTTGAACGATGAGTCCAGAATAGATACCAAGTTTCAAGATAAACCATCACCACAACAAGAGATTTTTCCCACAAGTAAAGTCAAGCAGATCTCGCAAAATTTCCAGTCGGAGATCACTAACACAAACAAATCAAAATTTAAAACTCTTACCTCTGTAGAAGTAACGACAGCGAGAAACAAAGAACAAGCTGTCTCACAAACCTCTCATTCAGAATTAAAGGATGCCATTAAACAACGTGCCACCCATCAGCAACAAGCAGGTAGCAGACAAAATTTGCCTATTCCTCCACCACCACCACTTCTACAAACACTAAGCCGTGTCGAATCTGAATCAATTCCACGCACCCGCCATTTACAGGTAGTTTAATTCCATCTCTAAATAAATTCTGCATAGCCAAAGATAAAACAAACATCTCAATAGTGAATTCAATTGCTACACACTTTTTACATGTACATATATCATTAATAAATCAATATAAATAATTTATAAATGTATAAATAGGTTTAAGTTAAATTTTAATAGTACCATAAAATATGTATCCACTCATATAGTACTAATAACAAAAAATATGTATTCACACATATAGTGCTTATAAAAATAAATATGTAATTACACATATAGAACATAAAAATAATAGTACCAAAAAATATGTATCCACACATATAGTACTATTAACAAAAAATATGTATTCACACATATAGTGCTAATAAAAATAAATACGTAATTACACATATAGAACATAAGAGTAATAGTACCATAAAATATGTATTCACACATATAGTACGAATAAGTATAACAAAAAAATAAAAATAAAAAATAATTGTACCAAAAATATGTATGAATTGTTGTACTCATAAATAGTAGACATAAAAATAGTTATAACAAAACAATAAAAAAAAAAAGTACAAAATACAGTTAGCTAGTCCAAATTAACCCTCGCTTAGATAAGCTTTGTTCTTTTTAATACAGCTAAACACCACATGTACTCATCTCAGCATTACGTATATACATACAAAAGTTTCAAGTAAATATTTTTCTTTTTCCCCAGCTATCAAACAAATAAGTTAATTTTTTTAATGCGTTATTCCTCTCCCAAGAATAACACATTTTTTTCTAAAAAGAATTATAATTCCCAGCTGCAAGTATAAACATATATCTACAAACATATTTGCAAGTTCAGTAAAGTCACTCGCTACTGACCTACACCAATTTCTTAATCAGATAAAGAAACAAGTGAAGGCAGTGACACAATCCCCTGCGCGCAAGAATTCACACGATGCAATTTGATAACCTTGCGCCAGCGGTACAACTCAGGTGAACGAAACAATGGTTCACGATGATGTCATAATAGCATCAAAGCGGCGAACGGTCTGTATGTACATATGAAAGCGATGAATGCCGTGATGTAACAACAAAAAACCGGCAAAAGCTTTGCGGAAATTAATTTATGAATGCCACAAAGAAATACTTTACGGAAATAATAATTATATACGAATAAATGCTGTGATGAAATTAGCTTAGCGTAATACGGAAATAACAATAGTGTTAAGTGGAAAATTGTATAAATAAACTGTGATTTTTGAATAAAGAAGTTAGTTAGTTAGTTAGTTAGTGAGTAGCAACAGAACACGAGTTGTTTCATTTACCTGAAGTAAAGCAAGTAAGCTGCTCCATTCATCTATACTAGGAGTAAAGCTAGTAAGCTGCTCCGTTCATCTATACTAGGATTAAAGCTAGTAAGCTGCTCCGTTCACCTATACTAGGAGTAAAGCTAGAAGGCTGCTCCGTTCATCTATACTAGGAGTAAAGCTAGTAAGCTGCTCCGTTCATCTATACTAGGGGTAAAGCTAATAAGCTGCTCCAATGAACCGCACTGGGAGTAAAGCTAGTAAGCTTCTCCATACGCATCGCTGCTCTACCTATCTCGGGACAATTAAGTAAACGCCCAATCATATTGAAGGCACGTAATCTCAGTAACCGTGCCGTGTTCCAGATCAAAAGGTGCTCAGATGAGAGTACTAGAAGTACTTTAGAAAATCAACAATGTCAATAAGAGTGTCATCAGGAAAACAATGAACATTATAAGTGAAAAACTCCACCGTAAAATAACAGTCCGCTTTCGACCAAATCCCACTCTTGGAAATACATTCCAGAACTTCCGAAGAGGACAGCCCCACCAGGTAATAGAAAACATAGTCTATCAAACGGATATGGTTCATATCAGCGAAGACAACTATCTGCAGTCATTAAGTACCATCAGCTTACTAAGAGTAGCAGGAATTGTGGTATACCTGAGACGATGGAAGCAGAACCAAGCATCCCTAAGCACCTGCAATACATCTACGTTGCCAATAGTTCTGGGGTTAACTAGAAACACGCGAACAGGGAAATTCGAGCCGCAGCTGGAGAACAAAGGACATGACTAGCATCGAGGTAATGGTCTCTAGAGCCCAAATTGCCCCCTCCCATGGAAAAGTTGCTCGTACAACTGGAGTAGTCACCACAGCATTCAGCAGTGTTATGGAAATAGATAGTAGATATTATTGTGAAAAGGTAGGTCCTGGCAACCGGTAGTAAGGAAGAATTTATTAGAGGTGGTATATGTACCTATAAACAAGCAAGTAGTATGCATTTTTTTTACTAGTTAAGTTTCCTAAGAATTAGAAGAAATGAAATGGGAGTAGTAATAGTTTTTAAGACAATTGTAAAAAAAAGACTTAGCAAAATAAGGTATAAGAAAGAAATTTAGAAAAGATAATTAAATGTAAGAAGAAAATAAGGAAGAAATTAAACGCGCAAAGAAAAAGATAAGAGAAAAGACTATATACATAAAACGAAATATTGTAAAGAAAAGAAACGCAAATGGTAAAGTAATTAAAAGGAATGTAAAAGAAAAAAAATTGTTAAGGTAATGAGAAAAAAAATGAGAAAAGAATATAGAAGAATAGAACAGAAATTATATATGAAATAAAAATGTGTAAAATGACGTAAATAATATAAACCGAACCATAGTTATAAAAATTGTTTAGATGCTAGGGAATATTGTACTTTAGTTTTTGTGTAAGTTAGTTAAGTTAGGTATTGTAACCTAACTGAGCACCCCGATCTGATTCCTCCTGGGCATCAGTTTTTCTCAGGGGGGAGGAATGTCGTGACCCAATATTCAATTGGTGAAACTGTGACATCACGACTCGAGCTGGCAGCAAATGCACAAGTAATTAAACGATTTACAATAACTAAGCATTTTACTTCGCACAGTAAAATGCCTGGCGGTTGCGAATTGTTTACTTGTAAACTGTCGCATCCACTGCTGTGTGTAACTGGGCATTGAGTCATGGTTAAGTAATTCACTTCGCATAGTGAAGTACTCAGCTGGGCTCACTGTTTGTTTACCTGCAGTATTGGGGGCTCCCGCTGTCAGCAGTGATTAGCGTAATACTTTGTAATATGATTGCAAGGTATTGCGCTGGTCACTGGGTCAAAGTCGCTTCCGCCTGGTTGAATGGAGGTGAGGCGTTGCGTAGTTAGAAGTAAGTTTTGATAAAAGATAACGGTTCGGTCGGCAGTAGTTCAGTTGTAATTCGAGTGGTAATTAAAGAAGTTAATGAGAACTATCGATCGCGAGTAACTATTTTTGTAATAACACTAAGTCAGTAAATAAAGTATTATTTTAGAATTACGCGAGTGTTTTTAATTGGTTTCACTGGATTACTTTGCGACACGACAACTGGGCTGGGGATGCCGGTTACCGTATAGGGTCCTACCAAAATCTGGGAGAGCTTATGTTTACGACTCTCGCTCTTGAGTAGAACCTTATCTCCTCTGTGAAATGTCAGGGGACGTACAGCTTTGTCATAGTAATTTTTCGAGCGCTGTTTACTCATCAGAAGATTTTTACGTGCCATGGCGTACGACTTTTGCAGCTTGTACCTGAGAATATGGTAGTAGCTCTCGTGGTTATACACGGGTTCAGGATTTCGCCTTAAGTTGGACGGAACGTCCGCTGTAAAGCCGTAGAGGCAATCCATAGAAGTTAATTTTGTCCCCTCGTGTACACTGTTATTGTACACGAAAGCAGCGGTTCGCAGATAATTATCCCATGACCTGGGATTTTCGTCCGCTTTAGTTCGTAGATATTTAATCACGTTCGAGTGCTCCATTTGATTGGGGATGATAAGTTGAGGTTTGCAGCTTATTTATCCTGAGGAGTTTGCATACCTTTTTGAATAGGTCACTCAGGAAATTACTTCCCTGATCGATGGCTATTCTTTTGGGAATGCGGTAGCGCGTGACGATTCCGTCGAAGAAAATTTGCGCTACCGTTATAGCTTCTCCATTCGGTATGGCATACCAATCTACAAACTTCGTGAAGTTATCCTGAGACATTAGTATGTATTTGTTTCCGGATTCAGTCTCCTCTAGTGGGCCGACTATATCTAAATAGGTTTTATCGAATGGTTGTTCCGCTATGTCTGTAATCACCATTGGCATTTTATACTGTGGTGAAGCCTTCATGGTTTGACATTTGGCACACCGCTTAATGTGCTTTTTGATGTCACTAAGCATGTGCTTCCACCAGTACTTTCTTCGAATCCGCTTATAGGTTTTTATCACTCCCTGATGACCGCCAAAGGGCGAATCATGGTAATCTTTTAAGATTAATTGAATCTCCTCGGAGCTTGTGATAACTTCAGGGGACGAATTTCGTCTATAATTGGTGGATTGGTACTAGGTGGACTGTCACGGTCTGCGGCCTCTTCTGGATGATGAGTTTGTTCCTTTTGTTTGTCCTGGCTGTCTTGATTTGTTCCACTTTCCTGAATGTTTCGTGTCTGGGCTCTTGTTACTGCATTGCATTGCAGACACTCCTTAAGGTCCGATGAGTGTTTTTCCTCCTCTATATCCGAGTCCATTTGTTGGCGGACTATAGCTTCTACCGTGAAGGTTGTAGTTTCCTTGTCTTTGTTATTATCCCGTGGAATGCGGCTTAAAGCGTCGGTATTCGTGTTGTACTTTCCGGGCTCATATTCAATTTTGTAATTGAACTCGGAAAGTTTATGGTGAAATCTAACCAGACGGGAAGTGGGGTCCTTAACATTGAAAACCCCCTTGAGTGGTTTGTGATCTGTATAGACCGTGAACTCTGGGCCTTGCAGATAGCACCTGAAATTTTTAGTCGCCCAAACTATAGCCAGAAACTCTTTCTCAATCGTGGAATAGTTACGTTCGGCTTTGTTCAGGGTACGGCTGGCGTATGCAATGGGCTGGTCACTTCCTACATTTCCTTGAGATAGGACTGCTCCTAGAGCCTCGCTGCTGGCGTCTGTGGTAAGGTTAAAGGGTTTTGAAAAGTCGGGATATATTAAGAGGGGGGAGAAATTAAAGCGTTCTTAATGCTTTGAAATGCATCTTGGCATTTCTCAGTCCACTTAAACTTTACATCTTTTCGGAGTAAGTTTGTTAGGGGACGTACTGTTTTCGAAAAATCGGGTATAAATTTTCTGTAGTAATTGGCAAGGCCCAAAAATGATTGCACTTGCCTTACTGTCTTGGGAATGGGGAAATTTTGGACGCATGCCGTTTTGCTAAGGTCAGGTACTGCTCCTTGGTTAGAACATTTATGTCCTAGATACACTACCTCGCGCCTGAGAAATTGACATTTCTCTGGTTGAAGTTTCAGGTTATTTTCTCTTAACCTGTCGAAGACTTTACGAAGCTTTTCGTTGTGGTCTGCCAGACATTTTCCATAGATGACGATGTCATCTAACTAGACGAAACATTCTAGGCCTTGTAGGTCAGTTAATATGAAGTTCATTAAACGCTGAAATGTGGCCGGGGCTCCTTTGAGCCCGAACGGCATGCGTTTGAATTCATAATGCCCGTAGTTGGTACTAAAAGCCGTTTTTGCTCGATCTTTCGGATCGACGAGTACCAGATGATAGCCGTTGGCTGGATCTAAGGTGGTGAAGTATCTTGAATGGCCCAGTTGATCGAGGATATCCTCAATCCGTGGTAGCGGGAAGGCGTCGCCAATCGTTTTTTTCTTCAACTTACGGAAATCAACGACAACGCGCCACCTTTTCTCACCATCTGGTCCCGCTTTTTTGGGGACGACTAGCAGTGGCGAGTTCCATGGGCTTTTGTTGGGCTGGATAATATCATTGTCCAGCATTTCTCTGAGTTGCTCATTTATGACATTTCGCTGTGTCTCTTGTAACCGGTACATCTTTTGGTTAATAGGTGCTTGGTCTCGCACCAGAGGGATGTCGTGAGTGATGGCATTGGTATGTGTAAGCCTGTCACCCTTTAAAAAGAAAATGTCATCATATTCGTAACAGAGCTTTGTTATTGAGGCTTTTTCCTCAGTATTTAGAGTTTCCAGACTGAGTTCTTGCTCTAATCTGGTGAGGCGGGGCTGAATACTGGTGTCTTCTTGTTCGACATCATTTGGGAACAGATATCGTATATGTTGTAGGGTGGCCGTCTGATCTGATCGGCGCTTATTGCCCTGTTTTTATTATTCTTAAATCTTGTCTTATTTAATGATTTTATATTATATATTTTACCTCTTAACCTACTTGTCTTATATATGAGAGGCGCTGGGCCAGATGGATCTGCGGGAGTTGCTACCGGCAGACCGTTTGTATGCTGGCCAGTGCCTGACGTTGGGGTTTTCATGAGGGACCCGCAAGCGTCTTGGAGTAGTTTCTTATTACTGCTTAGTCGACTGGGGCTCTTATGCCCTATTTTCTTAATCTTAGATTTAATTATATTTTGATGCCCACCATCGCCGTCATTTCGACTAATGGGATTCGAAGGATGGGCTGTTGTAATATCTTTATCTGGCTCTCGTTTTATGGGGACGACAGTGCAGTCTTTAATGGGAACCAGATTTAGGTTCACGCTGTTTAGGACTACTTGTGAACTGCGTGTGTTGAGAATTCCTATTCCTGATGCTGGCCAGTCTTACAAGCCAGATTTTTGGTAATCAACTCACCCTTATCGCGTTCTTGTAAGTCACTGCCGACTTCTTCTGATTGAGAAGTGTGTACCCCGTCGGGGATTTTTGTTTTTGAATGATAATACGGCGGTTCGGCGAACCATTAAAAGAAAAAGTTGAGTTGGTTTGGTTTTAAAAGATTCAAGAAAAAGTTGAGTTGGTTTTGATTTTAAAAAGATTCAAGAAAAAGTTGAGTTGGTTTTGATTTTAATAGATTCAAGTAAGAGTTGTATTTTTGGTTTGCTAACGGGCGGCCACGGAGTTTTGCTAGACAAAGAAAAGTTGTTAAGCTAGAGCGTGAGACCATACTCGAAAAACAGTTGTAAAGGAAAGCGTGGTAGTTAAGGAAAAATAGTTGTAAAGGCAAGCGTGTGATAGTTAAAGAAAAATATTTGTACAAAATAAAGAAAGCGTGATTGGGATAATAATAAAAAAATGTGTAAAAAATAAAAGAAAAGTTTACTAACAACAACAGGTTTTGTGACCGCTACGAAAAATCCCCAGGATTACAGAAGGGGAAGCAAACAAAGCTGGCCTGATTGAGTCAAGTGACAGTGAGTACCCGTATTTGAAAAAATAAATATATATATTGTTATCCATATTGGTATATAACAAAATTGGCGCACCTGGCAGGATCAAGAAAGCTTAGTCGAGTTAAACGATCGTAAACGCTTGAAAAGCCTTGGTCCTACACGAATCCACGGGGAACCTGTGACACTAGCCAAGCTATAAGACCACGTCACCCCCAACGCTCGGGGTAGATAACATCTGTAGGCGCCTCTGCTCCAGGCGAGCAGACGTTCACCCCAGTGAGTGAAAAAAGAAACACCAACAAGGGACTTTACCAGAAACTCTTTCCCAGCATCAAGAAGGACAAGAGATAACGGACACCTACTCGCAACCAACTCCAGAAGGAAGATATTAGAAGAAATAGAAACTTCGTTCCAGGATTGAAAGGGATCTCGAAGTCGGCATAAGGGGGGCTTCAATCTCAGCCAAGGGAATAAAGACGACAGGAGCCCCCCTAGTAGCAAAAAACATTCCAGAAGGGAATACTCCAAGAAGGCTGGAAGCCCCCTTTTGAACAACGCGGGACGCATATGTCAGAAGGAAACTCGACACCGGCACCGGAGACAGGCACGAGATTAAACTCCATACATTCATCCGACGCGGAGAAATCCCCAGGTGAAAATCTTCATCACCTCCGGGAAGGTACAGAAAATGCCCCAGAAGACAACGCGACACCAAGTAGCCAGCACAACTCAGCTGTGCCCCAACAGCAAGAAACAACAGGAGTTCGCCTTCGAAGTGGTACCATTTTAACTGGTCCCACCGTAGCAAATAAAGTAAGTCTAGATAAGTTTTTAGATAAGTTATTAGGCACGCGAATCCGATAAGCTCACTGTCACGCACTGCGACGCTCTTGACCACAGATTAAGTCAAGGCAGAGAGCAGAGTCTGACAAAAATCGAAAAATTTAAAAAAAGATATACAGCGATTCAAACAGGAGCTTATCGAATTCGCCGGGCTTTCACGTTCACTAGGTTTAGATAAGAGCTCAGCTAGTGTAGTTGTAAGCGCTGAAAGTGACAGTGATATATGTATGGATCCCTCTGACGAGTCAACCGCCGAAAATCTCCTTAGTGGCTGCCTAGAAGTATCCTTCACGGAATCAAGTCCAGAAACCACCCCTGAAACCCGAAAAGGCACAAGCAGACTAACCTGCAAGCCTACTAACAAAAAGATAATCACAATTGTAGACTATGCAAACTCACGGCACAACTAGTTCCTCTGTTTTCGGGTGAAAATGCCCCACAGTTAGGTCGTGAGCTACAAACATTTATTGGCTGTTGCAAACAGGCCTTACACTGTTTAAGTGAAGAAGAAAAAGCAGCCTTCCTACATATCTTGCCCACAAGACTTCGTGGCTATGCTTATCAGCTGTTTGCTTCGGACGTTCCAACTACTTTTAGTGAGGTGGAGGAACGCTTGAACAGAACCTACCTACCACGAGAATCGTACCAAGAGTTGGTCAACAAATTGATCACAATGAGGCAAAACCCGTTGGAAACTCTCACTGCCTTCACAACAAGAGTGAAGCAGTTGCTGATGCTGTGCAACGAAGCAGCGGTACTGAAATACGGAGCAACGGCAGTCCCAGCTGTGAATACACAGTTGGCGGACTTCGCCAAGAATGCCCTCAAAAGTGGAGTGAACAATCCCCACCTATACCAGTACCTCCTCACTCTGGTAGAAAATGATCTAGAGCAGCTGATACAAAAGGCTTTAGACATGGAAGGGCTGCAAGCAGGCACAGTTTTCGCACAAACGCCATTAACGCAACAGCCATATCCAATGGCACCAATAGACCCAAGACTTCGAGTTCGAGCTCTCAGTCGAACTCCTTACAATCAAGCACCACAGCCGCCCATGTATGCATCACCACGGGCACAAGAGCCCAGGCAGTTTAACAATCCCCCATACGTACATGCTCAACCGCTACGCCCGCCATTTCCACGAAGGGATTGTAGACAACCGGATACACAGAATCTGGTACAAAACATCACTTGTAATTTCTGCCACTGTAGAAGTTACGGGCATGATATTCGCGACTGTCGAAATAACCAAACACAGCATGCAAATCATTTCACACGACGATCACGTAATAGTTCGCAGCAGTCAGACACGAACAATACAAAAGACCCCAGAGTCTTTAATATCAGACAAAAATGTGACTTTTGTGGGCGCCGCGGACACAAGATCGACGAATGTCGACAAAAACAAAAATGGGAGGATAAAAAGCAGGGAAACGACAAAGAGTCGACCCAAAACTCCCCGGCTCGACTATAAACCCTACCAAAAATCAAAAAGGGTTTTCTCAGCCGCCCGACTTCAGTGTGCCCACCGCCAGACTTCCTCTAGACATAGGTCTAAAGGGTCAGGCCCAGCTAATAGTGGACACCGGCGTTGAGATCAGTATAATTAAGAAAAAAGCTCTCAAATCTCGCGAGCTAATAAAGGCCAACAAGAAATTAACGCTTCAAAGCCCCTTTGGCACCGGAAAAACCTTAGGAAGTTGCCAAGGAAACTTCATGCTAAAAAGCAAATTACCTTGCAACTTTCAGGTGGAAAAAAACATCCCAGGTATTTCCGACGACGGCTTTTTAGGAAATAATTTCCTAGCCAAAAACTGTAATGTTAAGGGACCCAACAAGGTTCTACGATTTCCTCGTACGGAAACCAATCCAGAAGAGTTTGCTTTTCCATTAGAGACCGCATCGGGTTGTCCGGTTGTTCACAAAACACAGTTAACAAAGAGACTCTGGTAGAAGATATTAAACCCGACGGGGATACACCTTCTACCCGAAGTGTTCTCAAAGCTTCTCAGTCAGAAGAAGTCTGCTGTGACTTACAAGAACGCGATAAGGGTGAGTTGATTGATAAATTGCATTTTCTTATCCTGAGAAAATTTTACTTTTTAATTCTGGACTTGTTCACACATGTCCAGAATTATTCGCGTTGGACAAATGGCTTCAAAAATGTAATCATACCCTTTTAAAAACATCAGCCACCGTCCCGGCGTTTGAAAATCGCGGCGCGCATATACATACAATGCATTTATGCGGCGCGCATTTCTTATCGTGTAAGATTTTTATCGTAATATGTATGAACGTATGTACATACATGTTGAATTTTTTCGTGGCAAATTGTACTGAAAGTACGATTTGCTTTTTGATTTCTTTTTTAATTAAATTGTTGAAATTTTTAAGTAAAACGACTTGGGTTGTAAACTGAAACTTTTGTTTTTCCCAAGTCGTTTTATGGGAAAAATTTTATGAGTTGCTTGGAATGTGAAGAAAATTGCTGATGCAATTTTCTTCACCCTTTTGCGAAGATAAACTAATAATTTTGTACATGATTAGTTTATTGAATTTTATAATTTATGATTTTCTTTTCTTTTTCCTTTTTAGGTTTTCAGGTGCAAGATTTTTGTAAAGCTACCCATTTATACATATATGTACATATGGTACATATATGTACCTAGGGTTTTATATATATAACACTAGGGGAAAGCCTGTTTGAGGCAACTGAACTATCTAAATTATCTTTTTTGTTAATAGAAGCAGGGATTTATATAAATTAATTATGTGAATTGTTTCAAAATAAAGTATAAAAAGAACATTTTTTACCACAGATGCTCCGCACAAAACCTTTGTTTACTTTTTGCAAATTGACAAGTTGTTTAAAATAGGGATGGCGTGTAAATACATGTAAAAATGGACTACCAACTCAACCAGGAATTCATTACGCAAAATCTGGCTTATCACCATTCCTGTTTGCTCATGGCTGGGGAAGTGTTCTCGAGGCTTTTGGTTGTCCTGTCCACTGCTTGCCTCCGCAATGCTGATTGTGTGTATTGTATGCCTATATCTGGTGTCGTTGTAACGGTGCTGTTGATGTCGTGTTATTGAATTTGACTTTATTTTCCGTTATAAATTTTTCTTTTATTTTAGTTTTAGCTTGATGAATGGCACTTCTTGATGTGCATGGGCTTCATTGATCTCTTGTCTGTATGATTGATTTTGATTTTGGCACGTGTTGCGCGTCGGGCTCACTAATTTAGTAGGAGTGTCTGCAAGATGCTTTGCTGTGAACCCCACTAACTAAATCCCGTGTTTCGTAGCATTTCCATTAGTTAAGTAAATATTCATTTCAAAGTTACTTCTGGCAACGCCAGCACAAATAGTTTCTCTATATGTACACACAAACTTGCGTTTAGTCATATCTGAATATACATTATTTACTTCGTTCAGTTAGTTTAGAACAGTTAGTTACTTCTGCATCATCTGCCGCCCAGCAAAGTTGTTAACTTCATTTCGCAAATTAAATTATTCATATCACGTCAAACTGTGAGTTTATCTTTCATCAAGGACTTAATCCCAGAAAGGAACGGTCATTTCATGGTCCTTCGAGGTATTTAAAAAACCAGTGAAGAAAAGGAGAAAAGAAGAAAAGAATTAGAAAATTCAACAAGTTGTGTGCCGTGTACCGCTCATTTCATTTACCATTTGGATCACACGGAATACAACAAGGAAAAGTTAATAAAGATAAGTGCTTCTTATTTTTTTTTTCGAATAATTTAAAAGAACATAAGTGCTGTGAAAAATACACATCAAAATTTCTTTTCATAATAAAATCTACAAGTGCGAACAAAAGTGTATAACACTAATCGTATGTCAGTATATTAGAAAGAACAAAACTTTATTTTTGTGCCAAAAAGTATGCAACATAAAAACAAATAATCGTTCAACGACAGCATACTTTCGTTAAAAAACTAACCACACATTAGGGAAAGCTATTAAGCTCCTAAGTGACAACCAAGCCAAAGTACAGTCACAGAAGACATTGATTAATATAGGACTTTTGTCGTATTGGTGAAAATTAAAAGCAAATCCAACATAATTACAGCAAAAGGAGTTTCTCCAATAATTGGAAACTTTTAAATCATTTAAGATTTCTGCGCAATGGAAATATTGTTGTGAGCATTTCAAATATTTTTTGAATTATCATTATTACCATAAATATATTGTTTCAGCACTTCACATATTTATTATTATATTGGACTATATTACAAAATAATTATCTATTGACTAAATTATATTTCATTACCGATAATTTATCAGGAACTTCAACTGAAAACTGTACTATTTCATAAAACTTTAATGAATTTTTAAATACTTTAGCTTATTTTAAACAGAAATGTACGACTTACAGTCCCTGAAACTAAAGAGAGCTCGAACAGAAGTCTCTATATCTCGCATAAGAGACTACTTCGCAAATATTACAGAAAACTCAGATTTAATTGATATTACGACCAGACTGAGTAGATTAAAACATCTATGGATCGAATTTTGTACACACGATGATGAGATTATACTTATACCGAATCTATCCTCAAATTCAGAAGTGGATTGAGGAAATATGCCTAAAATTAGAAGCAGATTTAAGAAGACACATTCGAGCTCGCATAAATGCAACACACGGGCGCTCACAACCATCACAACCCCAGTTTAATGAAACAATAAATACATTAACAGAGCAGCACAAAACTCTATTAAATGTACTGGCAGAGCAACATACACACCAGCCCGCTGAGTTAAAACTTCCAAGGTTGACAATACCATTCTTTGCTGACAATTACAGTGAATGGCCATCATTTCAGGACTTATTCGTAACGTCTGTTCATGAAAATTCTGTGTTGTCCAAAGTGCAAAAATGTCAATACCTGAAAGGGCTAATAAAAGGCTACGCAGCGTTACAGATACGACATATTATGGTAACTGAACAGAATTATGATTCAGCATGGACAAAATTAGTGGAACGTTATTACAGGAAGAAGCAAATTGTCAATGATTTCAAAAAAACATTCATTGAACAGCCATATAATAATAAACCATCATCATCATGCTTACGTCAACTTGTATACACTTCTGACGAAATAATCAGAGGTTTGCAATCACCGGGTGATGAAGTTATCATACGCAAGCAAATTACAAACGGTAGGCAATAAATCAACCCTTCTAGTTTCGTCATCAGTTAAGTGCCCCAAGTGCGGCGGGAATCATCCGCTTTTCAAATGCACAAGATTCAAGGCACTGGACATATCAGCAAGGAGGAAATTTGTCAGCTACCACAATTTATGTTTCAATTGCTTAAGCAACGGACATCAAACCTCATCCTACATCTCAAACTTTCGCTGCCACTATTGCAATGAAAGACATCACTCTTCTCTTCATCAAAGCACTGTACAAAGTCATCATTCAACGACGACCGTTCGTCGCTCAAATACACAACCAAATGCAAATAGGTCAATCAGACACAAGAACTCTATCAACAACAACTCGACATCTTTGTGCAGTCCATCTTCAAGGAACATAAGTGAAATCACAGCTTCCAGTCTCAACTCCAACGCAATAAGTTACACATCACATCACAATCTATGCTCAAACAATGAAGGGAACACCTGCCAAGAAGTTAATCATCATCAACAAGGTCTGTAAGCATCACATTCAACAAGTGCTACAGGTACATCACACACGTCACACTCAACAAATAACAGGCAACACATCTCACCGTCTGGGAATCCATCATAATCATTACAAAGATCAGATCCCAAACTTCATTTTCATCAAAACAATCATCAGTTGGAACAAGGGCATACATCAACCACCTACAGCGATAATCTTCATAAGAGATATTCAAGGAGTACTTCAGCCTTGCAGAGCGCTCTCAGACTCAGCGTCAATGGCAATATTCATTACAGAGTCTTGCATGCAAAGACTGGAACTCAAACGAAACAGCGAACGAGTACTAGTTAACGGGCTATCATCAGTCGGAGTTGCAACAACTCGTGGGGAAGTCCTCCTGAAATGTATGCCGGAAGATTTGGAAATGAGGGCACTAGTCCTAAGCAAAATTACATCATCCATGCCACCAACAAACATACCAATTGAAACGTAGCCTTGTCTGAATCAACTAAAGCTAGCCGGCCCTTGTTTTCACAACAACAGCAACATTGATAGCCTCATCGGCGCTGAGTATTTTTTCAAAGTGCTCAAGGATGAACAACTACAAGGCCAGCCTGGTGCACCTGTCATCCAAAACACTATCTTTGGTTGGGTGATAGCAGGCCAACACAACCAAACCACAGATAATCAGAAACAAATAAAAATCTTCCAAATTTGCATCGAGTACGATATTGACAAGTCACTTAGACAATTCTGGGAACTGGAGGATCTCTCAAATACGTCACCTCACCTTACTGAAGACGAAATATTTTGTGAAGAGCATTTCAAAACACATTCAAGTATTAGTCCAGAAGGGCGCCTTGTGGTACGTCTCCCTTTCAAGGATTCAGCACATAAACTTGGGAACTCACGAAGAATAGCCATACACTGTCTACTCTCGTTAGAAAAGCGATTGATGAAGGACTTTCACCTTCACTCTGAATATAATTCATTCATCACAGAATATATCAATCTCGGACATATGAAAAAATCCACAAGCACCTCAGGCAAGTTGAAGATCATCAAAAATTCTACATGCCACATCACGCAGTGATAAAGGAGTCAAGCTCCACAACTAAGGTGCGAGTGGTATTCAACGCTTCACGGAAGACCACATCACCTGTCACTTAACGACATCCTGGCAGAGGGGCCTACTATTCAGCGTGATTTATTCGCTCTATTACTACATTTTCGGAACAATAAGGTTGCAATCGCAGCAGACATCATCAAAATGTACATCCAAATCCAAGTAGATCCATATGACTGGAACTTTCAAAGAATCGTTTGGAGAAGAGCACCATTCGAGAAAATTAGGAATTTTTGGTTAACCACTGTAACATATTGTTGCAAGATCTCGGATTTAGACCCCGCAATGAAGATAAAAGCTGCACATCTCCGATGTAATGGGGAAAGTATGGCAGCACGTCTGAGCGAGGACCCAAACAAAAAAAAACCCCAGAGATGGCGACACTTTCCCCCGACTGTGGTGAAGTCGACCCCAACAACATTGAGCAAGAGATTCCCCAACCGCAGCGAGAAGAGGAGAAAAAAAAAACAAAAAGAAAAAAAAAGCGGAGATTGGACAGGAGCAGAGTCTTCATTCTTTTGTTAAGAGTGACAGAACGAATTACGAACGAGGAAAGTTTGTGATATTAAAAAGTTTTTTTACTGTAGAAATTGTTCAAAACTGAAGATTGTAGTGTTCTAAAAATAAAAGTCTATTGTCGACTAACGAGCTGAATTATTAATTTCCATCATAATTGAAGATTTTCATCCACTTTCGAATGGTCTGGGTATACCCGTTAGCGAACGGACAGGCCTTCCAACGGATCTTCTGAATCCCGCTTTTCTTTGGGCACTGGTACTGAAAGATAAGTAACTACTTTATTTGATTCTATTAGTTTCTTACAATTGTTTGAACTTCAATAAAACAGCGATACAGAGATAAAAAACCTACTGTGGAATAATAAAACCCCCCTGCGATATTAGTTCTAACCACAACCGAAGATTGTACGTAGCACCTCAAGAGCGACATATATCCGTTAGTGAACGGACAGGTGCCAAACGGACCTTCCCAGTCCCGCTCTATTCCGGAACAAAAAGATAAGTAACCACCTATATTGATTTTATTATAAATTTATTTGCAATTACAAAAGAAGAAGTAATTTATTAGAAATTTCGAAACAAATCTAGTCAATGAATTATTTAATTTAAACAATCAAGTTCTTATCCTGCAAAAAGGCCGAATACAAATTCGTTTGTAATATTTAAAGCATGCCACTTAGTACATTTCGATAGTGTGTAGGCGGTATGCATAGATCTCCATGATAGACTTATTTGTTTTTCTCTAGTTTGTTAACAATCCGCTGGACAGTAATAAGCACCAACGAATTAACTGAAATAATTTATCAAAAATCCCCGCATAGAGCTAGTAAATGAAAAGTAAAGGAACCAAAGTGACAAAAAATCAGCACTTCACCTAATTTACGGAATTACCAATACGCCTTTCTACGCTTTTCTAGGAACGAAGTTCCAATTAGTTCTAGGTATAAGGGAAAGCTGGTTGTCATACGGAGGAGTTATTTATTTCACTGCTAAAAGTTTCCCGATTTACTATCAACGAGCAGACAAACAAATAAAAATTTCAAGTAAGCTACACAAATTCGCATAGGTACCGACATATGTGCCTACGTACCTACTACGATCGATTGCCAGTACACTGTTCGCGCATAAACAATCAATAACACTGGGCTTAGTTGTGTCGAACGAAACTATTAGGTTCTCACAAATCGAACTTTAACACAGATTGAATTGTTGCTGGAGAAAGTTTCTGAAAACGCGAAATCCTGACGGCAAAACTGCATTATTACTGAATCAGAACGTGAAAGGCGGAGTGATTCCGACCTCGGTTGGAGACATCAGGAAGTGTTCCTGGGAAGCCTCTACGAACAACCTGAATCAATTTCACAGGTTACTAAGCGGAGGACCCCCGAGCCCAACTTCCTCATAAACTAGCCTGTTACTCTCACTGAACAGGCACGAGTTCGCCTGGTAGTTCCACAAGTCACGTTACATCAACCAATCCATCTCACTTCTAAGGTAACTAGCCTAGTCGTGTTAATACGAACCCTTTTTGTCTTCCGCGACTGCGACACATTAAATAACAAACGTAAGCAAGCCTGCGGATTTTGACACTTAGCCATACGGCGAAAACAGCTGAGGCTCATTGCCGCTCGTTAAATTCGTGTGATTTTCTTCGTTGAGTGTCTTATGTTTGATTTCCGTTCATTTGGAAGCTTTTAGCGAGGGCACAGAAGAAGTGAACGAAACTGTCCACCTCGACTTAAAGAGCTTTCATGTCGACTTCTTATACTTATACGAGTTCGAACTGGCTAAGGTGAATTACCTCCTCAAGTGAAAGCTCAAACAGCTAGCTGCCAGAGTTTGTGTTTAAAAATCGAAACTAACTCCCAAATTCAGAGTAAGATTGCTTCTTCGCTTACCGCTCGGCCGGAGCAATTTCTGTTAAAGGAGATAAAACGTTACAATTGGTGCCAAGTGTGGGGTTTCGTAGTAATATTTCAAAAAATATTCTCTCCCATAACTTGGTTACATTTTTTTTTGTTGTTGCCCCTCTTGAATACGATAACAATATTCGGGAGCTTTTTGTGCTTTTCTCCCAGCAATTGAAATTTATAGAATAAGCCCTTGTTTTTTTTAGTTATAAGCTTCAAAATTTGATTTTTAATTACAGGTGAATTTCGTAGATTAAGTTTTACTCAGAGTTTTTTTTAGTTATAAGCTTCAAAATTTGAATTTTTAATTACAGGTGAATTTCGTAGATTAAGTTTTACTTTGGTTTTACTCTAGTTTTTATTCTTATTTGAATTGAAATAGAGGAGTTCGAATTCAACTGGTAAACTTGAATTAGAATAGAGGAGTTCGAATTGAACTGGTAAACTTGAATTAAAATAGAGGAGTTCGAATTGAACTGGTAAAATTGAATTGAATTCTATCTTTATTTTATTTTTATTTCTTTTGTTTTGAATCATAATTCGAATCGAACTATCGGGATTTTATTTTTAAGTTTGTTCTTCTTTTGTTTTTCTTCGTCGAGTGAAATGGATTCCGAACAACTAAAAGAGTTGAAGGAAGAGTTTAAGGCCTTAGCCACGTCTTTGGTTAGAGGCGTTGTTAGTGAGTTGAAAGAGGAACTGAAATCTGAGCAAGCTAGTTCCATGGCGGCAATCGAGTCGGGAATAGCCGAACAGATAGCGAAACTGTCGACCAAAGTAGATGACCTCGATAAAACGTTGAATGGGTCAGCGTTTGTTCAGCGTGTGTTTGAAGATTTCTCTTTCACGGCATCTACTTCTTCGCCAACGAGTGCAGTGACATCAACCACGACATCAGTAGTGTCATCGGTTGCTCCTGCTCCCATACAATCGGGTAGCTCCACGTTAGAGTCGAAGTTCATTTCAAAGCCCCCTAACAGCTCTGTTCCCCCATTGCCTACTGCCATGCATGGACCTCTGCCAGCCACGTATTCGGCCCCAATCAGTCAGGCAGTTAACTATCCGCCACAGATCTCAACTAGTTTAGGCATACAGCACAGCTTCAGCCCTAGTATGCATGTAAATAGCCACCCACGGACTTCTAGCTTACCTTACCACTCAGAACCACTCCCTATTAGCCAAGCCATTCCAGTTAGCAACTCTACTTATTGTGCTCAGCAGCCCAACTCCTGCACAGTTCAGCAGTCTGGTCCAAACGCGGCTCAGCTACCTTACTATAGCTTAGCTCAGCATCCTACTTCACAGACAACCCAGCACCGGTGTCAGTCAGTTGGAGGTTGCAATGACAACCGCTCCCATCAAGCTTCTGCACAAACCACTCCGAATGGAATAGCCGGGAGCTCTAATTCTTCAAATTTCATGTGTAATTTAGCTTCTTTTGATGGGACAGCATCTTGGTCCGATTACCGAGTCCAATTTGAGATAGCTGCTCACAACAATCATTGGACAGAACAAGAGAAGGCTGATGCCATGGCTACACAGCTCCGTGGTAATGCTCTCTCTGTACTGAGCGTTTTCCCTCCTGGACATCGGATCCAGTATAGGGAATTAATCACATTGTTAGAACAACGTTTCGGCGTGGACTCGTATACCAGCCAAGTTCAATTCTGTGGAAGAACTCAAGGCGCAAGGGAGAGTTTCGCAAACTTTGCACTGGAATTGCAAAGGTTGGCTACAGCGGCTTTCCCTTCCTGTCCAACGGATGTGGTTGACAGAATGGCGGCCTTACGTTTTCTAGAGGGACTTCGAGATGACGAGCTGAGGACTTTAGTAAGGATGCGAGGTCCAAAGACCTTACATGAAGCAGTCAGTGCTGCACAGGAATTGTCTACCGGAACGAATGCTGCAAGGCACCTCAGAGTTGATCTGGCACAAACAACTTTCAATAATCGGGGCCGTGTATTCCGAAAGACACGTTTTAGAGGTAATTCGCGTTTTCCTATGCAAAATACTTCAGGTCGTCTTGAAAGTGCAACAGATGGACCCGCTCCCCTTTATGATTCTTTTAGACCTGCATCCCATACAGAAACATCTTTTTCTTCCTCGCTGAACCCGGAAAACCCCTCAACATCGACCCAAAGGGGCATGAGTCGATGAATATTCCACCTGCCCCAACATCAGGTAACAACGTTGTCAACCCTTTAAAGCTTCCGACTACAACTCCAACACAACAAAAGCCTAGAGAAAATCCCACCTCGAAACTATCAGATAACAGCACGGAAAAAAATGTAGAATTCGCTTTGACGGCGACAAGATCCATGAAGAACAGTCTCACAGTAAAAGGAATGATAAATTGTAAGCCCTGCCAAGTTATTATAGATACAGGGGCTACTATATCTATCATACATCCCGACTTTGTAAGTTGTTCGTCGATGTCAGGGCTTGAAAAAGTCAATGTAACTATTCGAAGTGTGACTGGAGACTGCATTGATGTGCTAGGTAAAATAAGGGTGGATATAATGATAGAAAATTATAGCTTACCACACACAGTGCTCATAGCCAATATAGAGCCTGTATGCATACTGGGAGTAGATTTCCTTGATTTGTACCAGTGTCGACTAGATTTTAAAAAGGGCGATCTTCAGATTGGCCAGGGGACTGTCAAACTGCACAAACCCAATTATTCCGTCACCAGAATCTGCCTCCTCGAAGACGTCGTACTCTCTCCCCGAAGTGAAACGATTATCCCTTTCATTAGGGAACGTGAGACCTCTAACGGCCCCAGTTTACTATTAGAACCTTTGTCCCAATCAAAGCTGCCTCTTGGTGTTTACGCGGCTCGTGTCCTCATCGAACCTACCTCTCGACAAATTCCAATACGACTCGTAAACTTAACCACAAGTAATGTTTTCGTCTCTCGTGACACCTTCATTGGACAACTTGAGCCAGTCTCTATTTCAAATTTAGACACCTTAGACGCCTCAGCCTGTGATGCGGATCACGATATTCTTGATTCCATTCTCAACGGAGTGGAAGAAGAATTGTCCAATGAGGAAAGGAGAAGTTTAACTCTCGTACTGGAAGATTTTCGCGACATTTTCTCCACTGGGTCGAATGATACTGGGCGGACAAATATCACCAAACACCACATCGATGTTGGTGAGGCCCGTCCTTTTAGAATACCGCCTAGAAGGGTGCCTCTAGCGAAGAGGACTGAATGCGAACGATTGGTGAAGGAAATGGAAGAGAATGGAGTCATACGGCCATCCATCAGTCCCTGGGCTTCCCCAGTAGTCCTCGTGAAGAAGAAAGATGGATCAACTCGGTTTTGTGTGGACTATCGACGCTTAAATGATATGACGAAGAAAGATTCTTACCCACTGCCCCGAATCGATGACACTCTCACGTCGTTTGCTGGATCCACTTGGTTTTCAACACTCGACTTGCAAAGTGGGTACTGGCAAGTTGAGATGAGCGACGAAGATAGAGAGAAGACTGCATTCGCGACAGGTGGAGGATTGTGGGAATTTAATGTAATGCCATTCGGTTTATGTAATGCCCCTGCTACGTTTGAGAGGTTGATGGATGGAGTCTTTCGCGATCTAGGTGCAGAAACAGCCCTTGTGTACCTAGACGATATAATTGTTCATGACTCTAGTCTCGAAAGCCACCTCGACAACTTGCGAAAAGTCTTCCAGTGTCTACGCGCATCTAATTTAAAATTAAGCCCAAAAAAATGTCATTTGCTTCGTAAGGAAGTCAAATATCTGGGTCACGTAGTATCTGGAAGAGGGCTACAGACTGACCCTGACAAAACAGAGAGCATAAGGACTTGTCCAGTTCCTAAAACTAAAAAGGATGTTCGCAGTTTTCTAGGCCTAGTGTCTTATTACAGAAGATTTGTTCGTGACTTCTCTACTTTGGCAAAACCTCTGTCAGAATTGACTGAGGAAAGGCGGAAGTTTCAATGCGAACAGAGACAACAAGATGCCTTCGAGGAGTTGAAATCGCGTTTAATTTCTCCTCCCATTCTAGTCTTTCCTCAAACAGAGGGAGAGTTTATTCTTGACACAGACGCCAGTCAAGATGGGATCGGCGCAGTACTTAGCCAGATGCAGGATGGCAACGAGAAAGTGCTAGAATACTACAGTAAAACGCTGAGTAGGCCCGAACGGAACTATTGTGTAACAAGGAAAGAACTGCTAGCAGTGATAAGGGCGACTTGTCACTTCCACCATTATCTATTCGGAAGGCAATTTCGCGTTCGAACCGACCATGCTTCACTCCGCTGGCTATTAAATTTCAAGGAGCCTGATGGCCAGTTAGCAAGATGGCTGGAGAGACTCCAGCAGTACGACTTCGTCATAGAACATAGAGCTGGACAGAGACACCTTAATGCAGATGCTTTGTCGAGGCGTCCTTGTCAAGAATGTGCTCACTGCGACTAGAAAGAGTTGAGGGAATTAGAGCAAGGAGTCGACCTGGTATCAACTGAGATCATGCCTGACTTGGCTATAGAACAAGACCAGGATCCTATTCTGCGAAATGTGAAATCTTGGTTAGAGAAAAATCAGAGGCCATCCCGCGAGCAGGTCCTGTCGGAAAGTCCGCATTTAAAAATTTTTTGGGCGAAATATGAATCATTACGAATGGTGGATGGCGTTTTGCATCTCGTGCGATATGGTGACAACGACAGCCTTGTTAAGATAGCTCCGCCAAGTCTGGTACAAAAGATTCTTCGTGAATTCCATGATAAACCGACAGGTGGACATTTCGGCGTCCGGAAGACGACTGAGAAAATAAAGGAGCGTTGGTTTTGGCCCGATTTACAAACAGACGTAGAAGTATGGTGTGCAAAGTGCCACCTTTGTCATGCAAAAAGAGGTCCTCTACGAAAAACGCGCGGGGAACTTCAAGTATTTAACGTTGGAGCTCCATTCGAAAGAATCGCCATCGACGTTCTAGGCCCACTTCCTAAAACTGAGAACGGGAATAGATATGTCATAATCGTGATAGACTATTTCACTAAATGGCCAGAAGCTTTTGCAGCTACAGATCAAAAGACCGAGACTATAGTGGATGGGTTAATTGAGAATGTTCTTTCTCGATTCGGTATTCCCTTCCAGCTACATTCAGACCAGGGTCGAAATTTCGAGGCAGAAATTTTTCAAAGAGTACTACAACGATTTGGAATAGAGAAAACCCGCACGACTGCTCTCCACCCTCAGTCTGATGGAATGGTAGAGCGGTTTAATCGCACACTGTTAAACTACCTATCAAAGTTTGTAGGCAGCACCCAAACCGATTGGGATCGGTTCCTCCCTCTAGCACTTCTAGCTTACCGCTCAGCTGTTCATGATAGTACCAAATTTACGCCCGCGATGCTCAATTTTGGCAGGGAGTTGAGACTCCCACTTGACATTCAATACGGCCCGGTAACCGAGTCTCCATCTAGAAATCAGGGAGAATACGCTGATAAACTGATACAAGCCTTAGCTACAATACACCAACTAACCCGCAAACACCTAAGCTTGGCTTCATCTAACATGAAAAATCATTACGACCTTAGAGCACATCCTATTAAGTTTTCAGAAGGCGAACAGGTATGGATATATAATCCAAAACGGCGAAAAGGCAAAAGCCCCAAACTTCAGCGCGACTGGGAAGGTCCTGGTATTATAATATCTCGAATAAACGACGTTCTTTATAGAGTAGAATTCCCCGGTGGTAAAACAAGGAAGGTATTACACGTCGATAGGCTAGCCAAATTTCTGAGCGCAAACCGTCCAACAGACACCAACTTCCACGTCAGCGTTGCTAACAACAAAACCCCAACAGAAATTATTGAGATCGCGCCATGGACAAAATATTCCAAGGAAACCTCGCCAAACCTACTCCTAAAATGTGGCTTCGAGCCCGGAAAATGGTTAGGGAAGAATTTACAGGGTATAGCAAAGCCCATTTTAGTACGACAGCAGTCGTCGCGCGTAGGGTTCGGGTTCAGTACACAATAATAATAATAATAAGAAAACAAATCGTATCGCTCATAAGGGCTCACCCTTCTGCTGAGAAAAATTTTGAGAATTTTGCAGAATAAAATAAAAAAAAAAAAAAAAAAAAAAAAAAAAAATGGGAATTGCGACAATTGGAGTAACCTAAAGGTTGTGCACCTGTATACATATGGAAATAAAACCATCTCGTCAAGAGCAAAACATTAACAGGTAAAAAAAAAATAATAAGGATATTTCTTTTACAATTTGTCCGACTTCGGCACTTTACACACCACCCTGGGAAGCTACCCGAGGCTCATTGTTCCTGGAGAGCCAATGTCAGCACAACGGCCCCAGTGAAAATGATAGAAATTGATATCTGACAAACGATATCCAAGATACAGCTAACAGAAGCCCACACTTCTGGGGATGTGTCATAAGATTCGTGCTATTTAGACACTGGCTTAGTCAATAATGCCAACCGAATAGAGAATTCGGAAGCTAAATTGACAAAAGCAGCCGATAAATTGATATCTGACAAACGATATCCAAGATACAGCTAACAGAAGCCCACACTTCTGGGGATGTGTCATAAGATTCGTGCTATTTAGACACTGGCTTAGTCAATAATGCCAACCGAATAGAGAATTCGGAAGCTAAATTGACAAAAGCAGCCGATAAATTGATATCTGACAAACGATATCCAAGATACAGCTAACAGAAGCCCACACTTCTGGGGATGTGTCATAAGATTCGTGCTATTTAGACACTGGCTTAGTCAATAATGCCAACCGAATAGAGAATTCGGAAGCTAAATTGACAAAAGCAGCCGATAAATTGATATCTGACAAACGACATCCAAGATACAGCTAACAGAAGCCCACACTTCTGGGGATGTGTCATAAGACTCGTGCTATTTAGACACTGGCTTAGTCAATAATGCCAACCGAATAGAGAATTCGGAAGCTAAATTGACAAAAGCAGCCGATAAATTGTTATCTGACAAACGATATCCAAGATACAGCTACCAGAAGCCCACACTTCTGGGGATGTGTCATAAGAAGCGTGCTATCATCTATCTTGAAAACAATTGCCAGTAAGGGAAGTAATAATGGTTACAAAAAAAAAAAAAAAAAAAAAAAAAAAAAAAAAAAAAAAAAAAAAAAAAAAAAAAAAAAGGAACGTAGTCAACCGATCGAAGCCATTCGATGTAATTGATATGCATACCCTTCTCCAGCGCGATCTTTATATTTGATGTAGGATAGTGTGATGTGAAAAGTGCTGAATACCTGAACCTTTTTATCTCTAGGAAAACAATCACTCTTGCTACAGACGTACAAATAGGTATTGCTCCAATAGTTGCAAGATTAAATAGCTTCCACCGTGGTACTAGACCTGTAATCAGAATGAAATATTTAAAGTAAATATTATCTAACTTAAGCATTTAAAAAATAAAAATAAAAATAAAATAAAAATAAAAGGGCTTATCTAGAAGGAATGAGCCTTTATGTGCGTTAAGCAAGTCATTTCAGGTCGTATCTGTAAATTCAAATTGCTGACCAGGCGTAACTTCTTCACTAAGAAAACAAATTTAAATAGCTTTAACCATGGTACTGGATTTAGGCAGACGAGCACCGACATACTTTCATTTAAGGAATGCGCCCCTAGTAAAGCCCAATTAATCCTACCTTGTTCGCCGCCGGGGATCCCTCTATTTCTGCGAATACACATCCGCGTTTTGGGAACGGCCGCCGGTGAAACAGGACTGTCGTCAGATTCTGTACCTCCCGGTAGAGTAAGGTCCTTTCTTATACCGATAGCTATTTTGAATATAGGAAATAGGGCATATTTGTGAAATAGCAGAATAAGGCACTAATCTTCTCTCCAGCAGGTTCACACTCGGATATCTGCGAGATTCTTTCCCGAGCCTTCCATCAAAGTTCTCGGACCATTCTCAGAGAGGAAACTCTTGCCAAACTAGACGAATCGGAGACTGGATTAAATAAGTTTATCGATTTCATTTATTATTAAATTATTATCCCGGATACAGTAATAGATCTTGTTACATTACAGGTATATACTCGGTCGGAACTTCGAGTCCACAGGAGGGGGCAGTGTTGCAAGATCTCGGATTTAGACCCCGCAATGAAGATAAAAGCTGCACATCTCCGATGTAATGGGGAAAGTATGGCAGCACGTCTGAACGAGGACCCAAACAAAAAAAAAACCCCAGAGATGGCGACACTTTCCCCCGACTGTGGTGAAGTCGACCCCAACAACATTGAGCAAGAGATTCCCCAACCGCAGCGAGAAGAGGAGAAAAAAAAACAAAAAGAAAAAAAAAGCGGAGATTGGACAGGAGCAGAGTCTTCATTCTTTTGTTAAGAGTGACAGAACGAATTACGAACGAGGAAAGTTTGTGATATTAAAAAGTTTTTTTACTGTAGAAATTGTTCAAAACTGAAGATTGTAGTGTTCTAAAAATAAAAGTCTATTGTCGACTAACGAGCTGAATTATTAATTTCCTTCATAATTGAAGATTTTCATCCACTTTCGAATGGTCTGGGTATACCCGTTAGCGAACGGACAGGCCTTCCAATGGATCTTCTGAATCCCGCTTTTCTTTGGGCACTGGTACTGAAAGATAAGTAACTACTTTATTTGATTCTATTAGTTTCTTACAATTGTTTGAACTTCAATAAAACAGCGATACAGAGATAAAAAACCTACTGTGGAATAATAAAACCCCCCTGCGATATTAGTTCTAACCACAACCGAAGATTGTACGTAGCACCTCAAGAGCGACATATATCCGTTAGTGAACGGACAGGTGCCAAACGGACCTTCCCAGTCCCGCTCTATTCCGGAACAAAAAGATAAGTAACCACCTATATTGATTTTATTATAAATTTATTTGCAATTACAAAAGAAGAAGTAATTTATTAGAAATTTCGAAACAAATCTAGTCAATGAATTATTTAATTTAAACAATCAAGTTCTTATCCTGCAAAAAGGCCGAATACAAATTCGTTTGTAATATTTAAAGCATGCCACTTAGTACATTTCGATAGTGTGTAGGCGGTATGCATAGATCTCCATGATAGACTTATTTGTTTTTCTCTAGTTTGTTAACAATCCGCTGGACAGTAATAAGCACCAACGAATTAACTGAAATAATTTATCAAAAATCCCCGCATAGAGCTAGTAAATGAAAAGTAAAGGAACCAAAGTGACAAAAAATCAGCACTTCACCTAATTTACGGAATTACCAATACGCCTTTCTACGCTTTTCTAGGAACGAAGTTCCAATTAGTTCTAGGTATAAGGGAAAGCTGGTTGTCATACGGAGGAGTTATTTATTTCACTGCTAAAAGTTTCCCGATTTACTATCAACGAGCAGACAAACAAATAAAAATTTCAAGTAAGCTACACAAATTCGCATAGGTACCGACATATGTGCCTACGTACCTACTACGATCGATTGCCAGTACACTGTTCGCGCATAAACAATCAATAACACTGGGCTTAGTTGTGTCGAACGAAACTATTAGGTTCTCACAAATCGAACTTTAACACAGATTGAATTGTTGCTGGAGAAAGTTTCTGAAAACGCGAAATCCTGACGGCAAAACTGCATTATTACTGAATCAGAACGTGAAAGTGTAACCGGATCGCTAGTTCGTTTGCTGAAAGGCGGAGTGATTCCGACCTCGGTTGGAGACATCAGGAAGTGTTCCTAGGAAGCCTCTACGAACAACCTGAATCAATTTCACAGGTTACTAAGCGGAGGATCCCCGAGCCCAACTTCCTCATAAACTAGCCTGTTACTCTCACTGAACAGGCACGAGTTCGCCTGGTAGTTCCACAAGTCACGTTACATCAACCAATCCATCTCACTTCTAAGGTAACTAGCCTAGTCGTGTTATTACGAACCCTTTTTGTCTTCCGCGACTGCGACACATTAAATAACAAACGTAAACAAGCCTGCGGATTTTGACACTTAGCCATACGGCGAAAACAGCTGAGGCTCATTGCCGCTCGTTAAATTCGTGTGATTTTCTTCGTTGAGTGTCTTATGTTTGATTTCCGTTCATTTGGAAGCTTTTAGCGAGGGCACAGAAGAAGTGAACGAAACTGTCCACCTCGACTTAAAGAGCTTTCATGTCGACTTCTTATACTTATACGAGTTCGAACTGGCTAAGGTGAATTACCTCCTCAAGTGAAAGCTCAAACAGCTAGCTGCCAGAGTTTGTGTTTAAAAATCGAAACTAACTCCCAAATTCAGAGTAAGATTGCTTCCTCGCTTACCGCTCGGCCGGAGCAATTTCTGTTAAAGGAGATAAAACGTTACAATATGGTACAGCTTGCGCACCGCTTCAGGCAACAAGAGCTCTTGCAGAGGTTGACACAGAATGTGAACAAGTAGCAAAAACATTACGCGATGATCTGGAGAAAGCATTGGCCAATAGAGGTTTCGCATTACATAAATGGAAGAGCAACGCACATGAGTTCATGAACAGCGCACCTTCATAAAAGAGATACAGGATGCATGAATTTCGTCGAAAATTCAACGAAGATATTTGGACTCTGTTGGAACCCAGCGAGTGACTCCTTCCTCAATCAATCAATTCCAAGACTGGAATTATGCGGGCGTTGCTACTAGCCAGGTAATTTAACTCGGTGCTCGCAGCATTCGATTCACCAGCAACAAAGTGTTTCGCTTGGACTGATTCAAACATCGTGATCAGCTGGCTAGCTTCACATCCAAATCTATGGAAAACCTTCATCGCGAATCGCACATCGGAAATTCTCAGTATCCTGCCCAGCTCTCACTGGAGGAGTTTCACCTTTAGAATTAAAGACCTCTTCACTCTGGTGGACAAGCCCGCAGTGGCTACGACAACCTGAAATTACATGACCAACACAAATTACACCACAACACAACCGCTTAGCGGACCTAGAAGAACGATCAGTCAAAATTCTCAATCTGCATACGCATGTCCCAAGGCGAGCGTGGGACCACCTAATCAATAGCATTTCATCGTTTCGCAAAATCATAAGAATTGTCGCAATCTGGAGACGTTACTTCTCTTACCTCAAGCATAGGGCTCACATACGTCAAGGGAAATCAATCAACAAACCATCATATGACTGCTTCCTTTCTACAAAGGAGTTATCAGATTCAACTATAGCTTGCTTACTCTGGGTCCAATCAAACACTTTCGAAAACAAAATCAACAGCCTAAAAGCGATTAAAGAGCTTCCCTCAAAGAGCAAAATTTTAGCTCTTTCTCCATTCTTAGATGCTGCTGGATGACTGCAAGTGGGAGGCCGCATACAAGACTCTTTGTGCAACTACAATTCAAAATATCCCATAATTTTGCCGAAGAAACACCCAATCACGCCACTCATCATACATGAATTCCATGTTCAATATCTGCACCCGGGCCTAACGCTACTACTTTCGATCATCCGCCAAAAATATTGGGTCATTGGAGGTCGCAACACAATCCGCCAACATACGGATAAATGTTTGTCCTGTTTTCGCCAACGTCGCTCAGCACAGCAACAATTCATGGGCAACTTACCAGAATTACGAATTCAATCCAGTAGGCCATTTTTACATTCTGGTGTGGATTACGCAGGTCCAATCAGTCTACGCTTAAACAAAAGACGTGATGCAAAAATCGGCAAAGGATATATAGCGCTATTTGTGCGCTTCAGCACAAAGGCCATCCATTTATAGCTGGTTTTAGACCTAACGACTGACACGTTCATTGCAGCATTGAAGCGCTTTACTGCACGACGTGGGCCTCCAGCAATCATACACAGTGACAACGCGACGAACTTCGTCGGAGCCAAACGTAAATTGTCCGAATTATATAGACTGGTTTTGTCAAAAGGTCACAACGACATCGTTACGTCATTCCTCTCTCAGATGCAAACAAGTTGGAAATTCATTCCACCTGCTTCGCCTCACTTCGGTGCCATTTGGGAGGCGGGAGTTAAAAGTGTCAAAGCGCATCTAAAAAGAGTCATCGGGAACACGCCGCTTACGTTCGAGGAATAAGCAACACTTCTCACGCAAATTGAGGGTGTATTGAACTCACGACCCCTAACCGCAATCAGCGACTCAGACGTTGACAATCTGGATATATTGACACCTGGACACTTCTTAGTGGGAACAGCACTGACCTCCCTTCCTGATGAAGACTTCAGCGCCAAAATCCTTCCGCTTCTCAAAAGCTGCAAAAAGTACAAAGAATGACCCAGCTATTCTGGAAAGTTTGGTCCAAGCAGTACTTGCACTCTCTTAATCATCGACCCAAATGGAGACACAAAACTACAAACATTGATGTAAATGACATAGTCCTAATTCAGGAAGATAACCTTCCTCCATCAGTTTGGAACCTTGGGAGAGTCACCGAGACACCCCCCTTACGAGACAGCTTAGTACGCACCGCTACGGTAAAGACTAAACAGGGCAAGTTAAAGCGACCCATCACAAAATTGTCAAAATTATCTATAGATTAAGTCTAAATTAAGAAGATTCTTAATGGGGGCAGTATGTTTCGTAGCATTTCCATTAGTTAAGTAAATATTCATTTCAAAGTTACTTCTGGCAACGCCAGCACAGATAGTTTCTCTTATATGTACACACACACTTGCGTTTAGTAATATCTGAATATACTGTTACGTGCGTGGCCTTAGTTCGTTATGTAGAACACAATATTTCAGATATCATTAACAAGTTCTTTCTTTTATTTAACTTCACTATCTACTTTTATAACATTTACAAACAATTATCAAATCAACTCTGTATAGTTATCGCTAGTACTGTAATTCTAATTATCGCAATAGTTTACTTCGTTCATTTCACTGTCTGAAATAAGACTGCCTCCTGGATGTGTGTAGCGACGTATTTATACTCCACAAATTATCCTAGAGCCTTCCTGAATATTCTGTTCTCCAAACCCAGTTTACTAGAATGTCACTAACCTAAAGTTGTCTCCATTTCCAATAGATGTCACTTGTATCACTTCGTGGCGCGTAACACTGCCCCCTTCTTAAAATTGTCCGTCCCGAACAACAGCTGATCCACGGTCTTGATGCTCGCAGTATTGATATAAACGATCTAGATGAACGATTTTCCGTTTGCCTCTTGTGCCCCGCTGAATCCTGTATACTACGTCATTAATTCTAGTCACTACTGAATACGGTCCTTCCCAGTGTTATTGTAATTTTGGGGAACGTCCCTTACGTCGTTTCGGGTTGTACAGCCAAACAAGGCCACCCCCATTAAATCCGGCTGAATTAGCACGTAAGTCATAGCTGGTCTTCATCCGATCGGTATTTATTGCTAGTTTTGCTCTCGTGACCTCGTGTACATCAGCGAATCGCTGTCTAAGCTCCGATACATAATCGTCTGGTAACTTTTGTTCACCTCTGGGTGTACCAAACTTGAGGTCGCTAGGTAAGCGCATCACCTTTCCGAATATGACTTTTGCTGGAGTTTGTCCGGTTGTATTGTGAACAACTGATCGATAGGCCATTAGGAACATGGGAATATGTCGATCCCGTCCACGTTGGTGATAGTCGACTACTTTCTTTAGATGCTCTACCAATGTTCTGTTGAAGCGCTCGACCATGCCATCAGATTGTGGATGCAGAGGAGTTGTTCTGGTTTGTCTTATTCCAAGCATTTTACACATCTCTTGGAAAATCTGTGATTCGAAGCTCCGTCCTTGGTCCGAATGAAGTTCATGAGGCAGAACAAATCTACTGAACCAATTCATTATAATTTCTTCCGCCACTGTGGTTGCCTCTTGATTAGGAATTCCAAAAGCTTCAGGCCATTTACTGAAATAGTCAATAGCAACTAATATGTAACGGTTACCGTTATCTGTTTCTGGAAAAGGTCCAGCGATGTCTATGGCTATCCTTTCAAATGGAGCTCCTACATTATACTTATGCATTTCTCCTCAGCTTCTGTGAGGCGGTCCTTTGCAAGAAGCACAGATAGTGCATCTGCGGCACCACTCCTCCACATCCTCTCGGATATGAAACCAATAAAACCGTTCTCGTATTTTGGAAATTGTTTTATTCACCCCCAAATGTCCTCCAGGTGTTCCACTCTGCATTCCTTCTAAGACATCTTTGACCTTGGATGCTGGCACGACTGTCTGCATTCGGAATGACTCGCCGTTAGTTGCTTCCCACTTGCGTTTTAATATACCACACTCAACGTGAAGAGAATTCCATTGAGCCCAGCAGCTCTTCAGTTTCTCACTCCTCTCCGAGATATCTCTCCATTTTGGTCTTTCCATGTCTTCTTTCCAAGCAAGAATGGGTGATATGTCTGGGTCTTCCGGTTGTGCTGCTCGCAGGCTCTCGTTGTCCCAACCCGTCGATGGTTCCACCGTTATCAGCTTTATAGTTGCCTTTGTTTCTTTTTCTTCCACACAACGCAATGTTTGCATTCAACTTTTCATGGACGTCGTGGAAGGGCATCTGCATTTCCATGGATACGTCCTCTTCGGTGTTGTATTTCAAAGACATAAGCTTGGAGTCACTCTATCAGTCTCGTCACTTGCCCTTCAGAGTTCTTAAACTGCAAAAGCCCTTTAAGCGCTGCATGGTCTGTGCGGAGGATAAATTTCTGCCCGTAGAAATATTTATGGAAATGTTTTGTTGAATTTACAATAGCAAGTAGCTCTTTTCTTGTAGCACAACAATTTCTCTCTGATTTTGAAAGTGCTTTGCTATAATACACTACTGGTACCTCTTGACCATCCTTCTCCTGTGAAAGCACTGCCCCGATACATACATTGCTGGCATCCGTGTCCAATATAAAAGCTTTTCCCAACATTGGATAGCGAAGTACTGGGCTTTCACAGTGATGCTGCTTCAAAATCTCAAAACACCCGTTACATTTATCGGACCATATGAACGGCTTTCCCTATTCTGTAAGTTATTGTAGGCTCTTTGCTATATCTGCAAAACCTTTTACGAATCGCCAGTAGTAGGTAGCTAGACCAAGAAAACTCCTTAATTGATGTTTATCCTTTGGAATTGGCCAATTTTTGACAGCTGTTATCTTTTCTGGATCAGCTCTTACGCCTTGTGATGAAACTTTGTGCCCCAAATATTTTACTTCATTTTTGAATAGAGCACATTTATTCGTACTGAGCTTCAGTTGCGCATCTCTCAGTCTTTGAGGTACGTCCCGTAAGTTGTTTTTATGTTCCTCGAATGTCCTTCCGATTACTATTATGTCATCTAAGTAGACCAGACATGTTTTCCAGGTTAATCCTCGTAAAACACATTCCATGAGTCGTTCGAATGTGGCTGAAGCATTACATAATCCAAATGGCATAACTCTGAATTGCCATAAGCCACTTCCTACTGAGAAAGCAGTTTTCTCTCGGTCCTCGGGATGTATTTCCACTTGCCTGTAACCACTATTCAAGTCCAGGGTGGCAAACCACTGTGCTCTGGAAAGGGTGTCTAGTGCGTCATCAATCCTTGGTAACAGATAGCTATCCTTTTATTATTATTTAGCTGTTGGTAGTCTACACAGAATCGGGTGCTGCCATACTTTTTCCTGACCAGAACAACTCGCGATGTCCAAGGGATGTTAGATTCTTCTATTATACCTTGTTCCTTCATGGAGTTTATCATATCTGTAACTTCTGATTGTTTCGCTAATGGTAGTCTTCGTGGTATCTGCCGAATGGGTCTCGAATCTCCTGTATTCGATGCTGGACAAGATTTGTTTTACCGAAATCTTCATCATTCATTGCAAATAATTCCGAAAATTCATCGATCACCTCTTTGGCATCCTTGTATTGCTGTTCACTTAAGACAGTAGATGAAAGAAGTTTCTGAAGCTGTTGAGTTGTAGTTGGTATAGGTATTGCTTCCATAATATTACTACCATTATTCAAATTAACAATCTGATAAACGGGTTCACAGTTTCCAATTATAACACCTTCTTTTAATTGTACCTCATTTTCGGATATGTTGAGCACTCTGACTGGAATTAATGTTGTACCTTCTGCTTTAACTAAAGTCTTACCTACAATTATGTTCGATATAACTTTTGTAGGGTTAGGCTCTACCAAATAGAATCGACAGGTCCCGATGTCATCAGTAAGCTTTGTCCATACTAGCGTCTCCGAGAATGCAGACAGAGTAATATTCTCACAGACCATCTCATAGGAATTTCTATGTTGTCATATTTGAGTATTCGTTCTCCGACATTCAAATTTATTTTATATGAGGTCATAAAGTCTACTCCAAGAATGCATTCATCCATTATGTCTGAAACTAGGAAAGTGTGAGGAAATAGTAGTTCGCCTAGTTGTATATCCAAACTTATTTCTCCAAAAACTTGTGCTGCTCCTCCAGTTGCTGCTCTTAGTAAATATTTGGTGGTATTGTGAAGCCATTTGTTCTTGACAAGATCCGATCTAATAATTGAACTTGAAGCTACAGTGCCGATAGTGACAGCGCAGTCATTTTTTCCTACACTTCCATATATAACAAGAGTGCTATTATTTCTCTGCAACTGGGCTATCTGAATGATGACTTCGGGGCTGTCGACCCTACCAGCCAACTTCTGCCCCCCGATTGCTGAACAGGGGAGCTGATGCGACTAGTCGCTGTTTGATTTCTATTCTCTCCCCGAATAGCTTGCTCCCTGGCTCGACATCTTTGGCATTTTGCTCTGTCCTCCTCTTCTGGTGATTCCATTCGACGGCGTTTTCTGCAGTCCCTTTGCAGGTGTCCTGGTCTATTACAATTCCAGCATCGCAGAATAGCGCGTGAAGAATTGCTCTGTGATGACTGCATTCTATTACAAGTACATTCCTCCACCGAAATTTGTCTCACTCGTACTGCACTTCGAGAGGCTTGCCTGGCAGATTCATACGATAATGCATAGGCTAGTGCTTCTGCTGTTGATTTCTTTCCTGCTAGCCTTACCGCTTGTTGTAAATTTCGATCTGCAATAGCGTTCACAAATACTTCTGTTGCCACTTCATTAAGGAAATCCGCATTTACGCTAGAGTACGAAAGATAAGCTAATCTTTCCACATCAGCCTGCAGTTGTTGTAGTGACTCGCCATGCTTTTGAGTCCTGGTGCGTAACTGCAGGCGATATACTTGCTGTATGTGTTCATCTCCATAACGTAATTCTATCGCCTATACTAGTCAAAGGTAATCACGTTGCTTTTCAATCTGAATTGTTTGTAATAACTCTGACGCAAGACCTCGGAGTGTTAATACCAGAGCTGTAGCTTTGTCTGCATCGCTCCATCCATTTACTTCGGAAGCTGCCTCGAATTGTCTCTTGAAAATATGCCACGAACTTTGTCCATCAAATATTGAAGGTTTCATTCTGCCTGTACCGGATATTTCAATACCTTCGTGTCGAGGTTGTCGATGCTTTATCCTCTCCAAATCTGCTTTAAAGTTATCAAGCTGCTCCGTGACATTTTGTTGTACTTCCGGCACTTGTTGTTTAACTTGCGACACTTGATGCTGAACTTCCAACACTTCCTGCTGGATTTCTTCAATTTTCACATTTTGTGTGTCTATTGAATTTTTCAGAAAATTCTTCCGTTCCTCCAAACAAGTTTCTAAACAATTCTGTAAAGAAATCTTTTGTTCATCCCAACGGGATTCCAGAGAATTCTTTTGTTCGTCCAAACGGGTTTCCATAGAATTCTTTTGTTCCTCCAGAGATTTCTTCTGCTCATCTAAACTGGATTCGAGAGAATTCTTTTGTTCCTCAAAAGCATTCTTTTGTTCGTCCGAACGGGCTTCTAGAGAATTCTTTTGTTCCACAAACGCAAGAGCATTCTTCACTTGCAGGGTTCAAAGCTCCAATTTGGTCATTAAAGTACCCAAAAGTTGTTCTATGTTCATCACAGACTCTTCTTCAGTTTCTGGTTCTTCCTCGAAAATGTATGTCTCAGGATTCTTTTCTTCCTCTATCAAAGCTTGTCTAAGTCGCTCGACTAGAACATTCTTTAGACCTGTCGTTTGCAATAACCGCTTCCCCAACTCCACTTTCAATTCCTGTATGCGAAGCTCCTCTAGTTTGCGTCCCATTCTTGCGTGATTTCACAAAATTAATCACTCTTTGAATTTCAAAGTCAAATGCCACCACTTTATTTCGCGATTTTATTTCACTTCTGACACCAGTTCTTACGAGCGTGGCCTTAGTTCGTTATTTAGTACACCATATTTCAGATATCATTAACAAGTTCTTTCTTTTATTTAGCTTCACTATTTACTTTTATAACATTTACAAACAATTATCAAATCAACTTTGTATAGTTATCGAGTACTGTACCTCTAATTATCGCAATAGTTTACTTCGTTAATTTCACTGCCTGAAATAAGACTGCCTCCTGGATGTGAGTAGTGACGTATTTATACTCAACAAATTATCCTAGAGCCTTCCTGAATATTCCGTTCTCCAAACCCAGTTTACTAGGATGTCACTAACCTAAAGTTGTCTCCATTTCCAATAGATGTCGCTTGTATCACTTTGTGGCGCGTAACAATACTTTATGTACTTATCGTTCAGTTAGTTTAGAACAGTTAGTTACTTCTGCATCATCTGCCGCCCAGCAAAGTTGTTAACTTCATTTCGCAAATAAAATTATTAATTAATCTTTCATCAAGGAATTAATCCCAGAAAACCACGCTCCGATTTCTTCTAACTAATATTCATTGCACAAATTACAAATATTCATTATTTAGTTATTTATTGATTTAGCCAACATATATAAATATAATCTGACTTATATATAAAGTACCATAGTGTATAAAATAAAAAAAAAATTTTGCGATAAATCAATAAAAAATAAATAAAATCAAAAACCCCTTCAAAGAATCAAATTTCTAAATGCGCTTGAATCAATATTGAAATCTAAAATATTTGAACATTTGTTGTAAATTCTACACATATTACTGAGGGGCTCATAAAATCCATAATTCGTTCGAAGACTCTTAATAAAAGAACATCGCGGTACCTTAAAATTCTACCAGGAACATTCAACGAAATTGAATTTCAGGAGAATCTATTAATCCAGTCAAAACTTTATGAATAAAACACACAATAATAGCTCGCGCCTCTTATGAAGCGACGTCATATTAATTAAAACCAGACGATCAGAATATGGCGGACGCTCAAACCTATCAATCCACGGAAGGTGACGAAGGGCAAAACGTAGAAACTTTTTCTGTACAGATTCAATCCTATTGATATATACACTGTAATAAGGACTCCACACTTGACAGCCGTATTCCAGTATAGACCTCACGAATGAATCATACAAGGAACGCAATGCGTACGGGTCATTAAATTCCTTAGCCCAGCGTATAACAAACCCAAGCATTGAAAAGGCTCTGCCAATAATAAAATCAAGAAGGCGAGAAAAAGTAAGCTTTGAGTCAAAGACAATGTCCAGATCTTTAATGTGGTCTACTACATTTATAGAAACATTGTCTATGTGATACTGGTACGCCAAAGGAGAAAACTTACTGCTAAAGACAATAACATTACATTTGAGAATATTAAGACATAAATTATTAAGCTTACACCACAAATTTAAAGCACATGCATCATTCTGCAACAGTACACAATCATTCGGTGAATGAATCTGTTTGAAGATCTCAACATCGTCAGCATATATTAAAATTTCAGAAAATTTTATCATAGATACAAGATCACTAATAAATAAGACACTCAATAAGGAACCCAGATGGCTTCCCTGTGGAACTCCATACTGCGTACAAACAACATTTGAAAGCGCGTTTGTGAAGAGCACTTTAAAATTGCTACCACTTAAATAGGATGAGATCCAATCAACCAACAATGGAGAAAAACCTATTTTTAACAGCTTAAACAGCAATACTCTGTGGGAAAGCTTATCAAAGGTTTAGAGAAGTCAGTACAGACACAGTCAGTCTGCAACGGCTTGTCAAGGGTATTAGCAATGGAAGATGCTAAAAGTGTCAAGTTGGTTGATGTTGATCTACCCTTAATGAAGCCGTGTTGTTTTGAGCTTATTAAGGGCTTACATTCGAACTTCAGCAGTTCACAAACCATGCTTTCAAAAAGCTTGGGTATATCAGACAATTTAGCAATAGGTCTATAATTACTAACCCAGTCTCTCATTCCATTTTTAAAAACAGGAATAACAAATGACGATTTCCAAGCATCAGGAAATACACCCGTTGACAAAGATAAATTAAATAAATAAAGAAGCGGACGCGAAAGTCTATCAAAACATTGTTTGGGAACAATGCTAGGAATACCATCCGGTCCAACAGAACAAGAAGAATCCAACTCAAAAACATGCTTACATAACACATGTTCACTAATACACCGAATATTAACATCTAGGCTAGAATAATTAGACATTCAAGACGACAGATAAGAAAAATCATTTGCATTGCCATTGTCAACACTGAAAGATTTGGAGAAATAATCCGCAAAATAATTAGATATAAGAGACGGATCATAACTGGAACTGTTCAAAAAGGACAAGCTATTGGGATAACCATCGCATTTACGCTTAGCATTAACAAAGTTGCAAAAACGCTTAGGATCATATTTAATATTATTTTGGACGTTATTTATGTAAGAAATATACGCCTTTTGAGCCTCTTCCTTAAACTGTTTTCTAAGACAAGAATAATTACGATAATCACTCATAGATTTAGAATTACTATAGATTCTCCACGCCTTATTACGCATTACGCAAATTACCTAGACTGTCATCGAACCAATTAGGAGTAGAACTATAGTTCTTAGCATTACGAATAGGTACAGCATCAAGGTAAGATTTAAATATTAATTTATAAAAAATTAACAAAGAAGAATCAACATCTGAAACATTAAACAAGGTAGACCAATCAATACTGCTAAATATCAACTTCAATTTTTCAAAATATGCTCTAGCAAAATGAAAATCTAAAAAATAAGTAGGGGTATCACCATAAACATCGTCGACATAAAGGACAAGAGCCGGATGATCAGGAACCTCACCCACCAAAGGATCCAATGAACGAATAACACAAGCATTTGAGTCATCGTTAACAAAAACAAGATCCAAAATCATCGGTTCAGCCTTCTTCCCGGTTCTTCTGAGGCAGTCAGCAATAAAATGCCGTACCAAATGGCAAGCATGGCATTTCTCTTCGGTGCCCACGTCTATCCAGTGCCTCGAGCCGGATAAGCTCAGGTAAAAGCCCTTTGGAAGCGTACATCCCTTACTCAAGGTAATGGACGCCTCCCGGCTGGTACCGAAGATACCCCGCCCGAGACCCTCGTCCTCAATTTTTAAGGTAATGGCACGAACGTTAACATGAACGCTTCTGAGTCGAGGTGCTGTTGGCGATAACTGTGGAGATTTATCACTTGCAGCAGATGATGTATCTTAACCCGGGGTGCTTACCCCCGCGGCGGCTAAATATGGAGGAGAGTTTTCCCTCGCTGCTGCGTCTGTTTCCTGCTGAGGTAGAGCGCGATTGTCAGCTGGCATGTGATGCGTTTTTGGTGAAAGGAGGGCTCCTTTCCTGCTTAGGTCCCTTTTTTTTATATTATCAAGCCAAGTTCAGGGGATACCCTATGATGCAAAGCACAGCATGGAAGGAAGGAGATAGGGAAAGGATAAGGGGATATGAGGAGAGTGACGGAGGTGCCGACGTATGTCGCCCTTAAACTTCCGCAGATTGTATGCCGGGGGATAACAAAAGCATCACGGAATTTTACTGTACGGCCGAAAGTAATTTAAAGCGTTAAAGGATGTGCGCGGTTTGCAGCGCGAGTATTACGTGCAGCAATCATTCTACAAGGGATTAGACTAGATATTTCATCAGAACATTGACCATGCATATAGTGATAAAGGAGCGAAAGGCATCAAATATTGCGGCGGTGCTCGAGTGAGTCGATATGACAAGTTATTGCCAAATCGCCAATGAGCTTGAAGGCTCTCTTTTAGACAATGTCCAATGAGGCTAAGGGTGTACGTCCAGCTCCGGCCCATATATGGGCCATCTAATACAGCACGTATTTGGCGACTAGATAGGAAACTTTCAATCTATTATAGAAGAGGAGGAGAGAGATCAAGTGCTTTAAGTTTGGCTAAAAGGGCTGGATGCCAGACTCCATCAAAGGCCCTTGAAATATCTAGGGCAACGATTTTAGACTCACCAAAATTGTGAAGACTACGGTTCCAACGTTCCGTAAGAAAGGTCAGCGAGTCTCCAGATGAGCGTCCAGCTTGGAAGCTATATTGGCGATCGTTGATGAGATGGTTAGTTTCTAGATACTTCATTAAATTTGAGTTTATGATAAATTCATAAACCTTTGAAAGAATCGAAGTGATCGCAATTGGTTGATAATTTGAGGGATCGCTACCTCTTCATTTCTTGGGAATAGGCTGAACGTGAGCTAGTTTCCAAGCAGTTGGGACTTCTCCCGTCGAATAAGAAAAGTAGAATAGTTGGCGCAGAGGTTTAGCCAAGGATGAGGCACAGCTTTTAATTAACAGGCGCGAAAAACCATCAGGACCTGCGGCTTTGCAGATGTTGATCCCTTTAAGTAGTGAAGGTATAGAGGACCTGCTGAACTTTTTCCTGATGGTTTTGACCAGGGACTAGAAACCTTTGCTACCTTTGCGGCATGCCAATATTCTTTGTCTAATATTCTGGTCAAAAAGACATTTTTCTCTCTGGATAATGGACATGCAGGTGTTCCGTGCAGTTTTGTAGACTTGTCTCAGTTCCGGACATGGATGCAATTGATAGGCGCGAAAAGCAGACTCTTTCGCCTTTATAGCTTGGTTGCAGTTATCGTTAAATCAGGAGCGATCATGCTGTTGTTGGGATCCGCTGTAAGAATACGGAATGTATTCTCGCATTCCAAGATTAAGTATGTTACTAAATTCTAATGTACATTCATCAACATCCCTCGAAGCAAAACAGACCGACCGATCAATTTCTCTATCAATACTTATTGAGACTTTCCCAATCAGCATTCTTATAGTGCCAAAAAAGCCTACTTGTAGGTGGAGAAGTAGGCGGCACAGGTTTGAGGTGGTAAATTGAGCCGTGATTAAACAATGGTCTGAATTTCCGAAAGGGGAACCGACTGAGATGGAATAATTGTCAGGATGAGTTATTACAAACAAGTCGAGTAAATTAGCTTTATCTCCAGCTGTATCAGGAATTCGCGTTGGTGCATCCACTAGCTGATTAAATGATTCACAGACGAGTTCAACGAAACGGCTCGCAGGACTTGTGATAGAAGAATGTCTGAGCCACGGTATATTAGGAACATTAAAATCGCCTGCCAGGATGATTTCGGAAGAGGGGGAGACAGAAAGCAAATTATCAATATTGTTGGAGATATTGTCAAATACGGATACCGTGTCATCATTATACATATTTGGGCTGCGATAAAGGAAACAGAAATATATGACTCTGGATTGGCATAAGGAAAATCTTGAATAATAGTAAAGGCCGCATCATTCCGAATATATACTGCGATCCCTCTATGCTGAGAAAAAAGAGGTACGAAGCTGTAACCAGGGACGTGATATTGATAAATATCAGCACCAGAAACAAACTTGGTTTCACTTAGCGCAAGAATTGCCGGATTTTATGAGTTAAGGGGGCAGTACACCGAAAACCGATTTGCTCTTAATCCGCGAATGATGCAGAAATCTACAATGAAATTCTGTAAGCTGAAGGCAAAAACAAAAAAAAACAAAAAAAGCGACACACAGCAACACAAATGTTTGGGCGCCACCAGCAACAGTCAACGAAACAGCGAGGTCAAAAAAAAACAACAATAGTGTTATGCCTATTTGCTGTTTTCAATAACTCAGACTGCGCAATTCAATTACCACAGCTGGGTGCACCCGGAGATCAGTGACAAGTGCTAATGCATTTGCACTGATCACAGATGAAGAGGAGGAAAGGAAACGGTACCGTGGTGCTGGCTTATTGACTGTTGATAGGGCATAGAAGAGCTCTTCACTTGGCAGATAAAATTTATTTTGATTATTTTTTTATTTAACGGTCGCGTCGGATTTTAAATAATTGTAGTTATCGATTTAGATGGAAACTCTTTAGCACAGCACTATCACTTGTTTTAGGTTAATTGAATAGATATATTTATATTAATTGATTAGATATGCAACACGAAGCAACGTCCGATCGGATTGATTTGCTGTGATTGAGGCGGGGTTTCCTTAACCGCCTTCGAGTTCCCTCCCAATCCTTGGTCGGTTGTGTTTGATCTGTTTTTTGCCGCTGGGGTGCCCTGAGCCGTCATAACTTCCCCTGTATCTAGTTCAAAAGGGGGCTTATGAGCCGTGCTCGATTTCCTCTTCAACTCAGGAGCGTTGTCTACTAGCGTTTGTTTGATGAGCGCTAGCTGCTTGTCTAACTATGTCCTGGTTGGCTTGTATTCGTGCTTCTGGGAGAGTTTGGAATGTTTCCCCTCTTCCTTATTTGGACTGTTTGATTGAATCCCTCGGTGGTGCCTTTGCTCTAATTAGGGTGAACGCTTGCCCCCCAGGAGCGAAGGCGCCTAGAGATGTTATCTACCCGAATGTTGGGGGTGACTTGGCCTGAGTGGCTTCGTCAATGGGACCCCTCGGTTCATAGGATTAAGGCTTTTCGAGCTTTTTATGATCTTTTTTGACTAGATCTAGCTTCCTCAATCCTACCGGCTGCGCCAATTTTGTTATATATTATAAAGGGTTTTGACCTTAGCCGTACTCCTACCTGCTTAGTCACCTTTTGTGATGAAAATGATTAATTAGCATTCATATCCTGAGAAAATTGATTGTCGCTGGACATGTTTAAACATGCCCAGAATTATCGCGACGGACGATGGTTGAAATGAAATTTGATATTTTCATAAATATCAAACCATCGTCTTGTTACCGCGCATACATTGTTGCGCCCACAATGTATGCAGCTCGCGACAATTCGCTGATAAGAGCTTTTTCGGTGAAGACTGGATCGTTTCAGTCTTCACCGAAGTAAAATTTAATACGCCCGATATGTATGTATATATGTACATACATTTCGTATTTACGACAAATCTTACTGAAGGTAAGATTTGTCGTATGGCTTTTTTCTTATCGAAACGACTTGGGATTATTTTATGCAAAGGAATTTGAAGAAATTGCTGATGACAATTTCTTCGCCTTGGAAGTAAATAAGCTAACCATGTTTTAAGCATGATTAGCTTATATGCATGCAAATATTTAATAAATTTAAATTGTTTTTATTTTACCTATTTGAGGTAATCTATACGCAATTTTGGTTATACAACAGCAATTTCTATGAAATCAGCTGTTTGTTTTTCTTATTATTTGGTAATACTCTAAGCTCTGTATCGATAGTACGTCCTTATATCTGAACCTCAGCTTAAGTGACGTGAATTTTTTGTGGTCTTGGAATTCCATCTGCCATTATAATTCTGACATGGCTTTTCTTGAATTTATGTCCCTATTTGTGCAGGCAATCATACAGGGTTTGAAAAGCTCGGCTAGACTTTGCAGCTGTGTCTAGACGTAGGCCTACTGCTACAATTTTAGGATTCTACTGATTTGCAGACTGCAAAAATCTAATCCATTAGCTGAAATAGTAGTCCTGGGGTTACATGTAGGACACTTACATCTTACTACATTAGGTTTTCCACAACCATAACAAGTAAGTTGTTGTCTTTAGTTATCCAATTGTCGTGTGATGGACGTTCTGGTGTGTGCATACCTAGGATGACTTGGTATAGCTTTTTGTTGTAGCTTATTAGTATTTTGATGCTTCCGGCATCTTGTAAACTCATGCCGGTAGTTCCGGCTTTCGTGCACTTCTTTCGCTTGAAGAATCTCTGGAATGCTCCTTTCTAGTGTCTTCTATCTCCCTAGCTCTTTTAATGATATAATCAAATGTTAAAACGCTGTCGCGAGACATTCTGTCCCTAATGCATATATGGAGTAGATCAAAGATAAGATCTGTCTGTGTTGTTTCAGTAAGAGCTGGTGTTGGGGCTCTGAAATTTAGCCTCTCTTACGCGTAATGAACACTTCTGTCTGGGTAGTGGAATTTTGTTTTACCCCAAATATTTCTTCATACATTTTGTATGCCGCTTTACGGGTTGGAGACGTTTTTCTTAGATTGTTTATTGCTTGGTCCCATGTAGCGTATTACTCTCTATGCCCTGCCACCAAAGAGCAGTTTCGTCTTTTAGGAGAAGTGGTAACCCCCGCAATGAATTTTTATCTCAGATATGTTCAATGTCATGAAACACACTCGTAGTTTCAATAAACGCTTCTACTTTTGACCTATCCCGTCCACCATGGTATCGTGCCGTGCATGTCGAGAAACTTCCTTTGGTAGAACGCCCTTCGTCTTCGTTTGCTGTACTAATGTTATATTCGGAACACTTCGGGGATCAGGAGCAGTGAGCGTCGTCGATTTCACCACATTTTGTAAAATAATATGCACCAAAATCAGTTTCCAATTTTTTTTAGATTTGACACTTCGAAGAATTCGTCTGATTCATTTAGGAACCGACTGTAAATATATTTTCAGTAGCGAAGTAGGCGGAGCTTAGTTGACTGCGACTGTGAGAAGTACTAAGAGCGTTGTGGTCTTTTGCACTTCTCTACTTGCCTCTAGTTGGGCGCCACTTTACAACTACTGGTATTTAGAAAAGTAAAACTAGCAATCTCAATGTTAAGAACTTTATTCTCCAAGAGCTAGAATTCCAAATGCATGAATTGCGGTAAAATAAGATTATATTTGTAGAGACTACAAAATAAAACTAAAACGCGCATAGACATAATCCTATATTCGAAAAAAAAACAACACACATTGGTAGCACTATTCGAGTGGTGCTCTGACTGTCACGTAGGACAGATACCTCAGTATAACAAACAGCAATGGGCGAATCTCAATTCATCTACCTGGTTGATTGGCAAAGTGTCGTAGTGTCAGTAAGCTTCTCTTCTTTTCCGCTCGCCTTAATGATGTATATACATATATATATGTTAGGCCCGAAGACCGAAAACGCTCAGTGGCCGGAAAAAACGGCCAAATCGCGTTCTGGCTGCCTTCGAACGCACAGAATGCGTTTTGGCTGTTTTTAACGCACAGAACGCGTTTTGGCTGTTTTTAAACGCTCGCAACGCGTTCTGGTAACTGTTAAACAGCCGGAACGCGTTTTGTTTTGAGTATATAATAACTAACTTGATTTCATGAAAAATCAGTACAGTTCTCGTCAGTGTACCGAGAAGATCAGTCTGTCATTGACTAAACAACTTACTAAAGTCATTTGAAAAGTTACACTTTCATTAAAATGTCTAATAAATCAGCGAAAGAAATTTTTTGTGATAAAGTAAAACCAATTATTGATAGTTGTGACGACAGATCTATCTTACTGTCTGAGAAAAGGTATAAATTGCTTGTACGAGAAGTTGAGCATGCTCAAAATGCGCGCAAAAATCAGGAGTCTTTGACTTCAAAGGACTACAGACGACTTAAACGTTTTGACATCATGAAGATGAACGAGACAGAAAAATTAATCCAGAAGCGATTGATTGACAGTGCACCGATCATATATTATTGCAGATACGATGAGTTGTACGATGCACTGAAAAAAGCTGATATTAATGTTGGTCATAAGAGAACAAGAGGTGAGAAAATAATATAAGCAAAAACAGCAAAAGCAGTAGTAAACTTAAAATCTGAAGCTGTAATGTGATACTGGATTTATAATTTTATGTAAAATTTTGTTTGTTGTAGTTATGGAAACTGAACTGAAAAAGAAGTACTGCAACATTACCAGAGAAGTCATTGATCTGTTCCTGTCAACAATGTCAATTGAAAAAAAAGATGCCAAAGAAAGGATTAGTGGTTCGTCCAATTCTTTCCAATTACATGAATTGTCGTTGCCAAGTGGATCTTATAGATATGCAGTCGGAACCAGATGGCCCTTTCCGCTTCATCATGAATTACCGAGACCACCTGACTAAATTCACACTTCTACGTCCACTGAAGACCAAAACAGCTGAGGAAGTTGCTTATCACCTTATTGACATTTTTTGCATGTCTGGGGCGCCATTTATCCTCCAGAGTGATAATGGCCGAGAATTTTCCAACAAAATTATATAAAACCTGACTGAACTATGGCCTGGAATGAAACTCGTACATGGAAAACCAAGACATTCCCAAAGTCAAGGATCTATGGAAAGATCAAATCAAGATGTACGTGACATGCTGGTATCGTGGATGGCTGACAATAAAACAAAAAATTGGTCTGAGGGGTTGCGCTTTATTCAAAGTAAAAAAAATCGTGCCCTCCACGTTGGAATCAAAATGAGTCCTTACGAAGCTATGCTTGGAAGCCCGCAAATAGTAGGACTTGCCGATTCTCCTTTGACTGAAGATGTTTATTCAAACATCGAAACTGAAGAAGAGCTTGAAGAATTGTTGGAAAATATCAATAATAACAATGGTAAATCAATGGTCTTTATTTTTAATCAAAAGTGATAATTTATTATCGTTATTATTATTATTATTATTATTATTATCGCAGAGACCGGATCTGTCAATCCGAGTTCCGTAAAATTTCGCAAAATTACCCGAAATAATAGTAAAAAAGCGAGAATATTTAAGAGTATTGTGTGAGTGTGTTATGCTACAAGGTATTAGGTGAAAATTCTGTTGAAAAAACATATAAAAAAGAAGCTAAAATAGTGTGAAAAATCAAAAATATTGTGACATTTCGAAAAATTTAATTTAATTTCGGTCGTTGCCATGACAACGCGAGTGAAAAATTTTAGTCAAAAATAGTTTTAGTAGTTTAATAGACCACAAAATTTCGGAAAGAAGTAAAGGAAGTAAAAATTAAAAATCGAGAAAAATAAATTACACTGCCGTGCTCAAAATGAGCTCGAGCAGCAGCGATTCTGGGGGGACTGATGATCCCCTCAAATCTAAAAAAGGAAGAAGAACAGCACAAAAGCTAATTCCTCTTCCAAGAAATACAACCAGGGCCCAAAGAAAAGGCGGTTAAGGGCCCACTTGAAGAGGCCAGCAGCAGCAGAGAAGCGGAGAAGACTATTGCGGAGACAGCCGTAGCTGTCCAAGAAGAGAATGGAACATCAGTTCCAAAGACCACAGCTTTTGCTGTAGCATCTGTGGCTACATCTTTAGCTAACGTTCCATCGACGTCTTCGAGGCCAGGACAACATCCAACATTGAAGGAAGTGGTCGAAACGGCCTTGATTCCAACGCGGAGGGCACGATTTTTTTTACTTTGAATAAAGCGCAACCCCTCAGACCAATTTTTGTTTTGTTGTCAGCCATCCACGATACCAGCATGTCACGTACATCTTGATTTGATCTTTCCACAGATCCTTGACTTTGGGAATGTCTTGGTTTTCCATGTACGAGTGTCATTCCAGGCCATAGTTCAGTCAAGTTTTTTATAATTTTGTTGGAAAATTCTCGGCCATTATCACTCAGACATGCAAAAAATGTCAACAAGGTGATAAGCAACTTCCTCAGCTATTTTGGTCTTCAGTGGACGTAGAAGTGTGAATTTAGTCAGGTGGTCTTGGTAATTCATGATGAAGCGGAAAGGGCCATCTGGTTCCGACTGCATATCTATAAGATCCACTTGGCAACGACAATTCATGTAATTGGAAAGAATTGGACGAACCACTAATCCTTTCTTTGGCATCTTTTTTTTCAATTGACATTGTTGACAGGAACAGATCAATGACTTCTCTGGTAATGTTGCAGTACTTCTTTTTCAGTTCAGTTTCCATAACTACAACAAACAAAATTTTACATAAAATTATAAATCCAGTATCACATTACAGCTTCAGATTTTAAGTTTACTACTGCTTTTGCTGTTTTTGCTTATATTATTTTCTCACCTCTTGTTCTCTTATGACCAACATTAATATCAGCTTTTTTCAGTGCATCGTACAACTCATCGTATCTGCAATAATATATGATCGGTGCACTGTCAACCAATCGCTTCTGGATTAATTTTTCTGTCTCGTTCATCTTCATGATGTCAAAATGTTTAAGTCGTCTGTAGTCCTTTGAAGTCAAAGACTCCTGATTTTTGCGCGCATTTTGAGCATGCTCAACTTCTCGTACAAGCAATTTGTACCTTTTCTCAGACAGCAACATAGATCTGTCGTCAGAACTATCAATAATTGGTTTTACTTTATCACAAAAAATTTCTTTGGTTGATTTATTAAATATTTTAATGATAGTGTAACTTTTCAAACGACTTTAGTAAGTTGTTTAGTCAATGACAGAGCGGAAAAGAAGAGAAGCTTACTGACACGACGACACTTTGCCAATCAACCAGATAGATGAATTGAGACTCGCCCATTGCTGTTTGTTATACTGAGGTATCTGTCCTACGTGACAGTCAGAGCACCACTCGAATAGTGCTGCCAATGTGTGTTGTTTTTTTTCGAATATAGGATTATGTCTATGCGCGTTTTAGTTTTATTTTGTAGTCTCTACAAATATAATCTTATTTTACCGCAATTCATGATTTGGAATTCTAGCTCTTGGAGAATAAAGTTCTTAACATTGAGATTGCTAGTTTTACTTTTCTAAATACCAGTAGTTGTAAAGTGGCGCCCAACTAGAGGCAAGTAGAGAAGTGCAAAAGACCACAACGCTCTTAGTACTTCTCACAGTCGCAGTCAACTAAGCTCCGCCTACTTCGCTACTGAAAATATATTTACAGTCGGTTCCTAAATGAATCAGACGAATTCTTCGATGTGTCAAATCTAAAAAAAATTGGAAACTGATTTTGGTGCATATTATTTTACAAAATGTGGTGAAATCGACGACGCTCACTGCTCCTGATCCCCGAAGTACTCCCAATATAACATTAGTACAGCAAATGAAGACGAAGGGCGTTCTACCAAAGGAAGTTTCTCGACATGCACGGCACGATACCATGGTGGACAGGATAGGTCAAAAGTAGAAGCGTTTATTGAAACTACGAGTGTGTTTCGTGACATTGAACATATCTGAGATAAAAATTCATTGCGGGGGTTACCACTTCTCCTAAAAGACGAAACTGCTCTTTGGTGGCAGGGCATAGAGAGTAACATGCTACATGGGACCAAGCAATAAACAATCTAAGAAAAACGTTTCCAACCCGTAAAGCGGCATACAAAATGTATGAAGAAATATTTGGGGTAAAACAAAATTCCACTACCCAGACAGAAGTGTTCATTACGCGTAAGAGAGGCTAAATTTCAGAGCCTCCAACACCAGCTCATACTGAAACAACACAGACAGATCTTATCTTTGATCTACTCCATATATCCATTAGGGACAGAATGTCTCGCGACAGCGTTTTAACATTTGATTATATCATTAAAAGAGCTAGGGAGATAGAAGACACTAGAAAGGAGCATTCCAGAGATTCTTCAAGCGAAAGAAGTGCACGAAAGCCGGAACTACGGTCATGAGTTTACGAGTTCACACGACAATTGGATAACTAAAGACAACAACTTACTTATTATGGTTGTGGAAAACCTAATGTAGTAAGATGTAAGTGTCCTACAGGTAACCCCAGGACTACTATTTCAGCTAATGGATTAGATTTTTGCAGTCTGCAAATCAGTAGAATCCTAAAATTGTAGCAGTAGGCCTACGTCTAGACACAGCTGCAAAGTCTAGCCGAGCTTTTCAAACCCTGTATGATTGCCTGCACAAATAGGGACACAAATTCAAGAAAAGCCATGTCAGAATTATAATGGCAGATGGAATTCCAAGACCACAAAAAATTCACGTCAGTTAAGCTGAGGTTCAGATATAAGGACGTACTATCGATACAGAGCTTAGAGTATTACCAAATAATAAGAAAAAGAAACAGCTGATTTCATAGAAGATGCTGTTGTATAACCAAAATTGCGTATAGATTACCTCAAATAGGTAAAATAAAAAACAATTTAAATTTATTAAATATTTGCATGCATATAAGCTAATCATGCTTAAAACTTGGTTAGCTTATTTACTTCCAAGGCGAAGAAATTGTCATCAGCAATTTCTTCAAATTCCTTTGCATAAAATAATCAAAATATTTTCCCACAAAACGGCTTGGGAAAAATAAAAGATTTAAGTTTCATCCCAAGTCGTTTCGATAAGAAAAAAGCCATACGACAAATCTTACCTTCAGTAAGATTTGTCGTAAATACGAAATGTATGTACATATATACATACATATCGGGCGTATTAAATTTTACTTCGGTGAAGACTGAAACGATCCAGTCTTCACCGAAAAAGCTCTTATCAGCGAATTGTCGCGAGCTGCATACATTGTGGGCGCAACAATGTATGCGCGGTAACAAGACGATGGTTTGCTATTTATGAAAATATCAAATTTCATTTCAACCATCATCCGTCGCGATAATTCTGGGCATGTTTAAACATGTCCAGCGACAATCAATTTTCTCAGGATATGAATGCTAATTAATCATTTTCCCATCCTGAACTAGAAGACTTGAGATTGAAAAATTTAAGCCTCAAGGCAGTCGGTTTGATACATTTAATCAAGGTACGTGATCGGGAGCGTCGCGCTAGAAAAAAATATTTGAAGAGTTTAAGAAAAGATTAAGGAAAGTTAAAACAGAAAAGAGTCGGGTCGGTGGAAAGGAAGGATTACTGTGTTATAATAGCAAAGTGGAAAAAATAGAAAAAGAGGGTATGCAAATATTAATTAAGTGTAAAGAACAGAAAGAAAAGAAAAATGAAAAGCTGTTAGCACATCTGTGGATTGTTGTTTTGTGGTGTGCGCCCGACAAATAAGAATCACAAAAGGTGACTAAGCAGGTAGGAGTACGGCTAAGGTCAAAGCCCTTTATAATATATAACAAAATTGGCGCAGCCGGTAGGATTGAGGAAGCTAGATCTAGTCAAAAAAGATCATTAAAAGCTCGAAAAGCCTTAATCCTATGAACCGAGGGGTCCCATTGACGAAGCCACTCAGGCCAAGTCACCCCCAACATTCGGGTAGATAACATCTCTAGGCGCCTTCGCTCCTGGGGGGCAAGCGTTCACCCTAATTAGAGCAAAGGCACCACCGAGGGATCCAATCAAACAGTCCAAATAAGGAAGAGGGGAAACATTCCAGACTCCCCCAGAAGCACGAATACAAGCCAACCAGGACATAGTTAGACAAGCAGCCTAAACTTTTAGCAGCTAGCGCTCATCAAACAAGCGCTAGTAGACAACGCTCCTGAGTTGAAGAGGAAATCGAACACGGCTCATAACCCCCTTTTGAACTAGATACAGGCGAAGTTACGACGGCTCAGGGCACCCCAGCTGCAAAGAACAGATCAAACAGAACCGATTGGGAGGGAACTCGAAGGCGGTTAAGGAAACCCCGCCTCAATCACAGCAATCAATTGCTTCGTGTTGCATATCTAATCAATTAATATAAATATATCTATTCATTTAACCTAAAACAAGTGATAGTGCTGTGCTAAAGAGTTTCCATCTAAATCGATAACTACAATTATTTAAAATCCGACGCGACCGTTAAATAAAAAAATAATCAAAATAAATTTTATCCGCCAAGTGAAGAGCTATTTAATGCCCTATCAACACTCAATAAGCCAGCACCACGGTACCTTTTCCTTTCCTTCTCTTCATCTGTGATCAGTGCAAATGCATTAGCACTTGTCACTGATCTGCAATCCGGGTGCACCCAGCTGTGGTCATTGAATTGCGCAGTCTTAGTTATTGAAAACACCAAATAGGCATAACACTATTGTTGTTTTTTTTACCTCGCTGTGTCGTTGACTGTTCCTGGTGCCGCCCAAACATTTGTGTTGTTGTGTGTCGCTTTTTTTATTTTTTTTTTGTTTTTGCCTTCAGCTTACAGAATTTCATTGTAGATTTCTGCATCATTCGCGGATTAAGAGCAAATCGATTTTCGGTGTACTGCCACCTTAACTCAAAAAATCCGGCAATTCTTGCGCTAAGTGAAACCAAGTTTGTTTCTGGTGCTGATATTTATCAATATCACGTCCCTGGTTACAGCTTCGTACCTCTTTTTTCTCAGCATAGAGGGATCGCAGTATATATTCGGAATGATGCGGCCTTTACTATTATTCAAGATTTTCCTTATGCCAATCCAGAGTCATATATTTCTGTTTCCTTTATCGCAGCCCAAATATGTATAATGATGACACGGTATCCGTATTTGACAATATCTCCAACAATATTGATAATTTGCTTTCTGTCTCCCCCTCTTCCGAAATCATCCTGGCAGGCGATTTTAATGTTCCTAATATACCGTGGCTCAGACATTCTTCTACCACAAGTCCTGCGAGCCGTTTCGTTGAACTCGTCTGTAAATCATTTAATCAGCTAGTGGATGCACCAACGCGAATTCCTGATGCAGCTGGAGATAAAGCTAATTTACTCGACTTGTTTGTAATAACTCATCCTGACAATTATTCCATTTCAGTCGGTTCCCCTTTCGGAAATTCAGACCATTGTTTAATCACGGCTCAATTTACCACCTCAAACATGTGCCGCCCTACTTCTCCACCTACAAGTAGGCTTTTTTTGCACTATAAGAATGCTGATTGGGAAAGTCTCAATAAGTATTGATAGAGAAATTGATCGGTCGGTCTGTTTTGCTTCGAGGGATGTTGATGAATGTACATTAGAATTTAGTAACATACTTAATCTTGGAATGCGAGAATACATTCCGTATTCTTACAGCGGATCCCAACAACAGCATGATCGCTCCTGATTTAACGATAACTGCAACCAAGCTATAAAAGCGAAAGAGTCTGCTTTTCGCGCCTATCAATTGCATCCATGTCCGGAACTGAAACAAGTCTACAAAACTGCACGGAACACCTGCAAGTCCATTATCCAGAGAGAAAAATGTCTTTTTGACCAGAATATTAGACAAAGAATCTTGGAATGCTGCAAAGGTAGCAAAGGTTTCTAGTCCCTGGTCAAAACCATCAGGAAAAAGTTCAGCAGTTCCTCTATACCTTCACTATTTAAGGGTATCAACGTCTCCAAAGCCGCAGGTCCTGATGGTTTTTCGCCCCTGTTAATTAAAACCTGTGCCTCATCCTTGGCTAAACCTCTGCGCCAACTATTCTACTTTTCTTATTCGACAGGAGAACTCCTAACTGCTCGGAAACTAGCTCACGTTCAGCCTATTCCCAAGAAATGAAGAGGTAGCGATCCCTCAAATTATCAACCAATTGCGATCACTTCGATTCTTTCAAAGGTTTATGAATTTATCATAAACCCAAAATTAATGAAGTATCTAGAAACTAACCATCTCATCAACGATCGCCAATATAGCTTCCAAGCTGGACGCTCATCTGGAGACTCGCTGACCTTTCTTACGGAACATTGGAACCGTAGTCTTCACAATTTTGGTGAGTCTAAAATCATTGCCCTAGATATTTCAAGGGCCTTTGATGGAGTCTGGCATCCAGCCCTTTTAGCCAAACTTAAAGCACTTGGTCTCTCTCCTCCTCTTCTATTATAGACTGAAAGTTTCCTATCTAGTCGCCAAATACGTGCTGTATTAGATGGCTCATATATGGGCCGGGGCTGGAGGTACACCCTTAGCCTCATTGGACATTGTCTAAAAGAGAGCCTTCAAGCTCATTGGCGATTTGGCAATAACTTGTCATATCGACTCACTCGAGCACCGCCGCAATATTTGATGAATTTCGCTCCTTTATCACTATATGCATGGTCAATGTTCTGATGAAATATCTAGTCTAATCCCTTGTAGAATGATTGCCGCAAGTAATACTCGCGCAGCAAATCGCGCACATCCTTTAACGCTTCAAATTACTTTCGGCCGTACAGTAAAATTCCGTGATGCTTTTGTTATCCCGAACAGTGCGAATGTGGAACAGCTTACCATCTTTTTCCCCCGGCATACAATCTGCGGAAGTTTAAGGGCGACATACGTCGGCACCTCCGTCACTCTCCTCAAATCCCCTAATCCTTTCCCTATCTCCTTCCTTCCATGCTGTGCTTTGCATCATAGGGTATCCCCCGAACTTGGCTTGATAATATAAAAAAAAGGGACCTAAGCAGGAAAGGAGCCCTCCTTTCACCAAGAACGCATCACATGCCAGCTTAAAATCGCGCTCTACCTCAGCAGGAAACAGACGCAGCAGCGAGGGAAAACTCTCCTCCATATTTAGCCGCCGCGTGGGTAAGCACCCCGGGTTAAGATACATCATCCGCTGCAAGTGATAAATCTCCACATTTATCGCCAACATCTCCTCGACTCAGAAGCGGGTCCGTTCTGCAAGGTCCTAATAGACAAGTAAGTCTTGATAAATTTTTAACTAAATTATACGAAAGAGTGCGAGATTCAGGTACGCTAGCCATTACTCAGTGTGATTCAGTCAGCAACAAACTGAGTCCAACCCGCGAAAATAGACTCGCACAAAACAAACACAGACACTGAAGGAAAACTCAGTTCGGTTCCGTGAGCAACTAAGAAAGCTTACTGAATCCACGCGCTCCCTCCCAGTAGATAAGGAGAGTAGTAAAATTTTAAATGTAGAATTAGGAAAGAATAAGAGTGCTAATTTAAGTGTTAGTGAAAGTGCCGACGGTGATAGTGACGGTGAGGTAACTGAACCGACTCCCGAAGACCTGCTGATCGAAGAATCCTTTACGAAAATCAGCCCAGACACAAGTCCAGTTAGTCCACCCAAATTTAAATTTCCAGTCAATAGACTACACACAATGGTGCACTACGCTAAGATAGCTAAGCCAAAAGCTCAACACGTACCATTATTTTCGGGTGAAAGCACCCCACAATTGGGACGAGAATCGGCTGCTGCAAACAAACTATGCAGTTCCTAAATGATGAAGAAAAAGTAGCTTTCATCCAGGTCCTTCCTACAAGACTCAGACGTGACGCATACCAATTATTCGCTTCCGACGTCCCTGTTTCATTTACTGAAGTAGAGGAACGCTTAAATAGAACATACCTTCCCGTGATACATACCAAGACCTGGTGAACAAATTAATTACCACCAGACAAAACCCGTTAGAATCTCGCACTGTTTTCATTACAACATTGAAGCAGTTCTTGACGATCTTCAACGAGGCAGCAACACAGAAGTATGGAGCCGAGGCAGTCCCTGCTGTGAAAACACAGCTGATGAATTTCGCCAAAAACGCTTTGAAAAGTGGAGTAACTAACCCGCATCTGTGTCAATAATTGCTCACGCAGGGAGAAGGTGATTTAGAGTCTCTCATACAAAAATCCCTGGACATGGAGAAGTTGCAGCAAAGTGCTACATTCGTCCAGACTCCTCTGGTACAAGCTCCTCCAGCGGCTCCAGTAGGCCCAGATTTAGGAGGGAGAGCATACTATACTTATTATCAAATACAATCAACACCTATGTTCCCATCACCTCGAGCTCCAAACCCAAATCAGTTTTCAACTAACGTGAATAACCCAGGTTCATCACAGGCACGACAAGGGCCATTTACAAACACTGATGCCAGAAACTCGGATACAGATGCACTGGTCCGAAACATCACGTGTAATTTCTACCAGCGAAAGGGTCATACGTATTTAGATTGCCTTAAGCGCAAGAACACCCCTTTCTGCTCAACTGCAACATCAATGTGAATGACGTCCGTGATTGCAGAAAAAGTCAACAAACGCAACAGATTGTTCCTCCACGCTTTTCCAATAGACCCACACAAGACCAACACAACACAAAAAGTCCTCAAGTCTTCAACATAAGACTCAAATGCACTTTTTGTGGTCGCCGAGACATGCAGATGAAAATGCCGACAGAAGAAAAATTGGGAAGACCGGAGTCAGGGAAACGACATGCAGTCGACCCAGAACTCCCCGGCTCGACTATAAACCCAACTAAAAAATCCAAAGGGTCACCTCAAGCTCCTTCCAACAGTGAAACTTCCACTGGACATAAGCCTTAACGACCATACAAAACTAGTAGTGGACACTGGCGCTGAGGTTAGTACTATTAAGAAAAGAGCGATTAAAGACCTCAATATATTTAATTCCAATGTGGAATGCACTTTAAGACCCCTTTTGAACCCGGAAAAACATTGGGAAATTGCAAGGGCAACTTCAATTTTAAAAATAAAATTCCCTGCAAGTTTAAGTTGGTACAAAACGTGCCAGGTCTTTCCGATGACGGCGTATTAGGAAACGATTTCCTATCAAACATTTGTAATGTTGAAGGCCCAAACAAATCACTCAAGTTTCCTTGTACGGAAACAAATCCCGAAAAGTTTACTGTGCCCTTGTCATCCAAAACGGACAAGCCGTATTCCAGAAAAGCAGCCGAAGTGAGGTCACTTGCAGAAAAGATGGAACTTAAACAGGTTAAGCTATCTACATGCAGTGTCTCCAAAGCATCTCAAAAGAGTAATTCTGGCTGCCAGGTTCAACAAGAGCCGAAGGAATGCGAAAAGAGCTGTCTGAGTGATCAAAAGACCACCGAAATGAGGCAGCAATTGGTTATCTTAAAAGAACCAATATGCATACCTGCTAGGTTACAAATGATCACCACAGTCCCGTTGCGAGTGAAGGAAGAAATGCTCTGTCTATCAAGAGAGATAGGTGATGGAGTCTTCCTGGCCAACAGTTTACTCCCTACTGGGAAATTAACAGTGCTAGTTGCCATACTCAACGTTAACAATTTCCAAGTAGTCATCACCAGTTTAATACTACAACTGCTACCAATACATGACTACCTCGTCATCCCAATAAGAGAAGCCACTGATACACCACACGTTCTCAAGCCGAATAAATCGCACGCGAGTAACGAAAACATCAGTGAGCTTTCCAAGGCAGAACAGAAGTCAGGCAACACATCTTTCTCCAGAATACGTAGATATAAGTTACTAACGACGCCCAAGAGACCTAAACATGACGCGTGCGAGCTCAATAAGACCCGAGTAGAGGCAACAATGACTCCACTGTACAATAAAATAAGTAATAAAAATTTTACATGGCCTAAGAGCAAAATCAGAGATGAAGGCGAGATCCAGATGCCGTCAAACACAATTCAGATGACTCCTCCATCCAGTATACCTAGAAGTAAGATAACTAAAAGACAAAGGAGCCCAACTAAAAGTGCGTCCGAGCTCAGTAAGACCTATTTAAAGGCAAAGTTTACTCTACCACTTAGTAACATTAGTGTTTAGAATCAAATGCGGCCCAAGAGCCCTATAAAAGGCGGGTGCGAGATTCGTAAGACCTCATTGAAGGCAATGTTAGCTCTACCTTCAAATAGTATTAGGAAAACAAATTTTTTACGGCCCATTAGCCAAAATACGAATGCGTGCGAGTACTCGGACCAATGAAAAGAACCCATAAAACACGGTACTCCATCAGTAATAGAGCAGGAAGTACATACCCTGCCAATTAGTAAAGTAAGTGAAAGTAAGTAAAGTACAAAAAGGTACAGCTACCCAAAACTAACGCAAACTTTTCGGCAAACACAGCTATCTTACAACACGTAAAATACTTACTTCCGGATGATAAAGATCCCAAACATACTCCGCGAGTCAACAGGTTAGACCAAGTGCTCAGCCTGACCCAAATCTAAATGACGAAGAAAAATCTTCGATATCCGAACTCTGCTACGAGTACCATGATATCTTCTTTCTCAAAGGTGATAAGCTCACATATACAAATGCTATCACCCACAATATTCTCTTAATACAAGATCAAGCGCCCATAAACCAAAAGGCCTATAGATTACCAGAGACCCAGAGACAAGTAATAAATGAGCAATTAAGAGAAATGTTAGACAATGGGATAGTCCAAACTAGCAAAAGTCCTTGGAATTCACCCCTATTAGTTGTCCCCACCCGATGGTGAAAAAAAGTGGCGCGTCGTTGTCGATTTTCGCAAATTAAGAAAAGACAATTGGCGACGCATTTCCGCTACCTCAGCTATTTCACCACCCGCGATTTGGCCAACGGCTACCATTAAGTCTTAGTCGATAAAAAACATCGACATCAGACCGCTTTTAGCACTAATTACAGGCACTATGAATTTAAGCGTATGCGTTTATCTTGACGACATCGTCATTTATGGTTAGAACCTAAATGACCACAATGATAAACTTCGCAAAGTCGTCGACAATTTGAGAGAGAACAACCTGAAACTGCAGCCAGAGAAGTGCCAGTTCTTGAGAAGAGAAGTTGTTTATCTAGGGCAAAAATTCTCTAGCGAAGGTGCATTACTAGACTCCAGCAAAATGGCCTGCGTCCAAACATGTTCTGTACCTATAACAGTAAAGCAAGTTCAGTCCTTTTTAGGACTTGCCAATTACTATAGGGAGTTCATTCCGGACTTCTCAAAAATCGTTCGTCCAATTACGAATTTACTAGGCAAGGACGTAAAATTCACTTGAACAAAGAAATACCAAGAAGCATTTGAAAGCATCAAGAATGCTCTAATATCACGACCACTTCGAATCGATCCAGATTTTTCAAAACTTTTCAACCTCACAACGGACGTCAGCAACGAAGCATTAGGCGCTGTGTTTCCCAAGGAGAATTCGGAAAGGACCAGCCAAGCGCCTACGTAAGCCGAACGCTGAATAAAGCCGAGGTAACTTACTCCACAATTGAAAAGAGGTTATTGGCTATAGTCTGGGCAACCAGAAATTTCCGATGCTACCTCCAAGGTAGGAAATTCACGGTCTATACTTACCACAAGCCTCTCAAAGGTGTCTTTAATGTAAAAGACCCCACTTCCTGTTTGGTGAGATTCCTCCATAAATTGTCGGAATTCGATTATACCATCGAATACAAACCAGGGAAGTATACTACCAATGCGGATGCATTAAGCCGCATTCCACAAGTATTAAACGAGGACTATACAGGCAATACTCTAATGGTACAAGCCCAAGTCCACCACACTATGGACTCAGATGTGGAAGCAAATAATTCCCCAAATAAAAGGAAAATAAAGAAACCCGGTTATTGTTTCACCCACGGCAGCGGAAAATACAGAAAATAAACTCCTAGAGGCGGACACATAGCCCCCTGCTACGCTTGAATAGAATATAAGTCCAGGCAAGGCACCTGAGATAATCACGGGCCCCAAGGAAGTTCAAACAATCCTAAAGGAGTATCACGACTCTCCTTTCGCCGGCCACCAGGGTGTCATTAAGACTTATAAAAGAATTAGACGCAAGTGTTAGTGGAGACACATGCTTAGCGATATAAAAAATATATAAAAAATGCCCTAAGTGCCAAACAATGAAAGCATCTCCACAATTCATGATATTATTATAATAACGGACATCGCAGAACAAAACAACGGTAGCGCAAATCCTCTTCAATGAGGTTGTGATGCGCTATCGCACTCCAAAGAGAATAGTCACCGATCAGGGAACTAATTTCCTGAGTGACCTATTCAAGAAGGACTGCAAACTGCTGAAGGTAAAGAAGTTACAAACGTCAGCATACCATCCACAGTCTAATGGAGCACTAGAGCGTGCGCATAGACCTCTAAGCGAATAACTGCATACTATCGTAGACGAAAATCCCAAAACATGATGGGATCAATTCCAACCAACCGCTGCATTCGTGTACAATAACAGTGTACACGAGGGTACTAAATTCACTCCAATGGATTGCTTTTACGGCTTCACATCGGATGTCTTATTTAAAACGGGATCCTGAGCCTGTTTATACCCACCAAGTTATTACCATATGCTCAAATACAGATTACAAAAATCATATGCCACGGCTCGTCAAAATCTCTTAGCCTTATATGAGCTTAAAGATCTGCAGTGAAGAACATTGGGTGTCTATCACGCAAAGGACATCAAGCCCTGAGCGAGAGGAACTTTACTGGGATAACGGTTATACTTACCGCTGTAGATCTTGATCCTGGTAGCCCTAAGAAGGCATCCAGCCAGCTTAACTGGTGAACTATAGGATATCGCGAAGCCCTCCTATTGCTTCGTCAATGGTGGGTGATATACCTGTTGGAATTCAACCTCGTCAACGTACCTCTATCCCTTATGAGTAGATAAACTCTTTCTTATCCCTTCTGGATCGGCCTCATTACGAGGATTTTTCTTTGTCTGTCTTTCTTCTACACTTCTCTAATCGACAGCAGTCGGCCATGATAGAACCAAATCTATATCCTGGTAGCCCTAAGATGGCATCCAGCCAGCTTAACTGGTAAATTGTAGGATATCGCGAAGCCCTCCTATTACCTCGTCAATGGTGGGTGATATACCTGTTGGAATTCAACCTTGTCTACGGTCTTTATGAATTTAGGGAAGAAAATCGGCCATGTCACTACCTCGACGACGCCTTGAGGGCACACCCTTAAACAAACATCGGTCGAAGATCAGAGGGAGATGTCAGGGCTGGGAAAGCTTTCTGACCAGTTGGTTAGGTTACTGATCACGGAGTTCTCTTAGCATCTCGGTGAAGGAAGGCAAAGGGGAACTGACCGGCTGGATTTTTTGGGTTACCAACTTCTCAGTGCACCTCTGGTTCCCGACACGGAGAATGATGTCGAACGCTGATCAAAGACTAGCGGAACTTCAGGGATGTGTCTTCGATGCGTCATCTGTCGAGCATATCAGACTGTCTTAGACCGTCCGTCACATCCGCCTGGCTTGAATGCTAAGGAATACCTACATGGGTCATGGTCCCAGCCACACATCGGGTGCCCGCAACGATGAGGCCTATGTTTGAGACCGGCTAACTTAGTGGACCATTTCTCAGCGTTGTCTGTACCACAGGTGGTCTAGACCACTCTGCATGTTATGGCCGTAGCATACTGTATGTAGCAATATGCTACACTGAGATGAGTTAAGCGCATACGGCCGGCCCATAGCCACATGAACGGCGAAGAAAGACGGGCTGAAGTCCGATGGACAAGCAAGAAGAAGATTGAAGAAATCCGCGATAGAGTGACAGAACAAGGTATAAGAAAAAATTTTATCCGAGAATATCTAGTGTGAGAAGCGAAATCAATGCGTTTAGCATAATTCTTAAACTAATTGATTCAAAAAAAACATTTACTGCGCCCTATCCTGCGGCAAGTTGGCTTCCGATGAGTATACGTTTATCACTTACTCTTAAGTCGAGAAAGAATGTTCTCACGGAGAAATTTCAGATGACCTACGGTCGAACTTGCACGGGGCACTAATGGCATTTCTATAAAAAAATCATGTTGAGGCACATCTTGGATATCGGTAGAGCATCCCCCAACGAGTGCTGAACCTCACATCAGACTGATGCATTTGTAGCACATTACCTATTTTAATTTATACTGCGGAAACTCAATTTCCTTAAAACGTAGTAGTGAAGCGAAATTTTTCACAGCACCAACATCAATTATTTTCTTTGTGCACTTCTCGAGATGTTTGTTTGGTGATATCCTAGCTAGAGTTGCGTATTTGGTAGATTCGTGGAGAGGGTTCTTCAATTCTTGTCATTTCCTCATTGTCTTTTAATATTTTCAATAGATAAGGAAACAACTTTTGTGTTGAGGAATATTTTCAATATTTTCACCGTTCCTCGTAGTTGAGTTGATATTTTTTCCTAATTCACGAATCCTTAAAGGTGTTACAACTTATACATACGATTTTGATTCCCTTGATTTACTTTCAGCTTTTTGTTGTGGCGAAGACAAGCAAACACTTTCGTTGCGATTTATTTTAATTTTCTCTAACAGACGAGCCGCTGCCCGGTGAGATACAGAATTTGGCCCCAAATCGACTTGCTGAGAAGCTGCTGTTGCCGAAGTTTTGATTGGTGCGGGGTATTTGAAAATGACTAGATTAGTGGAAAATAAAGTAGTCTGGGAATTGAAAAATATCCTAAATATACTTACAAGTTTTGTTTTCTAGCGGATGTCTGCGAAAATAGTTTGGAGTTCTTCCTTGGACGGCTATACTTGACGATTTCACCATACGATAAGATTGTCTTCTACGTCTTTTCCACCGTCAGAATGTCACTCCGAGCTCAAGGAAACGCACTTCTCTCGGTCGGCGTGCGTTCAATTTTTCTGCTTGACAGCAGCCGGCTTACACGCTTCAGTATTTCGTGTAGCATATTGCTATATGCAATACGCCACGACCATAACAGGGCAGAGTGGTCTAAACCACCCGTGGTTCAGACATCGCTGAAAAATGGTCGACTGAGCTAGCCGGTCTTAAACATAGGCCTCATCGCTGCGGGCGCCCAATGTGTGTCTCGACCCACGACCCAATGACCATTCCCCATTACTCGTACTTGATCACGACTGTTGCCCTTGCTTGACTGATGACGCATCGAGGACACATCCTTGAAGTCTTGTGTTGAACACACCTGAAATAAACAATAAAAACATTAGAAGAAATCTATTAAGTATTTCTTACTTCCCTCAGATTTTCCTGATTCCTGCAGTTACAGCTGCAGGTACATCCACCACCACAGGAACGCATCTGAAATGAAAAAAGTATAAACAGATATTAGTTTAAAGCAACTAATATAACAAAGTAGCATATAAAAAACTATTGAAATAAGCAAATTACATGCAGACTGCCAAGAAACCAATTTCTTGGCACATCCACCACCACAGGAACGCATCTGAAATGAAAAAAAGTATAAACAGATATTAGTTTAAAGCAACTAATATAACAAAGTAGCATATAAAAAACTATTGAAATAAGCAAATTACATGCTGACTGCCAAGAAACCAATTTCTTGGCAGTACAACAACAAAAACATTCAAAATGCAAATAGTGCAATTTCTGTGCAAAATTCATATGCTCTGCATAATAAACATTTGCAAAACATGCAAATATGTTTAAATATGCAAAACATAAAAAATTGCAACTCGCACATACATTATAATTAATAAAATGCAACAATTTATGCCATTGTTGACATTTCAAAATGCACCTTTCCAACATGAATAATTATCAGAATTTACATATTTCCTGCAAATTATTCATGCTGGAACTTACACAAAATTAACAATAAACACTTAAATAGTGATAAAAGACACTTACCTGGATAATTAATCCATGAATTGCTATAAAAAATACACAAAACGATTTTATGAAGTTGGCGGCGCGCTACCTGTTGGTAATACTTAAAAACCGCAAAAGTTACCGCGAAAAAAGGTAAAATTAATTCCCATAATAAGTGGGAAAGAGAAAGAAGTGAAAACGAGATGCAAGAAAAATGAGAAATATTTGCGTTCCACAGTGGAAATTGTCCTAATATGGCGGGGAGCCGCCATCTTGATAAATTTCAGAAAAATTAAAATATTTAATAAAATAAATTACGAAAATTCATGGATAATTTATAATAAATTAGTTGAAGGAAATTGGCACATTTTGACATAAGTATACAAGTCAAGCAAAGTCGAAAAATATGCTTAATTTGCATTTTTCTTGTGGAACGTATGTCAAAATGGCCGCTTAGAGCCTATAAAAAGGGGGCAATTCCTAAGATCTCTCTCAGTTTTTCGACAGCGATCACACATGCCTAAGCATAAGATCCAAGAGATTAATTTAAATCCAATTCTTTTCAGTTCCAGCAATTAAGCATACGATAAAAAGTGCCATATTTAAGGTACATTGTCATACATGCTGAAAATTTGTGTGCAGTTGGTGTTGGCAATTAACAAGAAGTTTTGGTTGGAATTTCCTAAGATAAGTATTGTGTGGATATCAATTAATTTAGTTATTAAAGTTTCTTGCATAAAAATTAAATATATGCCAGCTTTCGGCATTTTAATAATACATGCAACGAAACAAAGTAGTTAAGTAGTTAAGTAAAAGTAAGTTTAAAGTGAATTAAAAATAAGTGCATAAAGCGTGAAAACTTTAGAAAGGGCTATGAATTGCATTTAGTTGAATATATGCCAAAATACGGCATAATAACTACACATGCAATCAAGCACTTAATTGAACAAAATTAAATTGTAGTGAATTTATAAATTTGAGTGTTTCGCAAAAGATTTATTTAATAAATGCAGCATTAAAACACAAGCACACATATCTATTTTTCATACCGCTACACTGTCCACCTAAATGCCGTAATCTAGCTGTAGTTATTAATTGCAGCTACATTACTAAACATTTAATGGTGGTTCCATCCAGGATTGTGTGCCTGTTTACTGTTGTAGTTGCGAATAATTCTAGTACACTCAATGTAGTGATAAATATTTCTTTAAAAATTATTTTTGCGAGTTAAAAACATCGAAGATTAAGTTATAACTGTGCTTAGACGTGGCAGTTCCAATTAAAAACTTCAAAAATTAATTTATAAACGTGCTGAGACGTAAAACTTCAGGGTGCCCAGACGAGGCAGCTCGAATATGATCGAAAATTCAGTTATAATTACTGAACTTACATGTCAGTAAATGGTGATCAATAGTTAATTGCTGAACTTACATGTCAGTAACTCGTAATAAATAGCTGGTTAATTAAATTAATTAGAAACTGCGACAGAAAATCACTTAAATATTTTACACGTCAATTGTTCATACGCGACAGCAAAGTACGTTCTTCAACTAATTTTCCAATTTATCCCACACGTGGCGTCAAATTACTTCTTTCGATTAAATTTTCAATTTATCCCACACGTGGCATCAAATTACTTCCTTCAATTACTTTCATCATTTAACCCATACGTACCATGTTTAGATGCAGAATTGAAAGATCGAGTCGAGATTGAGTTGAGTTTTCGACTCGAGTGTTTGAGCAATCAGGGTTGAGATATTGAGTTGAGAACGGGCCAACTATAGTTGAAGTGACAGTTAAACATAACATTATTTATGGTATTTTTTGTGATGAAGTTATAAAAGTTATAAATTTTATTTAAATAAACAAAATAAATTCACAATAAATACACAACATACCAAAACTTTCGAGTAAAGAATGAATAAAATAAATTCCAACTGTTAGCTGCCACCTCGACTACTCAATTCGTGTTTATAGGACACAATTTCGACTCGACTACGCCTACCAAGCGTGGTCGAGTCGAGGAGTCTAGTCGACCCAATTTCAACTCGAGCCGCGTATACACGGAGTTGAATCCGAGTTGAACCATGGTTCAACCCTGCATGTAAACATGGGAACAGTTAATCCACTATAATAGTAGGATATAAATCAACATGGATTCAGTAGATAATTTAACCTCACGGAAAGCATATTGCGTTCGCGAATTGAAAGGTTAATCGAAAATGGAAAGAAAACGAACCTTGTTAAACGAACACAAGGCTTTTATGAAACTAAAATGACAGAGTTGAAGAAACTATGGGAAGTATATAGTGATACAGATATATCAGGCTTTATTAGAAAGTTCTGATGAAAAGCAACATGAGTATTTAGCCCAAGATAATCATAGCTCAACAGAGTTAAAATATTCCGAATATATGGGAGAATTAGTAGAAGGATTGCGGAAATACGTCCCAGCTACTGAAGCATCAAGCTCGTTACAAGTACCAATTCATTCGACAACTGTTGTTAAACAGGAATCGTTTCTTCCGCGAATTCAGTTGCCCAAATACAACGGCAACTACGATTTATGGCGATCATTTCATGATCTATTCATTTCTCTTGTTCATGACAATACAAAGCTAACACCAGTTCAGAAGCTGCATCATCTGAAATTTTGTTTAGTAGGTGATGCTGAGAAATTGTTGCGGCACACCCCAGTAACAAATGAAGATTATATGCCAGCATGGAACAACTTGAAGGCTAGATATGAGAACAAGGGAAGTTTAGTTAATCATCAATTACGGGTTTTAGAAACCAAGCCAAACTAAATTCAGAGTCTGCTAAAGGACTCAAATCAATAATTGATACAACAGACGAATGTATCCAACAATTACAAAGTTTAGACGTTGATACAACATCATAGGATGTACTTCTAATACATCTGTTAGTACAGAAATTACCCTTCATTACCCTCAAACTGTGGGAAGAAGAGCAGGGAGGTACACAAGAACTCCCAACATTCAAGTCATTTAAGCAGTTTTTAAGTACGCGTTTAAGAATATTAGAGTCTTTAGCAGATAGTTTAATTAAGCCCACACAATCCAAATCAAGCTGCACACCTGATACAACCAAATCATACCATATTACAAAGGGAATCAAATGCCCAGCATGCAATGCAAGTCACTTTTTACAAAGAAACGCTTATTATGAGCTTGAAGATCTGCAAGGGAAACTGCTAGGAGTCTATCACGCCAAAGACATCAGGCAGTGATATCCATCCTCTAAGCGTCATCTATCGACTGTCATGTTTACTCCTGGTAGCCCTAAGAAGGCATCCAGCCAGCTTCACTGGTAAACTATAGGATATCGCGAAGCCCTCCTATTGCCCCGTCAATGGTGGGTGATATACCTGTTGGAATCCAATCCTGTATACGCCTGTTAGCAAGTTAGGAAATGAAATCGAAGACGTCACCACTTCGTCGACGCCTTGGGGACACACCCTTGAACAATCGCCGGTCGGAGATCAATAGTTTTTTATATGCTACTTTGTTATATTAGTTGCTTTAAACTAATATCTGTTTATACTTTTTTCATTTCAGATGCGTTCCTGTGGTGGTGGATATGCCACGAAATTGGTTTCTTGGCAGTCTGCATGTAATTTGCTTATTTCAATAGTTTTTTATATGCTACTTTGTTATATTAGTTGCTTTAAACTAATATCTGTTTATACTTTTTTCATTTCAGATGCGTTCCTGTGGTGGTGGATGTACCTGCAGCTGTAACTGGAGGAATCATAAAAATCTGAGGGAAGTTAGAAATACTTAATAGATTTCTTCTAATGTTTTTATTGTTTATTTCAGGTGTGTTCAACATACTCCCCCCCCTCCCCCGTTGAATAGTTCGTTCAACCAACGATTGTTTTAGTCGACGTATACCCCTTTTGTGGTAATGATGAAAAATCATTGTTCCATCCCTTAATACTCGTAGTTGAACCTGATACTTATCTGGGAGATTAATAGTTTTCTCCCTGTTTCGTCGCCGTTGTATCGCCTTGACATCGATGCGCTGTAGCACATATCGTGGCAAGTATATGTCGATGCCTTCTCCAGTGACGAAGCATTGAAAGCTGTGGGTTGCTGGTGGATTCCTGCTCCCTGATGGCATCAATTCGTGGGCCAACTCTTGTCGAGGCATTCCAAAGACATCGCAGCCAGGGTCGCGTAGCATCCTGAGTTCAGGACTTCCTGGGGGGCTAAATTGGATATCCTCTAAAATGTATAACGTATCCTCTTGCTAATATGTGGATGACATCTGAAATAGTAGCTTGTTAATATGGTGTAACAAAAATGATGATGACCCTCAGCCAACAATGTGACACTTCTGGACAGACACATTTCAATTTCAATTTCAATTTCAATTTTATTTATTTTTACACTGTGCAATTAGGACAAAGTCCCTTTAAGTTTGCACAATCCAACAATATCAAATAAACTTATAACAATATATAGAGTGTATAGAATGCAACAAAGTAAAGAGCTAATGAAGTAAAAAGCTTAATAATGTACTTAAGGTACCTAATATTAATGTACAACACAAATTAAGTAAAAGCTACTTAAGAGAGTAAAGTATAGTAAAATGCTGAAACAATTAAATTGTGGGATTGAGGAAACTGACAACTGCCCGCTTGAAACGACCGAGCGATGTGATACTTTTTATATGATTAGGTAGAGAATTCCACGCTTGAGCTCCGTGAACTAGCAGTGACGTTTTTCTTTGGGAGATAATATGAACCGGTATATTGAGGTTATTGGTACGAGTTGATGAACTAAATTCAATTGTTAGATAGAGGTACACAGGAACTTTATAACGAATGACTTTAAACATAAAGATAAGTGTTCTAAGCTTATAATAGATAAAAAGAGGACACCCAACTAAGCAACTTAAGTAGGGGGAGACATGATCATATCTACGCAACGAATAGACGAAACGTGCGCATGAATTAAATGCTACATTGAGTTTGCGCTTCGACTGTGAGTTTGCTTGGCAATATGTAATATCGGAAAAAAATAATAAGGGTAATACAAGTGTTTTGACGAGCCGCAGACGAGTTTCAAGTGGAACAAGCTTAGCTGATAACCATAATCTGCGCAGAACAGCATATATCCTACCCACAACATTACTAATATGATCATCCCAGGTAAGTGTTTTATTAAAAGTCAGACCTAAGTTCCTAACTTCGCTACAGTAAGGTATCACTACGGAATCAAGAAGTATGGGAGGAAAATAGGACGTATTAAGCTCATGCCTGTATATTATAATACAGTTCGACTTCCGGGGATTTAAGAGAATCAAATTACTTACTGCCCAATCACTGATATTGCACAGGTCTTCGTTAATTTTGCTTGCAGCATCTTCAATTAAACCAAGGGGAGATCCGAGATATACCTGGACGTCATCAGCATAGAGGTGGACCTGAGAGTGAGTTACTACAGAGGGCAAATCGTTTATGAAGCAACTGAAAAGAAGTGGGCCTAGGATAGAGCCCTGAGGAACCCCTGATAATATCAAGAGATAGTCCGATAATGTATTATTTACAAACACTCTTTGCGTTCGTCCGTGTAGATAACTATAAATGAGTTTAGCCGCAGAGTGAGAAAAATCAAACCTACGAATCAGTTTCATTATTAATATGCCAAAGTCAACTGAGTCGAAGGCCGTTGAGAAATCAAGTAAAGTAAGAAAATTAACCAGATTATTATCTATATTCTTACTAAGATCGTCGACAATTTTAACCAGAGCTGTGGTGCAGCTATGTCCTGTCCTGAACCCAGATTGAAATGTGGAAAGCAGGTTTTTGGAAGTGAGATAATCATTAATTTGCAAACACATCCAAACTTTTCGACAATGGAGAGAGTATATGAATTCCTCTGTAGTCATTAACCGAAGAAGGTCGAGAAGTTTTAGGGATAGGAATAACCTTTACGATCTTCCAGCTCTTGGGAAACACAGACTGGTTTAGACACTTATTATAAATGGCAGTAAGAGCCTCAATGACAAATGGCAATATGAGCTTGATAAACCTCAGCGTAATTTCATCCATGCTGATAGCGTTGGACGAGATTGAAGACACAGCCAAAACTACTTCATCCCAAGTTACAGGATGGAATGAAAAACCAGAATCAACTGATGCCTCCTGCAAATAAGTATCAGCATGTAAATTTGAGGAACGAGAGTTATGACCAACGCCATTTATAAGGTGGGAATTCATGTCATTAGGATCAACACAACAGTTCTCACGGGCTACACCAGAGATTCCCATGTTACGCAGATTACTCCACAGGATCTTGGGAGGGAGATCGGCATTTAGTTTGGAGCGGAAGTAAGCACTCTTGGCATTCTTAATTTCCACTTTAACAAAGTTACGTGCTCTGCGGTACACATCCCAATTAACGCTTGTCCGTACCTTTTTCCATCTGCAGTAAAGCATATTTCTCTCTGCAATTAACCCTCTAATATAGCCTGTGAACCATGGAAAAGATAGTCGATGTTTATATTTACGCTTTAAAGGTACATGTTGCTCATAAAGATTTAGAACTAACTTATTAAAGGCCAAAACCTGATCGTCAATCGACGGAATATTGACAATTTCCTGCCAAGGGCAGTTAGAAGCGTCTTCATGTAAAGCCGGTAAACTGAGATTTTTCCAGTCCCGGTAATAAAAAGAAACTCTTTCATTAACCAGGTCGAGTTGAATATCATAGGAAAGAAATACTAAATCGTGATCAGATATACCAGGAAGGGAGAACTGATCATGAAATAAAACTTTGGAAACATCCCTGGAAATGAGCAGATCAAGCAAGGAACTACTATTTTCCCCAAACCTGGTGGGCAGATTATTTACAACTTGCAGGCCAACACTGGATAGATTGTCCACCAGAGTGAGGGATTGACTATTGACGACAAGAAGATTTGTATTCAAATCGCCCGTCAATAAAAAGTGTACATAAGTAGCACTCAACTGGTTCAAGAGATCGAAAAATTCAATGGTTGAAGAGCCACCTGGAGGTTTATAAACAGATGCTACAAGAACTTTCTCCAGACCCAAATTCATTTCAACAAAGATAAACTCAACATCACCCAATGATGAGACGGCTACTATTCGTGCCTTTAACTCTTCTCTAATAAAAATGCATGTACCACCCCCACGTCTTCCCATTCTGTCATGCCGAAACAAATTAAACCCTTGAATTTTCACCAATGAATCGGGGATGTCGATGACGACACTAATAACAGGCAGTTAGTCTTATGCTAGTGGTAGAGGACTAATTTTAGCGATTGGTCGTAAGAAACTACCATTTCACGTTTTGACTCGTACTACCCGCACTAGCTCATCGGCACCTGGATGTATTTGCTCTATTATACCCATTGCCCAGCTAGTGGGTGGCATGTTCTCGCTTTTAACAAGGACAACATCTCCAACATGCATGTTCGGTTACCTTGTGTACCATTTGGGTCTGTTCTGCAATTGGTTAAGGTAGTCCTTTGACCACTTATCCCAAAATTGTTTATTCAATTGTTGAATGAACTGTCATCTCTTGGACAATACTACAGGTTCATTTGTATAATCAGGCTCGGGAATCGCATTTAGTGCTTGGCCAATTAAGAAATGTCCAGGTGTAAGGATAAATAAATCCGCTGGATCATTTCTAACATAGCATAGTGGCCTAGAGTTTAAACACGCTTCAACCTGTGCTAATAGGGTTGCATACTCTTCAAACGTACATTTGGAGTATTGTAGTGTTCTTCGAAGATGATACTTTACTGGACTTTACTCCCGCTTTCCAAATTCCTCCGAAATGCGGAGAGGCTGGGGGGTTAAAGTGCCAGTTGATTTGCTTGGAGGACAAATATTTTGCTGCTTCTGGTGTTGAGGCATGAATGGCTTGTCGTAAATCCTTTTCCAGAAGAGATTTTCCACCAATGAAGTTGGTGCCACAATCTGAATATATGTCAGTGCACAATCCTCTTCTAGCTACAAATCTCTTTAATGCTGCGAGGAATACTTCCGATGTGAGATCAGACACCAAATATAAATGTACAGCTTTTGTAGCCATACAAACAAAGATACAGAATTATACCTTTTGTAACATGGCGTTGCGTAACTTTGAGCTTCTTATTGTTACAGGCCCGGCATATTCAATTCCCACTTTAGTAAATGGCCTCGTTTCATTTACTCGCGGGGTTGGTAAATTTCCCATCAACTGGCTTCTAGTCGTAGTGCGATATTTGAAACATGTAATGCACGTATGTAATCGACTGGTAATGCAACGTCTAGCATCTAATATCCAGAATAGATTTCGACTAGTGCTGAGAACCAATGAGGGACCGCCATGTAGAGTTTCTACATGTAATTTGTCGATTAATATTAATGTGACATGATGATCACGTGGTAAGATGACTGGGTGTTTCCTATTGTATGGAATTGAGGCATTATCGAGTGTACCACCCACTCGTAACAATCCATTGTCGTCCATAAAGGGATTAAGTTTAATCAACTTGCTATTCTGCGACAACGGATTCTTGTTCAATATAATTTTGTACTCATCTGCGAACGCAGTTTGTTGTACTAGTTTAAATATTGTTAGTTCTGCCTGGCTCCATTCGAGCGAATCGATATACTGTGAGCGTTTATTATGAGGATGCCGACAATTGTGTATGAATCGTTGCATCATAGCTACTATACGAACGAGGCGAGTATATGATGAATATCGTAGAAACTGGAGTGTTCGTTGCAGTTGTCGCTCGCGACGTTGACGCTAGTCGGAAAGAGTTGGTGGTATTCCCGACCCGTCTCATGTTTTTCTGTCGACAATAGCTGCAATCGGTCTTGAAAATGTTTTTGCGTCCGCATCCATAGCAGAACACAACTTGTCTCTCCTGCCGGCAATCTTGATAGAAGTTACCGGACCGGTCACAGTTTCAGCAGTTCACATTCTGAGGGGTTGTAATAGCAGCTAATGCTACTGCTTCCTCACTGCGTTCATGTCTCATATTCAGTTCGGCCTCTGTCGGACGAAACTCATCCACCTCGCTGACTCTTTGGCCGCGATAAACATTCCAGCTGCTCGCTGTCGCGATTCGCTGCTGCGTCGCCTGTATTTTAGTCACGAGACTCCGTAGTTGGTGGATTGTTTTTGTTGGGTGCAAGCAGATCTTCTGCTGAATGTCTGGAAACAAATTCGACTTGACGATTTCTATGAACTCTCCGTCCGCTAAGGGACTTTGCAGTTGATCGCGCAACTGAACCAGATGTTGGTGGTATGTTGCAAATGACTACCCTGCTTTCTGTTTGCGCAACATCAGCTGAACTTTGACCTTAAGGTCATCCTCTGGCACTCCCTATTCAGCTAATAGAGCTGTCCTCATATACTCCCAAGAAGGCGTGGACTTTTGCCTCAGGAGAGAGCAGTACCAGTCCATAGCTGGTCCAGAAAGCAAAGCCGTCATATGCCGTACCAGAAGATCGAAATCTCCTTCTAAGGCCGAATAGGTCAATGCTTCCACTCGAAACACAAATTAACTCATCGACAGTGAGCCGTGAGCTGTCACCGCTATGAGATATATTCCACCTGCGGATAGGACGGTCAGAACGTCGCTGTCCTTCGCCTTCAGGGTTACGAATTGGTGGTGGTTGTGGAGGTGGGACAAAATCTGGTCTAGGCTGATTACTAGGCTGACCAAAAGCTGAATGCGGTCTTGGGTCACCCATGGACGGAGGTGGTCGTGAAAAATCCAGTGAAAAATCCAGCGAAAGGATCATACGTATTTAGATTGCCTTAAGCGCAAGAACACCCCTTTCTTCGCAACTGCAAAATCAATGGGCATGACGTTCGTGATTGCAGAAAAAGTCAACAAACGCAACAGATTGTTCCTCCACGCCTTTCCAATAGACCCACACATGACCAACACAACACAAAAAGTCCTCAAGTCTTCAACATAAGACTCAAATGCACCTTTTGTGGTTGCCGAGACATGCAGATGAAAACTACTGACAGAAGAAAAATTGGGAAGACCGGAATCAGGGAAACGACATGCAGTCGACCCAGAACTCCCCGGCTCGACTATAAACCCAACTAAAAATACAAAAGGGTCACCTCAAGCTCCTTCTTACAGTGAAACTTCCACTGGACATAAGCCTTAACGACCATACAAAACTAGTAGTGGACACTGGCGCTGAGGTTAGTACTATTAAGAAAAGAGCAATTAAAGACCTCAATATATTTAATTCCAATGTCGCATGCACTTTACAGACCCCTTTTGAAACCGGAAAGACATTGGGAAATTGCAAGGGCAACTTCAATTTTAAAAATAAAATTCCCTGCAAGTTTAAGTGGGTACAAAACCTGCCGGGTCTTTCCGATGACGGCGTATTAGGAAACGATTTCCTATCAAACATTTGTAATGTTGAAGGCCCAAACAAATCACTCAAGTTTTCTTGTACGGAAACAAATCCCGAAAAGTTTACTGTGCCCTTGTCATGCAAAACGGACAAGCCGTATTCCAGAAAAGCAGCCGTAGTGAGGTCACTTGCAGAAAAGATGGAACTTAAACAGGTTAAGCTATCTACATGCAGTGTCTCCAAAGCATCTCAAAAGGGTAATTCTGGCTGCCAGGTTCAACAAGAACGAAAATTTATCTTATTTAGGATGCCAACGAATTCCTAACGTTTTAACGGATTCCGTGTCCGAAATCATTAACGTATCCTTGAATTCGCGCTGTTCTGGGGGAGGATGTTTCAACAAGTACGAATTGTTACTTGTCCATTTCCTCAGATTGAATCCTCCTGCTTTCAAAATGCTAATTAGTTCATCTAATAGATCCTTCGCATCTTCTATGCTCTCAGCTCCAGTGAGTAGGTCGTCCACATAGAAATCTGTGGCTGTGACTTTTGAAGCTAGAGGCCACCTTTGTTGTTCATCACATGCTAGTTGTTGAAGCGCCTGAATGGCTAAGTATGGCGCAGAAGACGTTCCAAAGGTCACTGTATTCAGCTGAAAATCTTGAATCTCCTTGGTTTTAGGATGTCTCCAAATGATTCGCTGAAAGTACGATGATCCGGATGCATGGTCATCATACGGTACATCTTTTCAATGTCCGCGTTCATAGCAATCTTGTATTTACGCCAGTTCAGCAACGTGGCGAATAATTTAGGTTGTAAAACTGGTCCCCTTAATAGGAACTCATTGAGTGAGTTGCCATTTGACGTTTTCGCTGAAGCGTCAAATACTACTCTCACCTTTGTTGTCGTGCTTTCTTTGACAACTGGATGGTGAGGTATGTAGTAGTGTGGCTCGTTCTTGTTGGGTGGAGGTATTTCCTCCATGTGACCCAACTCGAGATATTCATCTAAACATTTCTCATATTCGGACTTTAAAGCTTGATTCCTTTCAAGTTGACGTTGTATTCCTTGAAAGCGTTTAATTTCTTGTTGTCTTGATTGCCCTAAGTCAAGCACATCATTATTCACAAATGGTAATTTCACCTGGTAAGTACCATTGTGAAGACGTTGATGGGTGAGTTGATATCTCTGTTGACGTTCTCTGTCTTCTTTGTTGAGAATCGGATTTGTGGGAAACTCTTCTGTTTCCCAAAACATTTTAAGTTGCTCAGCTAAGTCATCAGTTGTGACGGTAAACGCTGAGGTATTGCTTTCTACAACATTTGCAGTTGACCCTAGTAAGATCCAACCAAATATCGTCTTAATGGCTGTAGGGGTAGTATTAGATCCTTGTTTAATTCCGTTTAAGACTATTTGAGCATAAACTCTTGCTCCTAGTAAAGCATCGACCTTTCCAGGCTTCCAAAATGTGGGATCAGCTAGTGGCAGTTTATTGAGATGTAAACATTGCCTTTTTGAGATTATTCTGGAAGGTAAAGGTTCTGTGATTTTGCTCAATATTAGAAAATTTTCTTCTAATATTCTTGTAGACTTCGCTTTTCGTGATCGAAGTGTAAGTGCGGTTTGCTGCTTTGAGATTGCTGTATGGCTAGTGTTTAAGCCAGTAATTGATACTGCAGTTGGGCTGCGACATGCTCCCAGTTTCCTGCAGCCTTCCTCTGTAATAAAGGATGATTGCGAGCCACTATCTATGAGACATCGTAGCATATGTGAGTTCCCGCTTTTTGTTTGTGCCACTACTAACGCTGTAGATAGCAGGGCATTATGGTCTGCTCTAGTTACAAAGTTTTGACTCTTGTTTAAGTCGTCAGTGTGGTTCACTGACTGTAACCGTGGAGAACGTTTATGAATAGTATTGCTAAGTCGACAGGTTTCGCCCTGAGATTATGGGCTCGTGAACCCTGGTCGAACGCTTGCTGTAAATTTTGCTGCACTCTCGCACGGATCAATCTCATTTTGTCCTCAGCATCTACTCTCAACGCCTCATTAAGAGTTTCAAGGCTACTCAAGATGGAATAGGAGCTGCCATGTTCAATCGTTTGTTGACCGAAGAGTGTTCGACAGGGAGAGAAGCCAGTTGCTTGGTGGAAAGAGCTCCTGAGGGAACTAGCTACTTGGCTTAGCTTCTCATCCCATTTCGTATGTTCTTTCCGGATATATGCTCTAATCCCTGACAATAGAGACCCGTTTACTCGCTCTGAGGCGTTTGCTTGCGGCGAAAAATCTGCCGTTTGCAAGTGCTTCACCCCATACTTATCCAGTAATCTGGCGAACTGAGTCGAGCAAAACTGAACTCCATTGTCAGAGACTATCGTTTCCGGGACTCCGAACACGTGGAACACTTCCGTCTCGATGAATTGGCACACATTGAGTGTAGATACTTTTCTCATAGGTTTGAGAATTGGGAATTTTGAAAAGTGGTCAAGATCTATTAGAATGCAGATATTTCCTTTCACTGATCGAGGATATGGACCTAGAAAATCGATATACAGCTTTTTCCATGGTCGTTCCATCACAGACTGGATTCTCATAGGTGGTCTCAGAATAGTATTGGGAGCCTTCGTTTCCTTACACACGTCACAGGTGCCTACGTAGTTTCTGACATCAACTGTCATTCGTGGCCAGTACAGATGTGTTCGCAGACGTTCCAGTGTTTTCCCTATACCTCCGTGTGAAGCTAGTGGCGGATCATGAGCCCTTGAAATGACGTCGGGGACAAGCCCTCGTGGAACGCAAAGCTTCCAAGCGTCTTCTTGCTGAATCGGATCGCCTGTTCTCCCATCCCAGACGGAAAGATCTGGTAGTTTGCCAGAAGTCGTTTTAACCTTATGCCTCAGTTCCTCATATTCCAACGAGCTGAAATATGGCGAACTAAGGTCAACTTCCGGGCCAGGATCTTCGGTTGTGGACAGGCTGTCGCAATGAATGCGTGACAGAGCATCAGGGACGACATTCAGGCTTCCTTTTCTGTGCTCGATTGTGAAGTCGAAGCCCTGAAGCTTCACACTCCACCGTGCAAGTCTACCGCTGAGGTCCTTTTGAGACATCAGCCATTTCAAGCTCGCATGATCAGTCACTAGTCACTATCTTAAACGGCAAGAGTTCTATAAAGGGCCGGAACTTCTGTACGCTCAAGATTGCAGCTAAGCATTCTTGCTCTGTGACGGTGTAATTTCATTGTGCTGAGTTCAACTTTTTCGAGACGTAGGCTATTGGCTTCTCGTGGCCATCGTCATCTAGTTGTAGCAGCACCCCACCAATACCTTGTTGGCTCGCATCGCACTGGATTATGGATGGTTTGGTGAAGTCTGGGCTCACTAGCAACGGAGCAGAAGTAAGTTTTTGCTTTAGAAGATCAAGAGACGTCTGGGCTTCAGGTGTCCATTTGAACTGACTAGGGTTTTTGAAGGTGTCTGTAATGGAGGCAGTTAAGTCAGCATAGTTCGGGATGAACCGTCTAAACCATCCCGCCATACCTAGCAGGCGTCGGGCTTGCCGAACAGTTTTAGGTGACGGATAGTCAACTATGGCTGAAATTTTGTCAGGGTCAGTTCTCATACCTCCCTTTCTGACAATGAAACCCAAGTATTTGGTCTCTTTGATGTAAAACTTACTCTTGTCGACATTGATAGTGTGGCCAGCTTTCCTCAAACAATCCGCTACACGGGCCAGCAGCGTCAGATGAGTGTCGAAGTCAGAAGACAGAATTAATAAATCGTCTAAGGAGACGAGAACGTTCTCACGAAGATCGAAACGAATGACTTTATCCTTGAGGCGGCACATCGTTTGTGGAGCTTTGTGGAGCGTTGCATAGGCCGAATGGCATCACTGTGTACTGATAGAGAGCGGTCTTCTCTCTGGAATCAGTGTCTAGTGGGATCTGCCAGAATGCGTCTTTCAGGTCCAGGCTCGTTATGTAGATTGCCGGAGGAAGTCGACTCAGAAGCGCGTCTATCTGCGGTAGCGGATAGGCATCCTTCTTCGTAACAGGTTGACCTTCCTGGCATCAAAACGAAGCCGGACCTTTCCAGGCTTCCTTACCAGCACAACTGGAGAGCTCCAAGGAATCTGGCTCTCCTCTATCACGCCCAGCGATAGCATTCGCTCTAATTCGGCATCCATTAAACATTGTACTGCTGGAGAAATCGGTTAAAAGCGCTGTTTTATCGTTTCAATCTTGTGAGCGACCAAAGATGTTTTTCCCAGGCCTGAAGAGGCGAAAGTGGGGAAAAGCTGTTTCGTGGCTTCCAAGCGTTGTTGTTCCAGACTGGAAAGAATATGGCAATCGGTGTCAGAGGTAGCTGCTAGACCCGGATTCACTTCCGCAACTATACCCAGGACATCTGGAGCTAACCCAAATAGACGCCAGAGGTCTATTCCTAGATATAGTGCTTGTGTGAACCCAGGAACCACGCAAAAACGCACGTTTTGGGTCTTACCACGGAAAGTGATATCCAAGTCCACTTGACCATGCACAGTCGTCATGGCACCATTTGCTACTTGGACCTGTGTACGATACCTCTACCATTCATACTCTGCTTCTGCAAGCTTCTCTACAGCTCCCTGGCCTAGACTACTGACAGTGGCACCACTATCACGTAATCCAGTCTCAGTTCGCCCGAGCAGCTTTACTTCGGTGTACGGTCGAATGTCGTCTGGCGTCGACACGGAAATCTGTGCCAGTTTTTATCTTTCCAGTCGCATCCGTCGACAGTATTCCCGCCAACGAACGGTTGATCTTTTCCTTTTCGGTCTAATATCCAAGTCAGGAAACACGATTTCAGCTAACTCCGCTACTCAGGAGAATATTCGGTCTCTTACTGCGTTGTATTTCTGCAGACGCATATGATACGGCGTCAGCGGATGTAAAACAGGCTCACGCCCACTCATCATAACAGAGCTTGGTGGCCATTTTAATATTGAAATGCCATGAGGCCAAATCTCCTGCTCAGCAACCTTGTCAGCTAAAAGTGCTGTCGGTCTTATCGGGACAGCGAAAATTAAAGACTCTTCCAAAGAAGTGTCTAATAATGTCATGGGCTCCCCAGAAGCGGAAATGGGAGCTTGAAGATCTGCGGAGAAGTCTATTAGGTTCTCCGTCTCTATCAATGAAATGTTCGTACTATCAGGTGTTTTGCTGACATAATCAGAATCACTGAATGATATCAGTGGACACTTCAGGGATTCGTCAAGGTCTGCTAATGGAGCGGACCTTCCTCCTTGCTCAAAGCTTGAACTGAAGTGTTCGTTGCAGTTGTCGCTCGCGACGTTGACGCTGGTCGGAAAGAGTTGGTGGTATTCCCGACCCGTCTCATGTTTTCTGTCGACAATAGCTGCAATCGGGCTTGAAAATGTTTTTGCGTCCGCATCCATAGCAGAACACAACTTGTCTCTCCTGCCGGCAATCTTGATAGAAGTTACCGGACCGGTCACAGTTTCAGCAGGTCACATTCTGAGGGGTTGTAATAGCAGCTAATGCTACTGCTTCCTCACTGCGTTCATGTCTCATATTCAGTTCGGCCTCTGTCGGACGAAACTCATCCACCTCGCTGACTCTTTGGCCGCGATAAACATTCCAGCTGCTCGCTGTCGCGATTCGCTGCTGCGTCGCCTGTATTTTAGTCACGAGACTCCGTAGTTGGTGGATTGTGTTTGTTGGGTGCAAGCAGATCTTCTGCTGAATGTCTGGAAGTAAATTCGACTTGACGATTTCTATGAACTCTCCGTCCGCTAAGGGACTTTGCAGTTGATCGCGCAACTGAACCAGATGTTGGTGGTATGTTGCAAATGACTCCCCTGCTTTCTGTTTGCGCAACATCAGCTGAACTTTGACCTTAAGGTCATCCTCTGGCACTCCCCATTCAGCTAATAGAGCTGTCCTCATATACTCCCAAGAAGGCGTGGAATTTTGCCTCAGGAGAGAGCAGTACCAGTCCATAGCTGGTCCAGAAAGCAAAGCCGTCATATGCCGTACCAGAAGATCGAAATCTCCTTCTAAGGCCGAATAGGTCAATGCTTCCACTCGAAACACAAATTAATTCATCGACAGTGAGCCGTGAGCTGTCACCGCTATGAGATATATTCTACCTGCGGATAGGACTGCCAGAACGTCGCTGTCCTTCGCCTTCAGGGTTACGAATTGGTGGTGGTTGTGGAGGTGGGACAAAATCTGGTCTAGGCTGATTACTAGGCTGACCAAATCTGAATGCGGTCTATTTGACGACTGCCTACGCGAGTCGTGGAATTCTTCTGATGGTCTTGGGTCACCCATGGACGGAGGTGGTCGTGAAAAATCCACGGGTGGCATTGCTGCTGAGATTTGTTGTCGGACACTAGTTACTAGTTCAGTCCGCAGGGCATTGAGGCTCTATTCGAGGTCTTCGCGTACTAGGTCTTGTATTTGCATGCGTAAGCCTGTCATCAAAGCATCTGTAGCTGCTGAGGTATGTCCACTGCCAGATGGCAGTGGGCTATTTCGTCGCGAGTTGGTATTTGTGAAGGTCATGGAATGTAGATCTGGCATTCCAGGTGATAGAGATCGTCGACTAGGTGGTGTAACTGTCAAAGGTGGTAACTCTAGTGACGGCATGGGAGGTAATGGTTCATGACTGACAGACTTTACGGGCTTTGTCATATGCGGGACAGCACCAGTATACTCAGTGAAATCATACTGAGTGAGATGGGGTCTGCAGATCGGACAGTTTGAATGCTGTCCAATCCACCTTTTCAGACATGCTTTGTGAAACACATGTCCACAGACCGTCTTCACTGCCTTCCTCTGTCCTGACCAGTCGCTCTCTAGACAGACGGAGCACGGGTCTGGCAACAGCATCGGTACCCCAGTTGCTCGCCGTGGTGTTCGCACTGTAGCCATTGTATAATCAGTCGTAATTCAAGCAAAAAAAAATCTTCAAACCAAGGGTTTGGAATAAATATCAGAAAAATTTCATAGAATTCGCAAGTTCAGAAGAGATAAGATGCTCTTCACAACGTGAGGATGACGAAATACTAATTTAAAGTCGAAGGTTTGGACGAGATACTAAATTTCGAACAAAAATCTTTCCCAAACGTTCGAGGATTGGAACTAAATATTAAGATTTCAGCCAAAAAAAACTTGTTATCAAAACTTCGTTTTATCAACAGTTCGGAAAGGTTACCAGAAATCGATTTAACAAAAGGAAATCCAGATAGCAAGCTCTTCGAATAAAAATTTTCGTTCTAAAAGTTCAATTAATGCGTTTCAAAAAAAAAAATTTGAAAAACCAACAAGATCACGAACGTCCAATCGAGCGTTTCAAAAAAAAAATATCAGAAACATACGATTTCTCCTTCACTTCCCGAAGCTAACTGGCAACATATAAGGCATCCAGATCGCCCCACTCTCTCCTTTCAGGTCAGAAACTTTATACAGGCAAGCGACGTGAATGTGTGCATGAAAAATGTCTGACTCCTCACAGAAATCTGGGAAGAGTCGGGTTGGAGAAGCTAGAGACTGAAAATGATACTAGAGATTCTTCAGCCAGGCAGTTAGCAGTATGCCAACTTCTGATTACTGAAGGTCTCCAGTATCACTTCCATTCTCCAACAACTCTTTCCTTCCTCTTCACCTGATTGTCGTGTCCAGGTGACCTTCCAACTGGGCAGAGTTATGAATCTGGTCAACTAATTAGCTGAAAGCCAAAAGGCCGTCTCACAGATTCACCACTCTGTCCAGCCAGTTGTCCAACAGAGACATGTCTCCGTGTGAGCACAAAGAAACAAACTTTTGTGAGGCCACCTACCATTTCCATGGCCGAAGGCCAGCGGGAAAGATCATCCAAACAAAATTCAAAAAAACTTCCAAAAATTTAAAAAAATCAACAAATTGTTCAGGCTTTAGGCTTGACCAAAGTCAAACCTAAAGCCAAACTTTACTTTCAAACAAACTTTCCAAAAAAACTTTACTTTAATCGTTCAAAAATTCATAATATCAAAAACTTTCAAAAATTTTCAAAAAACTTTACGTTACTCTAATTACCAACTTTCAAAAACTTTAACATCTTTAACTTTACTTTCAAAAATTTAACTAACCAAAACCAATTGGACTCAAGTGTGCCTATAACTTCCATTGATTATGTGATTACCGAGTCAGACTATTTAGCTACAAGCCAAATGTCCATATCTCAAGTAATCACAGTCCTCAACACAAGTCATAATCAGACCCCGGTGGAGGTGGCCCCACGTTGGGCGCCATTTTTGTTATGGGAGTATGAAGAGTGATGGGCTTGGACGTGAATTCCAGACTGCCAGCATGAGCTAACAGATCACTCGATGGACCGCGTTGACTGCAGGGCGGCACGCTAGCTCGCCTCGGCTCATTGGCGGAGAGTGTGGGGAGATTCCACGAAAAACCTGCCGCTGCCGTCAGCCATAATCAAAAGAAACTCGTGCCTACAAACTAAAAGCCGGCACACATTCGGTCCTGAAGGGACCCTTACGTCACTTACCTATATACATATAGTTGAAGGCGCAGATGTTCTGCCTTCCTGCATGCCCCATCCACCCATCTGACTCTGAGGGCAAGATTTTTCAGAGTCCCTAGTTGACCTGTAAAGAGAGAATAAAAGAGCGAACCTAAACGACCTTCATACGAGAGGACTCCAGTATAGTGAAGGAAGAATTAAAACTTTCAAAGATTCATGTTCACGTTATAATAGGAAGTGTTTCCTTCTTACAAAAATTGCTACTGATTCCTATAATTATTTTTAATTTTAAATCGCCGCAACGTTCATGGCAAGAATCAGTACATGTGATTAATTTTGCTTTTCACATTAAAACAAATAAAGCTAAAATTAATGAACTTCCTAGGATAATAACAGAGTAAGGATAAATATCATTTAAAAAAAATAATTCCATATAAAAACATCTCGATCTTGCCCTGCAACCATATTTCATAAATTTAGGCTTTTAATTTCAGACTAATTTATCGTAAGAAATGTTTCGAAATGTATGTACATAAATGTTTGGATGATAATGCACTTTCCTACCTATCTACCCTAAACTAAACGAGAGAAATTAAATCTTAAAAATTATTTATATAAATGTGTATGCCAGTAGTATAGCTATTGGGCTACCAGACCACTTTTTCCATACAAAAAGTGTCCGGAACTACCAGACCACTTTTTCCATACAAAAAGTGTCCGGAACTACCAGTCCACTTTTTCCATACATAAAGTGTCCGGTAAATTCCAACTATTTTGGTGGATCACAGTGGGTTCTGGGGAGGGGGGGGGGGGGGGGGGGAGGGGATGGGGGCTGAAGTCGCTTTTGTACAGGAAATGTGACATCATCTTGAAGTTTTCTTTTAGGAGGATACTACAACAACCAATGTAGGTAGGTATGTTGACTTGGATATGTCCGTCTTCAGGCCGATAATGAAATTCCGAATAATGTAAACAAAATCGCAGCCGAGTAAAGTAAACAAACTGAGGGATATTCACACACACACACACACACACACACACACTCTATGACATTCTAAGAGATTTTCTACCAGGTGATATTCAGTACCATGTTTTTAAATTAACAACAACAACAATTAACGTAGGTAGATATGAAATAGCCTATTTTTTTATCTTCAGGTGTAATGCTTCTAATTTTATTCATTGTATAAACAATTCGTACAGCCGAATAATGTAAACAAAATCGCAGTCGGATAATGTAAACAAAATTCTCACAGAGCCGAGTAAAGTAAACAAATTTATGAAAGATTCTCAATAGCTGAAAAAAAAACAACAACTGATATGTTGTCTTAGATGAGTAGTTATAATTGAAAATTTCTTTTACTGAAAAAAACAACTGCGGATTAAAAAGCCGAGAGTGATCATGATATCTAAAAATAGATCACGGCTGCTTGTAAGAAGTAGTGGAAATTAAAGCCTCGGTGGACTGGTAATTTGATACCACCAAGTAAAGTAAACAATGGTTTTTGTATCTAGGAGTGTGTATTGAAAAGTCATTAGTTGTATGAAAAATTGTTTTTTATTTATTCGCATCATTAAATCTTAAATTATAAACTTTTTCTCTGTGCTTCATATCCAAAATTGACAACAATATATCTGAAGTTCTATTAATCCTATCTTGGAAGCGATCCAGAGCATATGTCTCCCATTGTCCTTTTCTGGGTTCATAATCAATCATATAAACTTGTGGAGCAGCAGTACTAAACTTGACCTTCATTATCACGACTAATTAAAACAACTATTTTCACATTATTCCCTTTTTATTATTCAACGGTTATAATAAATAATTGGATACAGATTAATATCATTCTGAATAAATTCAATTTTATATGATCGCCCGATTGCTCCTCTGTTAATCACCGAGAAATCTCCCTGGACATTTATTTTACTCAAAGTATCGTCCGAAATTGTGTTGTATCGTGAAGGAAGAAATAGTTGATAATTCTCGAAATCCAGAACCACACGAGCTCCAAATGTAGTTGTACACCTTCTCGCTCCAAGAATCTTGTACTCTTTATCCAACTGCCAAATGGCACGTCTTCAGGGACGGTTAGTACTGCTCCAACTTCTTTAGTTTATCCATTGCGTTTGACATTATTATTATTTTCTCCTTGCTTCCTATTTGTTTGAACTCCGGAATGAAACTGATAGTGAATCTGATTCAGCTCCTTAATTTATAGCCAATCTTTCAAAACCAGTTTAATCCTGTTGTAACCAATCCGCGCAGCTGAATAAAGTCATCCTCATGCAATTTAATATCACCCCACTTCCTGATTACAAATTCGCATTTAAGCTGAATGAGTCATGCACACCTGTGTAAACAAATTTAATCGAATGAGCCATCCTCGCGTAATTTGATATCACTTCACTTCCTGTAAACAAATTCGCTGAATGAGTCATGCACACCTGTGTAAACAAATTTAATCGAATGAGCCATCCTCACGTAATTTGATACCACTTCACTTCCTGTAAACAAATTCGTATAAAGTAAACAGCGAGGTGTTCCTATAAAAGCGCAAGTAAACCGCTAGGAGCCATCATTCAGTTTCAGTAAGTCTCAGTGTTAGTTTAAAATATAAAAAAATTAAAAATGTCTTCGGTGTTAGTAAATAAAAGTTTTTCAATAATTGAAAATTTGCGAAAAGATGTGATGGAGTGTTTAAAAAATTCAGTGAATAAAGACTATATTGTTAAAAAGTGCAATAGAAACATGCATAAATTTCAAGTTGCATTTCTGAAGTGCAATAAGAGTGCTAGGAAACGACATTTTGAGAGCTGTCTCGAGCAAATTAAATCATTGAGAGCACTATTGAGAACTCCCCGTCGAGGTGGAGGAATTACTCGCGTAAGAGAAGTGATTTTGTAAAGTGGGAGGAAGTAAAGACGGCGTTTGCAGACACAATTCGACAAGGTGTTATTGCAAATTTAAAACATATCGATCCGAAGCTATTTATGCAAGACGCCTCCAAATTATTTACACGTCGTGTTAAAAATACCTGAAAACATTATTTTAATATTAAAGTTTCTACGACGTTATGCGGTGAATTTATTAAACAAAGTGCTGACAATGAAAACATAAAAGACATTAAATATTTCCAAGCAAGAACTGCTCCAATTAGTGCAGATGATAATTTAGAGGAGTGGTTTAAATCAAATATTTTGGATCCAATACATACTCAGCTGGAAGAATTCCAGGAAAAAGACAGTGGCTGGGCACTTCACTCTATAATACATCTAGCAGTACACATCAACAAGTTTGAACAGCTTCGAGGATCTTGGTATATACCTCTACCAAAGGAGATTGCTTTAAAGCAAGCTTGCATTAATTTGAAAAATAATGATGTAGCATGCTTCGCGTGGGCCGTAACATCAGCGCTCTACCCTACAAATGTTCACACCGACAGGACCTCATCATACCCACATTATTCAACTGTGCTTAATTTAAATGGGATAACATTTCCCATGACACTTTACAAAATAACGCAATTTGAAGACCAGAACGAGATATCAGTAAACGTATTCATCCTAGAGAAAGATCGTTTCTTCACCACAGTTCCAGTTAGACTTACGAAACACAGGATGGAGCGACATGTAAATCTCTTAATGTTACAAGATAACTATGACCAGGATGATGATCATATGGATGATGATGATGATGATGCCAGTAGATATCATTTCTGCTGGATTAAAGATCTTTCACGCCTTGTATATAAACAAACTTCAAAAAGAAAGAGCAGAAAGTATATATGTGAGAGATGTTTGCTCTACTTTTACTTTGAAGAAAAATTAACATCACACACTCCCGAATGCGAGAAACAAAACGACTGTAGGATTATGTTTCCCTCAGAGGAAAAGAAATGGTTGGAATATAAGAATTATAACTATAAGAATCCAGTCCCGTTTTGTGTATATGCTGATCTTGAATCAATATTGAAGCCGATTCAGGGAAACGATCAAAATACACAGCGAATCCAGGAACATGAAGTTCACAGCATAGGATTCTATTTCCACTGTAAACATGATGCTAAGCTCTCATATTACAGAGCATATCGAGGCAAGGACTGTCAAAAATGGTTTGCATTAGAATTGCAAAAGATTGCATCCATAGCTACACAGGAGAAGCTGAACATCAGGCCAATGCAACCCCTGACTAAAGAGGAACGGCGATCGCATATGGAAAGTATTTGCTGCCATATATGTGAAAAAACGTTTGCGGTGGATGAGGAACGAGTTCGGGATCATTGCCACTTAACAGGAAAATATCGAGGACCAGCGCATAATGCATGCAATCTCATGTATCAAGATTGCTCCATAGTTCCAGTCATTTTTCACAATTTATCCGGATATGATGCTCACTTCATTATTAAGGATATAGCTACATCTTTCCCAGGAAAAGTTGATCTCTTACCAATAAACAAGGAAAGATATATCTCGTTCACCAAGCACATGGACGGCAGCTACATAAAATTCAGATTCATCGATTCCTTCCGTTTTATGGCTGAATCTTTAGATAAGCTATCATCATTGCTGCCGATGGATAAATTAAACATTACAAGATCAGTATGGAAGGGATTGGATGATGACACTATCAAACTTCTTACACGCAAGGATGTCTTCCCATATGATTTTATTGATGACTGGGATAAATTGGATTTCCGGAACTTGCCAACACAGGAAGCGTTCTACAATAAACTGACTGACAGTGCTATATCTCCTGAGGACTACAATCATGCTGAAGAGGTCTGGCAAAAATTTTAAATACAAACACTTGGTGAATATTCAGATCTATAGCTTAAGACTGATGTTCTCCTATTGGCCGATGTGTTTGAGAACTTTCGAGAAGTGTGCATGAAGACATAATATTTAGATCCAGCACATTATTACACCATGCCAGGCCTAACATGGGATGCTATGCTAAAATACACTAATGTGAAATTAGAGCTGTTAACCGACGTAGATATACTGCTATTCATAGAGAGAGGCATTCGAGGTGGTATAAGTCAATGTTCGAACAGATATAGTAAAGCAAATAACAAATATATCGATGATTTTAAGCCTGAGGAGAAAGAGAAATACTTGATGTATGATGATGTCAATAACCTTTATGGATGGGCCATGTCACAGCATTTACCAACCGGAGGATTCAAATGGGTTGATGTTCCCAATATTGACGTTTCCGAAATTCCTGATGATTCTCCAACTGGATACATATTCGAAGGCGACTTGGATTATCCTCAACATCTGCATGATAAGCATAAGGACTTACCGTTTTGCTCTGAGCATGCAGCACCACCTGGAGCAAAATTAGAAAAGCTTCTGACAACATTACATCCAAAAATTAAATATGTTATACACTATCGAAACTTGAAGCAATGCTTATCACATGGACTCATCCTGAAAAAAAGTGCACCGGGTACTTCAATTCGACCAATCAGCTTGGCTTAAACCATATATTGACTTAAATACCACCAAACGGATGCAGGCTACAAGCGATCATGAGAAGGACAGCTATAAGAAGATGAATAATGCAGCTTTTGGTAAGACCATGGAAAATGTACGCAAGTATAGCGATATCAAGCTTTGCATGAAGTGGGAAGGTCGCTATGGTGCAAAAGTTCGGATTGTGGCACCCAACTTCCACAGTGCAACGATATTTGACGAGAATTTAGTTGCTGTGGAATTAAGGCGACTCAAAATATTATTCAATAAGCCGCTCTATATAGGAATGGCAGTTATGGAAATTTCGAAAATATGCCTTTACGATTTTCACTACAGTTTTATGCAGCGTGAGTATGGAGATAAATGTAAAGTCATGTATACTGATACAGATTCTCTAATATATGAACTTGAAGAGAAAAATGCATATGAGTTTATGGCTGAAAATATAAACAAATTTGATACAAGTGATTACCCAGAAGATAATGAATTCAATTTACCGCTCATGAATAAAAAGATTCCTGGGCTAATGAAGGATGAGCTGAATGGGAAAATCATGAGCGTATTTGTAGGCTTGCGCTCAAAAATGTACAGTCTGCGTATAAACGCTGGTAAAACTGTAAAAAAAGCGAAAGGAGTAAGGCCAATGTAGTCCAGAGGCATATCAATTTCGAAGACTACGTCAAATGCTTAAATAACAAGCGAATATTAACTGCTAATCAGAGCTCCATACGATCCCATAACCATAGCGTGTACACTGTCAGTCAAAAGAAGATCGCATTGAGTCCTTATGATAATAAGCGACATATTATGAGCGGAACGACGGATACTCTACCATGGGGGCATTACTCCATTTCATCAGATCAACAAGTGGCAACCGCAGACAGTATCTAAGTCTAGTGTAAATAATAAATGTATTATAGTTTTAGTTTTATTTATTAAAGTAATTTGCATTATAACTACATGTATAAAGTATTATAATTATTTGAAATTATTAAATGTTTCTTCAAGATATTATAAAACATCTTTGTTATTAATCCAAGAATTGTGTTTTGATGAAAATCCGAGCCATTTAACGTAAGCTTTATCTCCACTCTTCTTTAAGATTTTCTCTACGAGATATAGGTTTGATTGTTTAACTTTTAGCAGCTCCAATTCATAAAAGCCTCCTGTGATTGGATTTCCTTGATAATCTTCCAGCCGATATGTGATGGGGTTTGTGTTTTGAACTTTAATAATTTTAAAAATCTCAGCTGTCCAGTTTGGTGTATAGCCTTTCTCAAATATATGCTTGTATTTGCTGATGCGTACAAGATCTCCAACTTTATACTTTGCAGGAACAACAATTTTTATATGACTGTATACAGTTGAAAACAGTTGTTTCTCATTGGAGGCGTTGATATCACGTGGTCTCATTTTTGTAGTTCGATGTATTCTTGAATTGTATTCAGTGAGCAGTTTCTTTACCATACCAATCCACTGATAAGTTCCATTAAAGCTGAATTCCTTCCACATCATATCCTTTAGAGTTCGGTTAAATCTTTCCACTATTGATGCTTTGAGGAAACTGTACGCAGAGTAATGATTAATTGCATGCTTCAGCATTAGATTTTTAAAGAGGCTGTTGTAGAATTCCTTTCCATCATCAGTCTGCAGGTTTTTAAGTATTCGTCCCTCGCTTAATATAGACTGCATGGCATCTCTTACTTCTACACCAGTTTTTCTTTTAATTGGAATTGCCCATGCGTATTTGGAGAAGGTATCTATTACTGTCAGCAGATAGCGGTAACCCTTGTTCACATACTTGTAGGAATCCATTTCAACCAAGTCTGCCTGCCACAAGTCATCTAGTCCTTTGATAATCATACGACGTCGTTTAAAATTTTTTCTCGCTGGTTTATGCAGCACATTTACCACTTGTCTCTTACTCATCGTAATTATAAATGAAACAGATTTCTCAAGAGTTTTTACTCATATACACCATCTTTTGGTGTCAAGTTTTTCTTATTTATTACTGAAGTAAACAGATAGTTTTCAATCTTCGCGATTTCATCATTGATATATAGCGTTAAATTTGTCACCTCTATATTAATAGTTTTTTTTATTTCTTCAACACTTATTTTAATTTTCTTGTCGACATAGTCTTTGGTAGTAGCATTATCATTTTCAAAGGGTTCACCAAGTCGTTTTATACACTTTGAGTTTAGATCGTAGTCTCCGTTTATCGTTAAATTAAATCCAATACCCCGCTCTCCTTGTTCACCAGCTGGACCCTGAGCTCCTCGTTTACCATCTGGTCCTTGAATTCCTTCTTTACCGGCTGGTCCCTGAGCTCCTGTTGGTCCACGTTCACCTGCTTTCCCAAGATATCCTCGCTTAGAGAAACGTCCAAACCTGTCAACGCTCATCTGTAGATTGTGAAGAAGTATGGTAATGGAGTAGTATTTAAACCATAATATCTGCTTCTCGCAACTCCTCCAGGATAGATACAATTTCATTGTTGTGACTGGTGTTTCCAGCCTGCTTTGATGCCATTAGAAGGCGCAGTCTATCCACTAATTCATTTGGATCATCCCAGTAAATGTGATCAATGTTTTCTTTAGGCAGACGCATTAGTCCCATGCCTTTATGCTGTATAAGTTTACTGATTATAGCTTTATACTCAGCCGCTCTAGTACCTTTTATTTGTCCATCTTCAGCATAGTCACGTTTATATGCATTGGTATCTCTCAAAATAGATCCATAATTAGTTAAATCCTCTTTAGTATATAGACTTTTTACAGGATCCTTCATAAATAGCAGCTCACATAACCCCAAAGTTGTTTTATAGCTCTTCCCCTTGATAACAATATTTCCTACATCATCAACATCAAACGTTGAATTACCGATTCTCCACGCGTTGTTATCATAGTAAACTCCATAGGTTGGATCAATTTTAGGGCTATTATCAGTGAATAGCTTTAAATAGTTTGAAACTATGTATCCAGACGTATCGGGGGAGGTGACAGGAGACCTTCCTGTCAATGTTCTTGAATGTTTGGGTGTTGTGAATTCTTCTTCAGATGTTAAGGAATAATCTCCATAATTTATAGGTGTGCTACTAGCCTCCATTTTCACATATTTTCGTTTTGGAGGAGTAAAAGGTTCCACAATTTCGCTGTCTTCTTCTTCTTCTTCTTTTGGTTCCAATTTGACTGGTGGCTCGTTTTTGACTCTGGTAACAAACTCTTTTGAGGGTTTTGTGATTGGCTTGAAAGTTTCTTCAAGTTGAGCTTCTGCTTCAATCCTCCCCGTCTTTAGAGCTTTAAATTTCCTTCGCACTGCATTCCTTGTCTTGATGATTTCTTTTAATAGATTTTCATTCATCTTCGATATTAACTGAATAACTCTGAATAGCTCTGATAACAAGTAAACAGCTTTTCAAACAGCTCTGATAACAGCTTAACCGCTTTTAAAACAGCTTTGATATCAGCTTAACAGCTTTCCAAACAGCTCTGATAACAGCTTAACAGCTTTTCAAACAGCTCTGATAACAGCTTTACAGCTTTTCAAACAGCTCTGATAACAGCTTAACAGCTTTCCGAACAGCTCTGGTAACAGCTTAACAGCTTTTAAAACAGCTCTGATAACAGCTTAACAGCTTTCCAAACAGCTCTGATAACAGCTTAACAACTTTTCAAACAGGTCTGATAACAGGTGAACAGCTTTAATCTACTCAGCAATTCCACAGGATTCGGTGTGCTTTCGGCAGAGTTACAACTTCGACTTATGAAGATTTCGCATGTTTCATCCTTTTATAGTACAATGAAGGTATCAAATCCTTTACGGTAGCGCCCCTTGTTTAATGAGCTATCCTTATCAATCATCAAGAAACCATATTTATCCTTCCAACACTCAGCACAGGCTCTTCGAAATGTATCAAACTTCATGTCTGTGTTCACATGATCATTATAGATATGTTTCAAATTCAAGTCATCTTGCTTGAATAAGATGATTAAATTAGCATTGTCACGTATTAAATGCTTTGGTATATGCGTATATGTTTGACAGAGATAGAATCTGTCTATATCTTCGTGACGACCCATACAAAAATAGGATCGCACATTATCTTGCTTTTCACATGCTACATCATCGAAAATAAACACTGAATGTGATTTGGCTTCCTCTGGAGGTAGAACGTCGCAGTTGTTTGAGAATGTATAATACCCCAATCCTGATATGGGGGTCATCACTCGCTTCAAGTATTCATACTTTGGTTGATGCAAAGATTTTGAATATATGTAAATATTTTCATATCTGAGACCATTGGGATGTTCCAGCAAACTTATCATAACATTAGTTTTTCCACAATTCGATGGTCCAACAATGATGCTCCTTATACTATTAGGCAATAGGGGCCCATGCTTCTTTTTCACCTTCATAACAGCTACATCAGCATTTCGAACAGGAAAAGCTTGTTGTTGTTTAATGAACCGCATATTGAAGACTAACGGGATTCCTATAAGTACACCTGTTTATATTATATTTCAACAGTATCATCGGAACCTTATAAGATGCCGGATCACAAATCGAAACGCTCCAGAAAATCTTTGAAAGGGGGCAGAGGACTATTAAATTCAATCATCAACAAATTACCTGTAGAATTACATCCACCGGGATACCAGTACTGTGGACCAGGAACAAAGTTACAAAAAAGATTGGCGAGAGGAGATCCGGGCATTAATCCATTGGACGCAGCCTGCAAAGAACACGATATAGCATACTCGCGACATAAAGATACAAGTGATCGACATATAGCTGATAAAATATTAGTTGAAAAAGCTTGGCAGCGTGCAAAATCTACGGATGCAAATTTGAGTGAACGTGCCAACGCCTGGCTTATAACAAACGCAATGAAGGCTAAAATTAAGCTAGGTATGGGTCTTAAGGCTAAAAATAAACGCCAACCCACATTCAGAGAAGCAGTACGAAATGCACGTAAGATTTTAAAAATCAAAAAACTAAAAGACTTGATGGAAGCTACAAAAATAGCTCTTAGTGCAGGTAAAAATATTGTGAAAAGAAAGAAGAAATCAATTAAAACTCCACGACTGATACCTGTACCAAAGGTTGGTGGGGCACTTCCGTTCCTCATCCCGTTGTTTGCTGGGCTTTCAGCATTGGGAGCACTATCGGGAGGTGCAGCAGGCATAGCTAAAGCAGTAAATGATACCAGTGCGGCAAAGGCAAAATTGGAAGAAAGCAAACCAAGCAATGGAAACTATAGCGGTTGGTAAAGATGGAAACGGGCTGTTCTTGAAGCCATACAGAAAATGACTTGGACTCTATCTACAACCTCAACCAAAAAACTATTAAAGACGCTACCCAAACGACCGCTAAACGAGTTGGATCTTCACAAGTATACCACACACTTGCCGCACTTCAGAGGAGTATTTATGCGTGATAATCTTCCTAAAAATCCATGGAAGCGAGAAAGCGGTATTGTTAACTTGGACATCTCAACTGGAGCAGGTACACACTGGGTAGCGTACTACAAGAAAGATGATAACATCGAATACTTTGATAGCTTTGGCAATCTCCAACCATCAAAGGTGGTTGGGTACTTGGGTAGTAATATTACGTACAACTACAGTTCTTATCAGAACTATGATGCAGTAATTTGCGGTCACTTATGTTTAGAGTTTTTATATAATTGTTATAGCCATTAATTATTATCTATAAATAAATGTATCTATATTGAAATTGTGACAGTTCATTATCAACCGCCATGTCATTAACACTTCTTCTCACGGGAAATTCATCTCTACTCAGTGCTGAGTACTTTCCTCCGCTGGAGCTAGCAACTGATTATGTTTGTGGTTTAATTGATTTTCAAACATACAACTCTATACCAAATATTGATGTGAGCAATAATCTGGTTCATGTAGGGAATGAGGTTATTGAGATACCTGTTGGATCCTATGAGATTGATGATATAGCAAAATATGTACAAGGATACTTGTATAAAGAAGGGAGAAGGATAAGGGTTACATTAAAGGCTAACAATAATACATTGAAGAGTGAAGTTAAGGCAACTGAAGATATACATTTTGAAAAGCAGAGATCCATAGCTCCTCTGCTAGGATTCAGTAAAAGAAACTTATCTGCTAATATAGTGCATACATCAGAGTTGCCAGTCAACATCATTAAAGTAAATACTATACGCATCGAATGTAATATTATATCAGGATCATTCTTCAACAACACACAAGTACACACTCTCCACGAGTTTTCACCGAACGTGGGGCCTGGGTATAAAATAGTGGAGGTACCCAAAAATGTAATCTATTTGCCTGTGAACACCAAACGTATAAGTTCTCTAACATTGAAGCTCCTTGACCAAGACGGTGACTTAATCAACTTCAGATGAGAGACTATAACCATCAGGTTACATTTGAAGCCACAACATGTTGATATACAATAATGATAAATACGAGTTCGGAGCAGACAAGATCATTAATCAGCGGACAACCTTGAAGCGACCAAGACCTATATTAACACCTGCAAATACAGCATATTTACAATCGATAGGCTTAACGCTGAAACAATGAATAAAGGAATACTAGATATTGCACCAGACGCTCGCTTTGATAACAGTGTTACTAAATTTGAACATCATTCCTATTCACCATTTCTAACATCATTTAAAAACAGCGATGAAATCCGCATCTCTGTACAACATCAGGACTTGAATCTTCTACCCAGCAGGAGTTTTCTTTACATAACAAAGCTGGATGGAACCGTTTCTTTTTGAGGAAATACGCTATGAATTGAATGCAGTGGAAATCGATCGTACAAGAAATCTTGGGATTGCGACAACATTAAAAAACTACGTATCGCTAAATGCAAATGTAAGCAGGATACTACTCAACGGCAGCTGGTCACCAGATTCATCCGTTATACCAGCCAATGGACTGTTTAACTATTCTGTACCTCTGAAATATTTATTGGGATTTGCTGAAGATTACAAGAAAATTCTGATAAATTCCAAACATGAACTCATATTGATCCGGAGCAGGACAGACGATAATGCCATTATATCACCCACTGATGTGATGAAATTTGAAATTACCAAACTTCAATGGAGTATTCCACATGTTACGGTATCCGATGATGAAAGCTGTCACTATTTAAAATTATCGGGAGAGGTCGCCCGATACAAATACCATTCCGCAGCTGGGACATATATGAGTATCCAGTACTACCGGAGTCCACGCATCAAACCTGGTCAGTTAAGACTTCCACTCAACTGGAGAAACCTCGATTTATCATCTTAGCATTACAAACGGATCGAAGGAACGATAAAACCAAAGATGCAAGCAATTTTGATTACTGTCAACTCACCGATGTTACAGTTCATTTGAACTCAGGATCATATCCCTATGATGATTTGAATTTGAAATTTGATTTGAATAGATACGCATTGCTGTATGAGATGTATATAAAGTTTACACAATCATACTATGGTCATCAGTATCAGCCGTTCCTCACATGGGAGAAGTTCAAAACCGATGCTCCGATCGCTGTCATTGATTGCTCACATCAAAATGAAACAATAAAAACTGGACCTGTTGACATAAGGCTAGAATTCAAGACATCTGAAAATATACCGGCTAATACAACAGCATATTGTCTGCTTCTACACGATCGAATAGTGGAATACAGTCCGCTGACAAGTGAAGTTAGAAAGTTAAATTAAAAAGATGGCTGTCATCGTAGACATCCAAGGATTCAAAACAAATCTCAATGAATTCATCACTTAAGAACTGGCAATTTTAAACAATGAAAACCAGATGCAGCACTTTATATTTCAACCACCGTTCAGATACAAAGATTTGACTTCAGCAAAAAAGAGACAAGTAAAATGGCTTCAACACAATTTTCATGGATTCCGCTGGGATGATGGCTACATACCGTATCACAAGCTGTACACTGCTTCGAAACAAAACCGTATATGTAAAGGGAGCTGAAAAAGTTCATTGGGTGCAGAAGATAGTTGGAGAGGGTGAAATCATTATTAACGTTGAAGATGAATACAACTGTGGAAAACTAATAGAGATTAACACAAATGCGCCATCTTGCCAAGTTTGTATTGGACAATGTACTATAAGAAATACTTTTATAATAAGAAATTTTATTGGAAATAAAAACAAATTTTTGTGAAAAGAAACTTTAAAATAAAAAACAATTTTTCATACAACTAATGACTTTTCAATACACACTCCTAGATACAAAAACCATTGTTTACTTTACTTGGTGGTATCAAATTACCAGCCACCTGTCCACCGAGGCTTTAATTTCCACTACTTCTTACAAGCAGCCGTGATCTATTTTTAGATATCATGATCACTCTCGGCTTTTTAATCCGCAGTTGTTTTTTTTTTCCGCAAAAGAAATTTTCAATTATAACTACTCATCTAAGACAACATATCAGTTGTTGTTTTTTTCAGCTATTGAGAATCTTTCATAAATTTGTTTACTTTACTCGGCTCTGTGAGAATTTTGTTTACATTATTCGACTGCGATTTTGTTTACATTATTCGGCTGTACGAATTGTTTATGCAATGAATAAAATTAGAAGGATTACACCTGAAGATAAAAAATTAGGCTATTTCATATCTACCTACGTTAATTGTTGTTGTTGTTAATTTAAAAACATGGTACTGAATATCGCCTGGTAGAAAATCTCTTAGAATGTCATAGAGTGTGGGTGTGTGTGTGTGTGTATGTGTGTGTGTGTGAGAGAGAGAGAGAGGTGTGTGGGTGTGGTGTGTGTAGTGTGTGTGTGTGTGTGTGTGTGTGTGTGTGTGTGTGTGTGTGTGTGTGTGTGTGTGTGTGTGTGTGTGTGTGTGTGTGTGTGTGTGTGTGTGCGTGTGTGTGTGAATATCCCTCAATTTGTTTACTTTACTCGGCTGCGTTTTTGTTTACATTATTCGGAATTTCATTATCGGCCTGAAGACGGACATATCCAAGTCAACATACCTACCTACTTTGGTTGTTGTAGTATCCTCCTAAAAGAAAACTTCAGGATGATGTCACATTTCCAGTACAAAAGCGACTTCAGCCTTCTATATGCCATGTTAGTCCGAGTACTATTTTAAATCCTGATTTTGCTACCGGTTTTATTTATTGCAGCTGTTGCTGGTGAATATACTATACTAGATGGTGTAGAATCATGGGAGAATTTTGAACAAGTAATCCAGCTCACACTACGGCTGCCAACATTTCGAGCAGTAGAAATTTGTACATGAAGCGCCATAGAACAGGCACCCATGAGTTCAACAGGGTTTTGCCTGAAGTTGTGCTAATGGTGTAGCAATTCGCCCAGATTGCCAATGTCCTTTTCAGTGTACTCACTGTCGAAATATTTCGGATTTTCCAATCCGGCTAGTTGCAGTAATTTTCTTTTTGTTGTCGGCTGAAAGTGCGCGAGGTATGAAACTAATTAGATTGGTTGAAAATATATCAGTATAGAAACTGACAAATATCCTAAATCTACTTACAGATTGTATTTCCACGCGGATGTTTGCGAATTCCTTCACTTAAATTCACCGCCACTGTCGTTTCTCAGATGATCTGACGTTAAGAGAAGATTGTCTTCTTCTTCTTTTCTAGTTTGGGAATGACGTTGGACGTTGTCGATCCCTGGGGTGCGTTCAATTATCATTTAACCGCAGGCCGGCGTACATGCTGCAGTATCTCAATGTTGCATATTGCTATATGCAATACGCTACGACCATAACAAGTTACCTCAAACAGGATTTTTCTAGTTTATAATCCAATTTAGATTTGCAAGCACTGACCAAACACTTCATTTTTGTTTTTTTAATTGATATGAAGATTTTAACAGGCACTAATGGCACTAAATAAAGTTCAAAGATAAATAGTTTTGAAAAGAATTTAGTCGGTACTTGTTGTTTTAATTTTTTATTGCACATATCGATTGTAGGTCGTTTGTTGGTGATTGTTGGCTTAATTTAAACGTTTGTTGGGTAATAGTTTTTTCGTAAATCTAAAAAGAAAATTCGTAATCAAGTTAAAATTCTTATTTTTAATTTAATTTAATTTATAACCAGCTCAATCAATGCGTAATCGTTTGTTGGACCCGTTTTTAATAATAAAATCGTTTATTGGTCCATCAATTCTTCGCTAATTGCAAAAATAACTAAGCATCACATGAAGCTGTAGCTGATATTAGCCAAATTCTAATTTTGTAGCTGAAGCTGCAGTAACACCAACATGATAATGAACTATCCTGCGTTGACATTTCACTGATTAATATTTTGTTTGTTTTAAAATTCTGTATGCTGAACATCATAAGTTTGACACCCCTAGTGGCTAGCACTTTCCTGACACTCCCAATTACACTCACCGAACTCAAGCTCTTCCTAAAAAGCAAATCAAACTTTTCCGCTCCTGGAGTAATGGAATCCCCTTTTTTGCCATAAAGAACCTAAATCCAGCAGCTCTTCAATCATACCTGGATGTCCTAAACAGTTACTGGCTTCAGAACTCACTCCCTGGGCAACTGAAGATTATAAAAGTTGTCCCCTTATTAAAGAAAAACAAGCCAAGACAGAATCTAGACTCATACAGACCCATCGCTTGCATTCCCACTGCGACTAAATGCATAAATGGCGTTATCACGAAGAGACTATACAACCTGGTGTCACAACTCAACATACTGCCAGAAAAGTCTTTTGCCTACACCAAGGGTAAATCAGTCAACAAATGTCTCAATCATATCTTAAACCAAATTGCTTTCAACAAGTCGAACGGACTCAAGTCAGTGTTAGTGTCTATTGATATCCAGTCTGCCTACGATTCTGTGGCTGTAGACAAACTCACCAAAATTCTTGTAGGAATGAAAATTCCCCTTGACATTGTCATATGGATCGAAAGCTTTCTCAACTCTAGAACGTTAAAACTATGTGCTTCCCAAACTGTGGTAAATGATGGACTACCTCAAGGCAGTGTCATCAGCCCAATTCTTTTCAACTTATACACCACCAAGCTTGACGAGGCATCAGAAACTGATGTAAAGATTTTTCAATTTGCCGACGACTTCATGTTTGTAGGTTCTGGCTCCTCACATGAATCAGCTCTGGAGGCCCTAAAAAACGCAACACTGCGATTCTCACAGCTTGCAAGCGCCCTACACTTATCGATAAACCCCACCAAAGTATGTATAGTTCCAATCCACTATAGAGCCGGCCTGCCGGAGTCAGTTTCCATCATGAACTTAAGAGTACCAATAACTCCGAATTAAAATTCATAGGCAGATTCCTCACCTCCAACCTAATACTGAGAGAACAACTGCTACATGCGACGAAGTCTGCAAACCTACAAGTGAACACGCTAAAACTGCTTACTTCCAGAACCAACCCTATACATCCAAACCTAGCGCTAAAATTATATAGATCAGGCATCAGATCCAAACTAGAATTTGCGAGCACTTCAATGGCTACACGTCCAAAATATATTGATAAAAGGCTCACAACGTTCTCAAATGCGTGCCTCAGGAAGTGCCTAGGGCTGTCCCCCACCACCCCAGTCCACATTATTTATGCCCTTGCAAACGAACTACCTCCGGACTACCGAGTAACTCTACTTACGGCCAAAGAAATTGGTGGAGCTATAGCACAAAATTCAACAAGTATAAACCTCCTAGATCTCCTAAGCCCAAAAATTTCCAGCTATGCATATGTATACAAATCTTTCCCCTACATTTTCCAAATGATTGGGTCTTTCACTCCGGTTAACCAACCCCATAACCTGCACATAGTATTAAACACCCTCACCCGCCACGGTGTAAACAAAGATAATGTCCCTGAGGAACTCCTCAAGCAGATCTACCTCAATCTCATGACTGAACACTCCAAAGATAGCTGGCTTATCTATGCCACTGACGCATCCTATTCAAAACCTTTAACGGGAATCAGCGCAATTGAGGCCTCGACTCTTCGCGCTCATACAAGTAAATACGACTGTCTTAGATCATCCACTTCGGGCGAACTCCTAGCTATACATCTGGTCATGGACCTTACCAGCACTTTATCGAGGTCCAAGATTATCATCCTCACTGACTCCAAGTCCGCTTGCACTACCATCATAAACCCAAATGACTCCTACTACGCACACAACATATGCAACTCTGCCCTAACCAATTCATCGAACCTTTACAAAATAGTGTGGCTTCCAGGGCACAAAGGTCTTCCTTTAAATGAACTGGCTGACACAAAGGCTAAAGAGGCTCGAGCCCTAGAAAGAATTTCGGAACAAAATTTCTCAATCAAAGACTCACTTTCCATGATTAAAGAAAAATTACAATCTGCCTGGCACGACGAATTCTCGTCCAAAAGCCTCATCAAGGGTACCTTTTTCGCAAAAATGTTTCCCCTCCCCCACAAACCCCCCTGGCACGAATGGTGCCTATCCTCTAAGGAAACCAGATCCCTGAATAGACTTTTTTCTGGACACAACTATGATGCTAAACTCTTCACAATTATAGGTAAATTTGACTTAGTCATGTGCCCTGAATGTGGCGTGCCAAACACCATCGAACATAGTCTAATCAGTTGTAAAATGTTGGACAACACGAGAAGTAAATTCGACATACTAATGAATGCAACCACGTTAGAAGAAGTGCTTACTCCAATAAGCCAGGACAATCTCAAGCAGATTGTCAAATATGCCAGTGAGGCTGGACTTCTAGCCTGCTGACCTGATTTTGACGCACTACTCCTACAGAGAGCCAACCTCATTATCCATTCCACCCCCGCCCAACAATACATTAATCTTTCCTTAGTTCTATCCCACCATCCATTCTCAACACCCACTAATTTGACATACTATTTGGTGTTATACCTCGTAAGGTCGAGCCAGGAGAGGAGGAACTCCAGCTCCCACTCAGTGGAGTCCACAGTTCCAACTCTGAAACCAAGAGATGAAAGAAGAAGAAGAAAAAAAACAAAATTTAATTATTGTGGTGAAAAGTTTTAAAAATAATAATATTGTGGTCCTAATTTATTATTAATACAGTTAACAAAATTAGCTTAAGACCAGTGTTTGAAACGGCACCGAATTTCTTCAAACTTTGCACACTACTCCCTTTTTACTCACAAATCACAAATATGAAATCAAAATTGCGCGGAAAGTTATAGTTTCTGACATAATCGACTTTAAAATTCCCGAACTTTGTACTGCAATTCACAACACAATTTGACATTCTCACAATTAATTAACTCTTCTTCTTCTTTTTAGTATTAAAAAGAGGCATTCCAAGCATTCGGGTTACCACGTAACCCCCGCAAGATACAAGCCATGAACAAAGTCGAAAAAAGAGAGCAGCGGGCCGGTCAGCAGGCGACATCCACCGTCTTCTTGCCTTGTCTTACTGAAGGAGTTTTTCATATAAAAGTTGCTTGTATTTCGTTCAAACGCTATAATTTCCGTAAATTTGTTCTACATGCTATTAGAAAGAAAACATATTTGGCTGCAATTTGTTTTAACTTCATTTTGCTGTGGGAGCGACAGTTTTGGGCTTTAGGACCTGTTTAAGATGAAATTTTTGTTTTTAATCCATGACGAGTATCCAAAAGCAGTGAGAGTGAGCACTTACTGTATGCTGTACCCGGCACGTTAAGACCTTTTAATGTGTCGGTGCCTTCGGCTACTTCATGGCTTGTATTATATTCCGGGGGTTACGGTTACCAGCATTGCGTTTTTTATTCATTACGAATATTCAGCCTGCCTGTGTGTGTGTGTGTGTGTTTCTTTAATAAAAGTTTTTCTATTCCATTCTAAGTAAATGCTGTTACTACACATCAATTGAATATTCGTAATGAATAAAAAAACGCAATGCTGGTAACACTTGTATACTTGTTAAGAAAAAGAAGAAGAAGAGTTAATTAATTGTGAGAATGTCAAATTGTGTTGTGAATGGAAGTACAAAGTTCGGGAATTTTAAAGTCGATTATCTCAGAAACTATAACTTTCCGCGCGATTTTGTTTTCATATTTGTGATTTGTGAGTAAAAAGGGAGTAGTGTGCAAAGTTTGAAGAAATTCGGTGCCGTTTCAAACACTTGACCTGTTCCACAAAATTCATTTAAATTGCATCTGGACGCAGTCATCAATGGCCATTTGTTCACATGTTTGGTGGCTACGATTTTGATTTGACACTTCATCACCGCATTGTGCGTGGTGGCCGCGATGCTATCTGTTCCAAGCAAACTTTTTCATGCATTTTACATTCTTCCTCCACCACACGAGTTATGTCAGTGACGCGAACCATTTTGAAATTTGAGGTCTGCGGAATTTTGTAAATAATACACATAACCCAACCTACCTGGGAAAATTGTTTTTAAATTTGAATTTTAATGCAAAAAAAAACAAAATAATGCAAGAAATTACAAACATTCTTTATGGTGCAATGGATGCTAAGAAAAATATAACAAAATTAATAGCAGAAATCAAGAAATATCAAAACAGAGCCAAATACTACATTGACACTAATTATGTTGATTTTCTGCCAAATTTAAACAGCAACGAATTACTACTAGAAGAGGGCGAAAATTTAATCAGAGAGGTGAAATTCTCCAAAATATATCAGTCGCATTTGTATAACTTAAAATTTCTGGTGGTCTCCTACATATAGGTTGAAGATTTACTTCATACCATAGAAAATGATACGAAACACGATTTGTATACAGCAACAGAAGAATTGAAAGAAATTATTGAAGAATTCCATGAAGTTATGCTCGGACTGCAAACTTGTTACAAGATTTTCAAAATTGATGATTTTTTCCAAAAGTTGGAGGCTTCAAAAAGTAACAATGAGTTCCTTGCTGTTATGGATATTGTGAGCAAGATAAAAGTGCTTTTAGATGATCCTGCAGATAAAATTTTTAACCGTTTGCAATGCTATCAAAATATCAAAATAAAATATCACATTGAATCGGAAATGTTACTGCACAATTTGAAGCAACGTTTCGAACAGCTTGTCCAATTAACTGAGAAACCTTTTCAAAACACTAAATCAGTAACCGTTAGAATAACAACGGATAACAATCAGCTACGCAACACTGTTATAGCCCTCTTCAATGCTAGATATAATCCCAAGAAGATTTGTGATTTTTTTCTAGATAGTATTTTTATTCCAATCATAACAAAACCCGTATCGGTTGACTTCAGCGACTCAAATTCTGAATATGTTCAAATTTCTTTGTCGTTTAGTTTAAAAGACCTAGCTGATAATCTTCGGCCTAATTATAAAGTTGTCTTCAAGCATTTTAAAACAGTTTTATGTTGCCTTGAATACATGAATGTCCAGATTTCTGAGGCTGTTTGTGTTTTCCATATTTTCGGGAATGAAATGAAGGAACGACTTCTAAATTTACTGATCAACGAGTGCCTTATGTACTCTATACCAGAAACAATGGATGAGATGAATGAGTCTTCACTACTGGAGGATATTTTGGATTTTAATAAATTCCTAATGCAATCATCTTTACTAAGCGGGGAAGATGATCAAGAGCTTATTCGTTATGCTGAGAAAATTGGAATCTTATTCAGAAATAGGTTTTGCACGAATATTGTGGATAATGCTATTGAAATTATGAAAAAAGATCTTCATGAGATGACACTTGTTGCAGAAAATAATACATCGGATATCGTTTCAAATAATCCCTTCATGTTTCCCAGATGCATGGTTTCGAAGAGCACAATGGTTTGTATTTAAAGGTTCTTTTTATAAGAATTTTTTCTAATTAGTAAAATTATTTTTAGGAATTAATTAATCTAATGGAAAAAGTTTTACGTCAAGCTGACTCCTCAGATGAGGATATATCAAAACGGCTCATATCGACAATTGCTATTATAATAAATCGTTATTTAGCTGAAGTACCTAAGCATCATGAAAAATGTTTACAGAATATTCCACAACAAACGGCGCTCTTTCATAATAATTGTATGTTTTTAGCTCATTGGGTGACTAAGAACGGTGAAAATGTAGGGTTATTTTCGACCATAGTCCGATCTTTGCAAACTTTAGGCTCTGAGCATTTTTTTAATCAAATTCAAAATCAAAGAACACAACTAATGGAGATCTTACAAGGTTTTGGTAAGTGATATTATTATAAATTTAAGTTAAAATTTATATTGTCATTAGATAAATATTACTTCTAAGCTTATTAAACAACAAACAACTTCGTTTATCCAGGGCTGAACTTTTGTTCATAATCATTTTGCATTTGGTTATGAACCTTAATATATGATTCTCCATGCAAAAATTGTTTGCTGCGTGATAGGATTTTAGGAACAAGTGCGTAGAAAGCAAATAATTTACATATATCTAACGTATAAAACTTAAAAGTATGAGCGTACGTTTTTACTTTTAAATTTTTTTCAATCAAATGCAATTGATTATGATTAGGGACAAACTTGCAGCAAGAAAGCTCCTTTTTTTCTTCTTTTTTTTTCTTTTTTTTCTTTTTTTTTTCTCCCACCACCACTCTCTCCAGCACTCTAATTCTAGCATGACTCATCAGATTTTCTAATATTTAGCTTGTACCTCTTCTCAGACAGCATCTAGATGGTATTAGAGAAGAGTACTTTTTTACTTATTTATATGTTAGGATATCAGATCAATGAAAAAGTTGTCATTAAATTTTCTAGAAGGCTCCATGTTACAGCATTAGTGTGCGCTTTACGAATAATGTTAATTAAAATTGCATATTACACATTATAGCGAGGCACTTTCAATCAGTCTCACAGTCAATGGGTAAATCCCTGACTAGGCTTTTGAGCTTAGAGCTGAATACGTTAAAACTAGAGCTTACCTTTATAACATCGGGTAGCTCGTTATAGATTTTGCTCGCGGTGTATATACAAATACAATTACTTTATTAGCATTCATTACATATGAGCAGGTGCTCCTTACAATGTAATTACTCTCTATAAGAAATTCAAAAGTTATACTATGTCTAACTATTATCTAAGGAAGAGATAGAGAAGAAAAAAAAAAGTAAAACAGAAAGCCAAGTCAAAAGCTACAAATGTAATATCATTTAGCAAGGTTAATAATAAAAAAAAAAGAAAAAATAATACTAAGTAAAATAAAGAAGGGAATCGTGTTGATGCAGTGAGCTGTGCCCTTTTCTAATTCTGTTTGTTTTTGGCCGTACCAATCTTAGATTTCTCTATTCCTCGTCCGATGGCTATGTATAAATGTGTGTGTGTTTACTCGTATGTTTGATTTGATGAGTCCACGTACAATTTTATAAATAAATTTAGCCTTTTCAAGATATATCATTTGATTAATGCTTAGGGTTTTTGTATATGCGTGTAATTCCGTCGAAGGAGTTCTCCAAGGCATACGGAAAAGAATTTTTAAGGCTCTATTTATCAATCTCTTCACTCTATTTTTTTCGGATTGAATGCATTGGCTCCACGCTAGTAATCCATATCTAATGTGCGACGCAATATGTGCGTTGTAAATGGCAAGAGCTGTGTCACTACTCAATCTAGCGCCTCTTCTCAAGACACCTAAAATTGGGTTGATTTTCGAAGCTATTTCGTCGACGTGCCTGCTCCAGTTGAGTTTCTCATCAATATTTATACCGAGGTATTTCCTCTAGCTAACCCTTTTGCGAATTATGTTTCACTTTGATCACAATATTTGTCTCGCTATTTAAGAAATTTAGTATTCACAAATAAACGTGAGATCCACACCAAACAGATAATTAATTATTATATATATATATCGATAGAATTACTGCATCAATTTGGTCTACAATAAGCAAACGCAATTACTGCATAAGCAGACGTAACAATAGTCACATCAGAATTATATCTTTATCTTTAGGTCAATTTATTCAATATTATTTTATTCAATTTTATCCAGTTTTACTTATCAAATTTTTATATTGCATCAGATATAGTCAACAATTTCACTATTGATTCTTATATTTCAACATATCTCTTTTTAATTTCTCAATACTATATTTTAAACACGAATTTAAGAATGATTTATAGTTCACAATAAACATGTGGTCGGCATCAAACATATATTGAATTGATGTTATTATATTTATATAAATTTGCTGCATCAGATATAGTCAACAATTTATTGCACTGGATTTAGTTAAACTCAGTAATTGGCTGATCGGATTTATAACTTTAAATTTGCGACTTAAGGAAAGAGAATAAAGAAGTTTCGAGATCATTAGGGTTATGTTTCACATCGATCACTATTTATCAATTTTACATATCAAATTTCTGTTTTTCGGACAAATTGTTTATAAGGTACAGCACTATTAATTCTTATATTTCGACGTATCACTTTATAAATTCCCAATTATATATTTAAAACACTACTTTAGTAATTAATATTCAGAACGAAGCGCACACCAGCATGTCACTTTTCACTTAGACCTGATCAAGCTTTTGTTAAATGTGTCATAAACGGTGATGAACTCAAATTGTGATACTGAAATCGTAATTAATGGTGAGGCAATAGAGAGTGTATACGAAATTAAATACTTTTAGAAAAAAAAACTGAATTTTAAAGCACATGTGGACTATTCTCGAAAAGCAATTGGATTCTTTAAGCGACTTCGTAGTAAGTTGACTGCTATTCATATATATGATACCATAATTAGACCGCATTCTGAATATTGTTCGACGATTCTATTCTCATATACTCGAACGGCAATAGGGAGGCTTCAATAGTTGCAAAAAAGGCAAAGCGATGCATTTGAAAGTGCATTATGTTTACTTCCATAAATTGCATCGCATAGCCTTATTTTGCAACTATTGAAGCCTCTCTATTGCTATTTGAGTACATGAGAATAGAATCGTCGAACAGTATTCAAAATGCGGTCTAATTATGGTATTATATATTTGAATAGCAGTCAACTTACTACGAAGTCGCTTAAAGAATTCAATTTTTTCACACATGTGCATTAAAATTCAGTTTTTTTTTTTTTTTTTTTTCTAAAAGTATTTAATTTCGTATACACTCTCTATTGCCTCACCATTAATTATGATTCCAATATCACACTTTGAGTTCATATCCGTTTTTTTTTTCGTCACATAACAAATCTAAGGGCCGCGTTCACCAAGCCATTTAATTGAAATTTAATTTAATTTCTGTTTTAGTACTCCTGTAAGAGAGGGTTTGGGCACACTTGAAATTAAATTAAAATTTAATTTGGGTTATTTTATGTTATAATAACGCATATATAACTTTAAGTTTAATTTAAGTGAGCCCTAACCCTCTCTAACAAGAGTACTAAAACAGAAATTAAATTATATTTCAATTAAATGGCTTGGTGAATACGGCCCTAAGTCTTCTTTAATTTCGAATTTCACTTGGTGGAAATCAGTGTCATCTGCTAATAATGCTGGCTTCGAAGATCTCAAGATTTTTCGCATGTCCATGTCATTAATATATGAGAAATGACAGTGCCTCCAGCACTAAGCCTTGTGGTTTCGTCCACTGCTGATTTGAAAGACTGAATCCTTTCAAACCAATCGAGCTCTCCCAACCATCCGAATTTAATTAAATCAAATGAGCAGATTTTTTTTCACTTATAATAATAATAATAGTAATATTTATTTCTTGTTTTTACTTCTAATATTAAACTTTGGGCATCTCCACAGACAGCCTAGGGTTGGTATTATTGAAGAGCACTCCTCCTTATTTCCAATTTTCCTGTTTTTCGTGAATTACCTTAGTTACAATTTACTCCGTTCACACATCATGCAATTGCAACATTTTCTTGTGCAAACTTCTTTCGTCAGTTTCTTGAACTTGTTCACATGCTTTGTATTTTTTATTTCTTCTGGTAGTTTATTGTATATAGGTACATGTATGCTTTAAACTCTTTAGCTTTCTGTCAGTTCTAGCGTAAGGCAGACGTATATGTTGTCGCTATCTCGTGTCATGATTATGTACATCTCTATGCTCTATTAAGTTTATGTTGGACTTTATCATTTTATTTCTTATCTTATATATCGTTTAAGCTTTTCCACGTATATTAATTGCTTTAACCTCAGGAATTTTTTCATTTCATAAAACACAAGCGTTGGTGTAAGACTATGTAAATTGAAGATAGACTTTATTGCTTCATTTTATACTCTATGCATGAACTTTCTTTGATTGTGGCTACATTGTGACCAATTGATTTTATTGTAGGTAATTATTGGTAGTATAATTGCATTGTAGACAAAGTTTCTCCTATAAATGGTGCCACTTTTTCCTCACATATGTAGTGTGATGTTTCTAGGTCAAATTATCATCAGTTATTTATTTATTTAATTATTCACTTATAATAATAATAGTAATATTTATTTATTTCTTCCTTTTACTTCCAATTTTAAACTTTGAGCATCTCCGCAGACAGCCTAGGGCTGGTATTAGTGAAAAGCACTACTCCTTATTTCCAATTTTCCTCTTTTTTAATTTTCTTGTTTTTCGTGAATTAACTTAGTTACAATGTGCTCCGTTTACACAACATACAATTGCAACATTTTCTTGTCCAAACTTCTTTATCAGATTCTTGAACTTGTTCACTTGCTTTGTATTTTCTATTTCTTCTCGTAGTCCATTGCATATAGGTATTTTTTATTTCTTCTGGTAGTTTATTGTATATAGGTACATGTATGCTTTAAACTCTTTAGCTTTCTGTCAGTTCTAGCATAAGGCAGACGTGTATGTTGTCCCAATCTCGTGTCATGGTTATGTAGCCATCTTGTGTACCGCGTTAAGTCCTCATTTATTTCCTTCTGTATTGCTTCACCATTCCTTCCCTTGTACAGGAGCAGTGTGTTACAGGGTGATTAAGAAAAAAAACTAGTTTTTCAGAAAACACCCTGTATCTTAAAAGCTACAGGTCGTACGGTCACAGTTAAGAGCTGATTGTATGAAGAACTTCATGGCCTTTCCAACGATAGCTCAATCAGCCCCATACCCCTCCCATCAAGAATTATGGTTGTCTTAACTAAAAATTTCGGGTTTTCTTACCCTTTTTTTAATTTGATCTTTATTATTTTTGCAAAAAGGTCGTTAACATATTTTTTTTATAAAAACTGTTGTAGACTCTTCTTTAAGTTGACCTATTACACCCTATGTCTTAACTGTAGCCGTTAAATAGTTATTAACTCATAACCTATTCAGGTCACACCGAAATTAGACGATATTATTTTAAATGACTTGCTAAGGGAACAAATTATCGTTGAGAATAGATTTGAAAATAGGTTTGAGAATAAGCTTAGAGCTCATAACTCTTAGGGCCGGTTTCACAGTTCAAGTTTAAACTCAGTTTATCTCTTCAACACAGTTTCACAGTGGTAAGTTAAACCTCGTTTAAACTTAGTTTAAACCACCAAAATTGAGTGTTTAAACTCAGTATATCTTTAAATATGAATGAAGTGACATTTCGTGCGTTTCAAGAGTAAAGAACTCATTTTCGTAGGTTTAATTAATTTATTTTATTTTTTTTTTCACTTTCGTAGGTTTAATTAATTAATTTTTTTGTCACAACGATTTGGCCGGCAATATTTTGACAGTAAATGACTCAATAGTTTGCTAGTTCACAATTCCATAGTGCTGCCATATTAAAAAAAGTCGAACACTGTGAAACTCATTTTGGTTCAAACTCAGTTTAAACTCGAACTGTGAAACCGGCCCTTAAAGGGCTTCATATAGCACATTAGATGTAATAGGTCAACTTAAAGAGAGTCTGCAGTTTTTATATAAAAAGTTATGTTAACTACCTTTTTGCAAAAATAATACAGGTTAAATAATAAAAAGGAAGAAAATCCGATATTTTTTAGTTTAGACAGCCACAATTCTTGATGGGAGAGGGGTATGGGGCTGATTGAGCAGTCGTTGGAAAGGCCATGGATACAACGAGTTCTTAACTGTGACCGTACGCCCTGTAGTATTTAGGATACAGGGTGTTTGGTGAAAAACTAACTTTTTTCCTTAATCACCCTGTAACTCCTAACCGGTTGATATGTCCCTCCCCACACTGCCATTAAATGTTTGGTTCATCTAGGTGAGTACTATCACCTCCCGCCCTATTGACCTCCTAGTGGGACTAAATCTGCTCACAAAACAAAAGCACATTTGACAACTTGTCACTCAGCTTTGACAAATTCGCATTCCTTCATCTCACTTACTCCTATGTATAATGTCCTGCTCTTGACAAATTACACTCATGTACACGAATTTTACACGATTCATACATTCCTGTTTGCCATATATTCTAATCGATATTGCCTCGTGGGGAATAGAGAAAACGGGCCAGACGAAAATGCCGGAAGAAAGAGAGGAGGCCATACTGCGGAGTTAAGTTCAAGTGACAAGTTGTGTAGAGCAAGGGCTTAGAGATTCAAAAAATTAAAATCAGGATAGTTCGGTGCTGTCTGGATAAATAGTAAATAGAAAAGTTCAGTATACACGAAATACGTTCTTCACGGTCTAGCACTTAGATAAAACGCGAACTTTTTATTAGCAAGATAAGTAGAAAAAACAGAAAACCTCTTTCAGTTTAACCCATCCCACACTCTCCGCCAAATAGCCGGGGTGTACTAGCGTGCCATCATGCATGCAACGTTGTCATGGAGTGAACTGTCAGCCCAGGCTGGCAGATAGGACTCCACGTCCTCGGCAAAGTTTACCTAATAATAAGTTAAAAAGCTGTAGAGCAAATTGGGCAAATGCACTATTGTAGTGCAACTGAAACAACGAGTTAAAAACAAAAATCGAGAGAACGTAGGATTACCCGAACGACAAAATCTTATTAAATCCCTCAAAATCCTTTCAACCTATTCATAATAATGTACTTCGGGCCACACTATCTCAAATGAAATTCTCATTTTTCCCGAAAATATCAGAGAATCCAGCATGAGTTCTCCCACTTAATCTCTTCATAGCAAAACGAATGTAAACAGAAACACGTGCTGTTCAAATATCATAGGATTACACCAACAACATGTGTCCTTTTATACCTTTTACAACAACAACATGTGTCCAACATTATCAATATTTCATGAAACCGGTTTTCACAAAAGCGCGGGAACATTTTATGAGAGTAAAACGTGAAAACTCCGCCCCTTCTCATTTATTTACGAAAATGAAACATTTGCCATTCTGTTTCGGTGCATGCAACTTGCGCTTTCACATTTTTTATCTTTATTCAAACAATTTTTAAAGAGAGTTCTATTTTTTTTCTTTCTTCCTTGCCGTGTGCATTTTAAATATAAAACACTCGGATATCTCACCAGCTTCTTAATTTATTATTAGGTAAACTTTGTCCTCGGTCCTCACCCAAATTGCTCCATAACAGCAGGGTAAGAAAGTAAACACTCACAGAAATACATCACGAGAGTGTGCGGAACGGAAACGAGTCACTCACAGAAATACATCACAAGAGTGACAGGAAAGGAAATACTCAGAAATACATCACAAGAGTGTACGGGACGGAAAGCATCTACAGAAATACATCACGGTGTACGGAGGATAGGACAGGAGCTGGCTACAGCAAATGGACCGGTGTCCAACAAGAAAGAAGTCCCCAGATATACATCACGGGAGCTTCTAACTTGTCGGCAGCCAGCCATCGACTGAGCTCTCGAATGAATGGCATGCATACTTTTATACTTTTTCTAACGGCAGTTACTAGAACATTGAGAGTGAATAATGAGTGACTAACATAAACTAGTGAGGTCTAAAATTATACATTCAAGTTACTTTGGTCAAGAAAAGAGGTGACTTGGAAATAGTACATTTGTGATGAACAATGGGCCTTGTACTGGCTTAACCTTAGGTTTCTAAACCTCTCCAATCTTTTCATCGATTTATCCATCTTAAATGCGTTCGGTTTAAAAAAATATAAATTTTGTCTATTTCAGATCTTTCAGATTTAATATCCGTATTGGGGACTGGACCACAGAAAATAGTTCGTCAGTGTTTGAGGCAACTTGATTTATTAAAAAATGTGTGGCAAACAATACTTCCGGATATAGTTTACAACAAAACAATGAGTAATTTGCTAAACGATTTTAGTTCAGAAATTATTCATAAAATAATGGCAATGGAGGATATTTCAAGTTCTATAGCTAACGAACTTGCTGAAATATGTTCGGTGATAATTGAAAGGGCACCAACAATATTTCCGGTGTGTATTTAAAAAGTCTCTACTTGTTGTCTTTAATGGCTTAAAAAAATTCTAATTACAGGATCGATATCAAATTAAATATGTGAAATCATGGATGAAATTAACGCAATTAAAAATGATATTGGGAGCTTCGTTGGTGCAAATAACAGAGCAATGGTCAGAAGGCAAGGGTCCATTAACATTGAATTTTAAAGCTGAGGAAGTTAAACATCTTATTCGAGCAATATTTCAAAACACTGATCGGCGTGCGAATGCTCTGGCCTCCATTGTTTAAAGATAGAAATTAAAATACATTTTAAGTTACTGCAACCATTGTTTTTTTTCAACAAGGTCAACACGTATTCGCTTTGCTTCCCATGGCTGCTGATAAGTGTCTCTTGCGAATCTGATATATTCAACACTTCCTGTCATATATTAATCGGTGGCTGTTTTCAAGAGGCAGCTCTCAAACGGAAAACTCCGCCCTTTTCACAAGCACACACCTAAGAAGATTTACAAATGTAAAATGTACATTTGATTTGATTAAAATATTAGGGATAAAATTGAGTTATTAGATTCACTGTCAAGGTTGTATTCAAATATTCAAGTTGATCTTGTTATACGCTCTTATGTGGGATCTCGATGCTGATATAGAATGAAAAGGAAAGCTTAGTAATACCGCAATACGCTCGCATTAAAGCTACAAGTTATATTTGACTGCTAATTTTTTGTTTCGCAGCTGCAAAATTTTCAACAAAAGATGACAAATATTCTTGACAATGGACACTACCTCTATGTTGAAGATGTTCGATTTGGATGTGCAACTCCGACGCTTTTGATTTTTATCAGTCTGTCGTCGATCACTGCTGTTTCTGCTGTTGTGCCAGTGCCTAGGCTGATTAGTGTTGTTATTGTTTTTTTCATTTGAATTAACATTAGAACTAAAATTAGACTACAAATAAGCAACTTAATCTAAGTGAATAAAAAGTGAATTTTGTTTTTAGTTTAAAAATGGAATATCGAAGTCTTTTCTCCAACCCATTAATCGATTCCACATTTATAAATCTTTCTGAGAATTAAAATTACAATCTTTGCCTTATAACTATTCAATAACAGCTTGCTGTAATAATGGAATTAATTGCTCCTGATACAAACTGTGATTAGTTCCATGCGTAACCTCAATAATTCCTTTCGCCTTTTGAAGATTTTTATATGCCTCCTTCACCTGATCTTTGTAAAGTTGGATTTTGGCTATTTTCACATAAAGTAAGCCCAACAGTGGATTCCAATTTCCGTAATATTTTCTAAAAAATAATGATTTTCATTATTAGGGGCTTATTTTGAAAGACGAAAAGATGTTCATCAACGACTGTAAGTAGAAACAATATACGAAAAATAACACGAAAACTCATTAGGTTCACCATTTTAATCTATATGAGAATTAATGAGCAGTTTATGAGGTTTACAGATATTTTTCATTGATAAACATCTAGCCCTTTATAATAAAAGTTCGCTCATATTATTACACTTACTGGTATCCTGGAATGAGCTTGTTCCCAAATTCTAAAGCATCTTCCCAGACACCAAGATTAATAGCACTTTCAAATGCAGAATCTAAGGTTTTAATATGCCACAAATTCAAAGGATGAAGAATGTTATGTTGCTTTTCTAAGCATATTTTGCATACATCTAGATCTATTATAAAAAAAAAACAAATTTTGCTTAAATCAATGAGAAGAACTTTAACAACTTACATGTAACCTCCTTCATGTTTTCTATATGACTTCTCGTAAATTCTGTAACCTCTTTGTACCTTTCTCTATGATTATTTGTTATTTTAGTACTGCATTTCAAACATTGTTCTTTTTCAATATCCAAAAGTTCATTGCAATTACTATCACAACATGCAGCTGCTGCCATTTCCTTTGGCTCCAATGGATCTGTGCATTTCGTGCATACGCATAAAAAATAATAGTTTTCTCTTAAATCACGCCTTCTTTCTTCTGGTGTATTGAGCAAATCGATGTAGCTAATATAAATCTAAATCGCATTGCATTATGATAAAGGTTACTATTCTGTGAGCTTATAATTAAATATTGTTTATTTACTCACCTTTGACCAATCTACACATGGAAGATCCTCAGTGGTTCGAATATATAAAGTTGTTGCTTCAAATGTAGCAACAGCATTCGGGGTACAACTGTGATCTGTAACAGATACTGCAAGGTAAATTCCGGTTCCAATTGAATTCATTTCTGCATCCAAAATATTAAAACCATTTGTTATAAGCTGTAAAGATATAAGTAAGAGTGGCTAATCTCAGAATTATGTTTACAGAACTAAAATCAAATTAATTGTTAACGCCAAAAATTCGTAGCCCCAATATTTTGTGCATTGTTGCACTAAATTGTCAAAAACTCTGCATCAGAGATTAGTCCAACCGCTGGTTTGAGACTTAATTCGACAAACACAAATAGAAATATAACTCAAACTATTTACCCCTTGTATTTAAAATACCCAAACAATGTGTAAATGGGAAATGAAAAACTTGTTACATTGATAGTATAATTACTAAATCTGACTACAGAACAAGCCATCAATTGCCGTACAGACGAGTTTTTCTTATCAGCCATACCAGATATTGCACAACAGTGAAGTCTCAGTTAAGGCAAGGTTGTGACACCCAGTGTCAAGACAATATAATACTTTGCAACTCGCTTAAGGTCACCCAGTTCTTAATACACCGACTCGTGTGTAAATAGTTTACCAATTCAAAAAATTTGCTGTATCGTTTTTTTATTTATTTAAGTACAGCAAGGTGAGAAAAAAATATGACGAGAACTAAAACATCACAACACAACTACCCGTATGCGTTATATGGTTATAGGATGATTTTCTTTTCAAGTTATATGATCGAAATAAGATTTTTGGCTAATGACTGTATGGTAGCGGAGAATGAAAATATTTACGCGTCTGTTGGTTCACAAAAATCAAGTCTATACCCATTCCAAGAGAAGAGAATTCGCAGAGTATGTGGAGAATGAATTACATAATTTTTACGTGGTACGAAAACATTTAATAGATATAAGATAAAGATGAAATTTAGGACTTACTCTACCATATATTTCAATAAGTTCAGCTTGATTAGGTACTAGCTTTTCATCTAGCAGGCTGGAAAGCACTACATGCAATGACTCCAAGTGTTCCATTCTTTTAGAATCGGCTTTGAGCTCCACATAATCTGTGAATTATATATATGTATAAATAAATAAGATACGAATAAATCATCAACGTCAAATAATTTTATAAATAAGTTTTTGTGAAAAATATGCTTAAAATATTCCGCCAAATTTAGATGGCTATTAATATGTGCGCACTTACGAGACATCATATCCTTAAACTGCCGGAAACACGTATCGGTGTAAAAGCTTTTCTCAAGATCACCACCGTTTTGTAGTTTTGAAATAATTCGTGCCAGTATTCTTGCAGCATCTGGAATTATTCTGGGATAAGTTTTCTTAAAAAATGCACACTCAGCTTTGTGTAGAGCCCAATCGTTGGTTTGGCAAGATCGGTTACAATAGTACACGTATTGGCAGTTGGAACATTTGAGTACCTTTCCCCTGAAAAATAATAAATATTTGATAAATCAATGTTGTTAATAACAAGAAAATATCTACTAACTGTTTAAGACAAGTGTTGCATATTTCCTTTCGATATTTCGACTTTACAACATGTACAAACGGTTCTTCGGTTAAAATACAAGTGCCACGGCTTATAGACGATTTATTTTTCATTTCAACGTTCTTCCTTCTTCACGTAGCTCTGGATGCAATCAAGTCAGATGGACTCTCGTATTTGACTAAATGTTGGATATAATTCTCTGGATCTAGGGGGTTCGATTCACGGTTCATCCCTACTTTTTTGTTCTAATTTATTCAGGTAAACGCAAGTGTTTATTTTTAGATAGCTAAATATTTTGTCCACTCATAAATTATTAACTGAATGACAGTATTATCTTAGTATAGTATAAATAGATAATCGGAATGATTGCGAAATATATTTAGAAAAGAACTTAATGATCTTGGATAATAATCCAATCTGGAGAATATTTTATGTCGATTTCGATGGGACGTATTTTCTAGTAGTGCAGCACTGAAAATGTTCGATGGGAGAACTTTTTTAGCAGAAGTGCAACACTGACTTCTCCTACTTTGCACTGGATATTTTCTCGGTGTTACAAATGCATATCAAGTTGAATTGACATCTGCCTGCTCTCTCAAAGTGTACTGTCGCGATTATTTGTGAAATTTTTGAGTTACTAAAGGCAGAAACACATCCAAGCAAGCCTCAGGCCTGGCCTCAGGCTTCCTCGCATCTAGCCTCAGAGAAATAAAAACAAAATGACATCACCGAGCTCGGTATTGTCATTGTAATTTTGATGGTATTTGCGACAATTTTTTTTACATTCTGAGCAGAAATAATTTATTATCGGTTTTCAAAAATGTTAATTATAAATTTCAAGTGATCCTTAAGTGGCAAATATCTCGTTTGACAAAGCAAAATTAAAGAAAAAAAGAAATCTGTTGACAGCAGTAGGCCTGAGAGAGAAAAATATTCAACATTGAGCAAAGCGCGCTTTGCGGCTAGGCCTTGAGGCTAGCTGCTGGCTTGGTTTTGTGTTGCATCATTTAAAAACCCGTGTTGGAAATTTTGACAACACATCGAGGAAGCCTCGAGGCCTGGATGTATTTCTGCCAGTCTATTTCTACGGAACCATTTCAGTTTTTCACTTTTTCTGGCAGCGGAGAACTGTGAGAACTGAAGTCCATCGAACATATTTTTGTCATATTCCTTGTATTTGTGGGCACACGTATTATATACACGGAACTGTCAAACGTAATAAATGTTGGTTATTGATATATAGAAACAAAGTTTTTCTTAACTTAAAGCCAATTACCCAAATAAAAATGTTTAATTCATTTAACTCCAAAATTTCACAAATAATCGCGAAAGTACACTTTGACAAAGCAGATAACAATTCAACTTGAATATGGTAACACCGACAAAATATCCGGTGCAAAGGTGGGGAAGTGAGTGCAAAACTTGTGTTGCACTTCTGCTATAAAAATTGTCCCATCGAACATTTTCAGTGCTGCACTGCTGGAAAAAGTGCAATACTGGTGTTGCACCGAAGTCCCATCGAAATCGACATAATTAAGAGATTTTATTTGGATTATATGCATAAAGTTTAAGAATAAATTTCTTTCTGGCTTTGGTCAAGATTAGGGAAACCTCTCCGATTTTGTTCAAATTTTGTGTACTTGTTCCAATTTACTCACACATCACGAATAGATTTAGCCAGCATTTAGCTCGTTTGGCAAACGTCCTTATCAATTTTTTGTAAGTAAACCTCAGTCTCGTTTAATTTCGTAAAGTTATTCACTTCTATTGTGGTTCAGCCTTAACTCGTGTGAGGGGAACTTTCGTTAAGTTTAAATATCCAATTTTCAGTAAGTATAGTGCGGTAAGAATCGCACATTCCCTAAGAACGCGTTGTGTCAAATAGTTAAATTATTATTAAGGACGTTTGCCAAACGGGCTAAATGCTGGCTAAATCTATTACTTTTCCATTTAGTAAATTTTCGAGCTTGCTAATTCTTCTTCACATTCGTCTAATTATTTGACAAGTGCGGTTTATTTGAAAGATTTTTAGAAGCATTTATTTGTAAAATGAACAAATACAAGAAAATAATATTACGGCCATAACTTCCTTGTTTATTTCCTGCAAATCCATCTTAAATGCCACACAATTGCTTTGCTTTCGAAATAAAAGTGACAGCTGACAGCACTCTTAATGAAGCAATAGGTTTGTTCGATGAAAACACCGAGTAAGCCCCGGGCTACACCGGGCTATACTATCTTGTTTTTTGAAAACCCTGGGCTTACACGGGGTTACGGAAACTTGTTCGATGAAAGCCCGGTGTTTCTGATTTCGTGCCCCGAACTTGCACTAAAAATTTGTAGGGGTAAACGTTTGACATTTGTAAACTGTCACACGGAATTTGTTCGGTGATTGCGGTTGAGTGCTGTATATAAAAGTTAAAAATTCGTGGAGCTCATACCAAATTCAGATTATATAAGGAAGTTGGATAAGAAATTAGATGAGAAAATACCCATCGATAATATTCACATAGGAAATTCGAATGAAAATTATAAGGAAATATTTGAGGAGGCGATTAAGGTCGAAGAACATGGATGAAATCTTAAGATCTGCCTTTCTAGTAAGAAATTTGATCGTAAAAATGTTTCTTTGCCATTATTAACAAGTAATTTTTATAGACTTCACGTTATCCCTGCAGCTACCAAGCAAGTAGGTTTGAAACAAACAACATAAGAAATTCTTTAAATTCTTAAATGAGATGTCTGGAAAGGGTATAGTGGCTCGAAAAGAAGCCACTGGAATAGAGAAAATCATTTCTGTTGATTTTGATCCTCTAAACAGTAAATTTATATCTAGTGACAAAACGTCTGATGATAAAAGTGAAAATAGTGCAGTACAGCTGTTTCTTGCAGAAATGATGCAGCTATATCTGGTCAGTCACAGATGAACCAATTGTCATTTTTTCAAAGTAAAGTTACAGAAAAGGCGATAATATCGATGTAAAAAACTAATAAAAGAATATGTAATTAAGAAAAACTGGGAAATATTTTTTGTGCATTTTAATATTTATTTATTCTTAAATTTTTAATTATTTCACCTATTTTATAAATAAATTTTCACAAATCACTGGAAATTAGAAGTTAAATTATGCTCAGGAGAACTGTCAGAGAAATGTCATTTTATTAGATTTACCCGGTGTTTTAAAAACTTGTTCGATGAATGCACAAAACCCCGGGTAAATTTGGGGAAAATTGTAGGGGAAGATTTACACTTAATAGGTTTGTTCGATGAAAACACCGTGTAAGAACAACGTGTAAATCTTCCCCTACAATTTTCCCCAAATTTACCCGGGGTTTTGTGCACTCATCGAACAAGTTTTTAAAACACCGGGTAAATCTAATGAAATGACATTTCTCTGACAGTTCTCCTGAGCATAATTTAACTTCTAATTCCAGTGATTTGTGAAAATTTATTTATAAAATAGGTGAAATAATTAAAAATTTAAGAATAAATAAATATTAAAATGCACAAAAAATATTTCCCAGTTTTTCTTAATTACATATTCTTTTATTAGTTTTTTACATCGATATTATCGCCTTTTCTGTAACTTTACTTTGAAAAAATGACAATTGGTTCATCTGTGACCAGATATAGCTCCATCATTTCTGCAAGAAACAATTGTGCTGCACTATTTTCACTTTTATCTTCAGATGTTTTGTCACTAGATATAAAATTACTGTTTCGATGATCAAAATCAGCAGAAATGATTTTCTCTATCCCAGTGGCCTTTCCTGACATCTCATTTAAGAATTTAGAGAATTTCTTATATGTTGTTTGCTTCAAACGTACCTGCTTAGTAGCTGCAGGGTTAACGTGAAGTCTATAAAAATAATAATAATAATATATATAATAATAATAATATATATAATATAATAATAATAATGGCAAAGAAACATTTTTACGATCAAATTTCTTACTAGATCGATGGGTATTTTGTCATTTAATTTCTTATCCAACTTCCTTATATAATCTGAATTTGGTATGAGCTCCACGATTTTAACTTTTATATACAGCACTCAACCGCAATCAGCGAACAAATTCCATGTGACAGTTCACAAATGACAAATGTCAAACGTTTACCCCGAGAAATTTAGAAATTTGTAGTGCAAGTTCGGGGCACGAAATCAGAAACACCGGGCTTTCATCGAACAAGTTTCTGAAACCCCGTGTAAGCCCAGGGTTTTCAAAAAACAAGATAGTACAGCCCGGTGTAGCCCGGGGCTTACCCGGTGTTTTCATCGAACAAACCTAATAACTAACGACTCATTAGTCTATAATGATTCATTATAAACTGCGGACACAGCCATTTCTTAAATTAAGTTGTTCTGTCAAACTGGTTTTGATGAACTTATCACCTTAAAGAAGCAATATGGATCGAATTAACGAGATAAACTTTGTTTTCATTTATTTTATTTTCAATTTAACAATTTCCAAATGAGAAACACATTTTATTTAAAAAAATATTAATAATATAAATTGTGACTTGGATTTCTTTGCATTTCTACTTCTTATTTTTCAAATCGGCAGATGCACAGCGGAGCTCCAGATTTACATTATATGCCAAATCTAGCACATTTTTCCTCATTATTGAAGGAGGAAAACACTTCATTAGTGTACTTCATTATCATCTGATTTTCGAGCTATTATGACATACACTATTTGACACACGGCATTTTAATGAATAATTTGTACAAATGATTCATTAGTCCGTGCTGTGTGTCTAGGGGTCTAGGGTAAGTGCAATGTAAAACTTAAAATGGAATAAAAATGGTACTGTGAATTAATAGAAAGCACAAATCTTCAATTAAATCAACTTCCAATTGGTAATTTTTTCACTTTTACCACTTTTTAAAATTTAACACTTAAAATGTCATTCGGGCACTGCGAATTAATAGAAGGCGCAAATCTTCAATTACATCAACTTCCATTTGTTAATTTTTTCACTTTTACCGCTTTTCAAAATTGAAAACGTTAAATATCAAGATAATAACTCTTACGGAATGAGATATATATTTAGCCTAAAAGTATCAATTTTTTGTAAGTAAACCTCAGTCTCGTTTAATTTCGTAAAGTTATTCACTTCTATAAAGAGTTAAACTGCTGTCAAAATTATGTACGTGGTTGTCCACTTTTGTAAGGATAGAATTGGAAATAAGTTTGGTTTGTTAATATTTCGATAAATGTGAGTATAAAATAACTTTCAAAATTGTTAATAATAAACAATATTTATTATTACAGTTTTTTTAAAAGCATTAATATAATTGTAATTCTGTTACGGATTTGATGGCTAGCAAAACTAGTTTGTTTTATTGGTATATTATTAACATTGAATCTTTTTTTATAGTATGGCTATAAGTTGTTGCGCAGGGGATTGTACTTCAAGGACTGGGCGCGACAACATAAATTTTTACAGGTTTCCAGGAGTATCAAACAAGCACAATTTAAAGGAACTTTCGGAAAAAATAGTTCGACTTTGGCTGTCAGCTGTATAGATATTACTTGGATAAATACTATAGGTTTAGGTTACAAATTTTGAGGAATACGTATATTAGAATTTAGTTTATGATATATGTATGTTCACTCATTTGATTGTAATAAAAATATAATTAGATTCGAGTGTTTCCTTTACTCCCTTCCATGTTATGGTAGTATGAAGAGTGATTGGTTAGGACGTGAAGTACAAACTGCCAGCATGAGCTGACAGATCACTCGATGACAGCGATGGCACAGGGCGGCATGCTAGCACCTCGGCTAAGGGTGGCGGAGAGTGTGGGGAGGTTCCCGAAAATACCTGCCGCTGTCATCACCCATAATCAAAAAAATTCTTCATGCCTGCACAAATGAGCCAGCACACACTCGGTCCTTAAGGGACCCTTACGTCACCTACCCAATTCCTGTTGAAGGCGCAGATGTTCGGCCTTCAGTACCAATCCTCATCCTCCCATTGACCTTGCGGGGCACTGTTTGCAAAGTCCCGTGGCTGACCTGTGAAAGAGAGTAAGCGGACCTAGACGACCCCTATGCTAGAGGAGAGGGCTCCAGGATGTGAAGGAGTGCAAAAAAAACTTTACTGCGTCATCATATATAGATGGTCATATATAGATGGTACAGCCTTACTTATCTCTACTCAGCGATATTAGTTCGCCTCTAACACTGTACGTAAATATCTTGGGCACAAAACAGGTATCTCTCATTAGTACTCTTGTTATAACTACTGTAAAGTATGAATTCAAATAGTCTCAGGTCTGGAAGCAAAAAAAAGAAAAAAGACAGCTTTATAGCTACCCGACCATAAATAGTCAACGATCTTCATGATTGAAGACAAAATTTTCTTAGAACCATCTATCGCTAGCTGTTTACAATTTTTACTTATGGTTACACAGCTCCAATACCGCGACTTAATCTATCGTTAAATGGCTATACCTATCAACTGCGCTAAGGTTGCAGGAAAACGGACATATCTTTAACGTTATTTATTCATAATTTACGAACAGAATCCAGTTTTGCCAAAGTCTGAGAAGTATCACTAGTTATTTATATACCATAGACAAATAAGGTAATGTTCCCGACACCAAAATTCCAGAATTATCAAATAATTATATATATATATATACTATAGGCAAATAAAGTCAGTTCTGACATTAAGATTTAAGAATTATAATTAATTATATATATATCTACTATAGGCAAATAAAGTCATAGTTCTGACGTTAAGATTTAAGAATTTCAAATAATTATATATGGATCTACTATAGGCAAATAAAGTAATATTTCTGACATTAAGATTTAAGAATTATAATTAATTATATATATATCTACTATAGGCAAATAAAGTCATAGTTCTGACGTTAAGATTTAAGAATTTCACTTATTATAGGTGCTCACGTTGCACCCCAGTTACAAACTCAATTATTTTACTTCAATTACAATTCCCTAGTATTGGCACTTCACAAAAATCTCCGGCCTTCCTCTTTGATCCTTGTTTAGAATTTGTAAACATAGCCTTGTCTAATAAATATTTATCCGTAGCCATTATTCGTCATTATAAATAAATAAATAATAAATAATAGATATTTATCGTTATTTATTTGTCATACTTGTATATATAAAAAAAGTATAGAACTTTAACTCACATGTACTTGTTCTCGATCGTAGTCCCCCGCAGAGGCGCCTCCGTGGATGGTCCTTACACGATCTGTACCTGTTTAGAAAGTTTGTGAAAAGAAAAAAATTTTTTTTTACTTTAGTCTATCCAATTATACCTTAATTTGGGCCACTTTCCTTGTGATTGAGTAGTTTGTAATCTACGTGCAACGATTGCTGACTTAATTCCGGCTGTCGCGGATTATTTGAAAAATTAACACATTAGCTAGAACTATTCTATTTGTCAAATCTCTTCCGGGAACGGATCTCCTAGTGCACTCTGCAGTGAGCACCTTATATGGATCGATGGACTGAGTGTTAAGTTGCTCGCTGGGTTGGTACGGAGGTCATTATTGTTTATATGCCTTGCTCTAATACGGGCGGAATCCTCGGTGCTCACTTATCACAGATAATGACGAGTCTACGTGTCACGTTACGACTGGACGATGATATGGTTGGCAGCGGAGAAGGCGACTTCTAGTATGCTGGGTTTACGGGCACAGAATGCGAAATGTCCCAGAGATAGTTTATGCCTGAGATAAGGTATGGGGTGTTGGCCGTTCTGCTGAGCAGTTCGTGAGTGCTATCGCAGAGTAAATCAATTTCTGCACGGGTGAGGCACCAATCCGCTCGGAATGCAGCAGCAGTTGCCAGGTACAATTGTAGAACTGCGATCGTCTGTTGCGGATGTACGGTTTCCAGCTTCTGCCAGACAAGCCTGAAGCAGAATAATTTTTCTGTACTCGCTTCCAGCCGTCCACTCTTCTATCACTTGGGGTGAAATTTCTCCTACAGACACTAGCTACAAATTTTTCTTTTTCTTTTTGCTGAAAACGTGGATGCGGTTTGATGGTGTAGTCTAATATCCACTAAGATTCTTGTCCAACTCGAATTCCCTATATTACAGGAATAATTCCAAAATTAGCTGAGTAAACTCTTTAAATGTTTGTACCCTAGCGGAACTTACGTGAAAGTTTTCAATCCTGAGGTCGTGTTATCCGAAAATCTTAGATTTCTTTATCGTCTGACTTGTCACTTTGGCAATCGTGTAATTCAATTGAAGAATACGAGACAAATGTCCGCACTCTTCCTCTTCCTTGTCACTTCGACCGGGCACCTGAGTGTGAGGAAATGCATTCTCTCGGTCGGGGTGCGTTCACATTGTCCGCTATGGACAGCGGCTAACATACGCGCTGCAGTACGTGTAGCATATTGCTATATGCAATACACTACGACCATAACATCCAATAAATTTTAAAATTCGTGATGAGTTTCATTTATCATAAAAGAAAATTTATGAGAGACCCTATCGTAATACGTTCCATGCAATATTTGCTTAGCTTGCATTGTTTTAATGAAAGATGAGCTTTAACTAGTTCATATATTTATTTGCACTTTTATTATTAAAATTGTTAATCACATATTTCAGTCGAGTGTTGCACTGGTCTGCTGCTGGAAATTGCTTTGGGCAAAATTTCGTCTAAATACTTCTTGACCCACTTTGAAATCGACAGGTTTCGCCTTGAGATTGTAGGCTCTTGAACCCTGTTCGAATGCACGTTGTAAATTTTCCTGCACTCTCGCACGGAGCAATCTCATCTTGTCTTCTTCATCCACTCTCAATGGCTCACAAAGAGTTCCAAGGCTCCTCAAGATGGTGTAGGAGCTGCCATGTTCAATCATTTGTTGACCGAAGAGTGTTCGATAGGGAGAGCAACCAGTAGCTTGGTGGAAAGAGCTCCTGAGGGAACTAGCTACATGGCTTAGTCTCTCATCCCATCTCGTGTGTTCCTTCTTAATGTATGCTCTAATCCCCGACAATAGAGACCTATTTACTCGCTCTGAGGCGTTTGCTTGCGGCGAGTAAACTGCCGTTCACAAGTGCTTCACCCCATACTTATCCAGTAATCTGGTGAACTGAGTCGAGCAAAACTGGACTTCATTGTCAGAGACGATCACTTCAGGGACTCCGAACACGTGGAACACTTCGGTCTCAATGAATTGGCACACATTGACTGTGGACGCTTTTCTCATAGGTTTGAGAATGGGGAATTTTGAAAAGTGGTCAAGAACTATTAAGATGCAGACGTTTCCTTTCACTGACCGAGGATATGGACATAGAAAATCAATGTACAGCTTTTGCCATGGTCGTTCTGTCACAGACGGGATTCTCATAGGTGGTCGCAAAATAGTATTAGGAGCCTTCGTTTCCTTACACACGTCACAGGCGCCTACGTAATTTCTGACATCAACTGTCATTCATGGCCAGTACAGATGTCTTCGCAAACGTTCCAGTGTTTTCCCTATACCTCCGTGTGAAGCTAGTGGCGGATCATGAGCCCTTGAAATGACTTCGGTGACAAGCCCTCGTGGAATCCAAAGCTTCCAAGCTTCTTCTTCCTGAATCGGATCACCTGTTCTCGGAACAGTCCGAATGTAAACGAAGCCATCCCCGACGCAAAGATCTGGTAGTTTACCAAAGTCGTTTTAATCTTATGCCTCAGTTCCTCATATTCCAACGAGTTGAAATAGGGCGAACTAAGGTCAACTTCCGGGCCAGGATCTTCCTTCGTGGACATGCCGTCACAATGGATGCGTGACAGCGCATCAGGGACGACGTTCAGGCTTCCTCTTCTGTGCTCAATAGTGAAGTCGAAGCCCTGAAGCTTCAAACTCCACCGTGCAAGTCTACCGCTGAGGTCCTTTTGAGACATCAGCCATTTCAAGCTCGCATGATCAGTCACTATCTTAAACGGCATGAGTTCAATGAAAGGCCGGAACTTTTGTACGCTCAAGATTGCAGCTAGGCTTTCCTGCTCTGTGACGGTATAATTTCTTTGTGCTGAATTCAACTTTTTCCAGACGTAGGCTATTGGCTTCTCGTGGCCATCGTCATCCAGTTGAATCAGCACCCCACCAATACCTTGTTGGCTCGCATCGCACTGTATAACGAATGGCTTGGTGAAGTCTGGACTCACCAACAACGGAGCAGAGGTAAGTTTTTGTTTTAAAAGATCAAGAGACGTCTGGGCTTCAGGTGTCCATTTGAACTGACTAGGGTTTTTCAAGGTGTCTGTAATGGAGCCAGTCAAGTCAGCATAGTTCGGGATGAACCGTCTATACCATCCTGCCATACCTAGTAGGCGTCGGGCCTGCCGAACAGTTTTAGGTGACGGATAGTCAACTATAGCTGAAATTTTGTCAGGGTCAGTTCTCATACCTCCCTTTCCGACAAGAAATCCCAAGTATTTGGTCTCTTTGATACAAAACTTGCTCTTCTCGACGTTGATAGTGAGGCCAGCTTTCCTCAAATAATCCGCTACACGGGATAGTAACGTGAGATGCGAGTCAAAGTCTGATGACAGAATTAATAAATCGTCTAAATAGACGAGAACGTTCTCACGAAGATCAAAAGGAATGACTTTATCCATGAGGCGGCACATCGTTTGTGGAGCATTGCATAGGCCGAATGGCATCACCGTGTACTGATAGAGAGGATGACCAGGCACTGTAAAAGCGGTCTTCTCTCTAGAATCAGTGTCTAGTGGGATCTGCCAGAATGCGTCTTTCAGGTCCAGGCTTGTTATGTAGTTTGCCGGATGTAATGAATGAATCATTACCTGCATTCATCTTTATCTCATTAGCGCCACAATATCCCGATCAGTTCAACTAACGTACATAACATCATATGTACATATGCATATATCTATAATAACGACTCATTATCATAATAAGAATCTTGTTACGTACAAGATTACAAATATATATACGTACATACACGATAACGTACTTCTTGAAGCTAGCAAGCAAAACATACGCGCATATGTACATACATATAACGTACAAACATATAATAAATTGACAAACGCGAGTACGCGCATCAAATTGCATTCCAAGCAATTTCGCGGTGATTCCACCGTCAATTTATTTATGAATTTTTACGTCACATATGGTTCATATGGTTAACCAATTCTATTTTCGTTTTATGAAACAACTTTCTCCGTTGTTCTTTTAAAACGATAAATTCTTGGTTGCGTCAACCTTTTTGCGGTAAAACGCCGGCTCTTTGTATACAAAAATACAAACACGGCATGAGACCAATTTCACTAGGCACTAGGTTAACTCTGACCTAACCCACAGTCATTACATGCCGTTTATTTTTTTCCTCACACAAAGTTAAGAAACTTCATGTGTGATATTTTTACTTTTTACTTGTACATAATTGGGAAATCCCTTGTGTAAAGTGAAATGGAAACTGACCCACTTATTGGGCAATAGTGCTGAGTTTTTTTGTAACATTGGTTTCTTCCGTATATATATGGTTGACCAATGGTTGCAAAGGAATTTTTGAATGAAGGGGAAATATTCTTGTGAAGCTACAAAATATTGAGGAATATGCAAAATTGGCTATTACCAATATATTGAGAGGGCGTTCCCGATATATTCGATTTCTGGAATTCCTATATGGAATTTCCTAACTACTTACCCCCATACCTATTTTTATCAATTTTGCTGAGCAATGCCAAAATCCACCTAAATAAAAAGCCGATGCATCTCAGGGACAGGGCAGTAAGATTTTCAAAGTATCACTAATAGGTTGACCCCCCACCAGAGGTAAGGCAACCTACTAGTAAAGTAAACTCTACCTTTTTGAAAGTGAGAAATTATAAAGTGAAAATAAAACAAAGTTAAAGTGTAAAACGTTGTGGTTTTAATAAAGAAAAGGGAAGTTAACTTAATTGAATACCAGGAGATTTGGGTTGGTGATCTTCGGAACTCTTTCCAAGCACTCCCAGTCCATGTTACGACAGTAAAGCCAAGTCTCGTAACAAAAAATTGGTGGCAGCGGTTCGGATCCTTTATGTCCGAGCTACCACACGAGAAAAGCATAAAAAATAAAAAGTACGAAGGTAACCTAAGCCAGGCGCTTAAGGCTATACCCAGCGTTGTTATAACAACCCGATCTCAGCCAGGCGCTCAGAGATCGTGAAAATACCAATCAAGAAAATCATTTTTTTCATACAACAACAATGGACCAAACGGGTCCCAGACGGGAAAACAAAATCAACAAGATTCAGGAGCAGATTGTAGAGTATAGCCGACCAGCGGAATCCGATGAAGATACGATGGACTTCCAAGAATTTCAAAGGATTGTCAAAAGGCAACAACGGTTAAGCAGCCTCAGGAAGTAAGAAGCTAAGTCCAAGTCTATTATATTTTGTAAAACATTAAGAATTTTATATATATTATAATTCAAAATCAAATCTTATTTTTTATATATTATACATGTTATACACTACTCAACATATATATTAATATATCACATTCGTGAAAAGAAAAAATAATAAGTAATAAGTTAGAAAGTTATCAATTAACAAAAAGTGCAAACTGATTAATAGTATACATATTTTGGGGTTAAATTTTCTTGTGGTTGAACTTTTTTTTTGCTAAAAGTGATTAAGTGATATGGAATTTTGCCAGCAAGTTCATTGTTTTGAAATGACTCTGGGTTTGGTTTTTTTTCGAAAATATTAAATTCGCTCGACGGCCTTTCGTAAAATAAAAAAACTTTTTTTTCTCTTTGTGTTACTTTATATTCGCGTGTTACTTTATATTTCGATCGTATAGAATTTCGTTGCATCTTTTTCTTGATCACGTATTTGTTCTTTATTGTATATTGCTCCATTGATTCCGTGTGTTAAAAGTGTTGTGTTCTTCACCATTCGCACCTAACCACTAAAAAGTAAGTGAAGGCGTGTTAGCAAGATAGTCGCTACACGTTTTCGCGATTATTTAGCCCAGGCCGGGAATAGCCATAAACGTACGGTTGCCCAACTAGCTCGCGCTTCTCGTTTATTACGTGTCTCTAATCGAGTCAAAATGACTCAACCTCCACCTACTGGCACTAATTCGGGGATATCGGACCTCAGAATAACATTAACGGATGCACGGAATATGATGCCAGAGTTCGATGGAAACTCAGGTGACCTGCATCGGTACCTCGCGTGCTGCGACATGTTATTCACGACATCCAAGAGCGACGCCGACAAGAAAATACTGCTTAGAATTTTAAAAAACAAAGCTAACTGGCCCGGCATATGACATCTTTAAATATAAAGAAGTCTCAAACTGGGATGAATTAAAAGCAGAACTCGTCGAGCAATTCAAAGAGCATAGACCACGTGTGGCTATACAAGGAGAATTGCTGCGACTCAAACAAACTTCACGGGAAAGCATATATGATTTTGCTTCACGCCTATCAAAACAGCTAGCTGATTTGAATAGCGCCACGGTTAATGAAGCCACAGAATCTTCTGCAAGGGCATATCTCATCTCAGAAAATGAGAAAAATGCCATTAGAGCATTTGAAGACGGCCTTAAAAGCGAACAACTTAAGGTCATCGTTAAGGCACGTTCAGAGACCTCACTAAGGAAGCTCATAACTTTTGCTTCCGAACATGCTCAACGCATTGAGGAACTCAACCCCATACTCAAAAAACAGCGCCTAATGTGCTAGTATGCGACTATTGCTCAAAAAGAGGCCACACTAAAGAGAACTGTTTCAAGAGGAAGCAGTTGCCCTTAATAAATTCTTACCCAAACATAAAAAGGGAAATAAATAGAATTACATGCGGCTATTGTCGCAAACCAAACCATCACGCTAGAGAGTGTAGGCAAAGACAGTTTGATGAACGCCGCACTCAGTACCCAACGAATAGGCAAGCTCAATTTGGGGCTCATCCAAGAGCTTACCAACCTCAAAATTTGCCTAATGCCGAAAATAATGGCAGAGGACAACCTCGCCACATGAAGCAAGTAAGGTGGACAACTCCAGAAAATCTTTCCTTGGGAAACGATTGCACGCGGGTGTATTCAGACGGCGAAACCTCCCGCGAGAAAGATATTCAAGCCGTAGTCCATCAACCACCCAATTAAGCATCCCAATAAAGATGCATAAAAGCGCCCTAGTGGTTGCTTTCCATATCGATATCTCCCAGAAAACAAAAGCGAACTTTATAATAGATACTGGTGCAGAAATAAGTCTACTCAGAGCAGAAGCTACTGACGATTCCGCTGTCGTATATGAGAAGCAAAAATGCACAATTACCACCCTATCTGGTAATTGCTTTCCTTCATTTGGAGTTTCATATGGAACAATATCCATCCAAGATAACTGCAAAATAAAACATCCTTTTCATATCATACCAAACGGTAATAATTTACCCTAAGATGGGATAATAGGAAATGACTTCCTATCCAAATACAAATGTGTAATAGATTATTCAAAAAATATGCTAATTATAAACACAGATGCCTGCTTAAGTCAGGAATACGAATGTCATTTCAGGGAAATGTCTCCATTAAAGGGTAAAATAAATAAAATAAATAATGGAAGCAATACTTTCGAAGCAAAAAATTCAGCTACATTGAGCGATGTACCCACAAGTAGTAATTGCAATAATGCAAACATATTGACAATTCTCCTCCAAATAATATATTATTTTATGCTATATGTTCTAAAAAGACCCGCGAGTTCATCAAAAGCTAATAATAATCAAAAATCATCAAATACAGATTCACGACGCTACGACTGTGATCTGTATACAGCTAATAATGATCAAAAATGTGATACAGATTCACGACGCTACGACTGTGATCTGTATACAGCTAATAATGATCAAAAATCTGATACAGATTCACGACGCTACGACTGTGATCTGTATACAGCTAATAATGATCAAAAATCTGATACAGATTCACGACGCTACGACTGTGATCTGTATACAGCTAATAATGATCAAAAATCTGATACAGATTCACGACGCTACGACTGTGATCTGTATACAGCTAATAATGATCAAAAATCTGATACAGATTCACGACGCTACGACTGTGATCTGTATACAGCTAATGATGATCAAAAATCTGATAAAATTACATTACCTGCACGTTCAGAAATAATGGTATCACTTCCAATAACAGAGGAAAAAGGCGAATTATTAATAAAACAAAAAGAAGTAAGACCAGGTATATACAAAGGAAACACCTTGGCACAAACGAGTAACAGTATGATAAGAGTACTAATGATGAGAATACGAACGAAGAAAATATTGAAATCTCGAAAAATGAGATAGAACCTAAAAACATTGGAAAGTATTAGTATTAAATTAGCTCTCACGAATATTTGTAGAGAATTCAATGATTTATTCTATTTAGAGGGAGACGCATTAACATATACTGATGCCGCTGCACATACGATTCCAGTCAAAACAGATACTACTCCCATCTATGTCAAGCCATACAGATTACCGGAATCTCAACGAAATGAGATTAATAGGCAAATTAATGACATGATAGACCAAAATATCATAAGCCCTAGCAAGAGTCCATGGAACTCTCCCTTGCTACTGGTACCAAAGAAACCAGATGAAACAGGTCAAAAACGTTGGCGAGTAGTAGTGGACTTTAGGCGCTTAAATGAAGTTACTCTCGGAGACGCCTACCCACTACCGAATATAATGGATATTTTGGATCAACTAGGACGATCCAAATACTTCACAACCTTGGACTTGACCAATGGATTCCACCAAATCCCGATGTCACAAGAAGACAAAGAAAAAACAGCTTTTAGCACACCATTTGGACATTATCACTATAATAGAATGCCATTTGGATTGAAAGGAGCACCAGCAACCTTTCAGCGGCTGATGAATACCGCCCTAACGGGACTTCAATGTATTCGCTGCTTTGTATACTAAGATGATATCGTGATTTATGGGTATAATTTACGCGACCATAACGCCAAGCTTGTAGAAGTGTTTAACCGACTAAGAATGCATCAACTAAAATTACAGCCAGATAAATGTCATTTTCTACGTAAAGAAATCGTTTATCTAGGTCATGTGGTTGGAGAAAATGGAGTCCAACCTGACCCGAGTAAAATTAGCGCGGTGAAGAAATATCCGACTCCAAGAAAACCAAAAGATATCAAGTCATTTTTAGGATTTGTGGGATATTATAGACGTTTTATCCCCAACTTTTTCAAAACTCGCTAAGCCGCTGACTAATCTCTTGAAAAAAGATACCACTTTTGTATGGGATACGTTTTGTGATGAATCATTCAAGGTCTTAAAACAAGAACTCATCAGTGCACCAATTCTGGCTTACCCCGAATTCGGTAAGGAATTCAACGTCACCACTGATGCAAGTGATATTGCATTAGGTGCTGTGCTATCGCAAGGCGAAATTGGAAAAGATCACCCTATCTGTTTCGCCAGCCGGACGCTAAATCCTGCAGAATGTAGATACTCTACAATTGAAAAGGAACTTTTAGCTATAGTTTATGCTGTGGAACAATTTCGTCCATATATCTATGGAAGAAAATTCAATATAGTCACTGATCATAAGCCCCTCGTATGGCTCATGAGTTTGAAAGACTCAACCTCACGTCTTATGAGATGGAGAATTAAGCTAGAGGAATATGACTATACTATAATCCATCAACCAGGTAAACAAAACGCGAATGCTGATGCTTTAAGTCGAATCAAAATTGAGGAACCTAAAATTGCAGTCCAAAAATCAATAAACGTAATGACCCGCAATCAGGCAAAAGCCTCCAGTCTGACTGAAGATACACTGGATCTAAATAAAATATATAATGAATACGTTTCATCCCCACATACAGATGATTGTTCCGAAATAAAAGGATATATACTGACTCAAAAGAATTTACCATACAGATTCTTCATTTTACCTCAAATAGAAGATCCAACAGGAACTTACCTGAAAGAGTTGTTTCCATCATTGAACGAGGAAATGCAAAATACTCAACTACGCGAAATTGAATTGTCTATAGTTTTCATAGGTAAGGGAGCATTAGCAATTATATACGTTCATCTACCATTCACGTAGGTAGATGAACGTATATAATTGCTAATGCTCCCTTACCTATGAAAACTATAGACAATTTCAAACAAATATTAAATACCCTTTTAAAAATCAAGGATTATATCAAAAATAAAAACTTACGGGAAGTTCATATTTCTATACCTAAATTGGACATAGTAGCGCACGCAGAGCTAAAAAATATGATAACTTTCTCTTTAAGGAATATAGATGTCAGAATAAATATTTGCACAACCCAAGTAAAAATAGTATCTGACCCAAAAGAGCAAGAACTCATAATGGAATCCTTTCATAAAACACCATTAGGTGGACATCAAGGAATAACTCGGACTATTAAAAGAATTCAGACAGCATATAATTGGCCCGGATTAAACAGAGATGTCGAAAACTTTGTAAAGAAATGTCAATCATGCCAAATAAATAAACTTGTTAGAAATCCTAGAGTACCCATGAAAATTACCTCGACTAGTACAAGACCATTCGAGAGAATAGCGTTGGACATAGTAGGACCATTTCCAACAAGCTATAACGGTAACAAGTATCTCCTCACATTCCAGGATGACCTCACGAAGTATACTGAAGCCATACCTCTACAGAACGCAGAAGCTCGAAGCGTAGCAGAAGCTTTCGTTATAAATATAGTCTGTAGACATGGAATACCGGAATCAATATTGACGGACCAAGGTTCTAATTTTCTAAGCGAAATGTTTGCGCAAATGTGTAAACTTTTAAAAATTAAAAAACTGCAAACGACTCCATACCATCCGCAGACCAATGGAGCTCTGGAAAGAAGTCATAGAACTCTGGCCGAATACTTACGCCATTATGTGAACCGGGACTCGCAAACGTGGGATACGTGGATACCTTATGCTATGTTTACCTACAATACGAGTACACATTCTAGTACTAACTATAGTCCTTACGAATTAATATACGGATTTCCACCCAACATTCCATCCATTATAAAAGCAAATCCGACGGTGAATTATAATTATGAAAACTATAGCAACGAATTGAAAGCAAGGTTGCAACATAGCCATCAGATAGCTAGAGAAACAATCCTAAATAAAAAGGAAAAGTCCAAACAATGGTATGACAAGAACTCAAAAACCAGAACTTTTAACTTAGGAGATAAGGTGTTATTAAAAAACCCCGCAAGAAAAAATAAATTATCCCCTCTGTGGACCGGACCTTATGACATAGTCACGATAAACTCCACAGAAAACACAACTATCAGAATAGGAAATAGAAATAGAACTGTACATAATAATAACATTAAGCTATAAGTCGATTAGGAAAATAATTTTTTATTTATCTTAGGATAATTTGGATTCTCGTCTTCATCCTCCTAACCCCCAGTGCTGACGCGCAAAACGTACCATTACAAGTAACAATCCTGAAGAATAACCCAGGAATTTACTTGAAGAAGTAGGAAGAGTTGGTCTCTTTAGTAACGAGTGGCAGGTAATAATGTATTATGACTTAGAGGAATTTAATTTCGAACTCGAGAAGTTAAGCAATCATACGGAACTAACGAGTAGATTATGTAACTATATTGAGAATTATCACAATAAGATACCCTTGTGTAAAGACATAACACATCAACTATTCACTATCATCGGGATACTCAAACAAAATTCACTCTTACTCAAATCAGAAACCACTCGATTTAAAAGAGGACTAATTAACGCGGCAGGGACCTTAAGTAAAACACTATTTGGTACACTCGACGCAGATGACGCGAAAGCTTTCAACTCGCATATAGATAAACTGAGGGACAATCAAGACTACCTATTGCAATTAATCAAGAATCAGACCATTATTGTAGATTCCACCGTGAATGTCTTCAATAAAACACGCATGATGATAAAAGAACAGTTTCTGCACGTAGAGAAAAAGCTTACCGCTTTAGGTAACCTAGCTAATCGTGTGCAAACTGATGAACTATCGAAAAGTTTTACCACTGAACTTGAGACAATGGTCTCCCTAACGGCATTAATGATGATACGTTATCAAACCACTCAAAACCTTCTATTAGACCTAATAACCGATGTTAGACATGGTAAACCTCATCCAGCAATAATGACCCCACCCAAAATGAACCAAGTTTTAGAAACAATCCAGAAAGAATTGCCGAATACTCTCACTTTACCAATAGACAAAAATGAAAATAATCTACTACAACTCTATCAAATTGGCAACGTACGAAGTACAATTCTCGATAATGGAATCATTTTCCACCTAAAACTCCCACTCCCATTCAAAGATGATTATCAACTTTTAAAAATTCATCCATTGCCAACAGATCATCAGGATAAGTTCATTTTTATAAAACCTTCACTCGAATACTTAGTGATTGACTATAATAGAGAACATTACTATACAGTTAACAAATTCGAATTGCAAAATTGCCAAACGCTAGATCAAGTGCATTTTTTGTGCCGTATCATACACCCCATATTCAATACCCAATCAGTAAACAATCAATGCGAAGTACAACTTCTCAAACATATCCGTAAAATACCATCATCTTGTAATGTCAAAACCGTTCCGCAAATGGATTTTTGGATACACTTATCTCAACCTAACAAGTGGCTCTTTTCCAAGCGAAAAATTACCGTAGTCGACGTCATATGCGGAAATAATATCACAACATACAGTCTGGAAAATACAGGGATAATTAATTAATCATTCAAGCCCATAATACTAAAACATCTGAGCTTAGTAACCACTACCTCCCATCAGTAAATCTAACTTCTAACTTACCCCATCCTGAAAGATTCAACTCCACCAATGACCAGGTACACGTCATTAAATTTCACGATAATGAAGAGTTAGATTCATTAAGTGAAGCACTCAATCAGCTTAAACAAAGCGAAAATTTGAGCTTCCCTACCCTGAACACACACAACATCCATCACTATGCTATTTCATATGTTCTATTTGCAGCAGTTTTTATGGTAATAAATGTCCCAATATGCAAAAAATGTAAAGCCAAAAGGCTTGGCGCAAACAAAAGCACACAACAAAAAGACTTAGAGATCGAAAACCCCAAGTCATCCTATCAGTTAACAATGCAACCTTAACCACCTTAAGCGAATTTTCAAAAAAAAAAAACAAATATATGCACACAACTCGAAAAAGAAAGCAAGTTTACTACAAAGCAAAAAAAAAAAAAAAAGCTGTTTAATCTATATAAGATAATCTATTGTACGCCTAAGAAAAAAAAAAGAGATTAATTATATATACATAGTCATATATAGTCATAATCCTTGAAATTATATACAAATAAATATAATAAATAATAATAATAAATAAAATCTAGAACCTAATAACTAGCCTACTATTAAATCTAGTAACTACTTTCTATAAAATTAGTAACAAACAAGATTTATTACAATAACCTAGAGGTTAAGAAACAGTACTTTTACTATCATATCTTTACAACTACGATAAGTAATTATCTAAAAAAAAAAAAAAATTTATAATTAAAATATTTTTATTACTATAACAATAACTAATAGTCAATAGTCAAAAATTACTATTATCTTTATTACTATAATAATCAATAATCTAGAAATTACCACTACTGCAATTTTGCTATAAATAGATAATACAAATGTAATAGTAGTAATATAACAATAGTATTATAAAAAAAAAACCAATAACCTAGAAATTAGTGTTACCGATTAACTTTTATCTACAAAAATTATAATGTAAGTACCTAGATCATCGGCTTTTCGTTTTGCTCATTTTTATCAGAAAGTCCCATTCATTTCATTCTCGGAACTTTCTTTTTCCAAGGGGGATGGTGTAATGAATGAATCATTACCTGCATTCATCATTATCTCATTAGCGCCACAATATCCCGATCAGTTCAACTAACGTACATAACATCATATGTACATATGCATATATCTATAATAACGACTCATTATCATAATAAGAATCTTGTTACGTACAAGATTACAAATATACATACGTACATACACGATAACGTACTTCTTGAAGCTAGCAAGCAAAACATACGCGCATATGTACATACATATAACGTACAAACATATAATAAATTGACAAACGCGAGTACGCGCATCAAATTGCATTCCAAGCAATTTCGCGGTGATTCCACCGTCAATTTATTTATGAATTTTTACGTCACATATGGTTCATATGGTTAACCAATTCTATTTTCGTTTTATGAAACAACTTTCTCCGTTGTTCTTTTAAAACGATAAATTCTTGGTTGCGTCAACCTTTTTGCGGTAAAACGCCGGCTCTTTGTATACAAAAATACAAACACGGCATGAGACCAATTTCATGCATTATAATGGCACTAGGTTAACCCTGACCTAACCCACAGTCATTACATGCCGTTTATTTTTTTCCTCACACAAAGTTAAGAAACTTCATGCATGATATTTTTACTTTTTACTTGTACATAATTGGGAAATCCCTTGTGTAAAGTGAAATGGAAACTGACCCACTTATTGGGCAATAGTGCTGAGTTTTTTTGTAACATTGGTTTCTTCCGTATATATATGGTTGACCAATGGTTGCAAAGGAATTTTTGAATGAAGGGGAAATATTCTTGTGAAGCTACAAAATATTGAGGAATATGCAAAATTGGCTATTACCAATATATTGAGAGGGCGTTCCCGATATATTCGATTTCTGGAATTCCTATATGGAATTTCCTAACTACTTACCCCCATACCTATTTTTATCAATTTTGCTGAGCAATGCCAAAATCCACCTAAATAAAAAGCCGATGCATCTCAGGGACAGGGCAGTAAGATTTTCAAAGTATCACTAATAGGTTGACCCCCCACCAGAGGTAAGGCAACCTACTAGTAAAGTAAACTCTACCTTTTTGAAAGTGAGAAATTATAAAGTGAAAATAAAACAAAGTTAAAGTGTAAAACGTTGTGGTTTTAATAAAAAAAAGGGAAGTTAACTTAATTGAATACCAGGAGAATTGGGTTGGTGATCTTCGGAACTCTTTCCAAGCACTCCCAGTCCATGTTACGACAGTAAAGCCAAGTCTCGTAACACGGAGAAGTCGACTCAGAAGTGCGTCTATCTGCGGTAGCGGATAGGCATCCTTCTTCGTAACAGAGTTGACCTTCCTGGCGTCAAAACAAAGCCGGACCTTTCCAGGCTTCCTTACCAGAACAACTGGAGAGCTCCAAGGACTCTGGCTCTCCTCTATCACACCCAGCGATAGCATTCGCTCTAATTCAGCATCCATCAAACTTTGCACTGCCGGCGAAATCGGATAAAAGCGCTGTTTTATCGGGCGGCGTCATTCGTTTCAATCCTGTGAGTGACCAGTGATGTTTTCCCAAGGCCTAACGAGGCGAAAGAGGGGAAAAGCTGTTTCGTGGCTTCTAAACGTTGCTGATCGAAACTAGAAAGGATGTGGCAGTCGGTGTCAGAGGTAGCTATTCCACTTGAATTTACTTCTGCTACTATACCCAGGACATCTGGAGCCAACCCAAATAGACGCCAGAAGTCTATTCCCAGATATAGTGCCTGTGTGAGCCCAGGAACCACGTAAAAACGCACGTTATGGGTCTTACCACGGAAAGTGACGTCCAAGTTCACATGACCATGAACAGTCGTCATGGCCCCATTAGCTACTTGGACCTGTGTTCGATATCTCTTCCATTCGACATCTGCTTCCGCAAGCTTCTCTAGAGCTCCCTGGCCTAGAATACTGACAGTGGCACCACTATCAAGTAATCCATTCTCAGTTCGCCCGAGCAGCTTTACTTCGGCGTACGGTCGAATGTCGTCTGGCATCGACACGGAAATCTGTGCCAGTTTTTTCCTTTCTAGTTTCATTCGTCGACAGTATTTCCGCCAACGAACGGTTGATCGTTTTCTTTTCGGTCTCATATCCCGATCTGGAAACATTATATCAGCTAACTCCGCCACTGAGGAGAAGATCCGGCCTCTTGCTGCGTTATATCTCCGCAGACGCGTATGATACGGCGTCAGCGGATGTAAAACTGGCTCACGCCCACTCGTCATATTAGAGCTTGGTGGCCGTTTCAACACAGAAATGACAGGAGGCCGAACCTCCTGCTCAGTAACCTTGTCAGCTACATGTGCTATAGGTGTCAACGGGACATCGAAGATTAAAGACTCTTCTAAGGAAGTGTCTAACAATGTCATGGGCTCCCCAGAAGTGGAAATGGGAGCTTGAAGGTCTGCGGAGAAATCTATTAAGTTCTCCGCCTCTGCCAATGAAGTAATCGTACAATCCGGAGTTTTTCTGATATCACCAGAGTCACTGAATGATATCAGATGACATGTTAAGGAGTTATCGTTAGTGTCTACAAATGGAGCGGACCTTCCTCCTTGTTCAAAGCTTGCACTGGAGGATTCGTTGCAGTTGCTGCTTGAGACGCTGACGCTGGTCGGAAAAAGGTGGTGGTACTCCCGACCCGTCTCTCGTTTTTCTGTCTGCAATAGCGGCAATCAGGCTTGAAGACATTCTTGCGTCCGCATCCATAGCAGAACACAACTTGTCTCTTCTGCCTGCAGTCTTGATAAAAGTGACCGGACTGGTCACAATTCCAGCATATAATAGGGTGTTTGGCTGAAATACCCGATATGTCACCTAGGCTGTTGTCACTGCCTGTTGCTACTGCCAGTTCAGGATCGAAGGTCAGAAGATTGCCAACTTCATGCACTCGTTGGTTCCGGTAAAGGTTCCAGCTGCCAGCTGTCGCAATTCGTGTCTGCGTAGCTTGGATACGCGTAACTAGCGACCTCAGCTGTCCTATCGTATCAGTAGGATGCAGAGAGATATTTTCTTGAATCTCCGGCAAGAGATTCGACTTGACAATTTCCAGAAATTCTTGGTCGGCATAGCGTTCTGTAGCTGATCGCGCAGTAACCCCAAATGGTGGTGATACATTTCGAACAGTTCACCAGGTTTTTGTTTTCTGGACATCAGTTGAAATCGAGTTTTCAAATCATCCTTAGGCGTTCCCCATTCGGTATACAATCCCATCCTAATGACGTCCCAAGTTGGAAATGGATTTTGACGTAGTACCGACAAATACCAGTCCTTCGCTGTTCCTGTCAGTAGGGTAAGCATATTTCTGACTAACAGCATAAAATCCCCTTCAAGAGTGGAGTGCGTGAGCTCTTCGACCCTGAAGATGAACTCGTCGACTGAAAGTTCCGAGTTATTTCCATTATAAGTCAGGTTCCATCTCCTTATTGGACTGCCTGATCGTCGGTATTCTGCATTAGCAGGAGCACGCATAGGTGGTGGTGGTTGAGGTGGCATTAAGTTCTGTCGGGACTGATTCGTAGGTTGACCAAACGGTGGTGATGATCTCCTAAATGATTGTCTTCCCCTTGTAGGGAAATCGTTTGACGGCCTGTGATCGCTTCTGGACGAAGGAGGTCGTATGAAGTCTGCTGGCGGCATTGCTGCTGCCACTTGGTGTCTGATATCGTCTCCTAACTCAGACCGCAGAACATTTAAACCCTGCTGGAGACCTCGGCTTATTAGGTCTTCCATCCTTATGCTCAAGCCTTCTATCAGCGCATCCGTAGCAGCTGAGGTCTTGTGGTCTTGAGCTGAATGCCCCTGACTGGCTTGTCTAGTACTTGGGTTCACGAAGGTTCTTGAATGCAAGTCAGGCATTCCTGGAGACAAAGATCGTTGGTTCGGAGGTGGTAAGTCAAAATTCGTTAAATCAAAGGTTGGCAACGAGTCGCGCCTTGTCGACTTCGTGAGCTTCACCTTTTGCGTTCGCTTTAGGATTGCACCGGAATATTCTCTGAAAATGTGATCGCATACGGTCACGACCGGTTTCCGATCGACTGACCAGCTTGCGTCCCGGCAGATAGAACACGGCTCAGGCAGCACTGTGATACTGTCTGTCGGAGGAGGTGGTGTCCTCACTGTAGCCATTGTAAGTGAAAGTTGGTAAAAGGTTTACAAACCAAAGGTTTGAAGACGACTGTCAGAGAAATTTAAAAGAAATCCAAAAAAAAAGTTTTTTTTTTTGAAGCTTATAGACTTCAAAAATATTGAAGCTGGCGAGTCACTAAATTTATTAACGCGTATTATGTAAATAAAATAACCAAAGGTAGCTAACTAAATCCAAGTAGATACCTATTGTCACCACAACATTATATATATAACGGTTACATACTCGTAATATATAAACCCAGTGTTGTTATATAATATGTATATATGCAGTAAGCACGAAACGCTTCAAATGTAAGAAAATTTTAGGAAACCTAAACTTCGTCGAATAAGAATCTTCAAAAAAATTTAGATTAAGAGGAATCTAAAAAGGATCACGAAAGCAAATCAAACGTTTCAAAATTCTCAAAATTTAGACAATTTCTCCCTCACCTCCAGGAGCTAACTCCCACATAAGAGGTCAGGCCGCTCTCTCTCTTCCAAGGTCAGAAACAGAATATAGGCACGTGACGTGAGTGTGGGCATTGAAAATTATGTGGAGTTCCCACAGAAATCTGGGAAGAGTCGGGTTGGAGAAGCCAGGGACTGAGAATGATACTAGAGATTTTTTAGCCAGGCAGTTGGCAGTATGCCAACTCCTGATTACTGAAGGTCTCCAGCATCACTTCCATCCTCCAACAACTCCTTCCTTCCTCTTCACCTGATTGTCATGTCTAGGTAACCCTCCAAATGGGCAGAGTCATGACTCTGGTCAACTAGTTAGCTGGAAGCCAAAAAGTTGTCTCACAGATTCATAACTCTGTCCAGCCAGCTGGCCAACACAGACATGTCTCCGTGAGAGCTCACGCAAAAAAATTTTGTGAGGCCACCTACCATTTCCATGGCAGAAGGCCAGTGGGAAAGATCATTCAAAAAAATTCCAAAAAAACCTCAAAAATTCAAAAAGCTAAACAACTGTTCGGACTCGAGGCTTGACCAAAGTCAACCCTAGAGCCGAACTTCAATTAAAACAAAACTTTCAAAACTTTCAAAATATTACGTTACTTTAATCATTCAAAAATTCAAAATCTCAAAACTTTCAAAAACTTGACTTTATACTCTACAAAAATTTATATAACAGCAACAGTTAGACTAAGGTCCGCCTGTAACTTCTACTAGATATGAGATTACCGAGTCAGACAATTGGCTAACAGCCAAATGTCCATATCTAAAAGTAATCCCAGTCTCCAGCATCCGTCACATTCAGACACCGAAGTCCAACTGAGGTGGCCCCACGTTGGGCGCCATTTTGTTATGGTAGTATGAAGAGTGATTGGTTAGGACGTGAAGTCCAAACTGCCAGCATGAGCTGACACATCACTCGATGACAGCGATGGCACAGGGCGGCATGCTAGCACCTCGGCTAAGGGTCGCGGAGAGTGTGGGGAGGTTCCCGAAAATACCTGCCGCTGTCATCACCCATAATCAAAAAAATTCTTCATGCCTGCACAAACGAGCCAGCACACACTCGGTCCTGAAGGGACCCTTACGTCACCTACCCAATTCCTGTTGAAGGCGCAGATGTTCGGCCTTCAGTACCAATCCCCATCCTGCCATTGACCTTGCGGGGCACTGTTTGCAAAGTCCCGTGGCTGACCTGTGAAAGAGAGTAAGCGGACCTAGACGACCCCTATGCTAGAGGAGAGGGCTCCAGGATGTGAAGGCGTGCAAAACAAACTTTACTGCGTCATCACGTTATAAGGCAATCGTATATTATATAGATGGTACAGCCTTACTTATCTCTACTCAGCGATATTAGTTCGCCTCTAACACTGTACGTAAATATCTTGGGCACAAAACAGGTACCTCTCATTAGTACTCTTGTTATAACTACTGTAAAGTATGAATTCAAATAGTCTCAGGTCTGGAAGCAAAAAAAAGAAAAAAGAAAGTTTTATAGCTACCCGACCATAAATAGTCAACGATCTTCATGATTGAAGACAAAATTTTCTTAGAACCATCTATCGCTAGCTGTTTACAATTTTTACTTATGGTTACACAGCTCCAATACCGCGACTTAATCTATCGTTAAATGGCTATACCTATCAACTGCGCTAAGGTTGCAGGAAAACGGACATATCTTTAACGTTATTTATTCATAATTTACGAACAGAATCCAGTTTTGCCAAAGTCTGAGAAGTATCACTAGTTATTTATATACCATAGACAAATAAGGTAATGTTCCCGACACCAAAATTCCAGAATTATCAAATAATTATATATATATATATATACCATAGGCAAATAAAGTCAGTTCTGACATTAAGATTTAAGAATTATAATTAATTATATATATATCTACTATAGGCAAATAAAGTCATAGTTCTGACGTTAAGATTTAAGAATTTCAAATAATTATATATGGATCTACTATAGGCAAATAAAGTAATATTTCTGACATTAAGATTTAAGAATTATAATTAATTATATATATATCTACTATAGGCAAATAAAGTCATAGTTCTGACGTTAAGATTTAAGAATTTCACTTATTATAGGTGCTCACGTTGCACCCCAGTTACAAACTCAATTATTTTACTTCAATCACAATTCCCTAGTATTGGCACTTCACAAAAATTTCCGGCCTTCCTCTTTGATCCAGCAGAGATAGTTTATGCCTGAGATAAGGTATGGGGTGTTGGCCGTTCTGCTGTGCAATTCGTGAGTGCTATCGCAGAGTAAATCAATTTCTGCACGGGTGAGGCACCAATCCGCTCGGAATGCAGCAGCAGTTGCCAGGTACAATTGTAGAACTGCGATCGTCTGTTGCGGATGTACGGTTTCCAGCTTCTGCCAGACAAGCCTGAAGCAGAATAATTTTTCTGTACTCGCTTCCAGCCGTCCACTCTTCTATCACTTGGGGTGAAATTTCTCCTACAGACACTAGCTACAAATTTTTCTTTTTCTTTTTGCTGAAAACGTGGATGCGGTTTGATGGTGTAGTCTAATATCCACTAAGATTCTTGTCCAACTCGAATTCCCTATATTACAGGAATAATTCCAAAATTAGCTGAGTAAACTCTTTAAATGTTTGTACCCTAGCGGAACTTACGTGAAAGTTTTCAATCCTGAGGTCGTGTTATCCGAAAATCTTAGATTTCTTTATCGTCTGACTTGTCACTTTGGCAATCGTGTAATTCAATTGAAGAATACGAGACAAATGTCCGCACTCTTCTTCTTCCTTGTCACTTCGACCGGGCACCTGAGTGTGAGGAAATGCATTCTCTCGGTCGGGGTGCGTTCACATTGTCCGCTATGGACAGCGGCTAACATACGCGCTGCAGTACGTGTAGCATATTGCTATATGCAATACACTACGACCATAACATCCAATAAATTTTAAAATTCGTGATGAGTTTCATTTATCATAAAAGAAAATTTATGAGAGACCCTATCGTAATACGTTCCATGCAATATTTGCTTAGCTTGCATTGTTTTAATGAAAGATGAGCTTTAACTAGTTCATATATTTATTTGCACTTTTATTATTGAACTTGTTAATCACATATTTCAGTCGAGTGTTATCACAATGCTTAAATACAACAATATAAATAATGAAAACATAAAATTCATTCTTGTTGGTCAACAACCACCCATGGTATTAGAGGCTTTTCGTTCAGTCGTTGTGAATGTTTTACCTGTTTAATAAGGAATATAAAATAGCTTTTATGAAATATTTTCTAGTAAAGCTTAAAATTTCTAACATACTTTTCCAATTACAATGGATCCGTTTGTAATTTTCCTGCGGCTTATTTTCTGAAGAATTTGGGACCCATCACGCAGTTTCTGGGAATGGAGGTTGAGACAAACAGCAATGCTGACTTCTCACTCTGTCAATCAGCGTACATCATGCGAATCGCAAGTGAATTCGGACTGATGAAAGCTAAGCCAGCGAGGACACCTATGGAGGTTTATTATAGTAAGTCGGAAGAATCAAATCAACTGGAAAACAATTCAGACTATATACGATCGATCGGACGCTTACTATATGTGTCCGTAAATACTAGATCGGATATCTCGGCAAGTGTGAGCATCTTGGACCAGAAGGTTTTAAAACCAAATGAGGAGGACTGGAATCAACTGAAACGGGTTGGCAAACAACAGCGACAATGAAGTTATTGCTAAGCAATAAGAAATCAACTGATGTGTCATATTTTGCTATGCGGATGCAACATGGGCTGATAATAAAGCGGAAAGAAAATCGAACAGTGGCAGAATTTTTTTTTCAATGGTGGCACAGTTAGTTGGACGTGTCAAAAACAGGGTATCGTGGCATCATCATCATGTGAGGCAGAGTACATCTCTATTTCTGAAGCAGCAAAGGAGACCAAGTGGCTACGACAATTGCTAATAGAAATGAAAGAGGAAATTACTTCACCAACAGTCATCTATGAAGACAACCAAAGTTGTATAGAATTAGTTAAAGATCATTAATTCTCTCATAAAACTAAGCATATTGATACTAGATACAAGATGATACGTGATCTCATTAGAAATAAGGTTATTGAATGTAAATATTGTACTACAGAAGAAATGATTGCAGACCTTTTAACGAAACCATTGTCTGCATTGAAACATGTCTATTTCAGAGAAAAATGCAATATTATGTGAATGAGGAGGAGTATTGGAAATATGTGTAGACAGATAAATATTCAGTTAATATCCATCCGAATTTAATTAAATCAAATGAGCAGATTTTTTTCAATTCATTTTTTTCACTTATAATAATAATAATAATAGTAATATTTATTTCTTGTTTTTACGTCTAATATTAAACTTTGGGCATGTCCACAGACAGCCTAGGGCTGGTATTATTGAGGAGCACTCCTCCTTATTTCCAATTTTCCTGTTTTTCGTGAATTACCATAGTTACGCCCTGTAGTATTTAGGATACAGGGTTTTTGGTGAAAAACTAACTTTTTTCCTTAATCACCCTGTAACTCCTAACCGGTTGATATGTCCCCCCCCCCCCCTCCCCTCACTGCCATAAAATGTTTGGTTCGTCTAGGTGAGTACTATCACCTTCCGCCCTATTGACCTCCTAGTGGGACTAAATCTGCTCACAAAACAAAAGCACATTTGACAAATTGTCACTCAGCTTTGACAAATTCGCATTCCTTCATCTCACTTACTCCTAAGTATAATGTCCTGCTCTTGACAAATTACACTCATGTACACGAATTTTACACGATTCATACATTCCTGTTTGTCATATATTCTAATCGATATTGCCTCACGTGGGGAATAGAGAAAACGGGCCAGACGAAAATGCCGGAAGAAAGAGAGGAGGCCATACTGCGGAGTTAAGTTCAAGTGACAAGTTGTCTCGAGCAATGGCTTAGAGATTCAAAAAATTAAAATCAGGATAGTTCGGTGCTGTCTGGATAAATAGAAAAGTTCAGTATACACGAAATACGTTCTTCACGGTCAAGCACTTAGATAAGACGCGAATTTTTTATTAGCAAGATAAGTAGAAAAAACAAAAAACCTCTTTCAGTTTAACCCATCCCACACTCTCCGCCAAATAGCCGAGGTGTACTAGCGTGCCATCCTGCATGCAACGTTGTCATGGAGTGAACTGTCAGCCCAGGCTGGCAGATAGGACTCCATGTCCTTCCTCGGTCCTCACCCAAATTGCTCCATAACAGCAGGATAAGAAAGTTCACTCACAGAAATACATCACGAGAGTGTGCGGAACGGAAACGAGTCACTCACAGAAATACATCACAAGAGTGACAGGAAAGGAATACTCAGAAATACATCACCAGAGTGTACGGGACGGAAAGCATCTACAGAAATAAATCACGAAGGTGTCCGGAGGATAGGACAGGAGCTGGCTACAGCAAATGGACCGGTGTCCAACAAGAAAGAAGTCCATCACGGGTGCTTCTATCTTGTAAATGAATGGCATGCATACTTTTATACTTTTTTTAGCCGCAGTTACTAAAACATTTCGGTAATTTCTACATTGTATTAGAGTAGGGATAGGAATGAGAAGATTATATGTATTCGGTTATGAAATAATGAGTGACTAACCTCAACTAGTGAGGTCTACAATAATACATTCAAGTTACTTTTGTCAAGAAAAGAGGTGACTTGGAAATAGTACATTTGTGATGAACAATGGGCCTTGTACTGGCTTAACCTTAGGTTTCTAAACCTCTCCAATCTTTTCATCGATTTATCCATCTTAAATGCGTTCGGTTTAAAAAAATATAAATTTTGCCTATTTCAGATCTTTCATATTTAGGGCCATATTCACCAAGCAGTGTCGGTTTAATGAAAATTTAATTTAAATTTAATTTTAAGTGAGGCCTTACCCTCTCTTAAATAAATTTAATTTCGATATCAGCTGATTGAAGTGTCATGCAGTCAAATGTGATATTTTTAATAGCGCAGTCAAAAGTTTGAAGAAGCAATTGCTTAATATGGGCTATTTTTAATTGAAACGAATTGTACATAAATTATAAAATATTTTTAATAATATATAAAAACCTCTTTATTTAAATAATACATAAAAACTTCTTATAATTTTTTAAATAATATTTAAATTACATGAGCTCTCACGAGAACTGTCACTTGCCATTTCGGAAATCTTGCAGCTGATAGTCCGAAATGTCTGAAATTATTTATTTTATTAAGGTTGGTGAATAGCTACAAAAATTTAAGTGCGGTCCCTAAATAAAAATTAAATTAAAATTAAATTTGTATTAAATGGCTTGGTGAATACGGCCCTTAATATCCGTATTGGGGACTGGACCACAGAAAATAGTTCGTCAGTGTTTGATGAAACTTGATTTATTAAAAAATGTGTGGCAAACAATACTTCCGGATATAGTTTACAACAAAACAATGAGTAATTTGCTAAACGATTTTAGTTCAGAAATTATTCATAAAATAATGGCAATGGAGGATATTTCAAGTTCTATAGCTAACGAACTTGTTGAAATATGTTCGGTGATAATTGAAAGGGCACCAACAATATTTCCGGTGTGTATTTTAAAGGTCTCTACTTCGCCCTTATTACAGTTGTCGACTCACCAAAGTGACAAGCTTCGTAGTCACTCTCACTTCACTTCACTTTTCGTATTGTCGCTGTCGAACGGTGTGATGTGACATTTTCTTCAAAACCTTATTATAGTTGTCACTTAAAGTGACAGCTAGCATCAGGGCATACGTCAGGGTATGAATTACATTTGTAGACAAAAGTGAGGTTTGTCTTATTTCGTGGTATTGTTACTTTTGAAAGTGTTTAAAAGAAAAAAAATTATAAACGCGATGTATTTCAGCCCTTTAGCTAAGTATAACAGGATGCTTCACCATCAAATCTATGATGACTTCAAATTGTTTTTGTTGTTGTAATTTTTACACTAAAATTGCAAAAAAAAAAATTTTAATTTATAAAAAACTATTGAATTTTATGTTTTAATGATTAACTAGAAAGTCATTATAAAATTTATCATTTTCCTTTTCCTTACACACATCTAACATCAGTCACTTACAAAAACCAAGTGAGTAAAATTGTCACATAATTATCACTTACATCGACATTTGTCACTTAAACGCTTAAACACTATTGCGACGACAGACGACAAACGACGACGATATATCGCTGTTAAATTTCTAAAAGCACAGCATCTTATGCGAATGCACCAAATTCGCCGGGATTGATCAATTTCTAATTTTGCAGTCGTCGCTGCAGTCCTACCAACAAAATTAATCGAATGAAATGGTTGTGGCATTCACTTTTGTCTTTTTCATGTGGTAGCACGCCGCGGTAATTTTAAAATAATGAGCTTTGAGGAAAAATTGATCGAGGAAATGCGAAATCCATAAAATAATTTATAGTTTACAAGACAGGCAAGACAAATGGACAAAAACGACGTGGTTTGGATGGATATTTCAAAGCGTTTAATTTAGTTAATTTCCGCATTTTCAGTTTTTTCACACTTTGGTCCATTGCATTTCTCTCAATATAATATAAAATATTCTTGATAAAAATCTCCTTTTAAAACGCTCGAAACATTTAACAAATGAAATTTCAATATCTTCTTCTTTCACAGTCGTCGCTCACCGCCTGTCGTTGCAATTGTGTTCCCAATTTTTCGACTGCCTGTTTCGCAACGATATTTTCGCTGTCGTCTGTCGTTCTGTCGCTCTGTCGTCGCAATTGTGTTTAAGCCTTAATACGACAACAGTAATATGTCCAAAGTCGTATGTTTTCGACAAATGTCACTTTAAACAACAACCATGATATCATTTTTGTGTCGTAACACCATTTCTCACTTAAAGTGACAACGATAATAAGGGTGTTATTGTCTTTAATGGCTTAAAAAAATTCTAACAGGATCGATATCAAATTAAATATGTGAAATCATGGATGAAATTAACGCAATTAAAAATGATATTAGGAGCTTCGTTGGTGCAAATAACAGAGCAATGGTCAGAAGGCAAGGGTCCATTAACATTGAATTTTAAAGCTGAGGAAGTTAAACATCTTATTCGAGCAATATTTCAAAACACTGATCGGCGTGCGAATGCTCTGGCCTCCATTGTTTAAAGATAGAAATTAAAATACATTTTAAGTTACTGCAACCATTTTTTTTCAACAGGGTCAACACGTATTCGCTTTGCTTCCCATGGATGCTGATGAGTGTCTCTTGCGAATCTGGGATTGATATATTCAACACTTCCTGTCATATATTAATCGGTGGCTGTTTTCAAGAGGCAGCTCTCAAACGGAAAACTCCGCCCTTTTCATATGCACAGACCTAAGAAGATTTACTTATCTACTGTATATAGTATCAGGCAAAATGTACATTTGATTTGATTAAAATATTAGGGATAAAATTGAGTTATTAGACTCACTGTCAAGGTTGTATTCAAATATTCAAGTTGATTTTGTTATACGCTCTTATGTGGGATCTCGATGCTGTTATAGAATGAAAAGAAAATTTTAGCAATACCGCAATACGCTCACATTAAAGCTGCAAGTTATATTTGACTGTTAATTTTTTGTTTCACAGCTGCAAAATTTTCAACAAAAGATGACAAATATTCTTGACGATGGACACCACCTCTATGTTGAAAATGTTCGATTTGGATGTGCAACTCCGACGCTTTTGATTTTTATCAGGCTGTCGTCGATCACTGCTGTTTCTGCTGTTGTGCCAGGGCCTAGGATGATTAGTGTTGTTATTGCTTTTTTTTCATTTGAATTAACATTAGAAGTAAAATTAGACTACAAATAAGCAACTTACTCTAAGTGAATAAAAAGTGAATTTTGTTTTTAGTTTAAAAAAGGAATATCGAAGTCTTTTCTCCAACCCATTAATCGATTCCACATTTATAAATCTTTCTGAGAATTAAAATTACAATTTTTGCCTTATAACTATTCAATAACAGCTTGCTGTAATAATGGAATTAATTGCTCCTGATACAAACTGTGATTAGTTCCATGCGTAACCGCAATAATTCCTTTCGCCTTTTGAAGATTTTTATATGCCTCCTTCACCTGATCTTTGTAAAGTTGGATTTTGGCTATTTTCACATAAACAACAGTGAATTCCAATTTCCGTAATATTTTCTAAAAAATAATGATTTTCATTATTAGGGGCTTATTTTGAAAGACGAAAAGATGTTCATCAACGACTGTAGGTAGAAACATTTAAAATTAAGAAACAATATACGAAAAATAACGAAAACTCATTAGGTTCACCATTTTAATCTTTATGAAAATAAGAAATCAACTGATGTGTCATTTTTTGGCTATGCGGATGCAACATGGGCTGATAATAAAGCGGAAAGAAAATCAAACAGTGGCAGAATTTTTTTTTTCAATGGTGGCACAGTTAGTTGGACCAGTCAAAAACAGGGTATCGTGGCATCATCATCATGTGAGGCGGAGTACATCTCTATTTCTGAAGCAGCAAAGGAGACCAAGTGGCTACGACAATTGCTAATAGAAATGAAAGAGGAAATTACTTCACCAACAGTCATCTATGAAGACAACTAAAGTTGTATAGAATTAGTTAAAGATCATAAATTCTCTTATAAAACTAAGCATATTGATACTAGATACAAGATGATACGTGATCTCATTAGAAATAAGGTTATTGAATGTAAATATTGTACTACAGAAGAAATGATTGCAGACCTTTTAACGAAACCATTGTCTGCATTGAAACATGTCTACTTCAGAGAAAAATGCAATATTATATGAATGAGGAGGAGTATTGGAAATATGTGTAGACAGATAAACATTCAGTTAATATCCATCCGAATTTAATTAAATCAAATGAGCAGATTTTTTTCAATTCATTTTTTTCACTTATAATAATAATAATAATAGTAATATTTATTTCTTGTTTTTACGTCTAATATTAAACTTTGGGCATGTCCACAGTGCACTCCTTATTTCCAATTTTCCTGTTTTTCGTGAATTACCTTAGTTACAATGTACTCCGTTCACACATCATGCAATTGCAACATTTTCTTGTGCAAACTTCTTTCGTCAGTTTCTTGAACTTGTTCACATGCTTTATATTTTGTATTTCTTCTGGTAGTTTATTGTATATAGGTACATGTATGCTTTAAACTCTTTAGCTTTCTGTCAGTTCTAGCGTAAGGCAGACGTATATGTTGACGCTAACTCATGTCATGATTATGTACATCTCTATGCTCTATTAAGTTTATGTTGGACTTTATCATTTTATTTCTTATCTTATATATCGTTTAAGATTTTCCACGTATATTAATTGCTTTAAGCTCAGGCATTTTGTCATTTTATACAATACAAGCGTTGGTGTAAGACTATGTAAATTGAAGATAGGCTTTATTGCTTCATTTTATACTCTATGCATGAACTTTCTTTGATTGTGGCTACATTTTGATCAATTGATTTTATTGTAGGCAATTATTGGTAGTATAATTGCATTGTAGATAAAGTTTCTCCTATAAATGGTGCCACTTTTTCCTCACATATGTAGTGTGATGTTTCTAGGTCAAATTATCATCAGTTATTTATTTATTTAATTATTCACTTATAATACTAATAGTAATATTTATTTATTTCTTCCTTTTACTTCCAATTTTAAACTTTGAGCATCTCCACAGACACGCTAGGGCTGGTAATAGTGAAAAGCACTACTCCTTATTTCCAATTTTCCTCTTTTTTAATTTTCTTGTTTTTCGTGAATTAACTTAGTTACAATGTGCTCCGTTTACACAACATACAATTGCAACATTTTCTTGTCCAAACTTCTTTATCAGATTCTTGAACTTGTTCACTTGCTTTGTTTTTTCTATTTCTTCTCGTAGTCCATTGAATATAGGTACAGCTGTATGCTTTAACCTCTTTAGCTTTCTGTCAGTTCTAGCATAAGGCAGACGTATATGTTGTCCCAATCTCGTGTCATGGTTATGTAGCCATCTTGTGTACCGCGTTAAGTCCTCATTTATTTCCTTCTGTATTGCTTCACCATTCCTTCCCTTGTACAGGAGCAGTGTGTCATCTGCATATACAGGGTGTTTCCCACAAGAGATCAATAGAGCAGGAGGTGATAGTACTCACCCAGACGAACCAAAAATTTTATGGCAGTGAAGGGGGGGAGTAGTTACGCTAGGACAGTTCTGGCGCACTTTTTCCATACAAAAAGTGTCCGGAAAATTCCAACTATTTTGGTGGTTCTGGAATGGGTTCTGGGTCACTGGGGGATTCCGTCTAGTAGTCGACGTCACAGGGCCTGCCTGGGGGAATTCCTTTCCTGTCGTCTGACTGACCAGGACATGACGCATCAACTGGTGGCCACGGTAAGCTGTTCAAGCTCTTGTCTTAGATGATTTTTTTTAATAAAATAATGTTGGATTTTTGCTGGAATCGAACCGAGAACGCTTGGTTTTGTAAAATCCGATGCGCGTTACCATGAGACCATGGAGGTGTTGTGCGAATATTCTTTAAAGTTGCTATATATGGGTAGACTTCTGGACCAGAGTTTTTTAATTAGAACTCTCACCAGCAGATGGCGCCACCGTCGCTAGGTAGACTAAATGTGGGGTTGTGTCTTGACTGTACTGGGTTATGTCTTGAATGCACCATTGGGTCTTGACTGGTTTATGTCTTGAATGTACCATTGAGTCCTGACTGGCTTATGTCTTGGATACACCATTGAACCGTGACTGGCTTTTGTCTTGGATGTGTCGTTTGGTCTTGACTGCACCCTAACGGCATTAGCTGATATTACCAGCATGCTCCGGTACTACGGCTTTCTTGGATGTGTGGTACGGTTCTCTTGGATATGTGAAGTTTTTTGCTTCACTTTTGCCCACACGTGGCACCATGCTACGGCTTTTGGAAGTTTTTTTGCTTCGCTTTTGCCCACACGTGGCAGCATGCTACGGTTTTGGGAAGTTTTTGCTTCACTTTTTTGAATGTATGGTGCGCCTAAATGTAGACTTTTGTTGTTTTCAATTTTTTATTAGAACGGACTTTGGTTTTCGAGATATTAGCGACATTTGTTCAAACAATTAGCTAATTGGCAATTATATAATTACTAATTGGCAATAAGCTAATTGGCAATTATATAATTACTAATTGGTAATTAGCAGCTTGGTTGGTAATTAGCTAATTGGCAATTAGCTAAGGGGTTTGTCATGCTTGAAGTTTTCTTAGCTGAGCAGATAAGGAATTTCGCAACGTGGCATCATCACCTCGGTTTTTGTTGTTTCACCTTGGTTTTGCTGAACGGAAGTTGCAGATATCGATCATAACAAGATTCGTAAACAAATTTTCATATCCTGTTGTAAACAAATTTAAGCAGTATCAGCACATTTATTCTTTTCATGTAATTTGATACCACACTTCATGTAAGCCGCCCAATTCCAAGACTTTTACTGATCGACACGTTTCATTGGAATTCGTAAACAAATTTTCACATCCTGCTGTAAACAAATTTAAGCAGTATCAGCACATTTATTCTTTTCATGTAATTTGATACCACACTTCCTGTAGGCGGCCAAAAGTTTTATTGTTCCAAGAATTTTACCGATCGAAACGTTTCATTGGAATGTAAACAAATTTTCACATTTTCTTGTTTATAAACAATCTCATTTGCAAATTCGGCCAGCAGAATAAAGTAATCAAATTAATTTGAATGATTTTTTTTGTTTATCGTGTAATTCGATATCATCTCAGCCTGTAAGCAAATTCGTTGGATTTCATCCTGTGAAATGATTATTTTAGCAGCAGGATCATTCATGTTTACAAACCGTTCCTATAAAAGCCCAAGCAAACTCTTGGGGAGCATCAGTCAGTTTTAGTGAGTCTCCGTGATAGTACATAAAAAATAAAAATGACAACCGCGCTGATAAATAAAAGTTTTTCAGTAATTAAAAAAATAAAGACTATATTGTTAAAAAGTGCAACAGAAACATACATAAATTTCAAGTTGCATTTCGGAAGTGCAATAAGAGTGCTATGAAACGACATTTCGAAAGCTATCTCGAGCAAATTAAACCATTGAGAGCACTATTGAGAATTCCCCGTCGAGGTGGAGGAATCACTCGCGTAAGAAGAAGTGATTTTGTAAAGTGGGAGGAAATAAAGACAGCGTTCGCAGACAGAATTCGACAAGGCGTTATTGCAAATTTAAAACATATCGAGCCGAAGCTATTTATGCAAGACGCTGCCAAATTATTTACGCGTCGTCTTAAAAATACCTTAAAACATTATTTTAATATTAAAGTCTCTACAACGTTTTGCGGTGAATTTGTTAAAGAAACTGGTGACAATGAAACTAAAAAAGATACTAAATATTTCCAAGCGAGAACTGCTCCAATTAGTGCAGATGATAATTTAGAGGAGTGGTTTAAATCAAACATTTTGGATCCAATACACACTCAGCTGGAAGAATTCCAGGAAAAAGACAGTGGCTGGGCACTGCACTCAATAATACATCTAGCAGTACACATCAACAAGTTTGAGCAGCTCCGAGGATCTTCCTATATACCTCTACCAAAGCATATTTCATCAAAGAAAGCTTGCATTAATTTGAAAAATAATGATGAAGCATGCTTCGCATGGGCCGTAACATCAGCGCTATATCCTACAACTGTCAGCTCCGATAGGACCTCATCATATCCTCATTACTCTACAGTACTAAATTTAACTGGAATAACATTTCCCATCACACTTAAGCATATTAAACAATTTGAAGAGCAGAACGATTTATCAATAAACGTATTCATCCTAGAGAAAGAGCGTTTCCTCACCACAGTTCCAGTTAGACTTACGAAACACGGGATGGAGCGACATGTAAATCTCTTAATGCTACAAGATGACTATGACCAGGATGAAAATCATATGGACGATGATGGCGATGGTGACGATGACGATGATGATGATGCTGGCAGATATCATTTCTGCTGGATCAAAGATCTTTCTCGACTCATATCGAAGCAAACTTCAAAACATGATGGTAGAAAGTATATATGTGAGAGATGTTTGCTCTACTTACGCTATGCTGAACAATTAGTATCACACACTCCCGAGTGCGAGAAGCAAAATGACTGTAGGGTTATGTTTCCATCAGAAGAAAAGAGATGGCTGGAATATAAGATTTATAACCATAAGAATCCAGTCCAGTTTTGTGTGTATGCAGATCTTGAGTCAATATTGAAGCCGATTCAGGGAAACGATCAAAATACACAGCGAATCCAGGAACATGAAGTTCATAGCGTAGGGTTCTATTTCCACTGCAAACATGATGCTAAGCTCTCATATTACAGCGCATATCGAGGCAAGAATTGCCAACAATGGTTTGCATTAGAATTGCAAAAAATGGCATCCATAGCTGTACAGGAAAATCTGAACATCAGGCCAATGCAACCCCTGACTAAAGAGGAACGGCGTTCACATATGGAAAATACTTGCTGCCATATATGTGAAAAAATGTTTGAAGCTGATGAGGAACGAGTTCGGGATCATTGCCACTTAACAGGAAAATATCGAGGACCAGCGCATAATGCATGCAATCTCATGTATCAAGATTGCTCCATAGTTCCAGTAATTTTTCATAATTTATACGGATATGATGCCCACTTCATTATTAAGGATATAGATACATCTTTCCCGGGAAAGTTGATCTCTTACCAATAAACAAGGAAAGATATATCTCGTTCACGAAGCACATGGAAGCCAGCCATATAAAATTCAGATTCATCGATTTTATGGCAGAATCTTTAAATAAGCTATCATCATTGCTGCCAATGGATAAATTAAACACTACAAGATCAGTATGGCAGGGATTCGATGACGACACTATCAAACTTCTTACGCGCAAAGGTGTCTTCCCATATGATTTTATTGATGACTGGGATAAATTATATTTCCAGAACTTGCCAACACAGGAAGCGTTCTACAATAAACTAACTGACAGTGCTATATCTCCTGAGGACTACAATCATGCTGAAGTGGTCTGGCAAAAATTTGAAATACAAACACTTGGTGAATATTCAGATCTATACCTTAAGACTGATGTTCTCCTATTGGCCGATGTGTTTGAGAACTTTCGAGAAGTGTGCATGAAGACGTACAATTTAGATCCAGCACATTATTACACCATGCCAGGCTTAACATGGGATGCTATGCTAAAATACACTAATGTGAAATTAGAGCTGATAACCGGCGTAGCTACACTGCTATTCATAGAGAGAGGCATTCGAGGTGGTATAAGTCAATGATCGAACAGATATAGTAAATCAAATAATAAATATATGGATGATTTTAAGCCTGAGGAGAAGGGCAAGGTTCAGACGCCCTTCCGGTTTCAAAGCTGATGTCGAGGGTCAAGGTCGAGCCCACGTGTAAATGTTTTTTTTTCAAGCCGTCCTAACATTCTGGGTAAAACGCTCAACCGTCCGTTTAGGAGCTCGCTGTAGTGGGCAAATATTATTCGGGAGCTGTGGACTTAGTAGGGAAATTGAATAAAAAGAATACCATATAAAAAATATCATTATTTATTTATTATAAATTGAAAAAATATTAACATTTAATTCTTAGTGTATCATTCAATACCTTTAATCGGTTTCCTTATAACTGTAATAACACTTTCTTTATTTTACAATAATGTATATCTTATACTATAATACCTACAATTAAAACAAACTATTTCATTAAATGGTATTTTAGCTATAATACAATTTTTATTTACAATACATATCTTAGACTAGCCTTAGATTATATGTTTTCTGCGTCTGCTCCTTGCTGTTCTGATTGAATAGAGTAATGTCCCCATGGTAGAGTATCCATTGTCCCACTCATAATATACCGCTTGTTATCATATGGACTCAATGCAATCTTCTTTTGGTTGATCCTGTAGACATTATGGTTATGCGATCGTATGGAGCTCTGATTAGCAGTTAATACTCGCTTGTTATTCAAACATTCGACGTCTTCGAAATTGATATGCCTCTGGACTACATTAGTCTTTACTCCTTTTGCTTTCTTTACAGTTTTACAATCGTTTATACGCAGACTGTACATTTTCGAGCGCAAGCCTACAAATTCGCTCATGATTTTCCCATTAAGCTCATCCTTCATTAGACCAGGAATCTTTTTATTCATGAGCTGTAAATCGAACTGGTTATCTTCTGGGTAATCACTTGTATCAAATTTGTTTATATTTTCAGCCATGAACTCATATGCATTTTTCTCTTCAAGTTCATATATTAGAGAATCCGTATCTGTATACATGACTTTACATTTATCTCCAAATGGACACTGCATAAAACTGTAATGGAAATCGTAGAGGCATATCTTTGAAATTTCCATAATTACCATTCCAATATAGAGAGGCTTATCGAATAAGATTTTGAGTCGCCTTAATTCCACAGCAACTAAATTCTCATCAAATATCGTTGCACTGTGGAAGTTGGGTGCCGCAATCCGAGCTTTTGGACCATAGCGACCTTCCCACTTGACGCAAAGCTTGATATCGCTATACTTACTCACATTTTCCATGGTCTTACCAAAGCTGCATTATTCATCTTTTTATAGCTGTCCTTCTCATGATCGCTTGTAGCCTGCATCCGTTTGGTAATATTTAAGTCAATATATGGTTTAAGCCAAGCTGATTGGTCCAATTGAAGAACCCAGTGCACTTTTTTCAAGATGAGTCCATATGATAAGCATTGCTTCAAATTTCGGTAGTGTATAATATATTTAGTTTTTGGATGTAATGTTGTCAAAAGCTTTTCTAATTTTGCTCCAGGTGGTGCTGCATGCTCACGCGACTTTGAATATGTATCCAGTTGGAGAATCATCAGGAATTTCGGAAACGTTAATATTGGGAACATCAACCCATTTGAATCCTCCGGTTGGTAAATGCTGTGACATGGCCCATCCATAAAGGTTATTTATATCATAATACATCAAGTATTTCTCTTTCTGCTCAGGCTTAAAATCATCCATATATTTATTATTTGCTTTACTATACCTGTTCGAACATTGACTTATACCACCTCGAATGCCTCTCTCTATGAATAGCAGTATACCTACGTCGGTTATCAGCTCTAATTTCACATTAGTGTATTTTAGCATAGCATCCCATGTTAAGCCTGGCATGGTGTAATAATGTGCTGGATCTAAATTGTACGTCTTCATGCACACTTCTCGAAAGTTCTCAAACACATCGGCCAATAGGAGAACATCAGTCTTAAGGTATAGATCTGAATATTCACCAAGTGTTTGTATTTCAAATTTTTGCCAGACCACTTCAGCATGATTGTAGTCCTCAGGAGATATAGCACTGTCAGTTAGTTTATTGTAGAACGCTTCCTGTGTTGGCAAGTTCTGGAAATATAATTTATCCCAGTCATCAATAAAATCATATGGGAAGACACCTTTGCGCGTAAGAAGTTTGATAGTGTCGTCATCGAATCCCTGCCATACTGATCTTGTAGTGTTTAATTTATCCATTGGCAGCAATGATGATAGCTTATTTAAAGATTCTGCCATAAAATCGATGAATCTGAATTTTATATGGCTGGCTTCCATGTGCTTCCTGAACGAGATATATCTTTCCTTGTTTATTGGTAAGAGATCAACTTTCCTGGGAAAGATGTATCTATATCCTTAATAATGAAGTGGGCATCATATCCGGATAAATTATGAAAAATTACTGGAACTATGGAGCAATCTTGATACATGAGATTGCATGCATTATGCGCTGGTCCTCGATATTTTCCTGTTAAGTGGCAATGATCCCGAACTCGTTCCTCATCAGCTTCAAACGTTTTTTCACATATATGGTAGCAAGTATTTGCCATATGTGAACGCCGTTCCTCTTTAGTCAGGGGTTGCATTGGCCTGATGTTCAGATTTTCCTGTACAGCTATGGATGCCATTTTTTGCAATTCTAATGCAAACCATTGTTGGCAATTCTTGCTTCGATATGCGCTGTAATATGAGAGCTTAGCATCACGTTTGCAGTGGAAATAGAACCCTACGCTATGAACTTCATGTTACTGGATTCGCTGTGTATTTTGATCGTTTCCCTGAATCGGCTTCAATATTGACTCAAGATCTGCATACACACAAAACGGGACTGGATTCTTATGGTTATAATTCTTATATTCCAGCCATTTCTTTTCTTCTGATGGAAACATAACCCTACAATCATTTTGCTTCTCGCATTCGGGAGTGTGTGATACTAATTTTTCAGCAGAGCGTAAGTAGAGGAAACATCTCTCACATATATACTTTCTACCATCATGTTTTGAAGTTTGCTTCGATATGAGTCGAGAAAGATCTTTGATCCAGCAGAAATGATATCTGCCAGCACCATCATCATCGTCATCGTCACCATCGCCATCATCATCCATATGATTTTCATCCTGGTCATAGTCATCTTGTAGCATTAAGAGATTTACATGTCGCTCCATCCTGTGTTTCGTAAGTCTAACTGGAACTGTGGTGAGGAAACGCTCTTTCTCTAGGGTTAATACGTTTATTGATAAATCGTTCTGCTCTTCAAATTGTTTAATTTGCTTAAGTGTGATGGGAAATGTTATTCCAGTTAAATTTAGTACTGTAGAGTAATGAGGATAGGATGAGGTCCTATCGGAGCTAACAGTTGTAGGATATAGCGCTGATGTTACGGCCCATGCGAAGCATGCTTCATCATTATTTTTCAAATTAATGCAAGCTTTCTTTGATGAAATATCCTTTGGTAGAGGTATATAGAAAGATCCTCGGAGCTGTTCAAACTTGTTGATGTGTACTGCTAGATGTATTATTGAGTGCAGTGCCCAGCCACTGTCTTTTTCCTGGAATTCTTCCAGCTGAGTGTGTACTGGATCCAAAATGTTTGACTAAAACCACTCCTCTAAATTATCATCTGCACTAATTGGAGCATTTCTCGCTTGGAAATATTTAATGTCTTTTATAGTTTCATTGTCACCAGTTTCTTTAACAAATTCACCGCAAAACGTTGTAGAGACTTTAATATTAAAATAATGTTTTAAGGTATTTTTAAGACGACGCGTAAATAATTTGGCAGCTTCTTGGCTCGATATGTTTTAAATTTGCAATAACACCTTGTCGAATTCTGTCTGCGAACGCTGTCTTTATTTCCTCCCAATTTACAAAATCACTTCTTCTTACGCGAGTGATTCCTCCACCTCGACGGGGAGTTCTCAATAGTGCTCTCAATGGTTTAATTTGCTCGAGACAGCTTTCGAAATGTCGTTTCATAGCACTCTTATTGCACTTCCGAAATGCAACTTGAAATTTATGTATGTTTCGGTTGCACTTTTTAACAATAGTCTTTATTCTCTGAATTTGTTAAACACCTCAACACATCCTTCCGCAAGTTTTTAATTACTGAAAAACTTTTATTTACCAGCGCGGTTGTCATTTTTATTTTTTATGTACTATCACGGAGACTCACTAAAACTGCCTGATGCTCCCCAAGAGTTTGCTTGGGCTTTTATAGGAACGGTTTGTAAACATGAATGATCCTGCTGCTAAAATAATCATTGCACAGGATGAATTCCAACGAATTTGCTTACAGGCTGAGATGATATCGAATTACACGATAAAAAAAAATCATTCAAATTAATTTGATTACTTTATTCTGCTGGCCGAATTTGCAAATGAGATTGTTTATAAACAAGAAAATGTGAAAATTTGTTTACATTCCAATGAAACGTTTCGATCGGTAAAATTCTTGGAACAATAAAACTTTTGGCCGCCTACAGGAAGTGTGGTATCAAATTACATGAAAAGAATAAATGTGCTAATATTGCTTAAATTTGTTTACAGCAGGATGTGAAAATTTGTTTACGAATTCCAATGAAACGTGTCGATCAGTAAAAGTCTTGGAATTGGGCGGCTTACATGAAGTGTGGTATCAAATTACATGAAAAGAATAAATGTGCTGATACTGCTTAAATTTGTTTACAACAGGATATGAAAATTTGTTTACGAATCTTGTTATGATCGATATCTGCAACTTCCGTTCAGCAAAACCAAGGTGAAACAACAAAAACCGAGCTGATGATGCCACGTTGCGAAATTCCTTATCTGCTCAGCTAAGAAAACTTCAAGCATGACAAACCCCTTAGCTAATTACCAATCAAGGTGCTAATTGCCAATTAGCTAACTACCAACCAAGCTGCTAATTGCCAATTAGCTAATTGCCAATTAGTAATTATATAATTGCCAATTAGCTAATTGTTTGAACAAATGCCGCTAATATCTCGAAAACCAAAGTCCGTAGAGGATTTCTGATAAAAATTTGGTTCCCCCTCCCACCCCACACCACCAAGAATCCATTTCCATGAGCAAAAATAACTCGAATTATTAATACGCTAATATATCGAAAACCAGAGCTCGTAGAGGATTTCTGATGAAAATTTCATTACCCACATACCACTCATCTACAATCCATTGGCATGAACAAAAATGTCCTACTATTAACTTTAATTATTAGATCAAAACCAAAAGCCTACATTTATTCGCTCAAGGAAAATCAATTATTACTAATATTAATTCAAAACCAGGCGCAACACTTGAAAACAACAAAAGCCTACATTTAGGCGCACCACACATCCATAAAATGAAGCAAAAAACTTCCCAAAACCGTAGCATGCTGTCACGTATGGGCAAAAGTCAAGCAAAAAACTTCCAAAAACCGTAGCATGTTGCCACCCAAAAGCCTACATTTAGGCGTACCACATATCTATCCAAGAAAACCGTAGTACAGGAGCATGCTGGTAGTACCGGCTAATGCCGCTAGGGTGCAGTCAAGATCAAATGATACATCCCGGTAGTACCGACTAATCCCACTAGGGCGCAGTCGAGACTCAATGGTGTACCCAAGACATAATGGGGTATCCAAGACATAAACCAACACATCGAAGCGCAAACCTACTTTTAGCATGGGCTCAAACCACCTAGCGGCGGTGGCGCCATCTGTGGTGAAATCCTGGAGGCTTAAAAAGTGATGTCGTATCGGCATAGAACAACTACTGGGGGGTCATATCAACCGTTAAGGTGTTACAGGGTGATTAAGAAAAAAAATTGTTTTTCACAAAACACCCTGTATCCTAAAAGCTACAGGTCGTACGGTCACAGTTAAGAGCTGATTGTATACAGAACTTCACGGCCTTTCCAACGATAGCTCAATCAGCCCCATACCCCTCCCATCAAGAATTATCGTTGTCTAAACTAAAAATTTCGGCTTTTCTTTTAATTTGATCTGTATTATTTTTGCAAAATGGTCGTTAACATAATTTTTTTATATAAAAACTGTTGTAGACTCTCTTCTTTAAGTTGACCTATTACACCCTATGTCTTAACTGTAGCCGTTAAATAGTTATTAACTCATAACCTATCCAGGTCACACCGAAATTAGACGATATTTTTTTAAATGACTTGCTAAGGGAACAAATTATCGTTGAGAATAGATTTGAAAATAGGTTTGAGAATAAGCGTAGAGCTCATAGCTCTTAGGGCCGGTTTCACAGCGGTAAGTTAAACCTCGTTTAATCTTAGTTTAAACCACCAAAATTGAGCGTTTAAACTCAGTATATCTTTAAATGTGAATGAAGTGACATTTCGTGCATTTCAAAGAGTAAAGAACTCATTTTCGTAGGTTTAATTAAGTTATTTTATTTTTTTCACTTACGTAGGGTTAATTAAATAATTTTTTTGTCACAACGATTTGGCCGGCAATATTTTGACAGTAAATGACTCAATAGTTTGCTAGTTCACAATTCCATAGTGCTGCCATATTAAAAAAGGTCGAACACTGTGAAACTCCTTTTTGTTTAAACTCAGTTTAAACTACGAACGAAGTTTAAACTCGAACTGTGAAACCGGCCCTTAAAGGGCTTCAGATAGCACATTGGATGTAATAGGTCAACTTAAAGAGAGTCTGCAGTTTTTATATAAAAAGTTATGTTAACGACCTTTTTGCAAAAATAATACAGGTTAAATAAAAGAAAGGAAGAAAATCCGAATTTTTTAGTTTAGACAGCCACAATTCTTGATGGGAGAGGGGTATGGGGCTGATTGAGCAGTCGTTGGAAAGGCCATGGATACAACGAGCTCATAACTGTGCCGTACGCCCTGTAGTATTTAGGATACAGGGTATTTGGTGAAAAACTAACTTTTTTCCTTAATCACCCTGTAACCCCTAACCGGTTGATATGTCCCCCCCCCCCTCCCCACACTGCCATAAAATGTTTGGTTCGCCTAGGTGAGTACTATAACCTTCCGCCCTATTGACCACCTAGAGGGACTAAATCTGCTCACAAAACAAAAGCACATTTGACAACTTGTCACTCAGCTTTGACAAATTCGCATTCCTTCATCTCACTTACTCCTACGTATAATGTCCTGCTCTTGACAAATTACACTCATGTACACGAATTTTACACGATTCATACATTCCTGTTTGTCATATATTCTGATCGATATTGCCTCACGTGGGGAATAGAGAAAACGGGCCAGACCAAAATGCCGGAAGAAAGAGAGGAGGCCATTCTGCGGAGTTAAGTTCAAGTGACAAGTTGTCTAGAGCAATGGCTTAGAGATTCAAAAAATTAAAATCAGGATAGTTCGGTGCTGTCTGGATAAATAGAAAAGTTCAGTATACACGAAATACGTTCTTCACGGTCAAGCACTTAAATAAACGCGAATTTTTTATTAGCAAGATAAGTAGAAAAAACAGAAAACCTCTTTCAGTTTAAACCATCCCACACTCTCCGCTAAATAGCCGAGGTGTACTAGCGTGCCATCCTGCATGCAACGTTGTCATGGAGTGAACTGTCAGCCCAGGCTGGCAGATAGGACTCCACGTCCTCGGTCCTCACCCAAATTGCTCCATAACAGCAGGATAAGAAAGTAAACACTCACAGAAATACATCACGAGAGTGTGCGGAACGGAAACGAGTCACTCACAGAAATACATCACAAGAGTGACGGGAAAGGAATACTCAGAAATGCATCACCAGAGTGTACGGGACGGAAAGCATCTACAGAAATAAATCACGAAGGTATACGGAGGATAGGACAGGAGCTGGCTACAGCAAATGGACCGGTGTCCAACAAGAAAGAAGTCCCCAGAAATACATCACGGGGGCTTCTATCTTGTCGGAAGCCAGCCATCGACTGAGCTCTCGAATGAATGGCATGCATACTTTTATACTTTTTCTAGCGGCAGTTACTAGAACATTTCGGTAATTTCTACATTGTATTAGAGTAGGGATAGGGGTGAGAAGATTATATTCGGTTATGAAATAGTGAGTGACTAGCCTCAGCTAGTGAGGTCTACAATTATACATTCAAGTTACTTTAGAGGTGACTTGGAAATAGTACATTTGTGATGAACAATGGGCCTTGTACCGGCTTAACCTTAGGTTTCTAAACCTCTCCAATCTTTTCATCGATTTATCCATCTTAAATGCGTTCGGTTTAAAAAAATAAAAATTTTGCCTATTTCAGATCTTTCAGATTTAGGGCCATAATCACCAAGCAGTGTCGATTTAATGAAAATTTAATTTTAATTTAATTTTAAGTGAGGCCTTACCCTCTCTTAAATAAATTTAATTTCGATATCAGCTGATTGAAGTGTCATGCAGTCAAATGTGATATTTTTAATAGCGCAGTCAAAAGTTTGAAGAAGCAATTGCTTAATATGGGCTATTTTTAATTGAAACGAATTGTACATATATTATAAAATATTTTTAATAATATATAAAAACTTCTTTATTTAAATAATACATAAAAACTTCTTTTAATTTTTTAAATAATATTTAAATTACATGAACTCTCACGAGAACTGTCACTTGCCATTTCGGAAATCTTGCAGCTGATAGTCCGAAATATCCGAAATTATTTATTTTATTAAGGTTGGTGAATAGCTACAAAAATTTAACTGCGGTCCCTCAATAAAAATTAAATTAAAATTAAATTTGTATTAAATGGCTTGGTGAATACGGCCCTTAATATCCGTATTGGGGACTGGACCACAGAAAATAGTTCGTCAGTGTTTGATGAAACTTGATTTATTAAAAAATGTGTGGCAAACAATACTACCGGATATAGTTTACAACAAAACAATGAGTAATTTGCTAAACGATTTTAGTTCAGAAATTATTCATAAAATAATGGCAATGGAGAATATTTCAAGTTCTATAGCTAACGAACTTGTTGAAATATGTTCGGTGATAATTGAAAGGGCACCAACAATATTTCCGGTGTGTATTTTAAAGGTCTCTTCTTCACCCTTATTACAGTTGTCGACTCACCAAAGCGACAAGCTTCGTAGTCACTCTCACTTCACTTCACTTTTCGTATTGTCGTTGTCGAACGGTGTGACGTGACATTTTTCTTCAAAACCTTATTATAGTTGTGGGATTTGGCAACGCCATACCATACAACCTTCGTTCTAAAAGTGTCAGAACAGGGATGTGTGCTAGCTCATCTAGGAGTAGTGATTAAGTAAATAAGAAGAAGAATAAGCTTTAAGTTGAAAGGTAATAATAAGAAAGTTGTGAAGAGAAGGTAGAAAAGTTGTCTAGAGATAGAATAAAGCTAAAGTGGTTAAAGAAATATAGTTTAAATAAAAGCTGTGTAATAAAGTTAAAGCTGTTAATAGAGATAAAAGTTGTAAAAAGAGTCATTAAACTCTAATCTCTATAAAGTTATTATAAAGTTGTGCGACGCCAAACAGATTTCCAATATTGATCATATTGAAAATCCATAGAAGAAACCAGTAATAAAAGTAAAATAAGAATTCACTAATACTCGTGTTTTCTTTGTATCTTGCTGAACTGGGATAATCCTACATTTTGAAGTGCGATAAGCGGATTAATTTGTGGGAACGAAACCCACAAATTTGGGGGCTCAACCAAAATATCCCTGGAGTATTGCGGCTGAAGGGCGGAGCGCTGATTTGAAAACACAAAAACAGCGGGAAAAAGTTGAGGTTAAGGCGTGATCGAGTAATTACATGGAAAGTTTCAGTGTATTTGGCGGCAACAGGGACGCCGTCATTAAAACAGGTTTGAACAAGTTGCAGTGCAGTGCCGGACAAGGCAAGAAAATAAGTCGAAAAAACAAGAAGTCTTGCGCTAAGATTAAAACTACAGAAAACAAAGGAAATATATTTATTATATATATATAAGGTAACAAAAAGATAAATAAATTCATTAACAGACAAATAAAACGTTCAAACATACCATTTTTAATATAACTTAAAGGTTTGCTATAATAAACTATTGTTCGCATTGATTCTGATTGCGGATAGGATTTTGTGCTGTGCGGAACTCATAAAATCAAACAAGTGCGAAGGACAAATTTGTTCAAAAACGAAAATGTTTGTTAGGAAACATTATTTTTGTGAATAAGTTAGTAGCATTGATTAACCAAACACCTTTACGTACTTGAAAAGCTATACGAGCAGGGCAATATTTGGCGAGAGGTTTAGTTTGGAAAATAAGTTTCTTAATTGCTTTGATTGTGTTGCATAAACAGTGCTGCCTTAAGTATATCATTGGGAGCATTGTCTCAAAATATTACATTTAAATAATTTTCTTAAAAATATTATATTTAAATAATATTCTTCAAATTATTATATTTAAATAATATTCTTCAAATTATTATATTTAAATAATATTCTTCAAAATACTATATTTAAATAATATTCTTCAAATTATTATATTTAAATAATATTCTTCAAAATACTATATTTAAATAATATTCTTCAAATTATTATATTTAAATAATATTCTTCAAAATAATATATTTAAATAATATTCTTCAAAATACTATATTTAAATAATTTTCTTCAAAATATTATATTTAAATAATTTTCTTCAAAATATCATATTTAAAATATATTACTCAAAATATATTATATTACATAATAAGTACAGACATAATTAAAATAAAGTATAACCACGGTAAAGAAAGGAAACAGGTATTTCATTTGAATTTCAAGCGTTTATATACGGTAAAAGTTGCTAAGTACACCTATTAAACTTAGGTGGTGTGTCTGAAATAATTAAAGTTGTAAAGGGAGCTAGCCATATCAAAGCATTGAAAATGGATAAGCGAACCATTTCAAGTATGAACAAAAAAGATCTAGAGAAAGAACTTAGGTCGTATGGTTGTATGACCACAGGGCGGAAAAGCGAGTTACGAGAAAGACTGATAGAATACCTTGAACTAAATTGCGTAACAGACATGGAAGGTGATAATGATATCACAGTTGTCAATGTTCAACCAGGAACAAATTCTGCGACACCAACAACTGACAATGAACAAAGTAGAGAAAGAGATGTAAGTCAAAATCATGTGGCTTCATTTACACACAAGGAAAACTTTTCGTTTCGAGATATCGAAGATAGTATTTCACCATTCTCAGGTGATCAAACGATTTCAGTCAGAAAGTGGTTTCAGGATTTCGAAGAGATCAGTGCTATAGTCGGTTGGAGTAATCTTCAAAAGTTTGTATATGGTAAAAAATTAATTATAGGTTCAGCCAGATTGTTTATTAACTCTGAAAAAAACGTTAGCGGTTGGCTTGCGTTAAAGGCGGCGCTTATCAGTGAGTTTGACACAGCAGTAAGTAGTGCTGAAGTTCATAAGCAATTACGGAATAGCCGGAAACAACATGATGAAAGTGTGCGAGATTATGTCTATCACATGTTGCAAATTGCTAACCAAGTGTACATTGAAGAGGAGAAGATTGTCTTATATGAAGCTACGACAATAATGGAACTAAAAAAACGGTTAAAGATGTACGACAAATTGAGAGGAAGTCATCAAACTCCCGACACTCAAGAGCGGCAAGGAAATGTGATAAAAAAGGAAAATGCCAAGACTTGTTCATGGTGTGGTGATGTGAAACATATGTCCTATGATTGTCCAAACAAAGCCAAAGGATATAAGTGCTTCAAGTGTAACGCATTCGGACACAGATCGTTCGAGTGTGGTAAGTTAGCGAAATTAGTGAATTTCAAACCTAAAACTGAGATAAATTTTGGTATCAAAAGAATGACGAAAGAGATCAAAATGGAAGGAAAAACTGTGCGAGCATTAATAGACACGGGCTGTGATTTATCAGTATGTCGATACGATTTCTTTAAAGAATTAGATTTGCTTGAATTAACACCAAGTAAAGAGTCAATGAGTGGTTTAGGAAGTGTTGAAATTCAGACAATTGGAGTGGCTAAAACGCGCATTTCGGTGGATGACATTAAATTCAATATCGATTGCCATGTTATACCTATCGATGCTATGCCCTATCAAGTAATTGTCGGAAATGACATATTAAATAAAGCTGTAGTTGTCATGGAGAATGGAGGCATTAACCTTTATCGAAGTGGCAGCAAATGTGTAATAACAAGGAAAGGAAATGAGAGTGACCCTCTTATTAACCAGTCCGAAAATAGAGACGCGAAAAAGGAAAACGGATCTAGTAGCGGAATAAACGAATTAATGAAAGAATACGGTGAGACGCTGCAATGTTGTTTTGGATTGGATGAGTGTGAGGAAAACACGATTTCAATTGACTTAGATCATATTCCATTCCCGACAAGGAAGGCAGTAGTAGAGGTCATTAATAATTACAATCCGGGCAAACAAGTCGAGTCACCAATTGAAATGAAAATCAACCTTCAAGATGAAACTCCTCTTTTCGAAAGACCACGACGAATTTCTCATGAAGATCAAACTGAAGTTAAATGCCAAGTCAATCAGTGGTTAAGCGAAGGTATTATACAACCGAGCTGTTCAGAGTTCGCTAGTCCGGTTGTATTAGTGACAAAGAAAAACGGAAGCAAAAGACTTTGCTGTGACTTTCGGAGAATTAATAAGCAGATCATTAAAGATCATTACCCCATGCCATTAATTGAAGATATAGTGGACAGATTGCAGGAAGCCCAATTGTTTAGTACATTGGACTTGAAAGATGGTTTTTTTTCATGTGCCTATGGAGAAACAGTCAATTAAATACACATCATTTGTTGTGCATAACGGGCAGTATGAATTTCTGAAGGTACCTTTTGGTCTGTGTAATTCACCATCAACGTTCACCCGATATATTTCGGTAATTTTTAGACCTTTGGTGCAGAAGGGAATATTACTAACTTACATGGATGATCTGGTTATACCAGCAAAGACCGAGCAAGAATCTATTGAGTACCTGGAACAAGTACTGCGTGTTGCAAGTAAATACGGTCTAGTCATTAACTGGAGTAAATCTCAGATCATGAATAGAAGTATCGAGTTTCTAGGTTATATTATAGAGAACGGAGCCATCCGTCCGTCCCAGAATAAAACTAAAGCTGTGGTTAATTTTCCAATACCTAGAAACGCAAAAGAAGTTCAAAGCTTTTTAGGGCTAACATCGTATTTTCGAAAATTCATTCCGAATTATGCGGTGATAGCAAGAGCATTGAGTAATCTGTTGCGTAAAAATGTAATGTTTAAAGTAGAGGAAGAAGAAGAAAAAACCTTCACTAATTTGCAAAAGATATTGTCGAACAAACCTGTTCTTAAATTGTATAATCCAAAAGCATACACGGAGTTGCATACTGACGCTAGCAAAGCTGGCAACGGAGCTATATTGCTTCAGAGAGATTGCGATGATCAGGAACTGCATCCTATTCAATACATGAGTCGAAAGACAAGTGCTAGCGAGGAAAAATTTCACTCATACGAATTGGAGGTTTTAGCAATAACTAACGGCTTAAAGAAATGGCGCGTTTACTTGTTGAGAAAGCACTTCAAAATAATTACGGATTGCAATGCTTTCGCTATGACAATGAATAAGAAAGATATTCCACTAAGAGTAGCAAGATGGGCCATGTACATGCAAGACTTCGATTATGATATAGAACACAGGTCGGGCACCAAAATACGCCATGTAGATGCACTAAGTCGTCATATTATGATTATTCAAGAAAGTGTGTTGCACAAAGTTGGAGAAGCTCAGTTAAAAGATCCGTGGGTAAGAGCTATCCAAGGAATTCTGTATGAGAGAAATTATGAGGGCTATGTACTGAAGAATGGATTATTGTATAAGGATCCTATAAATGAACGATTAGTGATACCAAGAACACTTGAGAACGAGATTATACGCGAAACACACAAACAAGGTCACTTTTCAGTTGGTAAAACTCAAGATTTATTAGAGAGATAGTATCATATTCCGGATATTAAGGTGAAAATAATGGATGTCATAAAGAGTTGTATACCATGTATTTTAGCAGAACGTAAAGCTGGGAAGCAAGAAGGCTTTCTCAATGTGATTAACAAAGATGATAAACCGCTACAAACTTATCATATAGATCATCTTGGACCTATGGAAAATACAAAGAAAAGATACAATCACATCTTTGTTGTGATTGACGGATTCTCTAAGTTTGTGTGGCTATACCCAACAAGAAGTACGTCCAGCAACGAAGTGATAGATAGGCTGAAGAAACAAGCAGTGACGTTTGGTAATCCAGTGCGCATAGTGTCTGATCGAGGTAGTGCATTTACGTCCAAAATATTTAAGGAATATTGTCTGGAAGAAGGTATCCAGCATTGTTTAATAACGATCGGAGTTCCTAGCGGAAACGGGCAAGTGGAACGTGTTAATAGAATAATAATTCCATTGCTTACAAAGATGTCCATCGAAAACCCTAAGGTTTGATATAAGCACGTAGATCGAGCTCAACAGTTTATAAATTCCACCATAAGTAGAAGTACCAAGTTTTCTCCATTTAAAATCTTAATTGGATTAGACATGATGTTGAAAAATAATGAGGACTTACGCTGTTTAATAGAAGATGAAGTAGTCGCTAAACTTAGTGACGAAAGAAATGACGTACGTGCTTTAGCTAGAGAAAACATACTAAAGATGCAGCAAGAAAATATACGTCAGTATAATAAGAAGAGGAAGCAAGCACGAAAGTATTCCATAAACGACCTCGTCGCTATCAAGCGGACGCAGTATGGTCCAGGAATGAAACTAAAGCCGAAGTATTTGGGACCTTATAAGGTAATTTCCGTTGGAAATCATGATCGATACAAAGTTGAAAGGATCGGTGAACATGAAGGATCCAAGCTAACTACGAGTGCTGCTGATTTTATGAAGGAATGGGCTGAGTCATACGGGTCGAATGACCGGTCAGGAAGGCCGATTGTGGGATCTGGCAACGCCATACCATACAACCTTCGTTCTAAAAGTGTCAGAACAGGGATGTGTGCTAGCTCACCTAGAAGTAGTGATTAAGTAAGTAAGAAGAAGAATAAGCTTTAAGTTGAAAATTAATAATAAGAAAGTTGTGTAGAGAAGGTAGAAAAGTTGTCAAGAGATAGAATAAAGCTAAAGTGGTTAAAGAAATATAGTTTAAATAAAAGCTGTGTAATAAAGTTAAAGCTGTTAATAGAGATAAAAGTTGTAAAAAGAGTCATTAAACTCTAATCTCTATAAAGTTATTATAAAGTTGTGCGACGTCAAACAGATTTCCAATATTGATCATATTGAAAATCCATAGAAGAAACCATTAATAAAAGTAAAATAAGAATTCACTAATACTCGTGTTTTCTTTGTATCTTGCTGAACTGGGATAATCCTACATTTTGAAGTGCGATAAGCGGATTACTTTGTGGGAACGAAACCCACATAGTTGTCACTTAAAGTGACAGCTAGCATCAGGGCATACGTCAGGGTATGAATTACATTTGTAGACAAAAGTGAGGTTTGTCTTATTTCGTGGTATTGTTACTTTTGAAAGTGTTTAAAAGAAAAAAAATTATAAACGCGATGTATTTCAGCCCTTTAGCTAAGTATAACAGGATGTTTCACCATGAAATCTATGATGACTTCAAATTGTTTTTGTTGTTGTAATTTTTACACTAAAATTGCAAAAAAAATTTTAATTTATAAAAAAACTATTGAATTTTATGTTTTAATGATTAACTAGAAAGTCATTATAAAATTTATCATTTTCCTTTTCCTTACACACATCTAACATCAGTCACTTACAAAAACCAAGTGAGTAGAATTGTCACTTAATTATCACTTACATCGACATTTGTCACTTAATACGACAACAGTAATACGTCCAAAGTCGTATGTTTTCGATAAATGTCACTTTAAACGACAACCATAATATCATTTTTGTGTCGTAACGCCATTTCTCACTTAAAGTGACAACGATAATAAGGGTGTTATTGTTTTTAATGGCTTAAAAAAATTCTAATTACAGGATCGATATCTAATTAAATATGTGAAATCATGGATGAAATTAACGCAATTAAAAATGATATTAGGAGCTTCGTTGGTGCAAATAACAGAGCAATGGTCAGAAGGCAAGGGTCCATTAACATTGAATTTTAAAGCTGAGGAAGTTAAACATCTTATTCGAGCAATATTTCAAAACACTGATCGGCGTGCGAATGCTCTGGCCTCCATTGTTTAAAGATAGAAATTAAAATACATTTTAAGTTACTCCAACAATTTTTTTTTCAACAAGGTCAACAGGTATTCGCTTTCCTTCCCATGTATGCTGATGAGTGTCTCTTGCGAATCTGGGATTGATATATTCAACACTTCCTGTCATATATTAATCGGTGGCTGTTTTCAAGAGGCAGCACTCAAACGGAAAACTCCGCCCTTTTCACATGCACAGACCTAAGAAGATTTACTGATTTACTGTATATTAGCATCAGGCAAAATGTACATTTGATTTGATTAAAATATTAGGGATAAAATTGAGTTATTAGACTCACTGTCAAGGTTGTATTCAAATATTCAAGTTGATCTTGTTATCCGCTCTTATGTGGGATCTCGATGCTGTTATAGAATGAAAAGAAAATCTTAGCAATACCGCAATACGCTCGCATTAAAGCTGCAAGTTATATTTGACTGTTAATTTTTTGTTTCGCAGCTGCAAAATTTTCAAAAAAAGATGACAAATATTCTTGACGATGGACACTACCTCTATGTTGAAAATTTTCGATTTGGATGTGCAACTCCGAAGCTTTTGATTTTTATCAGGCTGTCGTCGATCACTGCTGTTTCTGCTGTTGTGCCAGGGCCTAGGCTGATTAGTGTTGTTATTGTTTTTTTTTGCATTTGAATTAACATTAGAACTAAAATTAGACTACAAATATGCAACTTAATCTAAGTGAATAAAAAGTGAATTTTGTTTTTAGTTTAAAAAAGGACTTATTATGTGAATTTTTTTAGGAAAATCTCCGATCTTAGTAGAATTAAAAAATAAAAGAGTTGTTTAAGACATCTTTTATTGATATTCTGTTGAAAAATCTGTCTTACTTTTACTTTTTAATTCTACTAAGATCGGAGATTTTCCTAAAAAAATTCACATAATAATCTGTTATGAACACCCGATCATAAGCACAGCAATAAGCTACTTGTAATTAAAAAAAGAATATCGAAGTCTTTTCTCCAACCCATTAATCGATTCCACATTTATAAATCTTTCTGAGAATTAAAATTACAATTTTTGTTTTATAACTATTCAATAGCAGCTTGCTGTAATAATGGAATTAATTGCTCCTGATACAAACTGTGATTAGTTCCATGCGTAACCGCAATAATTCCTTTCGCCTTTTGAAGATTTTTATATGCCTCCTTTACCTGATCTTTATAAAGTTGGATTTTGGCTATTTTCACAAAAAGTAAGCCCAACAGTGGATTCCAATTTCCGTAATATTTTCTAAAAAATAATGATTTTCATTATTAGGGGCTTATTTTGAAAGACGAAAAGATGTTCATCAACGACTGTAGGTAGAAACATTTAAAATTAAGAAACAATATACGAAAAATAACACGAAAACTCATTAGGTTCACCATTTTAATCTATATGAGAATTAATGAGCAGTTGATGAGGTTTACAGATATTTTTCATTGATAAACATCTAGTCCTTTATAATAAAAGTCCGCTCATATTATTACACTTACTGGTATCCTGGAATGAGCTTGTTCCCAAATTCTAAAGCATCTTCCCAGACATCAAGATTAATAGCACTTTCAAATGCAGAATCTAAGGTTTTAATATGCCACAAATTCAAAGGATGAAGAATGTTATGTTGCTTTTCTAAGCATACTTTGCATACATCTAGATCTATTATAAAAAAAACAAATTTTGCTTAAATCAATGAGAAGAACTTTAACAACTTACATGTAACCTCCTTCATGTTTTCTACATGACTTCTCGTAAATTCTGTAACCTCTTTGTACTTTTCTCTATGATTATTTGTTATTTTTGTACTGCATTTCAAACATTGTTTTTTTTTCAATATCCAAAAGTTCACTGCAATTACTATCAGAAAATACAGCTGCTGCCATTTCCTTTGGCTCCAATGGATCTGTGCATTTGGTGCATACACATAAAAAATAATAGTTTTCTCTTAAATCACACCTTCTTTCTTCTGGTGTATTGAGTAAATCGACGTAGCTAATGTAAATCTAAATCGCATTGCATTATGAGAAAGGTTACTATTCTGTGAGCTTATAATTAAATATTGTTTATTTACTCACCTTTGACCAATCTACACATAGAAGATCCTCAGTGGTTCGAATATATAAAGTTGTTGTTTCAAATGTAGCAACAGCATTCGGGGTACAACTGTGATCTGTAACAGATACTGCAAGGTAAATTCCGGTTCCAATTGAATTCATTTCTGCATCCAAAATATTAAAACCATTTATTATAAGCTGTAAAGATATAAGTTAGTAAGAGTGGCTAATCTCAGAATTAAAATCAAATTAATTGTTAACGCCAAAAAGTCGTAGCCCCAATATTTTGTGCATTCCAAGTTGCACTAAATTGTCAAAAACTCTGCATCAGAGATTAGTCCAACCGCTGGTTTGAGACTTAATCCGACAAACACAAATAGAAATATAACTCAAACTATTTACCCCTTGTATTTAAAATACCCAAACAATGTGTAAATGGGAAATGAAAAACTTGTTACATTGATAGTATAATTACTAAATCTGACTACAGAACAAGCCATCAATTGCCGTACAGACGAGTTTTTCTTATCAGCCATACCAGATATTGCACAACAGTGAAGTCTCAGTTAAGGCAAGGTTGTGACACCCAGTGTCAAGACAATATAATACTTTGCAACTCGCTTAAGGTCACCCAGTTCTTAATACACCGACTCGTGTGTAAATAGTTTACCAATTCAAAAATTTTGCTGTAATGATTTTTTATTTACTTAAGTACAGCAAGGTGAGAAAAAAATATGACGAGAACTAAAACATCACAACACAACTAACCGTATGCGTTATATGGTTATAGGATGATTTTCTTTTCAAGTTATATGATCGAAATAAAATTTTTGGCTAATGACTGTATGGTAGCGGAGAATGAAAATATTTACGCGTCTGTTGGTTCACAAAAATCAAGTCTGTACCCATTCCAAGAGAAGAGAATTCGCAGAGTATGTGGAGAATGAATTACATAATTTTTACGTGGTACCAAAACATTTAATAGATATAAGATAAAGATGAAATTTAGGACTTACTCTACCATATATTTAAACAAGTTCAGCTTGATTTGGTACTAGCTTTTCATCTAGCAGGCTGGAAAGCACTACATGCAATGACTCCAAGTGTTCCATTCTTTTAGAATCGGCTTTGAGATCTGCATAATCTGTGAATTATATTGGCCTTTAGTTCGTTAATTAAAACACAATATTAAATAATTAATATATAAGTTCTTTATTACACTTAATTCATATAAAGTTCACAAACATTTATTTAATTAACTCAACTCTAATTATCGCTAACACTGTACTTTCAATTATCGCAATCTAATTACACACTATCGCTTCTTTATTACTTTCGCTTCTTAACACTGCAACGTCTGAAATAAGACTCATCCTCTAGCGATGACAACTGTTTTATTTATACACTAGAAACTCTCCGGATTATTCTGGAGTGTTCTATTCCAAAAGGATCTTGACTATTCTATTTGTTCTATTCCTGAACTTTCCTGTAGATTTCATAATCGATTCTCCGAACCTGAAGTCATTTACTCTCCGTACCTGAAGTTGTTTATTGCCAGTAGATGTCACCAGTTGTCTCTTTCTATTGCACGTAACACTGCCCCCTTCATAAACTTGTTCGTCCCGAACAACAGGTGGTCCACGGTCTTGATGCTCGTAGTATTGACACAAGCGGTCCAAATGAACAATTTTGTGCTTGCCTCTTGTGCCACGCTGAATCCTGTATACCACGTCATTAATTCTAGTTACTACTGAATATGGTCCTTCCCAGTGTTGTTGCAATTTTGGAGAACGTCCCTTACGTCGTTTCGGGTTGTACAGCCAAACAAGATCACCTTCGTTAAATCCTGCGGAATTAGCGCGTAAGTCATAGCGGGTCTTCATCCGATCAGTATTTGTTGCTAATTTCGTCCTCGTGGCCTCGTGTACATCGGCTAATTGTTTTTTGAGCTCCGATACGTAGTCTTCTGGTAATTTTTGTTCACCTCTGGGGGTACCGAATTTGAGGTCGCTAGGTAAACGCATCTCTCTTCCGAATATGACTTTAGCTGGGGTTTGTCCGGTAGTACTACGAACGGTCGATCTATGAGCCATTAGGAATACAGGAATATGTCGATCCCAATCGCGTTGATGATAGTCAACTACTTTCTTTAGATGCTCGATCAATGTTCTGTTGAAGCACTCTACCATGCCATCAGATTGTGGGTGTAGAGGAGTTGTTCTAGTTTTTCTTATTCCCAACATTTTACACAACTCCTGGAAAGTCCGCGATTCGAAGTTCCTTCCTTGGTCCGAATGAAGTTCGTGAGGCACACCAAACCTACTGACCCAATTCGTTATTATTTGTTCCGCAACTGTGGTTGCCTCTTGATTAGGGATTGCATAAGCTTCAGGCCATTTACTGAAATAGTCAATGGCAACTAATATATAACGGTTACCGCCATCCGTTTCTGGAAAAGGTCCAGCGATGTCTATAGCTATCCTTTCAAAGGGGGCTCCGACATTATACTTATGCATTTCTCCTCTGCTTCTGTGTTGCGGCACTTTGCAAGCATCTGCGGCACCACTCCTCCACATCTTCTCGCATATGTAACCAATAAAACTTTTCTCGTATTTTGGAAATGGTTTTGTTCACTCCCAAATGTCCTCCAGAGGTTCCACCGTGCATTTTTTCTAGAACATCTTTGACGTTTGATTCCGGCACGACTATCTGCATTCGGAAAGATTCGCCATTAGGTGCTTCCCACTTGCGTTTTAATATACCACATTCAACATGAAGAGAGTTCCATTAAGCCCAGTAACTTTTCAGCTTCTCACTCCGTTCCGAAATATCCTTCCAGTCTGGTATTTCCATGTCTTCTTTCCAAACAAGAATAGGTGAAATGTCCGGATCTTCTCGTTGTGCTGTTCGTAGGTCCTCGTTGTCCCAACCTGTAGATGGCTCCACGGTTACCAACTGTATAGTTGCTGTTGTTTCTTTTTCTTCTATTCGGGTGCGATGTTTCCACTCAAATTTACATGGACGTCGTGAAAGGGCGTCTGCATTTCCATGGATACGACCTCTTCGGTGTTGTATTTCAAAATCATAAGCCTGGAGTCGCTCTATCCATCTCGCCACTTGTCCCTCAGGAGTCTTAAACTGCAGAAGCCATTTAAGCGCTGCATAGTCGGTGCGAAGGATGAATTTCTGCCCGTAAAGATATTTATGAAAATGCTTTGTTGAACATACAATGGCAAGTAGCTCCTTTCTTGTAGCACAATAATTTTTCTCTGACTTTGAAAGTGCTTTGCTATAGTAAGCTACTGGAACTTCTTGACCATTCTCCTCCTGAGAAAGCACTGCACCAATACCTTCATTGCTGGCATCCGTGTCTAATATAAATGTTTTTCCCAGCTTTGGATAGTGAAGTACTGGCGCTTCACAGAGCTGTTGCTTCAAATTTTCCAAACTTTCGTTGCATTTATTCGACCATATGAACGGCTTTCTCTTTTCTGTAAGTTGATGTAGGCTTCTTGCTATATCTGCAAAACCTTTCACGAATCGCCTGTAGTAGGTAGCTAAACCAAGAAAACTCCGTAATTGATGTTTGCCCTTTGGTGCTGGCCAATTTTTGATGGCTTCTATTTTTTCTGGATCGGTTCTTACTACTTGTGATGAAACTATGTGCCCTAAATATTTAACTACTTTTTTTAAATAGAGCACATTTACTCGCACTGAGCTTCAATTTTGCATCTTTGAGTCTTTGAAGTACATCCCGTAAGTTGTTTTTATGTTCCATGAATGTCCTTCCGATTACTATTATGTCATCCAAATAGACAAGACATGTTTCCAGGTTAAACCTCGTAGAACACATTCCATTAGTCGTTCGAATGTGGCTGGAGCATTACATAACCCAAATGGCATTACTTTGAATTGCCATAAGCCATTGCCAACTGAGAAAGCAGTTTTCTCTCGGTCCTCGGGATGTATTTCCACTTGCCAGTAACCACTTTTCAAATCCAGCGTGGAAAACCATTGCGCTCCGGAAAGGGTATCCAATATGTCATCAATCCTTGGTAATGGATAGCTATCTTTTCTCGTCACGTTACTTAGTTGGCGGTAGTCTACACAGAATCGGGTGCTGCCATCCTTCTTCCTAACCAGAACAACCGGCGATGTCCAAGGGTTGTTAGATTCCTCTATGATGCCTTGTTTCTTCATGGAGTTCATCATGTCTGCAACTTCTGGTTGTTTGGCTAATGGCAATCTTCGTGGTGTCTGTCGAATGGGTCTGGAATCTCCTGTATCGATTCGATGCTGGACAAGATTTGTTTTACCATAGTCATCATCATTCATTGCAAATAATTCCGAAAATTCATCGATCACCTCTTCGGCATCGTTGTGTTGTTGTTCACTTAAGGCACTGGACGAAAGAAGTTTCTGAACCTGTTGGGTAGTAGCTGGTATAGTTTTTGTCTCCTTGACATTACTACCATTATCTAAATTGACGATTTGCTAAACGGGTTCACAATTTCCAATTATAGCACCTTCTTTTAGTTGTACCTCGTTTTCGGATGTGTTAAACACTCTGACTGGAATTAATGTTGCACCTTCTGCCTTCACTAAAGTCTTGCCAACGATGATGTTCGATGTAACTTTTGTGGGGTTAGGCTCCACCAGATAGAATCGGCAGGTCCCGATGTCATCAGTAAGCTTTGTCCATATTAGTGTCTCGGAGCATGGCGAAAGAGTAATATTTTCGCAAACCACTGTCCTTACTTTCGCAGGATGATCTGCTTCTTCTCCTAGTTTCATAGGAATTTCTATGTTGCCATATTTCAGAATCCACTCTCCGACATCCAGGTTTATTTTGTATGTGGTCATGAAGTCTATTCCAAGAATGCAGTCATCCATTATGTCTGAAACCAGGAAAGTGTGAGGAAATAGTAGTTCACCTAGTGGAACATCTAAAGTTATTTGCCCAAACACTTGTGCTGCCGCTTAGTAGATATTTGGTGATGTTGTGAAGCCATTTGTTCTTAACAAGATCTGCTCTAATAATTGATCTTGAAGCTCCAGTATCGATAGTAACTGCGCAGTCATTTTTTCCTACACTTCCATATATAGCAAGACTGCTATTATTTCTCTGTAACTGACTTACTTGGATGATGACTTCGGGGGTGTCGATTCCACCAACCAACTTCTGCCCCACGAAGTTGGTTTTTACTAGTTTTCCGACTGCTCAAGAGGAGAGACGATGCGACTAGTCGCTGTTTGATATCTAGTCTCTCCACGAATTGCTTGTTCCCTGGCTCGACATCTTTGGCATTCTTCTTTCCCCTCTTCTTCTGGTGATTCCACTCGTCGACGTTTTCTGCAGTCTCTTTGAAGGTGCCCTGGTCTATTACAATTCCAGCATCGAGTGACACCACGTGAAGGCGGGCTCTGTGATGATTGCACTCTATTACAAGTACATTCTTCCACTGAAATTTCTCTCACTCGTACTGCACTCCGTGAAGCTTGTCTGGCGGATTCGTATGCTAATGCATAGGCTAGTGCTTCTGCTGTTGATTTCTTTCCTGCTAGCCTTAATGATTGTTGTAAATTTTGATCTGTAATAGCGTTCACAAATGCCTCCGTCGCCACTTCATTGAGAAAATCCGCATTCACGCTGCAGTATGACAGATGCGCTAATCTTTCTACATCTGCCTGCAGTTGTTGTAGTGATTCGCCATGTTTTTGAATCCTGTTGCGCAACTGTAGGCGATATGCTTGCTGCATGTGCTCATCTCCGTAACGTAATTCTATCGCCTGTACTAATGAAGAGTAATTACGTTGATTTTCAATCGGTACAGTTTGTAAGAGTTCTGACGCAGGACCTCGAATTGCTATCACCAGAGCTATAGCTTTGTCTTCATCATTCCATCCATTTACCTCTAAAGCTGCCTCGAATTGTCTCTTGAAGATATGCCACGAATTTTGTCCATCAAATATGGGAGGTTTCATTCTACCTGCACCGGATATTTCAGTTGCTACGCTTAGAAGCTGACGATGCTTTATTCTTTCCAGATCTGATTTAAAACTGTCAAGCTGCTCGGTGACTTTTTGTTGAGCTTCCGCCACTTCTTGCTCGATTCCTTCAATTTTCAAATTTTGTTCGTCTAATGAGTTTTTCAGGAAAGTCTTCTGTTCCTCCAAACGAGTTTCTAGACAATTCTCCAGAGAGATCTTTTGTTCGTCCAAACGGGTTTCCAGAGATTTCTTTTGTTCCTCAAAATCAATCTTTTGTTCATCAAAACGGGCTTCCATAAATTTATTTTGTTCATCTAAACGTGATTCCAGAGAATTCTTTTGTTCCTTGAGAGAATTCTTTTGTTCGTCGAGAGAATTCTTTTGTTCATCAAAACGGGCTTCCATTTTGCTCATTAAAGTACTCAAAAGCTGTTCCATTTTCATCTCAGGCTCTTCTTCAAATTCGGTTCCTTCCAAGTTCTCTTCGAAAACAAATGTCTCAGGATTCTTTCCTTCCGCTATCAACGCTTGTCAAAGTCGCTCGACTAGAACTTTCTTTGCACCTGTCGTTTGTAATGAGCGGTTCCCTAGCTCCACTTTCAAATCCTGTATTCGAAGCTCCTCCACTTTGCGCCCCATTACTGTAGTAATTCACTCACAGTTGAATATAAATTATTTTCCAGAACTTTCAAAATTTAACACAATTCCACAAAATTAATCAAACTTTTAATTTTTCAGTCAATTGCCACCACTTTATTTCTCAAATGTATTTCACTTCTGACACCAGTTGCTGCGAGCGTGGCCTTTAGTTCGTTAATTAAAACACAATATTAAATAATTAATATATAAGTTCTTTATTACACTTAAATCAAATAAAGTTCACAAACATTTATTTAATCAACTCAACTCTAATTATCGCTAACACTGTACTTTCAATTATCGCAATCTAATTACACACTATCGCTTCTTTATTACTTTCGCTTCTTAACACTGCAACGTCTAAAACAAGACTCATCCTCTGGCGATGACAACTGTTATATTTATACCCTAGAAACTCTCCGGATTATTCTGGAGTGTTCTATGCCAAAAGCTTCTTGACTATTCTATTTGTTCTATTCCTGAACTTTCCTGTAGATTTCATAATCGATTCTCCGAACCTGAAGTCATTTACTCTACTAACCTGAAGTTGTTTATTGCCAGTAGATGTCACCAGTTGTCTCTTTCTATTGCACGTAACAATATATATAAATAAATAAGATACGAATAAATCATCAACGTCAAATAATTTTATAAATAAAATATGTTTTAGTGAAAAATATGCTTAAAATATTCCGCCAAATTTAGATGGCTATTAATATGTGCGCACTTACGAGACATCATATCTGTTATATCTAAGAATTTAGCATTTATAAATTTTTAATTAAAGACTCAATTTATTTTCGAAGAAACATTATGTGAACTCAACTTAAAGCTTAACTTGTAAGATGTCATAATTTCGAAATTGAAACTTATACTTTGGTCAAAGTTTACCTAATAATAAGTTAAGAAGCTGTAGAGCAAAATGGGCAAATTTCTGGTGTTTTTTAGAATGAAACAAGTAATTTCATATACTTTCGTCTTTTGCATAAATGGGGGAAAAGAACTTGTCTATGCAGTATTGTAGTGCAACTGAGACAACGAGTTAAAAACAAAAATCGAGAGAACGTAGGATTACCCGAACGACAAAATCTTATTAAATCCCTCAAAATCCTTTCAACCTATTCATAATAATGTACTTCGGGCCACACTACCTCTAATTTTTAAGAAAAAGATAAATTTCGCTTTGGCCCAGATGCTGAAAGGAGATGTAAAATTCCTCTCAAATGAAATTCTCATTTTTCCCGAAAATATCAGAGAATCCAGCATGAGTTCTCCCACTTAATCTCTTCATAGCAAAACGTATGTAAACAGAAACACGTGCTGTTCAAATATCATAGGATTACAGCAACAACATGTGTCCTTTTAGATCTTTTACAACAACAACATGTGTCCTAACATTATCAATATTTCATGAAAACCGGTTTTCACAAAAGCGCGGGAGCAGTTTATGAGAGTAAACCGTGAAAACTCCGCCCTTTCTCATTTATTTACGAAAATGAAACATTTGCCATTCTGTTTCGGTGCATGCAACTTGCGCTTTCACATTTTTTATCTTTATTCATAAAATTTTTAAAGAGAGTTCTCCAAGATGTATCGGCAAATTGAAGTTCAAGCACCGGAGAATCTTCTCCAGTGTATACTATGGCGTGAACCCTGTTCAAAGAAGCTGCAAATTTATCGGCTTCTCACTGTCACCTACGGAACTTCATCTGCGTCATTCCCAGCTACTAGAAGTATGAAACAACTTGCGGTGGAGGAATCCTCAGAGTTTCCAATTGGGGCGAAGTTTGCTCAAAGGGACTTCTACGTCGACGACATGCTGACAGGGGCCAATACATTAGATAAAGCTTTACAAATAAGGACCCAGGTGGAGGTATTATTAAATCGAGGTGGATTTCCTCTCCACAAATAGTGCTCGAATAATCAGGAAATTTTAACGAACATACCAGAAAAGTACAAAGAGAAATATCTTAAAATCGGCCAAAATGAAGTAGTAAAAACACTTGGCTTAATTTGGCAGCCCAGTAACGACTCACTTGGTTTCAAATTTTCCAACGTAGAAAATATCACCAAAGTTACAAAACGATCTATTTTATCAAAAATGGCAAGCATTTATGATCCCCTGGGACTAATAAATCCTATAATCGTAAAACTAAAGGTATTTCTCCAACAAATATGCAAATTGAAGTTAGATTGGGATGAGTTCCTTCCAATTGCACTTCATACGAAATGGACAAGCTTTGTCGGGCAACTCCACTTAATAAACAATATAAGTTTTCTTAGAAATATTGCAATATACTCCGAATACCTTGAACTACATGGATTTGCTGACGCCAGTTCTAGTGCCTATGGAGCATGCGTATATATTCGATCTCGAAACCACTCTGGTTTAATCTCATCTCACTTGCTATGCGCCAAATCACGAGTTGCGCCACTAAAAACTATATCTATTCCCCGCCTAGAATTATGTGCTGTATTACTACTAGCTGAATTCATCAGTCGCGTGCATCACACACTCTGAACAAATATAGAAGTTGTACTTTGCTGGTCGAACTCCTCTATAGTCCTATCCTGGATATCTTCATCACCTTGCGAATGGGAAATATTTGTTGCCAATAGGATATCCAAAATTCAGGAGTTAACTAAAGCTAACTGCTGGAAACATATTTCAACTCGTGAAAACCCTGCTGACCTAGTGAGCCGAGGTACAACACCGTATGAGCTTTTGACATCGAGTCTCTGGTTCCAAGGTCCAGAATTTTTATTAAAGCAGCAAACAAGCTGGCCCGAGCATTTTGTTCCTATTCGTAAAGATCTCCCTGAAAGGCGTCGAACCAAGATCTCACTAGTCACTGCAACGGCTGAAGACATAATTGCAACATCAAAATATTGTAATTCGTTTATAAAGTTACAAAGGGTTTTTGCACTTGTATATCGTTTCTGCAAAAATGCTTCAGTCATCCCGCTAAATAGATCATATGGTCCAGTGACAAGCGAAGAGCTTAATGCTGCACTAATCTCCATCATTCGTCTCGTACAGTAGACAACCTTCTTCGAAGATTATGCATCATTAAAGACCATGAGGAGCTTAACAAAACATAGCCGGCTAAGATCTCTTAACCCATTTATAGACTCGAATGGGCTCATTCGGGTTGGAGGTAGGATACAAAGATCCGTTCTTGATTACGACGGCCACCATCAAATACTATTACCATGGTCACATCCGTTCACCAAAGCACTCGTATCACACTATCACATCGCGAATCTCCATGCTGGTTGCCAAACACTCTTGGCTATAGTTCGAACTAGATATTGGCCAATCGGTGGCAAACACATTACAAAGGAAGTTGTGCACCGCTGCAGTAAATGTTTTCGCACGCAACCAAGAAGTATAGAGCAGCTTATGGGACTACTACCTGCAGAACGCGTAACTCCCAGTCGTTCATTCACCTACACCGGCGTTGATTTCTTTGGGCCTTTTTTTGTAACTCAGAGGTCGTCAACCAATCAAGGCATACGGATGTATCTTCATATGTTTCTCAACAAAGGCCATTCATATCGAACTGGTATCCAGTCTAACTACAGAAGCCTTCTTAAGCGCTTTAAGACGTTTTATAGCTCGTCGGGGAAAAATATCAACAATATTTTCGGACAACGCGACTAATTTCACTGGAGCCAGCAGGGAGCTGGAAGAATTAAAGAACCTCTTCATGTCGCAGCATCACTACGAGCTCTTAATGGAGATGTGTCAAAAAGATGGAATCACCTGGAAATTTATTCCACCAAGGTCTCCGCATTTTGGGGGCCTATGGGAGGCCTCAGTTAAGGCAGCTAAACATCATATTCGTCGAATCGCAGGAGCCTCCGTTCTTACTTACGAGGAGCTAAACACGTGGGTTTGCCTAACTGAAGCAGTCATAAATTCGCGACCAATTATTGCGCTCTCTTCTGATCCTAATGATTTTAGTGTGCTCACTCCTGGGAATTTTGTAATTGGAGATCCCTTAGTTTCAATACCTGAACCCGATATCACAAACATTAATATTACTCATTTATCTCGTTGGCAGAAAATACAAGCTATGCAGCAACATTTTTGGAAATGTTGGAGCCGTGAATATTTGCAGTCTTTGCAAAAAAGCTCTAAGTGGAATGCCTCTCCAGTCAGCATACCCATCAATACTTTGATCATAATTAAAGATGATAATCTACCCCCGCTAAAGTGGACCTTGGGTCGCGTTGTAGAAGTTGGTCCACGTGTCGATGGAATAGTTCGTGTTGTTAGCATAAAAACACAACATGGGATCTTCAAAAGGGCTCTAACTCGAACATGTCCGCTACCGCTAGACCTAATAGAGCTAATAAACTCCAAGGGGCCCGGAATGTTATATCGAAGAATTTAGCATTTATAAATTTTCATTTAAAGACTCAATTTATTTTCGAAGAAACATTATGTGAACTCAACTTAAAGCTTAACTTGTAAGATGTCATAATTTCGAAATTGTAACTTATACTTTGGTATTGCATTTTTATTTTATTTTATATAATATAGAAGAGTACTGAATAAAACTCTCTCTCTCTTTTTACAATCGTCCACCAGTGAGTCATTTTATCATTTATCTTCCCGGCTAGTATACAGTCCATAACTTCGCTTGCAAATAGCAGAATTATTATTCCAAAAGGCTTGAATAAACAACATAGAGAATTATTATTCAAAAGGGCTTGAATAATCAACAATATCCTTAAACTGCCGGAAACACGTATCGGTGTAAAAGCTTTTCTCAAGATCACCACCGTTTTGTAGTTTTGCAATAATTCGTGCCAGTATTCTTGCAGCATCTGGAATTATTCTGGGATAAGTTTTTTTAAAAAATGCACACTCAGTTTTATGTAGAGCACAATCATTGGTTTGGCAAGATCGGTTACAATAGTACACGTATTGGCAGTTGGAACATTTGAGTAGCTTTCCCCTGAAAAATAATAAATATTTGATAAATCAATGTTGTTAATAACAAGAAAATATCTACTAACTGTTTAAGACAAGTGTTGCATATTCCCTTTCGATATTTCGACTTTACAGTATGTATAAACGGTTCTTCGTTAAAATACAAGTGCCACGGCTTATAGACGATTTATTTTTCATTTCAACGTTCTTCCTTCTTCACGTAACTCTGGATGCGATCAAGTCAGATGGACTCTCGTATTTGACTAAATGTTGGATATAATTCTCTAAATCTAGGGGGTTCGATTCACGGTTCATCCCTACTTTTTTGTTCTAATTCATTAAGGTAAACGCAAGTGTTTATTTTTAGATAGCTAAATATTTTGTCCACTCATAAATTATTAACTGAATGACAGTATTATCTTAGTATAGTATAATAAGATAATCGGAATGATTGCGAAATATATTTAGAAAAGAACTTAATGTGCTTGTATAATAATCCAATCTGGAGAATATTTTATGTCGATTTCGATGGGACGTCTGCATATTTTCTAGTAGTGCAGCACTGAAAATGTTCGATGGGAGAACTTTTTTAGCAGAAGTGCAACACTGACTTCTCCTACTTTGCACTGGATATTTTCTCGGTGTTACAAATGCATTTCAAGTTGAATTGACATCTGCTCTCTCAAAGTGTACTGTCGCGATTATTTGTGAAATTTTTGAGTTACTAATGTCGATTTCGATGGAACCATTTCAGTTTTTCACTTTTTCTGGCAGCGGAGAACTGGGAGAACTGAAGTCCATCGAACATATTTTTGTCATATTCCTTGTATTCGTGGGCACACGTATTATATACACGGAACTGTCAAACTTAATAAATGTTGGTTATTGATATATAGAAACAATTTTTGTCTTAACTTAAAGCCAATTACCCAAATAAAAATGTTTAATTCATTTCCAATTACAATGGATCCGTTTGTAATTTTCCTGCGGCTTATTTCCTGAAGAATTTGGGACCCATCAAGCAGTTTCTGGGAATGGAGGTTGAGACAAACAGCAATGGTGACTTCTCACTCTGTCAGTCAGCGTACATCATGCAAATCGCAAGTGAATTCGGACTGATGAAAGCTAAGCCAGCGAGAATACCTATGGCGGTTTATTATGGTAAGTCGGAAGAATCAAATCAACTGGAAAATAATTCAGACTATAGACGATTGTTCGGACGGTTACTATATGTGTCCGTAAATACTAGACCGGATATCTCGGCAAGTGTGAGCATCTTGGACCAGAAGGTTTCAAAACCAAATGAGGAGGACTGGAATCAACTGAAACGGGTTGGCAAATATTTGAAAATAATAGCGACAATGAAGTTATTGCTAAGCAATAAGAAATCAACTCATGTGTCATTTTTTGGCTATGCGGATACAACATGGGCTGATAATAAAGCGGAAAGAAAATCAAACAGTGGCAGAATTTTTTTTCCAATGGTGGCACAGTTAGTTGGACGTGTCAAAAACAGGGTGTCGTGGCATCATCATCATGTGAGGCGGAGTACATCTCTATTTCTGAAGCAGCAAAGGAGACCAAGTGGCTACGACAATTGCTAATAGAAATGAAAGAGGAAATTACTTCACCAACAGTCATCTATGAAGACAACCAAAGTTGTAAAGAATTAGTTAAAGATCATAAATTCTCTTATAAAACTAAGCATATTGATTCTAGATACAAGATGATACGTGATCTCATTAGATATAAGGTTATTGAATGTAAATATTGTACTACAGAAGAAATGAAGACCATTTAACGAAACCATTGTCTGCAATGAAACATGTATATTTCAGAGAAAAATGCAATATTATATGAATGAGGAGGAGTATTGGAAATATGTGTAGACAGATAAACATTCAGTTAATATCCATCCGAATTTAATTAAATCAAATGAGCAGATTTTTTTCAATTAATTTTTTTCACTTATATTAATAATAATAGTAATATTTATTTCTTGTTTTTACTTCTAATATGTTACGGTCGTAGCGTATTGCATATAACAAAATGCTACAAGAATTACTGAAGCGTGTAGGCCGGCTGCGTCAAGCATAAACAAAAATGAACGCACCCCGACCGAGAGAAATGCGGTTCCTCGGTCTCGGTGTGACACGTCGATGTGACAGAAAAGAAGAAGAAGCGTTTTACTCGTCGTCAAAGTAAAAAGTCATCGGTGAACAACCAGAAAAATTTGTAAAAAGTGTGGACATCCGACGTGGAAAAATTAAGAAGGAGCAACGCCAAGAAATATAACAGGTATGCGTATTGTTACAATTATAAATTTGCAACTGGAAATGAGTGCATCTATTATTGTAAATATCCTTACGGAAAATCCATTCTTCCGAGAGTACTCATTGTTCCGAAATTTTGCAGATAACTGAATTATACTTTTACCTGGTCGATACACGACGGAGAAGAGATATTGGCACTCTCCTTGTAAGACTGAATATAAATAATCCTGCCAAAATTTAAAAGGAAAAACAAATTTTCAACTCTAAGGAGGCCAAAGAGAATGGCCCAGTATATGTGATTTTTACTTGGCGAGGTCAAAGAGACAAGGATCGCTGATTCATGTATATATATATAGCTACATAAAAATAAGAATAAATTGATCTTTTGTTGACCCGACCATCTCACCATCGAAATATTGGGAAAATTCTCCACGACATCTTGCCCGAAAGTGTGATTGGTTTGGAGGCAAAGGAGGTGGATTGTGTAAAGTCTTGGTCAATAATCAATTGATTAATATTTATATTGCTCACTTTCATGCTGAGTATGATAATGAAAATGATGATTATAAAGCACATCGCATTATTCAGGCCTTTGATACGGCTTAATTTATAAAATAAATACCAGAGATAATGCAGTCTTACAGATTTTAGCTGGTGATTTAAATACAGAACCAAATGATATATCATATAGAATACTGACGCAATCTTCTGAATTGAAAGACTCTTGTAATGATATGTTTGTAGGAACTAGCGATTGTGAAAAAAAATTCTTATACAGCTGCATCTATTGCTAAGCAAAATTCATTAGGAAAGAGAATTGATCATATTTTGAAAATGGACTTCCATTGAAAGAACGTGTACCAGGACATTTATTTAGTTATTCAGATCAGGAAGCAGTTTATGTTAAAGTAAAACTAAGGAAAAAAAAACAAAAAAAAATACCAGCAGATAGCATCTGTGATGCAAACGATTCATTTAATGAGAACCAACTACAAACAAAATTGGCATTAGAGGAATGTGTTGTTATTTGTAATGCAAGTCTACAAGAATTGAAGACAGATTGTATGATATACTTTGGCATGGCTATGTTTCTTGCATCTCTTCTATTAGCTGTAATGGATATTCTTCCACCTTATAGCCTACACACGTTATAATTAATACTGAAATTTTGTTTGTCCGGTATCAGTCTAATTTCTGTTTTTTTATGGGCATATTATGGAATGCAATGGAATGTCATGGTATACTGTCTGGAAAACTATCAATGGAAATAGCTCTAGTTTTTTTAATAAATGAACCTAATTAAGCGATAAATTGTGAAAAGGATATATTTTTTTCTATTTACTCATATTTAAGAGTAATTGGTGATTTTAGATATTCGTATTCAGAAGTTTGTAGTTTTAAGCACTATTTTGAACTCTATCTAATGAAAAAAAATTAATTTCTTTCAAGTGTAGTTACGAGTGCCGCTGGGCAATATTATTTCAACTCAACAGAAATTCTTTTTGTGATAAAGCATACAGACAGCAAGTCGAAGCATTAATCTCCAATTTAATTCATTTAACTAGATGGCGGATGCTGAAGCGATTCATCATGCCGTGGAATTTTCACCGTGAGTATCATTGATATATTACACATTTTCTTTTGGTAGACGCATACTTCGGCTTCGGTAGCGACTTGCACTGTAGAGCCTTCTTTATCGATAATGGTTTTCATATATTTATATACATACGTTTTCAACTTGGAACTATACTTGTACATATATTTATAATTTAATACTATACCTGCATATTTTATTTATAATTTCATGGTATACTTACCTATATACCTTTTCAACTTGGAACTATACTTGTACATATATTTATAATTTAATACGATACCTGCCTATTTGATCGATATTCGTTTTCACATATTTATATACATATGTTTTGAATTGATGAGATTTTTTCTTCTCTGAAATTATAACGTAAATATGAAATTCTGAAAGTTTTAATTCTTCCTTCACCATCCTGAAGCCCTCCCACATAGGATGAAGGTCGTCTAGGCTCGTCTAGTCTCTCTCTCTTTTTACAGGTCAACTAGGGACTCTGAAGAATTATGCCCCTCAGAGTCAGATGGGAGGATGGGGCAGGCAAGGAAGGCAGAACAGCTACGCCTTCGTTTGTATACGGGTAAGTGACGTAAGGGTCTCTTCAGGACCGAATGTGTGCCAGCTTTTTGTGTAGGCACGATTTTTTTTTATTATGACTGACGGCAGCGGCAGGTCTTTTGTGGAACCCCCCCACACTCTCCGCCAATAGTTTAGGCGAACTAGCGTGCCGCCCTGCAGTCAACGCTGTCCGTCGAGTGATCTGTCAGCTCATGCTGGCAGTCGGGATTTTACGTCCCAAGCAAATCACTCATCATAGTTCCATAACAAATATTAAACTTTGGGCATGTCCACAGACAGCCTAGGGCTGGTATTATTGAAGAGCGATCCTCCTTATTTCCAATCTTCCTGTTTTTCGTGAATTACCTTAGTTAAAATGTACTCCGTTCACACATCATGCAATTGCAACATTTTCTTGTCCAAACTTTTTTCGTCAGTTTCTTGAACTTGTTCACATGCCTTATATTTTTTATTTCTTCTGGTAGTTTATTGTATATAGGCACATGTATGCTTTAAACTCTTTAGCTTTCTGTCAGTTCTAGCGTAAGGCAGACGTATATGTTGTCGCTATCTCGTGTCATGATTATGTATATCACTATGCTCTATTAAGTTTATGTTGGACTTTATCATTTTATTTCTTATCTTATATATCGTTTAAGTATTTTCACGTATATTAATTGCTTTAAGCTCAGGAATTTTGTCATTTCATTCAACACAAGCGTTGGTGTAAGACTATGTAAATTGAAGATAGGCTTTATTGCTTCATTTTATACTCTATGCATGAATTTTCTTTGATTGTGGCTACATTTTGACCAATCGATTTTATTGTAGGTAATTATTGGTAGTATAATTGCATTGTAGATAAAGTTTCTCCTATAAATGGTGCCACTTTTTCCTCACATATGTAGTGTGATGTTTCTAATTCAAATTATCATCAGTTATTTATTTATTTAATTATTCACTTATAATAATAATAGTAATATTTATTTATTTCTTCCTTTTACTTCCAATTTTAAACTTTGAGCATCTCCACAGACAGGCTAGGGCTGGTAATAGGGAAAAGCACTACTCCTTATTTCCAATTTTCCTCTTTTTTAATTTTCTTGTTTTTCGTGAATTAACTTAGTTACAATGTGTTCCGGTTACACAACATACAATTGCAACATTTTCTTGTCCAAACTTCTTTATCAGATTCTTGAACTTGTTCACTTGCTTTGTATTTTCTATTTCTTCTCGTAGTCCATTGTATATAGGTACAGCTGTATGCTTTAAACACTTTAGCTTTCTGTCAGTTGTAGCATAAGGCAGACGTGTATGTTGTCCCAATCTCGTGTCATGGTTATGTAGCCATCTTGTGTACCACGTTAAGTCCTCATTTATTTCCTTCTGTATTGCTTCACCATTCCATCCCTTGTACAGGAGCAGTGTGTCATCCGCATATACAGGGTGTTTCCCACTAGAGGTCAATAGAGCAGGAGGTGATAGTACTCACCCAGACGAACCAAAAATTGTATGGCACGGAAGGGGGGGGGGGCATATGAACCGTTTAGGAGTAACAGGGTGATTAAGAAAAAAAAACTAGTTTTTCACAAAACACCCTGTATCCTAAAAGCTACAGGTCGTACGGTCACAGTTAAGAGCTGATTGTATACAGAACTTCATGGCCTTTCCAACGATAGCTCAATCAGCCCCATACTACTCCCATCAAGAATTATGGTTGTCTAAACTAAAAATTTCGGATTTTCCCCTTTTTTTTAATTTGATCTGTATTATTTTTGCAAAAAGGTCCTTAACATAATTTTTTTATATAAAAACTGTTGTAGACTCTCTTCTTTAAGTTGACCTATTACACCCTATGTCTTAACTGTAGCCGTTAAATAGTTATTAACTCATAACCTATTCAGGTCACACCGAAGTAGACGATATTGTTTTAAATGACTTGCTAAGGGAACAAATTATCGTTGAGAATAAGCTTAGAGCTCATAACTCTTAGGGCCGGTTTCACAGTTCAAGTTTAAACTCAGTTTATCTCTTCTACACAGTTTCACAGTGATAAGTTAAACCTCGTTTAAACTTAGTTTAAACCACCAAAATTGAGCGTTTAAACTCAGTATATCTTTAAATGTGAATGAAGTGACATTTCGTGCATTTCAAAGAGTAAAGAACTCATTTCCGTAGGTTTAATTAACTTATTTTATTTTTTTTCACTTTCGTAGGGTTAATTAATTAATTTTTTTGTAACAACGATTTGGCCGGCAATATTTTGACAGTAAATGACTCAATAGTTTGCTAGTTCACAATTCCATAGTGCTGCCATATTAAAAAAGGTCGAACACTGTGAAACTCATGTTGGTTTAAACTCAGTTTAAACTACGAACGGAGTTTAAACTCGCACTGTGAAACCGGCCCTTAAAGGGCTTCAGATAGCACATTGGATGTTATAGGTCAACTTAAAGAGAGTTTGCAGTTTTTATATAAAAAGTTATGTTAACGACCTTTTTGCAAAAATAATACAGGTTAAATAAAAAAAGGAAGAAAATCCGAATTTTTTAGTTTAGACAGCCACAATTCTTGATGGGAGAGGGGTATGGGGCTGATTGAGCAGTCGTTGGAAAGGCCATGAATACAACGAGCTCTTAACTGTGCCGTACGCCCTGTAGTATTTAGGATACAGGGTGTTTGGTGAAAAACTAACTTCTTTCCTTAATCACCCTGTAACTCTTAAGCGGTTGATATGTGCCCCCCCCCCCTCCCCACACTGCCATAAAATGTTTGGTTCGTCTAGGTGAGTACTATCACCTTCCGCCCTGTTGACCTCTTAGTGGGTCTAAATCTGCTCACAAAACAAAAGCACATTTGACAACTTGTCACTAAGCTTTGACAAATTCGCATTCCTTCATCTCACTTACTCCTATGTATAATGTCCTGCTCTTGACAAATTACACTCATGTACACGAATTTTACACGATTCATACATTCCTGTTTGCCATATATTCTAATCTATATTGCCTCACGTGGGGAATAGAGAAAACGGGCCAGACGAAAATGCCGGAAGAAAGAGAAGAGGCCATACCGCGGAGTTAAGTTCAAGTGACAAGTTGTCTAGAGCAAGGGCTTAGAGATTCAAAAACTTAAAATCAGGATAGTTCGGTGCTGTCTGGATAAATAGCAAAGTTCAGTATACACGAAATACGTTCTTTACGGTCAAGCACTTAGATAAAACGCGAATTTTTTATTAGCAAGATAAGCACAAAAAGCAGAAAACCTCTTTCAGTTTAAACCATCCCACACTCTCCGCCAAATAGCCGAGGAGCGTGCCATCCTGCATGCAACGTTGTCATGGAGTGAACTGTCAGCCCAGGCTGGCAGATAGGACTCCACGTCCTCGGTCCTCACCCAAATTGCTCCATAACAGCTGGATAAGAAAGTAAACACTCACAGAAATACATCACGAGAGTGTGCGGAACGGAGACGAGTCACTCACAGAAATACATCACAAGAGTGAGAGGAAAGGAAATACTCAGAAATACATCACCAGAGTGTACGGGACGGAAGGCATCTACAGAAATACATCACGAAGGTGTACGGCAAATGGATCGGTGTCCAACAAGAAAGAAGTCCCCAGAAATACATCACGGGAGCTTCTATCTATTTGTTATGGAACTATAGTGAGTGATTGATATCGGGCGTAAATTCCCGACTGCCAGCATGAACTGACAGATCACTCGACGGGCAGCGTTGACTGCAGGGCGGCACGCTAGTTCGCCTCAACTATTGGCGGAGAGTGGGGGGGGGGTTCAACAAAAGACCTGCCGCTGCCGTCAGCCATAATCAAAAAAAATTCGTGCCTACCTAACACAAAAAGCCGGCACACATTCGGTCCTGAAGGGACCCTTACGTCACTTACCTGTACATCATCCTTGAAGGCGCAGATATTTCGGCCTTACTGCACGCCCCAACCACCCATTTGACACTGAGGGCAGCGAGTTCACAGTGTCCCTATTTGACCTGTAAAAGAGAGAGAGAAAGACTAGGTGAGCCTAGACGACCTTCATTTCATGTGCGAGGGCTCCGAGATGTGAAGGAAGAATTAAATCGTTCAGCTTCTCATTTTTACGTTATAATTTCGGAGTATTACAAGAGAAAACACGATAACTTAAATACCATTACTTTAGGAGTAGACAATATTAATAAAACTATGAGCTTTGCGACCAAAACCCTTAATAGGAAAATATAAAAAGGAAAAATCTAAGTAACATATCGTAATATCACCAAGTTAATAGTTTTCATCTTAAACAACTGCTTCATTCATTACATAATTATAAGTCATCGCCTATTTTGCATTGATTTCCTGCATGTCTACTTACTGTTGACAAATGTATTCAAGTCATGACAGAGGATTGAAAATAAGATTTTAAATAAAGAAATCTTAACAACCAGTTATTTATATATAAAATTCTTTAAAAGATAAGTTTAAAGGAGTAATTAGGAATGACACCTCTATGTAACCGCGCGTTTCCAAAGTCTTACGAAAGTTGAAGGATTTGAATAATTAAGATAGAAGCTTATATCTTACAAAACCATATTATTTTACACTTAGGGCCATATTCACCAAGCAAAATTTAAAAAATTTCAATTAAAGCTATTCACCAACCACACTTACCGAGTCGATTTAATGAAAATTTAATTTTAATTTAATTTTAAGTGAGGCCTTACCCTCTCTTAAATAATTTTAATTTCGATATCAGCTGATTGAAGTGTCATGCAGTCAAATGTGATATTTTTAATAGCGCAGTCAAAAGTTTGAAGAAGCAATTGCTTAATATGGGCTATTTTTAATTGAAACGAATTGTACATATATTATAAAATATTTTTAATAATATATAAAAACTTCTTTATTTAAATAATACATAAGAACTTCTTTTAATTTTTTAAATAATATTTAAATTACATAAACTCTCACGAGAACTGTCACTTGCCAAATTCGGAAACCTTGCAGCTGATAGTCCGAAATGTCCGAAATTATTTATTTTATTAAGGTTGGTGAATAGCTACAAAAATTTAATTGCGGTCCCCCAATAAAAATTAAATTAAAATTAAATTTGTATTAAATGGCTTGGTGAATACGGCCCTTAATCTCTAAATAATTTCCTTTGAAAACTTTATCTCTTAATAATTTCCTTTGAAAACTTTATCTCTAAATAATTTCCTTTGAAAACTTTACTTTGCAATAATCTAGCGATTGAAGATTGTTAGTTCACTCATACCTCATATCTACTATGTATATGCGTATCTTCCAGTTCAAAACTATGCGCTTAAATCTAACTAGAAAAATAAGATCAGGACTCCAAACTACATAAGTAGATAAGTGTACTTATGAAGATATACATATATATATATGCAATTATAGTTTTAAGTTTAAAATATATAAACATTTAAAAAAAATTATCAATACGAAAAGGTTCTGCCGTGCGAGTCTCTACAGAAGCATAAGTGTATGTATATACGTCAAAAACAAAAGTGCCATATATTAAAATTACTCACATTTAACAATCCTCGGCATGATGAAGCGTTTCAGCATCGCCTCCTAGCTAAAAGTTAAACTGGAATTGGATAATTCGACTTGCATGCTCTATCACAAGAACACTTTCTGTTGGGTGGTACTAAGGTTGATGTCACTTGTTACACAAATTATTATATAAAAAAACATATCCTCGGTATTCAAATTGCTCCTGGTTAAATTAATTAATTTTAAGACAAAGGCTCTTACTCCTCAACACAACGATCAACAATAGGGTTAAGGTGATTCACCTGCACTCCTTCTACGTCAGTAGGTTGGTGTTTTTCTTTTTTTTTTCAGATCACGTATTCGTATCTTTTCGAAATTATTTCAGCACAAATTTGGAAATATCTAACTAGATACAATATTTTCTTTGTGTTTAGTTAACGCTAGAGCTCCAGCTTACATCCACTCATCAATAGTTTACTTGGAAATGAATTTGCTTTGCGACATATCGCCAGGAAACTGACAGCTTGAGTCCTTATTATTGCCCTGAACAAAATCGTTAACTTCAGGTGTCATTCTAAGTTGGTGTTTTCCCTTTTTAGGAATTACAGTTTTGTTGCTTCTGTTATTTCCACGCCGGGGGTCTAAGCAAACATAGCTCGAATTATAGTTGATTTCCGCGAAGGGATATAAATTACCTAAGTGCGCCAACAAAACTTTGTTATTTTACGAACGCTGATTGTTATCGACCCAACGATAATTCCTAAAATAGTTTATTTATTTGATTTGACCTAACGAAATCAATGCGAAAACATTACCTTTTATAGGAGTAAAGCTCCGCGTTACACTTATCGCAGAGACATATATAAAGAATTTGCCGGCTCAACCCTTTTCCGTTGTTTTGTAATTTGAGAACGTGTGTAGAACATCGAATTCTCCGAGTCTTTTGGAGCCTTCTCTTGTACAGTTGGGCAAAACGAGTCCACGGACCTTTTTTTTGGTATTCACAATGCTCTGGCTCAAAGAATGTCACAATAGTACAAATCAGAGTCTCAAGGGACCCCTTTTTCACTTCTACACTGCCCTCAGTTTCTCTACTTAAAGTACATTTCGCAGTCAAATTTTTCTCATTGCTTTTGCGAAACAGTACACTCATTTCCTTGTGCACGAAATATTTTGTAAAATTATCACTTCATAAGATTCCTGATAGTAATGGAATTCTAATTAAGAACCAAGTTATTTGTCCTGTTCTCGTTACGAAGTAGAACCACTGCAGTTTCTTCTTTTTCTGTTTTCCTTCTTATTTATCCGGCACTTTCTGGAAATTTCTAAGGGTTTTTATTTATTGGATGAGACACTACCAAGATTTATCGAGATTATTACCTTTTTGGGCCAGATGTCGTTGATGATTTTTGATAATCAAATTTTTCTGGGACTTCTCCCATGCACACACTTTCGAGAAATAAGACAGATTGATTGCCTTCTTCTTACTTGTCTTTACCGTCAAGATGTCACCCGAGCTTAAGGAAACGCATTTCTTTCGGTCGGGTGCGTTCAGTTTTCATGCTGTAGTCGGCAGCAGGCCGGGCATATACGCTACAGTATGACAATGCAATACGCTACGACCATAACATTGTCGGCAGCCAGCCAGCCAGCCATCGATTGAGCTCTCGAATGAATGGCATGCATACTTTTATACTTTTTCTAGCGGCAGTTACTACAACATTTCGGTAATTTCTACATTGTATTAGAGTAGGGATAGGAATGAGAAGATTATATTCGGTTATGAAATAATGAGTGACTAACCTCAACTAGTGAGGTCTACAATTATACATTCAAGTTACTTTGGTCAAGAAAAGAGGTGACTTGGAAATAGTACATTTGTGATGAACAATGGGCCTTGTACCGGCTTAACCTTAGGTTTCTAAACCTCTCCAATCTTTTCATCGATTTATCCATCTTAAATGCGTTCGGTTTAAAAAAAAATATAAATTTTGCCTATTTCAGATCTTTCAGATTTAATATCCGTATTGGGGACTGGACCACAGAAAATAGTTCGTCAGTGTTTGAGGCAACTTGATTTATTAAAAAATGTGTGGCAAACAATACTTCCGGATATAGTTTACAACAAAACAATGAGTAATTTGCTAAACGATTTTAGATCAGAAATAATTCATAAAATAATGGCAATGGAGGATATTTCAAGTTCTATAGCTAACGAACTTGTTGAAATATGTTCGGTGATAATTGAAAGGGCACCAACAATATTTCCGGTGTGTATTTTAAAGGTCTCTACTTCACCCTTATTACAGTTGTCGACTCACCAAAGTCACAAGCTTCGTAGTCACTCTCACTTCACCTCACTTTTCGTATTGTCGTTGTCGAACGGTGTGACGTGACATTTTTCTTCAAAGCCTTATTATAGTTGTCACTTAAAGTGGCAGCTAGCATCAGGGCATACGTCAGGGTATGAATTACATTTGTAGACAAAAGTGAGGTTTGTCTTATTTCGTGGTATTGTTACTTTTGAAAGTGTTTAAAAGAAAAAAAAATTATAAACGCGATGTATTACAACCCTTTAGCTAAGTATAACAGGATGCTTCACCATAAAATTTATGATGACTTCAAATTGTTTTTGTTGTTGTAATTTTTACACTAAAATTGCAAAAAAAAAAAAAATTTAATTTATAAAAAACTATTGACTTTTATGTTTTAATGATTAACTAGAAAGTCATTATAAAATTTATCATTTTCCTTTTCCTTACACACATCTAACATCAGTCACTTACAAAAACCAAGTGAGTAAAATTGTCACTTAATTATCACTTACATCGACATTTGTCACTTAATACGACAACAGTAATACGTCCAAGGTCGTATGTTTTCGACAAATGTCACTTTAAACGACAACCATGATATCATTTTTGTGTCGTTACGCCATTTCTCACTTAACGTGACAACGATAATAAGGGTGTTATTGTCTTTAATGGCTTAAAAAAATTCTAATTACAGGATCGATATCAAATTAAATATGTGGTATCATGGATGTAATTAACGCAATAAAAAATGATATTAGGAGCTTTGTTGGTGCAAATAACAGAGCAATGGTCAGAAGGCAAGGGTCCATTTACATTGAATTTTAAAGCTGAGGAAGTTAAACATCTTATTCGAGCAATATTTCAAAACACTGATCGGCGTGCGAATGCTCTGGCCTCCATTGTTTAAAGATAGAAATTAAAAAACATTTTAAGTTACTGCAACCATTTTTTTTCAACAAGGTCAACACGTATTCGCTTTGCTTCCCATGGATGGTGATGAGTGTCTCTTGCGAATCTGGGATTGATATATTCAACACTTCCTGTCATATATTAATCGGTGGCTGTTTTCAAGAGGCAGCTCTCAAACGGAAAACTCCGCCCTTTTCACATGCACAGACCGAAGAAGATTTACTTATTTACTGTATATAGTATCAGGCAAAATGTACATTTGATTTGATTAAAATATTAGGGATAAAATTGAGTTATTAGACTCACTGTCAAGGTTGTATTCAAATATTCAAGTTGAACTTGTCATACGCTCTTATGTGGGATCTCGATGCTGTTATAGAATGAAAAGGAAATCTTAGCAATACCGCAATACGCTCGCATTAAAGCTGAAAGTTATATTTGACTGCTAATTTTTTGTTTCGCAGCTGCAAAATTTTCAACAAAAGATGACAAATATTCTTGACGATGGACACTACCTCTATGTTGAAAATGTTCGATTTGGATGTGCAACTCCGACGCTTTTGATTTTTATCAGGCTGTCGTCGATCACTGCTGTTTCTGCTGTTGTGCCAGGGCCTAGGCTGATTAGTGTTGTTATTGTTTTTTTTTTCATTTGAATTAACATTAGAACTAAAATTAGACTACAAATAATCAACTTAATCTAAGTGAATAAAAAGTGAATTTTGTTTTTAATTTAAAAAAGGAATATCGAAGTCTTTTCTCCAACCCATTAATCGATTCCACATTCATACATCTTTCTGAGAATTAAATTTACAATTTTTGCCTTATAACTATTCAATAACAGCTTGCTGTAATAATGGAATTAATTGCTCCTGATACAAACTGTGATTAGTTCCATGCGTAACCGCAATAATTCCTTTCGCCTTTTGAAGATTTTTATATGCCTCCTTCACCTGATCTTTGTAAAGTTGGATTTTGGCTATTTTCACATAAAGTAAGCCCAACAGTGGATTCCAATTTCCGTAATATTTTCTAAAAAATAATGATTTTCATTATTAGGGGCTTATTTTGAAAGACGAAAAGATGTTCATCAACGACTGTAGGTAGAAACATTTAAAATTAAGAAACAATATACGAAAAATAGCACGAAAACCCATTAGGTTCACCATTTTAATCTATATGAGAATTAATGAGCAGTTGATGAGGTTTACAGATATTTTTCATTGACAAACATCTGGCCCTTTATAATAAAAGTCCGCTCATATTATTACACTTACTGGTATCCTGGAATGAGCTTGTTCCCAAATTCTAAAGCATCTTCCCAGACACCAAGATTAATAGCACTTTCAAATGCAGAATCTAAGGTTTTAATATGCCACAAATTCAAAGGATGAAGAATGTTATGTTGCTTTTCTAAGCATACTTTGCATACATCTAGATCTATTATAAAAAAAACAAATTTTGCTTAAATCAATGAGAAGAGCTTTAACAACTTACATGTAACTTCCTTCATGTTTTCTATATGACTTCTCGTAAATTCTGTAACCTCTTTGTACTTTTCTCTATGATTATTTGTTATTTTAGTACTGCATTTCAAACATTGTTTTTTTTCAATATCCAAAAGTTCACTGCAATTACTATCAGAAAACACAGCTGCTGCCATTTCCTTTGGCTCCAATGGATCTGTGCATTTGGTGCATACACATAAAAAATAATAGTTTTCTATTAAATCACGCTTTCTTTCTTCTGGTGTATTGAGCAAATCGACGTAGCTAATATAAATCTAAATCGCATTGCATTATGATAAAGGTTAGTATTCTGTGAGCTTATAATTAAATATTGTTTATTTACTCACCTTTGACCAATCTACACATGGAAGATCCTCAGTGGTTCGAATATATAAAGTTGTTGCTTCAAATGTAGCAACAGCATTCGGGGAACAAATGTGATCTGTAACAGATACTGCAAGGTAAATTCCGGTTCCAATTGAATTCATTTCTGCATCCAAAATATTAAAACCATTTATTATAAGCTGTAAAGATATAAGTTAGTAAGAGTGGCTAATCTCAGAATTAAAATCAAATTAATTGTTAACGCCAAAAAGTCGTAGCCCCAATATTTTGTGCATTCCAAGTTGCACTAAATTGTCAAAAACTCTGCATCAGAGATTAGTCCAACCGCTGGTTTGAGACTTAATCCGACAAAACAAATAGAAATATAACTCAAACTATTTACCCCTTGTATTTAAAATAACCAAACAATGTGTAAATGGGAAATGAAAAACTTGTTACATTGATAGTATAATTACTAAATCTCACTACAGAACAAGCAATCAATTGCCGTACAGACGAGTTTTTCTTATCAGCCATACCAGATATTGCACAAAAGTGAAGTCTCAGTTAAGGCAAAGGTCGACCCAGTGTCAAGACAATATAATACTTTGCCACTCGCCAGGCCCGTAGCTAGAGCCAAATTATAGGTAGGGCATCAGAAATTTGAAGTAGGGCGCAAGTTTTGGGATTTGCGATACATCGGGTCAGGTGAAAGGACATTTTTTGAAAAGATAAGCTTGTAGAACCCTCATTTTATTACATTTCTTTTAAATAGATGAACCAAAGCCTGTGCTTTAAATAAAAAAATTTAAATGGACCAAATAAGAAACAAAAAATGGTAAAAATATTCAATATAACTGCAGTATTCGATTTGCCATATTTTGGAATTTTAGTAGCACTTCGTCAATATCTATTTTCTCTATTCCCTTCCGTTCAAATGCTAGAAACACCAAGCCTGCCATTCTCTCGTGAGCCACTGACAATCTTTGAGGCTTGTTGATAGCAGTTAGTGCCGAAAAGGTAGATTCGCACGAAGCAGTACTGCATCCGAATGTTGCCACTGATGCAAACAGTTCATAGGTATCTCTGAAAGCTTCTCTTTGTCGGTATAGAACTTCTAATATATTTTCGTTCTGATCTCCTCGACCATTTAACCCATTTAAGTACCTTTTCACAACAGTGGCCTCTTCTTTGGAAGGAATTCTTATACTTAAAAAATAAATTCAATTACGAATTTGATTTTTTCTCATTATTTTGTTCAGAATTATTATATATTTAATTGTTGAACACACCTAAACTTTGCAAGGGTACCATCTTTTCAATGTCCAACTCATCAAGACTCAAAATTGTATTTATTAGATCGTCATTGTCGCTAAATCTTCTTTTCATCTCAGCTGTTATTATGTCTAGAGTTTCGTATAAATCCGCTTTAAATGGCCGAGCTACAATAATGCTTTCAGCGTTTTGACGAGACGGTGATGGACTATACCGCACGAAGTCCTCCAGATGTCTTGTATTTATTTGTCTCTTCTGGGAAAAATTTTCAGATTCTGTTTTTAGAATATTCTCAGCTTCTTCCAAAATTGTTTCATACATCTCTTCTGATCTCAGGCTAAGAATTTCTTCTTGGACGCATTTTATTATTAATATGGCTTCCTTCAAGCCCGTGCTTCGACCCTGTAAAGCCGCGTCAGCGGGTTGCAGAACACACAATTTTTGTTTTGCTATGATCATTGCCAGTCGAAATTCCATGCTCGACATAACGCTTTTGATGCCAATACATTTAGCAATATCGTCACCAGTGAATTTTCCATTTTTTATTTCATCTAGAGTCTTCAAGATGACAGAATAGTTTTGATATACGACGCTTGTAACAGCCAAATGTGCTGACCAACGCTGTTCAAGTAGTCGACCAATCGTCTTACCTTCATAAAAGGCAGCCACTTTGCTATGTTGAAAAAATTCATGCAACATAACACATTGGTCAAAAAATCGACGAATGAATGTCATTTCTGAGATGGTCCTTACAACAACTAAATGCAAGCGGTGATTGTAGCAATGAACGTATGAAATTTTTCTTTTCAAATTCTGTTCAATTCTGGTGGCAACACCTGCAATTTTGCCACACATAACACTAGCGCCATCATAGCACTGCCTCGAAAGACGAGTGAGGTCGATTTTATTTTCCATTAAGATATTCAACGTTGCCTCCGTGAAAGTGGCTGCATCTAGATTTTTAGTAGTAGTCACTGTTAGCAACGACTCTTTCACCGTTCCATCTTTAACATATCGGATAGCTATTGCTATATTTTCCCGGTTGTTTTTATCCGTGGTTCCATCTTCCATCAGAGTAAACCATGGGACGTCAGATTCTTGAATATCCGCGACAATAGATCCTCGAACAGTTTGTACCATTGCTTGGATTATTTGATTTTGTATTTCTGGGGATCGATATTTTGCATTTTGCGGAATATGAACAACAGCCTCTTTCAAGATTGGGTCTTTCTTAATCGTATATTCGAACAGGTTATGAAATAAACCTTGTTCCTTTTCTTCCTCTAATATATGTATAATTTCCTCGGAAACCTAGTTCGTTGATTGCCAGAAACTGTATCACCTCAATAATAGACTTTACATAATATCTGTTTTTTCTAAGATATTTAGGTTGAGCAAAGTTTCAACGCTGCTGGAAGTAGTTATTCTGCGGATTTTATCTTCCCAAATAGACATTGCTTGAATATGCGGGATTGATTTCTCATGTTTAAGGAAACCACACTTCGAATCAGTAGCATTTTTCCAGTTCCTGAATCCCGTGTCAGTGTAGGAAGTTTGTTTGCTTCCATGCGGCAGAAATTGCTGGCATGGGTAGCAAAATGCTGCATCCATTTCTACAGAATATTGCAACCATTTGAAACGTTTGAACCAATCGGCTACAAAAGCCCTATTATTTTCTCCTCTCGGATAATTATTCATAATGACTTGCTTGATTGGCTCCCCAATTTGCGCTATATCATCAGGAATTCCACAACTAACACTAGAAATGTTTTTTCTTGTAATTATAGAAGTTACGCTGTTGGATTCTCTCCCTCTTCTTCCATCTGTGTTGAGGAATGAGGTTGTTCTACTTCTTCTTCAATGTGAAGTCGCGGCTTTTTATTAAAAAAATTCCCTATATCCATAGTACCTACGTAATTATCAAGGGTTACACTTTTTAAAATAAAATAGGTAAAAAATATCCAATGGTGCAATTTCGAAATACTTATTTAAACGATTAAATTGAAATACGTAGAAATAGAGTTACACACAACACGGCACGGAAAAGAAAGCATCAAACTGCACAATGGGCAAAATCGGTCACTTTATTAACTCAGAATCGATTGAGTTTGACTACAAAAATTCAGAGAAATTTTTCCCAACCACAATTCTCACACAATTTCTTGAATTTGTGCTGGCAAATTCTGCTAATTGTTCTTGGGCGAAAAGATTTATTGTACATAATTCGATTGCAAAAATTCATAGGAATTTCTCCCACTCCCAACCACAATTCTCACACAATTCCTTGAAATTGTGCGGCAAACTGTGCCAATTCTTCTTGGGCGAAAAGAATCAATGTACATAATTCGATTGCAAAAATTCAGAGGAATTTCTCTCACTCCCAACCACAATTCTCACACAATTCCTTGAAATTGTGCGGCAAACTCTGACAATTCTTCTTGGGCAAGAAGAGTCCATAAAGTTGGCTGCAAAATTCAGAGACATTTTTCCCATCGACGATTCTCGCACAATTCCTTGAATTTGCGCTGGAAAAGTCTGCCAATTCTTTTTAATTTTTTGTGTTCCTATGACTTCCACATATTGCATCTTATTTTATTATAGATTTTTATTAATTAGACCATATTCAAAACCATACAATATTTCGTATTTGGTTATTTTGGTAGAATCAGCAAAATGACCCAGAAGACCTAAGTCAATTGTCTGTGACTCATACGGTTGTACTGAATCTCTTCACGTTTTACCGAACGGAGTGCTGTTGGCTGTTCACTTGTTGTATGGTTGCCGAGTAGTGATTGGAAATTTTGAGATAACACTCACGGATAATTAAGTATGCAGGGACTGTACTGCATTTATAAAACTGCAGGGGTACGGAAGTCAATTCTGGACTCCAGAAAATCACCCACGGTCTGCGAATTTCTTGATATGAGCAGGTGCATGACTGCTAAGTGTCTTATGGCTTCTTCTTTCGTAAAAGTATAGCCTAGGAAACAAAACGATTGACCGGTATTGGTGGGAAACATTTAAACAAAGAACATATAACTTAACACTTGTTATATGTTCTTTGATTTAAGTCATCTTGCTGACTCGGTTAAAATGACCGAATCGTTTTCGCGACCGACACACTTGCAAAATGCGATTGACACGGGGATGACTGTTGATGCGGGGTGAGCAAAACAGTAAGAGGTGGGAGGAAAGCAACGCAAACGTGGCCGAGTAGTGGCCGACCGGTCAGTGTTGCCGATCATACGGATTTGCCGCGACGACTTTTATGACGTGACGTCGCCGCAGAATGCGGAATAAGTTGGCAATTGTTAAGGTAGGGCATTGACATTTTAAGGTAGGGCGTTGCCCCTCTATGCTCTACCCTAGATACGGCCCTGCCACTCGCTGAAGGTCACCCAGTTCTTAATACACCGACTCGTGTGTAAATAGTTTACCAATTCAAAAAATTTGCTGTATCGTGTTTTTATTTATTTAAGTACAGCAAGGTGAGAAAAAAATATGACGAGAACTAAAACATCACAACACAACTAACCGTATGCGTTATATGGTTATAGGATGATTTTCTTCTCAAGTTATATGATCGAAATAAGATTTTTGGCTAATGACTGTATGGTAGCGGAGAATGAAAATATTTACGCGTCTGTTGGTTCACAAAAATCAAGTCTATACCCATTCCAAGAGAAGAGAATTCACAGAGTATGTGGAGAATGAATTACATAATTTTTACGTGGTACCAAAACATTTAATAGATATAAGATAAAGATGAAATTTAGGACTTACTCTACCATATATTTCAACAAGTTCAGCTTGATTTGGTACTAGCTAGCAGGCTGGAAAGCACTACATGCAATGACACCAAGTGTTCAATTCTTTTAGAATCGGCTTTGTGCTCCGCATAATCTGTGAATTATATATATAAATAAATAAGATACGAATAAATCATCAACGTCAAATAATTTTATAAATAAAATATGTTTTTGTGAAAAATATGCTTAAAATATTCCGCCAAATTTAGATGGCTATTAATATGTGCGCACTTACGAGACATCATATCCTTAAACTGCCGGAAACACGTATCGGTGTAAAAGCTTTTCTCAAGATCACCACCGTTTTGTAGTTTTGAAATAATTCGTGCCAGTATTCTTGCAGCATCTGGAATTATTCTGGGATAAGTTTTCTTAAAAAATGCACACTCAGCTTTGTGTAGAGCCCAATCGTTGGTTTGGCAAGATCGGTTACAATAGTACACGTATTGGTAGTTGGAACATTTGAGTAGCTTTATAAACATAAGCATAAACATTTATTTTTTCCCCTGAAAAATAATAAGTATTTGATAAATCAATGTTGTTAATAACAAGAAAATATCTACTAACTGTTTAAGACAAGTGTTGCATATTCCCTTTCGATATTTCGACTTTACAGCATGTATAAACGGTTCTTCCGTTAAAATACAAGTGCCACGGCTTATACATAGACGATTTATTTTTCATTTCAACGTTCTTCCTTCTTCACGTAACTCTGGATGCGATCTAGACAATATTTAATAACTAATTTATGTAAATACCTACCCATGAATATTAAAATTAATTAATTGCCCCTTATAATTAATACTATTATTAATTATCTATTCAGAAATTTAATTAATTACATCTTCAATGTAATACTCTATATAATCGTATTTGACTAAATGTTGGATATAATTCTCTAGATCTGGGGGGTTCGATTCACGGTTCATCCCTACTTTTTTGTTCTAATTTATTAAGGTAAACGCAAGTGTTTAATTTTAGATAGCTAAATATTTTGTCCACTCATAAATTATTAACTGAATGACAGTATTATCTTAGTATAGTATAAATAGATAATCGGAATGATTGCGAAATATATTTAGAAAAGAAGTGCAACACTGACTTCTCCTACTTTGCACTGGATATTTTTTCGGGGTTACAAATGCATTTCAAGTTGAATTGACATCTGTTCTCGAGGATGGTCTGAGATATCTGAGGTGAGTGGACGTCTTTTTAACATACGGAGTGAAAATAAAAATAAAATAAATAAATTCAACCAACAAAAGTGCTTAAGTAATTATAATACTTTTTGCAATTTTGTACCGAACGAATATAAGTGATAAAGTGGGTAAACCAGAGGAAAACAGAGGAAAGGTTGCCCGACAGGGTACATCTAACCTTGGTAGCAAAGACAAAGAAAAAGACAAAAGTGAAAGAATTATTAAAGTGAGAAAAGAACGACGGCTTATATCAAATATACAAAAAAGATTAATACTTCCATCCGAATTAATAAACTCCGCAACGGAACGTGCAATTATTGAGCATAACGCTCTTTTAAAAATGCAAAACGCGCAAGCGTTCTGACGCTACAAATACAGGTAGCGACACTACCGCATACACACAAAGTGATGGCTCAACGTTGTGTACACAAACAAGCGTGAGTGCAATACAAAGCGAATTTATTTGCGATGCAGTTAAAGAAATAATCAAGAAAGGAACAACGACAAACAATTCAACAGACACGGAAAATAATGAGGAAAATGTGGCGAAGAACTTTGAGGACAATGGACTTCCAGCGATAGAGTATAAATGGAAAGCGCTGAAATATCATAAGCGTAAATCATCTTCTAGTACTCAAAATGGAGACAACAAGAGGAAACAACGTGCAGGAAACGCCGATAACCGATAACAGGTTTGAAGTTTTTAGTAGCTTAGATGAAAATAATATGGAAATAGACCAGGTAAATAGCGTTAAAGAAAATTTTATTGCTCTAAATGATAATAATTCAAATCCTGTAACTCTAAATAAAGTTAATGAAAATGTAAAGGTTATAGGAGAAGAGAGTATACTCTCAGGGAAACCAATTAAAATTCCCCCAATCATAGTTAAAAATATTAATGGTAAAATGTTATACCAATTTATAGATAATAACAAACTAAATACAAAAGTCGTTAATTTAAATCCATCCACCACCAAAATTTACCCTGCGAATCCCCAGGGGAAACAAATATTTCTCAAATTATTAGCAGAAACAAAAATAGAGTGTTACACATATTCCGCATTTTGAAAAACCAATAAGCATCTTACTAAAAGGGCTTCACCATTGTGTTGAACCGATTGACGTTATGGAAGCATTCAAATATACTTTCCCTTACATAACACCTAGGAAAATTGCCAGGTTTCAAACGACAAAGTCAAAAAAAGAAAAAAATCAAATAGATAGCTTCCTCATTCAACTAAATTCAGGAGAAGACATCTCAGAATTAATTAAAACTACATGGTTCCTAAGACAAAAGTTCACATGGGAAGCTGTAAAGGGCAGAGTACCGATACAATGTTATAAGTGCCAGCAATTCGGCCATATAGCATTGAACTGCTTTAAAGAAGACAAATGCGTCAAATGCCTGGAAAAACACGCACCTAAGGAGTGCCGTCTAGACAAGGAGAAAGAAGTCACCCCGGCCTGTGTAAATTGTGGTCAAGAAGGGCATCCTGAAAATTATCGGGGATGCCCAATGTATAAGAAATTCTTAAATGCCAGAAAAGAAAGAATGACCAAAGGTAAACAAACCTACAACTACACCACAGTTTTCTAGTAAAGCGCAATACCCTTCAATCGAAAAGGGGATTAGTTACAAAGATGCTCTACTAAACTCTTCGAATGCCTTCGACAACAACTCCTCTTCACCCATGGGCGAAAAAAATGACACGTCAAAAATACAAGACTTCTATAATCTGGCAAACGAACTATTTGGTGTACCACTGCAGGAACTATTTAATAAAATTAATGTTTTCATGGATTCCATATCAAAATATAATTCAATATCTGAAAAAAGAGAAGCTATGTTGTTGTTTATATTAAACACATGTCACAATGTCTAACGATTTTATATCAATAATAGTACTGAACGCTCAATCTTTAATTAATAACACCCGTACATTAGAATTTCTACATATAATCAAAAACCACAAACCGAAAATAGCAGTGATATCAGAAACGAGACTCAATGAAAGGCATGGGATAAACGTTCCTCAATACAATACTCTAAGAGTAGACAAAGGCCAAGGGGTAGCCCTTTTTATAAAAAATAATATTAAATTCCAGCACATCCCCATCGAAAATACTACAATTCCTCTAATTTTAATAGGTATTGAAATAATTATAAATAACACCATAAAGAAAATACTCATTAGAAGTATATATATTCCTTCTACCACGGCAAATAATAACTTCATAGATGTTCTCAACAAAATAAAGACCATTGGAGAACACTTCGACTCAATAATAATTGGAGGAGACTGGAACGCAAGGCATATTAGTTGGGGGACAGTAGAACAAACAATATGGGCAGACGACTGTATAACTGGATCATAGAAACGGGATCATCAATCAATCGGGATATAATTTCACCAAGGTGTTCCACTTTTCCACAAGGGGCGTCGATTCTAGATTTTTTCTGACCACTGAAGCACATTCCAGAACACTATTTAATTCCTATTCATGTACAACCCTTGAGTCGTTTTCGGACCACTATTTGGTGAAACTAAAGATTAACCTGGGGGAATTTGATATTTCACTATGCAGCCCAAGAGTAATTGAGGACATCTCAAATGTAGACTGGAATGGTTTCAAAGCTGGTTTGTCAGAAGCCTTAGAAGAGCTTCCACCAATAAACACGAATATTAATAACATAGAAATAGACTCCTGGATTGAACACCTCACAAACAATATCACAACACTTAAAAACCGGTACGTCAAAAAAATAGTCCCCGAAGAGAAGAAATTCAAAAACATCCCAGAAGACATCAAAAGACTGATGAGGACAAAGCAATGTTGGTGTAGGGAACTCAAAAGAATATTCCATCGAACATTAAACAGAAGCAGCCAGGAATACCGATCACTCTCGGCAAGAATAAATTGCTTAAAAAAATTATAGATGATATAGTTCGTATACATATGAACAGAGTTCTCCAAGATCGGTTATCGGCTATCAAGCCCGGACCAGAGGCATTCAAGGAAATATTCAGGATAATAGGGAAGAAGAAAAAGACCACACCTGAGAAGGGTCATGTTAACAACTCAGAACTTATTGCCACACAAGACAAACTGGAAGCGTTTGAGGATTATTACAAAGTACTATATTCAGAAAAATTTCCATCATAAAATACAGAGCTCCTACGAGAAGTCACAAACTCTATACAAAATTTCGTCTCTCTAAACTCCACGACCGAAGGTACATTTATCAAGAAAGTCAACTTTGACTCAGTGAATAACGCGTTAAACTATAATAAAAGCCCTTTCACCAACGCAGAAAAAATTCAAGAAATTATTAGAGTCAAAATCAATAATAAAAAATCCTGTGGGTTAGATGGCGTCTCAAACTTTCTCATAAAAAAACTCCCATTTAGAGCTGTAGAATATATAACAATAATAGTTAATCACTGTATAAATAACAGTGATTTTCCAAAATCTTGGAAGGAAGCAAAACTAGTACGAATTCAAAAAAATAAAACTTCTTATGAGGTGGGTAACTTTAGGCCAATACAGATGCTGTCAAACATCGGCAAAATATTTGAGAGACTATAGCTGACCAATTTGATGAATACTGTGAAGTCGAAAAAAGTATACCTGCTTACCAATTTGGGTTTAAAAAAGGACATTCGACGAATCACGCATTACTTAAACTACATAATGATGTAACAAGTAACCTAAGGCACTGTCAGTAACATGTGCACTGGACCTTGAGAAAGCATTTGACAGTGTATGGACTTTTGGCATAATTCACAAAATGATAATCTACGGAGTTCCCACAGCGTTAATAAAACTTTTCTACAGCTTTCTAACAGACAGGAAACTGCAATTTATAATAGACGAAGTACTCTCTGACCCCATTGAAATACGCTCAGGTGTACCACAAGGTTCAATAACGGGTCCCAAACTATATAACAAAATCTGAAGATTAATATTAATAATCGTGAAACCCAAGTCAAAGACAAAATTAAGTACTTAGGAATAACATTTAACAGCCTTTTCAAATTCAATCAACAAGGCCGAAATGCACTAAACCGGGGTAATAAGGCATCAAGAATACTAATGCCATTATTAAAACACAAGAGCTTAACCAGTGGCACAAAACTCCTTATATATAAACAATTAATTAGACCAACAATCACATACGGCTTCGTTAACTGGTTCACTATCTCACCCACATGAGAGAAAAATACTTAGACTATGCACAAGAAAACATTATCAAACAAGAACAAAAAAATATTCAAATAACTATATATACAACCTAATAGATATAATTCCCCTAATGAGATTTTGGTGTGGAGGTGTATCAGCCTTGCCTTGAGGATACACACCCCACCAATTTGTTGCTCGGGTAAGTATAGCTTGTAGTTCTTCTACGTCTAGAAGTGAACTCTCGGTACAGCTTGATGTGAGTTAAAGGAGTCCTATTAATGCCAGAGTCTCGCTAGAGGTGAGGAGAACTCTCGGTACAGCTTGATGTGAGTTAAAGTAGTCCTATCCTTCTGGAATAGGGCTGTACGATCCTGTACGTAATCCAGTTTGTCCAAAATATTCGAACTTGATTTCGGAGTGAGATAAAGACGACTTTCCCAAAATCTTTTAATATATTTTGGATCTTCGAACAAAACAGGAATTTACACATATAGTTTTGGAATTATCGACAATAACGCTCATCGAGCTCAACGTGAATAACAACGATATTAAGTATCTAAAATGGATGGACACAAAAACTTAATACTATAGCTCGGACGGACAATAAAACTTTACTATTATTATTTTTTTAAATTTACGCTAACCGCTAGGAGATATTTTTGTACTTTTCGGTTAGTCACAAGCTGACAGCCTGAATTGTTTTTATTCTCTATTTTCTTTTTAGAAAATCAACGCCTACTTACTCCTAACCTTTTCCAACCTTCAAAGTTATTTTTGCTCATTTTCTTTAGGTCTTTACAAATGTTTCACGTGAAGTTGCTTGTGCTTTTGACTCCATATAGGTGTCTGGCTGTGGTTGCTAATAGAAGACTGGCCATCATAGCCCTTTGTGAATGTAGCCACAACACTTCCCCGCCAGCGTAACCATTAGTTTAGCGATAATCGAATCTACCAGGCGGTTGAGTGGCGCGACCTGCTCTCGTGGTTTGTTGTTCGAATAACGTGTTTCCGTTTGGCAGAAAACTGACTGATCTTGTAGGCGGAGGACTAGGTGGTGGGTTCGGATTTGTTTGGCGTGGTGAATCTTCAAATCCGTAAAATTCGGAAGATTCATTTGTTTGGGAAGTGTCATGGTTGCTGAATACGTCTTCGAGACCTGGTTGAATAAAACGTTCAGTGACTGACTGACTTGGCACTTGGTTGTCTGACGGCGTGTGTGATGATGATGGCGGAGTGTTATGTATGACAGTAACATCGGTATGCTGGTATTGGTAGACATCAGTGTCGTCTTCCTTGAAACAGGGTTTCAACCTATCGATTGAAATGTTTGTCTCTCTGTTTCGTATCTTCAGAGTATAAAATTTGTCTTTGCGGGTAACGATTTCATATGGACCTTGATAAGGTGGTTGTAGTGAGGCCCGGACTGAGTCCGTACGAACAAAAACATGGAGCAATTGGCGAGTTCTTTAAATTTGAAGAATGACTGTCGAGAGTGATTTGACGCCTGAACTGGTCTGATTTCTGAAAAGGTATTCCGGAGTGAAATAATAAATTCGTTTTGGGAGTGGCTTTTTGAACCATGCAGAAAATCGCCGGGAAGACGTAAAGTTTTCGTCGTAAACTAATTCTGCCGGAGTTGCTTGAAACTCTTCTCTGAAAGCTGTACGCAGCCCTCGTAATGCTAAAGGAAGGACTTTAGACCATGATTTCTCATTATATGCCATAATTGTTGCTTTTAGCGTTCTGTGCCATCGTTCTAGAAAACCATTGGCCTGTGGATGGTAAGCTGTGGTTCTATTACGTTCGAAGCCTAATAATTTAGAGAGTTCAGCGAAGAGGGCTGACTCGAATTGGGGTCCCTGATCGGTGACGACTGTTCTGGGAACTCCAAAGCGCGATATACAATTTCGGAAAAATGCTTCTGCAACCGTTTCTGCGTCGATGGTAGACAGTGGAATAGCTTCGGGTCATCGAATAAACCTGTCAATGATGGTAAGACAGTACGTGAAACCTTGTGAGGGAGGAAGCGGTCCAATTATATCGACATGGATATCCTGAAAGCGATGAGAGGATGCCGGAAACGTACCTGGTAAGCTTTTTACGTGTCGTGACCGTTTGCTTTGTTGGCAGGCTAAACAGGACCGTGCCCAAGAGTTAACGTCCTTATTGATGGAAGGCCAAAAATAACGGGAAGTAATTATCTTGTTCGAGGTGCGAATACCGGGATGGGCAACATTATGAATAGAGTCGAATACTTGTTTTCTGAATTTTGGTGGAATAAAAGGTCTGATGCCAACAGGAGAGACTTCACAATACAGTTGTTTATTGGTACCAAAAACTGGAAGCTTTTCGAATTTGTACTGTGAATTTCGCAAAAGGTCCTGAAACTCGGAGTCTTCGGCCTGACTATCCGCAATAGATCCGAAATCAATAATACAGGGGATGTGTATCTCGTCTACGCGTGATAAAGCATCGGCGACATCTTTGTCCTTTCCGGCTATGTGCCTTATATCTGTAGTAAATTGTCCCACAAAATCCAAGTGTCTTAATTGCCTGGGGGAGGCTTTCTCCGGCTGCTGTTTAAAAGCGAACGTTAACGGTTTGTGGTTGGTGTACAGAGTGAAAGTACGGCCCTCCAGATGATAACGAAAATATTTAATGCCTAGGTGGGCGGCAAGCAGCTCTCGGTCGTAAGCGCTATAATTACGTTGAGCGCTGTTTAGCTTGACGGAATAAAAACCAAGAGGTTGCCAAAGGTTGTCCACCTTTTGGTGAAGTGCGGCGCCAATAGCAGTGTCCGAAGCGTCCACATGCAACGCAAGTGCTGCCGACAGGACAGGGGAAGCTAGCAGGGTTGTTTGAGCCAGCTGGGTTTTGAACTCTTCGAACGCTTTGATGGCCTCAACGGACCAATTGATGAGTTGTGCACCCTTCTTCTTCGGACCTGTTAAATATTGGTTGAGAAGGACGTGGTGGCTGGGCGCATGGGGAAGGAATCTGCGGTAAAAGTTTACCATACCTAGGAAACGTCGCAGTTCTTTAACAGTTTTCGGCGTTACGAAGTTCGAAATTGCTGACACACGTTCGGGAGATGGTATAATTCCTTGGGGTGTGACTAAATGCGCTAGGAATTTGACCTGAGCTTTGTAAGAACTTGCATTTGTCCAAGTATATGATGAGGCCATATTCTTTCAATATTGCGAAAATTTGTTTCAAATGTGTAATGTGTTCTAATTTAGATCGAGAGGCAATAAGAATGTCGTCCAAATAGACGAAACAAAATGCAAATTCCTGAAGCACAGTGTGTATGCGAGTGAATTCGAAGAAAGAACCCAAATGGAGTGCATATAGCAGTTTTGGGAATGTCTTCCGGTTCAATAGGAATTTGATGGTATGCCTTAGCCAAATCTAAAGTCGAAAAATATTTACAATTCTGCATGTGGTAAACGAAATCGTGAATAAGCGGGATAGGGTAGCGGTCAGGAACGGTACTGGCATTCAACCGCCTGTAATCTCCGCAAGGTCTCCAGTCGCCATTTTTCTTCATGACGAGATGTAAAGGAGAAGACCAGCTACTACTTGAGGGTCTACAAATTCCCTGTTTAAGAAAAAAATCGAACTCTTTCCTAGCCGCAGACAGTTTCTCGGGAGATAGTCGTCGCACTTTTGAAACAATGGAAGGTCCGTTAGTAATGATGCGGTGCGTTACCTTGTGAGTTACCTGTTTAATGAAACCCGTCTCCACGGTAATGGCCTGGTACTCACGTAACAGCTTTTGTATCTCATCGTCTACTTCAGGGTCGATGAGCACTGATAGCGCTGAATTCTGTCCTATTACCTGTTGTCCAAAAGGTTTCAGAGTAGTAAGTGGATCAATAAGTGTTCTCTCCTTGACGTTGACGAGCAGCCCGTAGTGACCTAGGAAGTCAGCTCCTAATATGGGTTTAGGTACGTTTGCCAAAATGAACTGCCAAGGGAATGCTCGACGGAGGCCTAAATTTAAAGTTAGGATTTTTTTGCCGAAAGTGTAAATGGTTGAGGAGTTTTCAGCGACCAGACACAAGTCAGATTTGTTTCGCTGGTCGGTTGGAGTTGCCGGAATGACTGACACATCAGCTCCAGTGTCGATTAAAAAATGTTTCTTTGACGATCTGTCGTATAAGTAGAGACGCCTATTTAAGAAGCCTCTTCCACCTGTCGTCAATGGTCGAGGGCGGATTAGTTTGTCGGAGGTTGTGAAGTAATAGCCGAGTTGGCGCGTAATTTTTGTTTGTCGAATGAACAAGGCGGAATACATTTCCTTGCCTTGTGTGCGTACCTTTGGTGGTACCAACAAAGAGAATTTCTTTGGCTTGACTGGACACGGGGTGATGGGGATCTAGTTCTGGATTGACCTCTGGATTGGAAACGGTCATTATGACGTGGATTATGATTGAAGGTTAATGAGCTTGTGACAAGCTTCGCTAAGTTTCGGACTTCCTCGGCTATCTGAACAAGAACAGAATTTTGATAATCAGCTCCTGTGGCAACAGAATACATCTGGGGATTACCATTTACTTCCACGATTGTGTCAGCACACGTAGCTAGTGTCTCCAAGCTTCCTGTATTGCAGGCTAAGATAGCTTGTATGTGTGCGGGTAGAGGTTGAAGCCAGAGTGATTTTAAAACATCCTCGGGCAACTTTCCATTATTTAAATTCCGCATTTCCCTAAGTAAGTGCGACGGGTTCGAATCACCTAATGGCAGTTCTGTCAATAATTGCTTTGAACGTCTGTTAGCGCTACCTGTGGGTCTAGAGATCAATGTACTCTTCAACCTGTCGTACTCGATGCCTTCCGGTGCATTGTCAACGATATCGCTTACTATTTTAGCACTATTTTCATCGAGAGAAGCTAGAGTGTGGTAATACATTGTTTGTTGCTGCGTAATTCGTGCCAACGCAAACTGTACCTCCAACTGGCGGAACCACAACCCCGGGTTACTCTTCCAAAAAGGTGAGCACTTAACAGCGACTGCATTAAGAGAGATCTCCGGTGCAGGAGTTGTTGATGTGATACGCGAATATGCTGGAGAAGGGTTGTCATGGCCTGTGCTAATACCTGAGAGATCCTTAGCAAAAGAGTAAAAGTCCTGTATCTTCAATGAGCAACCACAGCGAAGTAAAGTAATCAAAAGCAAAATATCTTAATAACTTCCACGATGTGAAAGAAGCGAAACCACACCAGGTGGATTGACCAATAAAAAAAAAAGGTCACTATAAGGATTGGAAAAGGCTTCACAAATATTTTAAAATAAGGAAAATAAGGAGTGTGATGGAAAAAAAAACTATGTCGGATTAGTGTATGACACCAATATTTCTTAATATATAAAAAAAGGAAATTGAATAATGTTTTAACCCTAATGTTGATAATATGCTGCTTAAACCTTATTCTACCCTACTCTTGCGATGGGAAAAGAAACTTGTTTTGTTGTCCTGCTGTAATGTATCCTATGTTGTGCTGCGATCTTGAACGCCTCTGCTACAACTGTATATTCTGCTGCACCCCTTTAGTACCTTACCACTGGAGGGGGGTAACTAACCGGGTGACAGAATAATCTGCACGAAATTTGTAGCCTTATAATTCTTCTTCTCACTTAGGAGGCTGCTTCTGTTTCTTCTTGTCGGGGTCACCAGTTTTGGTGTGGAGGTGTATCAGCATTGCCTTGAGGATACACATCTCAACAATTTGTTGCTCGGGTAGATTGTAGTTCTTCTACGTCTAGAAGTGGAATGCCAGAGTCTCACTAGAGGTGAGGAGAACTCTCGGTACAGCTTGATGTGAGTTAAAGGAGTCCTATTAATGTCACAGTCTCGCTAGAGGTGAGGAGAACTCTCGGTTCAGCTTGATGTGAGTTAAAGGAGTCCCATTAATGCCGGAGTCTCGCTAGAGAACTCTCGGAACAGCTTGATGTGAGTTAAAGGAGTCCTATTAATGCCAGAGTCTCGCTAGAGGTGAGGAGAACTCTCGGTACAGCTTGATGTGAGTTAAAGTAGTCCTATCCTTCTGGAATGGGGCTGTACGATCCTGTACGTAATCCAGTTTGTCCAAAATATTCGAACTTGATTTCGGAGTGAGATAAAGACGAATTTCCCAAAATCTTTTAATATATTTTGGATCTTCGAACAAAACAGGAATTTACACATATAGTTTTGGAATTATCGACAATAACGCTCATCGAGCTCAACGTGAATAACAACGATATTAAGTATCTAAAACTGAAGGACACAAAAACTTAATACGATAGCTCGGACGGACAATAAAACTTTACTATTATTATTTTTTTAAATTTACGCTAACCGCTAGGAGATATTTTTGTACTTTTCGGTTAGTCACAAGCTGACAGAGTGAAATGTTTTTATTCTCAATTTTTTTAATAGAAAATGAACGCCTACTTACTCGTAGCCTTTTCCAACCTTCAAAGTTATTTTTGCTCCTTTTTTTTAGGTCCTTACAAATGTTTCAAGTGAAGTGCTTGTGCTTGTGCTGTTGACTCCATATAGGTGTCTGGCTGTGGTTGCTAATTGAAGACTGGCCATCATAGCCCTTTGTGAATGTAGCCACAAGATATATGCTAAACCTAACAAATAAATTCCTAAACAACCTCCCTCATCTGGACAATATCCTTATGGAAGAAATCTACGAACAAAATATTAATACACAACTCAATGAGAACTACTACCCATCTCCTATAAGCTTAATCAACAGGGAATCGCAAGATTTACTTGAAGACTTTAATATTTAATTCAAAATTCCAAAATACTATAAAATACCATCTTTAGTACACCAAAATAGAGGCTAAATATGAAAATTTAATAACTTTCTAAAAATGACATGTTCGAAAAAATAAACAAATTTGAAATATGTAAAATTCTGAACAACCCTGTACTCCAAACCAGATAAGTTAAAGAAAATAAAGCAAACTTGTAATAGAGCTCCCATATCATATATATTAGGTACATATGTAGATACTATGCATTGTATTGTGTTGTTTGCAGGTTATTGCTTTCATTATTTTGTTTTGTTTTTTTTATCCCTTTTCTATGACCAAATAGAGTCTAAGATATAGAATATTCACACCGGTCGCAAGTATGAATTTTATTTTGTCAGAAATATAAAGCCTCTAGGCTATTTTGTTATATCTATTGCTCGCCTGTACGAAAATAAGAATTAAAAGTAGATTGAGTCATACATTTTAGCTCAGCACTTTAGATAAATCTTAACGAAATAAAAAAAAAATGTTAAAGGTTATGTATGTATAAAGCCGAGTAATCTGAAGTTGAAGTTGACATCTGCTCTCTCAAAGTGTACTGTCGCGATTATTTGTAAAATTTTTGAGTTACTAATGTCGATTTCGATGGAACCATTTCAGTTTTTCACTTTTTCTGGCAGCGGAGAACTGGGAGAACTGAAGTCCATCGAACATATTTTTGTCATATTCCTTGTATTTGTGGGCACACGTATTATATACACGGAACTGTCAAACTTAATAATTGTTGGTTATTGATATATAGAAACAATTTTTTTCTTAACTTAAAGCCAATTACCCAAATAAAAATGTTTAATTCATTTAACTTCAAAATTTCACAAATAATCGCGACAGTACACTTTGACAAAGCAGATGACAATTCAACTTGAATATGGTAAAACCGACAAAATATCCGGTGCAATGGTGAGGAAGTGAGTGCAAAACTTGTGTTGCACTTCTGCAATAAAAATTGTCCCATCGAACATTTTCAGTGTTGCACTGCTGGAAAAAGTGCAATACTGGTGTTGCACCGAAGTCCCATCGAAATCGACATAATTAAAAGATTTTATTTGGATTATTTGCATAAAGTTTAAGAATAAATTTCCTTCTGGCTTTGGTCAAGATTAGGGAAACCTCTCCGATTTTGTTCAAATTTTGTGTACTTGTTCCAATTTACTCACAAATCACGAATATCAAATTTATTTTAACCGGCAACTTATAGTTTCCGAGATATTTAACTTTAAAATCCCGAACTTTACACTACTCTTCACACATTGGCCATTTTCACAATTAATTTACTATTTTTCTTTTTTTGAGTAGCAACAAGAAAGGGTACATAAGTACCATCCGAGCGTTCGGGTTCCCAACATTACGTTTTTTTTATTTATGCCAAACATTCAATTTGTGTGTAGTAACCAGTATTTAGTTAGAATGGAATAGATTAACATTTATTAAAGAAACACACACACCCATGCCAAACATTTAATTTGCCTGTTGTAACCAGCGTTTAGTTAGAATGTAATCGAAAAGCACTTATTAAAGAAACACACACACACACAGGCGTGTGTGCGTGTGTGTGTTTGTGTGTGAATGCGTGCGTGTGTCTCTACTGGGGATTGTGCGTGCGCCTGCGTTTGTTAGTTTCTTTAATAATTGTTATGGTCGTAGCGTATTGCATATAGCAATATGCTACAAGAATTACTGAAGCGTGTATGCCGGCTGCGTGAAGCATAAAAAAAAATGAACGCACCCCGACCGAAAGAAATGCATTTCCGCACGCTCAAGACGACATGTGGGTGTGGAAAAAGAAGAAGAAGACACTCTTCTCTGAATGTCAAGTCATCGAAGCAACGAAAAAAGTGATGAACGTATCCGAAGAAATATTCAAACAGCCGTGTGGAAATAAGATCTCCGACAACAAAGAATCTTCTAATCGAAATCAAGGGCTCTTAACTGAAAGATATCTCGGACTGGTCACCCAAAGATATTAATAGAAATCTTCCCTTCAATTATAATAGGCACGCATTGGCATCATATTCCTATTTGCCAGCATTTAAACAGTTTCGTGATCATGTTAAAAGTTTACCTTGCTGGAAGATTTAAACCACGGTTAGCGAATTTCAATTCGGACGTGGCCGAATACTTAAATTATGGCATAAACTCAATACTTTTTCAAAGGGGAATATATCCTCCTGAGTATTTTGCGAACACGCAGCAATATGGATTAGCAATTTTAATGTCAAAGGATAGTAAAATCGAAGAATTCTTGAAAAACGTACTCTCTCAAGTTCAAGAATGGTTGTCTAAAAATCTTCTTGAGAAAAGATTCATGATTATTACACATGTTCACACCAAAGAAGCTCTGGAGTGGTGGGATTTTAAAGTGCAGACAGAACCGGGCGACAACAGTTCTGGTGATCCAAAGAACCCAATATCTAATAAGGAGTTGAAGCGTATCCAACAGGAGATTCGGGATGTAATGAGAAAAATCTCTGCAACTGTTAGCTATTTGCCACTTTTAGTTTGCTTTTGTACTTTGGATATACTCATCCACACATTGCGAGACTGCAAAGTGCCTGAATCGTGGATCGAAACTGAAGCTGTTTTCATACAAAATAGTCAAGCAGTTCAGTTGAGAGCGTTTTCGACCGGATTGCACAAAGTAGATACAGTCATCAACTGTAAAATAAATTTGTAGATTGTTTTAAATTTAAATTTTTATTATAATTACGTTCCGCACTTTCTTATTCAATTTCGTTCAAGATATAAGTGTAGATACAAGTGCCGCTGGGAAATATTATTTCAACTCAACAACTTAGTTTGTGATAGAGCATACAGACAGCAAGTCGAAGCATTAAATTCTAATTTAATTTTTAACTAGATGGCGGATGCTGAAGCGCTTCAATCACTAAATTATTGCAAAGTAAAGTTTTCGAAGGAAATTATTTAGAGATTAAGGGTAAAATAATATTGTTTTGTAAAGTACAACCTCCTATCTTAATTATTCAAATTCTTCAACTTTTGTAAGAATTTAAAAACACTTTTGTTACGTAGAGGTGTCATTCCTAATTACAAAGAAAAGTATCTTTTAAAGAGATTTTTATTTTCATCAGAATTATCAACGTAACGAGAAAATCGGATTTAATATTAAATACCACTGAAATTTTAGAAATCCCCATTAACGAAAATAATATCTTCATATTCAGGAACAAGACATTATGAAATTTATCTCATGGTCTGTGATTCAGCCTTCAGGAACTTACTTTAAAATGGAAATTCATAGCCCATTTTTTTTGTTGTTGACAAATTTTATTATACATAAATAACTGGTTATTAAGATTTTTGTTTTTGTTTCTGCAAAATCTTATTTTAAATCCTCTGGATTGACTTGAATACATTTATCTACAGTAGTTAGAAATGCCAGAAATCAATGCAAAATGGATAATGACTTATAATTATGTAGTGAATGAAGTTGTTTAAGATGAAAACTATTGATTTGTTGATATTACGATATTTCACTTAAATTGTTTTCCCTTTTTAATATTTTACTATTAAGGGTTTTGTAGCAAAGATCATAATTTCTAATCTTAAAGTAATGTTATTTAAGTTATAGTATGTTCCCTTTGAATACACTGAAATCATAACGTAACTATGAAACTAGACTCGCCTAGTCTCTCTCTCTCTCTATAGGTCAACTAGGGACTCTGAAGAATTATGCCCCTCAGAGTCAGATGGGAGGATGGGGCAGGCAAGAAAGGTAGAACATCTGCGCCTTCGAATGTATGCCGGCTTTTGTGTTGATAGGCACGAAATTTTTTTGATTATGGCTGACGGCAGCGGCAGGTTTTTTTGTGGAACCTCCCCACACTCTCCGAAAATAGCTTAGGCGAACTAGCGTACCGCCCTGCAATCAACGCTGCCCATCGAGTGATCTGTCAGCTCATGCTGGCAGTCGGGACTTTACGTCCCAAGCAAATCACTCATCATAGTTCCATAACAAAAATGGCGCCCAACGTGGGGCCACCTCAATGACCTTCGGTGTTGGAATGTGTTTGACACTGGGGACTGAGGCTACTTGAGATATGGACATTTGGCTTGTAGCTAAATCGTCTGACTCGGTAGTCTCATATCTAGTGGAGAATACATGTGGACCTGAGGTTTGACTGTTTTGTTAATAGGGATTTTTTGTAATGTAAAGTAAAGTTAAAGTTTTATTAAAGTTTTGAAAGTCTTGAAAATAGAGTAACGTTTTGAGATTTTGATATTTTTTGATTTGGATGACTAAAGTAAAGTAACGTTTTTGGAAGTTTTGAATTGAAATTCGACACTAGGTTTGACTTTGGTCGAGCCTCATGGAAATGGTAGATGGCCTCACAAAATTTTGTGTCTCTCACGGAGACATGTCTCTATTGGCCAACTGGCTGGACAGAGTTATGAATCTGTGAGACGACTTTTTGGCTTCCAGCTAACTAGTTGACCAGATTCATGACTCTGCCCAGTTGGAAGGTTAGCTGGACATGACAATCAGGTGAAGAGGAAGGAAGGAGTTGTTGGAGGATGGAAGTGATGCTGGAGACCTTCAGTAATCAGCAATTGGCATACTGCTAACTGCCTGGCTGAAGATACTCTAGTAACATTTTCAGTCTCCACCTTCTCCAGCCCGACTCTTCCCAGATTTCTGTGGGAACTCCACATTTTTTTCAATGCACACATTCACGTCGCTTGCCTGTATAGATTTTCTGACCTGTAAGGAGGGAGAGCGACCTGAAGACCTTTTATGTTAAGAGGTAGCTCCTCGAAGTGAAGGAGAAACCGTGTGATTTTGGTTGAATTTTTTTCGAAACGTTTAGTTGAACTTTTGGTAACTTTGTCCAACCTGTGAGTTTTTTTTTGATTTTGAATTCTTTTTCAACTTCTCCGAACGTTTGGAAATGTTTTGTTTGAAATTTAGTATCTCCAAACCTTCGACGTTAAATTAGTATTTCGTCATCCGCACGTTGTAAAGAGCCTGTTATCTCTTCCAAACTTTCAAATTTCTGGAAATTTTAAATTTTAATCTCGAATTACGTCTGAACTTATTATGGCTACAGTACGGACACCACCTCCTGCGAAAAGCAGTGTGACAACGTTGCCTGAGCCATGCGCTATCTGCAGAGATACGAGCTGGTCAGCCGAACGGAAGCCTGTCATGACCGTGTGTGGACATGTTTTCCATGAGGCATGTATACAGACTTGGATAGGCGAACATTCCAGTTGCCCTAACTGTCGACGCCGCCTCATACCACAGGACCTTACTGACTACATTGGTGCCATTCCAAAAAGATCGAAGAAGCTGAAGCCCGCGAAGTCTACCAGGCATGATTCATTGCCGACCTTTGACTTACCTACCTACAACTTACCACCACAGAATCGGCGATCACTCTCACCGGGAATGCCCGATTTGCACTCAAGAACTTTTATAAACCCCAACTAACAACAACACAGTCCAGTGCGTACAGCTCAACGACACACGTCAGCATCTACGGATGCGTTGATGACAGGTTTGCGCATACAAATGCAAGATCTAGTACGTGAAAGTCTCGAACAGAACCTCAATGTCTTGCGGACTGATTTAGTAAATAGCATCAGACAACAAGTAGCAGCGGCAATGCCGCCAATGGATTTCCTACGACCTCCTTCGTCCAGGGGTAATACAAGTCCATCGAACGATTTCCCCAATCTGAGGAGACAATCGTTTCAGAGACCACCATCAGCTTCTGGTCAGCCTTTTGGTCAGCCGTTTGGTTAGCCCAGACCGAACTTTGTCCCACCTCAACCACCTCCACATATTCGTCACCCTGCAAATATAGGACAGCGAAGATCAGGCAGTCCTATCAGAAGATGGAACGTGACATATAACGGCAATAACTCAGAGCTCTCTGTCGATGAATTCGTTTTTAGAGTCGAAGCGCTTACGCACTCCGCTCTAGAAGGGGATTTTGATCGCCTAGTCAGAGACATGCTTACGTTATTAACAGTACTAGCAAAGGACTGGTATTGGTCGTTATTACGGCATAACCCTTTTCCAACTTGGGAATTTATCAAAACGGGATTGTCCATCGAATGCGGAGTGCCTAAGGACGATCTAAAGATCCGCTTACAGCTGATGTCTAGAAAGCAAAAGCCTGGTGAACTGTTCGCCATGTACCATCATCATTTAGGGTTGCTGCGAGATCAGTTGCAGAACGCCATGTCAGACCAAGAGTTCCTGGAGATTGTCAAGTCGAATCTATTGCCTGAGATTCAGGAGAGAATATGCTTACATCCCACCGATACGATAGGACAGCTAAGATCGCTTGTTACTCGTATTCAAGCCACGCAGACACGAATTGCGACAGCTGGGAGTTGGAAACCTTGCCGGAACCAACGAGTACAGGAAATCGACGATTTCCAGACCTTGAACTCTGAATTGTCAATAACACCAGGCAAAGACCACAGTTTAGGTGACGTGTCAAGCATTGCAGCAAAAAAACCCTATAGTATGTTGGAACTGTGATCAGCAGGGTCACTTCTATCAAGACTGCCGGCAAGAGAGACAAGTTGTGTTCTGCTATAGATGCGGACGCAAAAACTTTTTCAAGCCTGATTGCCGCTATTGTAGACCGAAAATCGAGAGACGGGTCGGGAATACCACCTCCTCTTTCCGACCAGCGTCAACGTCGCGAGCGACAACCGCAACGAACACTCCAGTTCAAGCCTTGAACAAGGAGGAAGGTCCGCTCCATTAGCAGACCTTGACGAATCCCTGAATTGTCCACTGATATCATTCGGTGATTCTGATGATATCAGTAAAACACCTGAAAGTACGAACATTTCATTGAGGGAGACGGAGAATTTGATAGACTTCTCCGCAGATCTTCAGGCTCCCATTTCCTCTTCTGGGGAGCCCATGACATTGTTAGACACTTCATTGGAAGAGTCTTTAATTTCCGATATCTCGTTAACACCGACAGCACTGTTAGCTGACAAAGTTACTGAGCAGGAGATTTGTCCTCATGGCATTTCTGTGTTAAAACGGCCACCAAGCTCTGTTAAGACGAGTGGGCGTGAGCCTGTTTTACATCCGCTGACGCCGTATCATACACGTCTGCAGAAATACAACGCAGTAAGTGACCGAATCTGCTCCTCAGTGGCGGAGTTAGCTGAAATAATGTTTCCTGACCTGGATATTGCACCCAAAAAGAAACGATCAACCGTTCGTTGGCGGGAATACTGCCGACGGATGCGACTAGAGAGAAAAAAACTGGCCCAGATTTCCGTGTCGATGCCAGACCACATTCGACCTTACGCCGAACTAAAGCTGCTCGGGCGAGCTGAGAGTGGATTACTTGATAGTGGTGCTACTGTCAGTATTCTAGGCCAGGGAGCTCCAGGGAAGCTTGCAGAAGCAGATGTCGAATGGAAGAGGTATCGGACACAGGTCCAAGTAGCTAATGGTGCCATGACGGCTGTGCGTGGCCATGTGAACTTGGACGTCACTTTCCGTGATAAGACCCAAAACGTGCGTTTTTACGTGGTTCCTGGGCTCACACAGGCACTATATCTGGGAATAGACTTCTGGCGTCTATTTGGGTTGGCTCCAGATGTCCTGGGTATAGTCGCAGAAGTGAATCCAAGTATGATAGCTACCTCTGACACCGACTGCCATATTCTTTCTAGTCTCGATCAACAACGCTTAGAAGCCACAAAACAGCTTTTCCCCTTTTTCGGCTCTTTGGGCCTGGGAAAATCATCTTTGGTCTGTCCCAAGATTGAAGCGAATGACGCAGCTCCGATAAAACAACGCTTTTATCCGATATCGCCGGCAGCACAAAGTTTGATGGGTGCCGATTAGAGCGAATGCTATCGCTGGGTGTGATAGAGGAGAGCCAGAGTCCTTGGAGCACTTCAGTTGTTCTGGTAAGGAAGCCTGGAAAGGTCCGGCTTTGTTTTGACGCCAGGAAGGTCAACTCTGTTACGAAGAAAGCTGCCTATCCGCTACCACAGATATACGCAGTTCTGAGTCGACTTCCTCCGGCAAACTACATAACAAGCCTAGACCTGAAAGACGCATTCTGGCAGATCCCACTAGACGCTGATTCCACAGGGAAGACCGCTTTTACAGTACCTGGTCATCCTCTCTATCAGTACACGGTGATGCCATTCGGCCTATGCAACGCTCCACAAACGATGTGCCGCCTCCTGGATAAAGTCATTCCTTTCGATCTTCGTGAGAACGTCCTCGTCTATCTAGACGAGTTATTAATTCTGTCATCAGACTTCGACACTCATCTTACGCTGCTAGCCCGTGTAGCGGATTGTGTGAGGAAAGCTGGCCTCGCTATCAACGTCGAGAAGAGCAAGTTTTGCATCAAAGAGAACAAATACTTGGAATTCATTGTCGGAAAGGGAGGTATGCGAACTGACCCTGACAAAATTTCAGCCATAGTTGACTATCCGTCACCTAAAACTGTTCAGCAAGCCCGACGCCTACTAGGTATGGCGGTGTGGTATAGACGGTTCATCCCGAACTAGGCTGATGTAACTATCTCCATTACATACAACTTGAAAAACCCTAGTCAGTTCAAATGGACACCTGAAGCCCAGACGTGTCTTGATATATTATGGCCAAAACTTACTTCTGCTCCGTTGCTGGTGAGCCCAGACTTCACCAAACCATTCGTTATCCAGTGCCATGCGAGCCAACAAGGTATTGGAGGAGTGTTGCTGCAACTAGATGACGATGGCCACGAGAAGCCAATAGCCTACGTCTCGAAAAAGTTGAACTCAGCACAAAGAAATTACACCGTCACAGAGCAAGAACGCTTAGTAGCTGCAATCTTGAGCGTACAGAAGTTCCCGCCCTTCATAGAACTCATGCCGTTTACGATAGTGACTCATCATGCGAGCTTGAAATGGCTGATGTCCCAAAAGGACCTCAGCGGTAGGCTTGCTCAGTGGAGTTTGAAGCTTCAGGGTTTCGACTTCACTATTGAGCACCGAAGAGGAAGCCTGAACGTCGTCCTTGATACGCTGTCACCCATCCATTGTGACAACCTGTCCATCGACGAAGATCCAGGCCCGGAAGTTGACCTTAGTTCACCATATTTCAACTCGTTGGAATATGACGGACTGAGGAATAAGGTTAAAACGTCTTCTGGTAAGCTACCAGATCTTTGCGACAGGGATGGCTTCGTTTACATTCGGACTGTTCCGAGAACAGGCGATCCGATTCAGGAAGAAGAAGCTTGGATACTTTGGATTCCGCGAGGGCTTGTCACCGACGTCATTTCGAGGGCTCATGATCCGCCACTAGATTCATACGGAGGTATAGGGAAAACACTGGAACGTCTGCGAAGACAACTGTACTGGCCACGAATGACAGTTGATGTCAGAAACTACGTAGGTGCCTGTGACGTGTGTAAGGAAACGAAGGCTCCCAAAACTATTCTGAGACCACGTATGAGAATGCAATCTGTGACAGAACGGCCATGGCAAAAGCTGTATATCGCTTTTCTGGGTCCATATCCTCGGTCAGTGAAAGGAAACGCCTGCATTCTGATAGTTCTTGACCACTTTTCAAAATTTCCGATTCTCAAACCTATGAGAAAAGCATCTACACTCAATGTATGCCACTTCATCGAGACGGAAGTGTTCCACGTGTTCGGAGTCCCGGAAACGATCGTCTCTGACAATGGAGTCCAGTTTTACTCGACTCAATTTACCAGACTGCTGGACAAGTATGGGGTGAAGCACTTGCGAACGGCAGTTTACTCGTCGCAAGCAAACGCCTCAGAGCGAGTAAACAGGTCTCTATTGTCAGGGATTAGAGCGTATATTCGGAAGGAACACACAAAATGGGATGAGAAGCTGAGCCAGATAGCTTGTTCCCTCAGGAGCCCTTTCCACCAAGCAACTGGTTTCTCTCCTTATCGAACGCTTTTCGGTCAACAAATGATTGAACATGGCAGCTCCTATTGCAACTTGAAGAGCCTTGGAACTCTTAATGGGCCGGTGAGAGTAGATACTGAGGACAAACTGAGATTGATCCGTGCGAGAGTGCATGAAAATTTACATCATGCGTTCGAACAGGGTTCACGAGCCTATAATCTCAGGGCGAGGCCTGTTGATTTCAAAGTGGGTCAAGAGGTATTTAGACGGAATTTTGCCCAAAGCAACTTCCAACAGCACACTAGTGCTAAACTGGGACGGAAATTTGTCAAATGTCGAGTCAGAGCCAAGAAAGGAAACGCTTCTTATGAGTTTGAAGATCTGCAGGAAAACTGTTAGGACTCTATCACGCCAAAGACATCAGGCAGTGACAACCATTCTGGAACGTCGTCTATTTATTGTCACGTTTATTCCTGGTAGCCCTAAGAAGGCATCCAGCCAGCTTCACTGGTAAACTATACGATATCGCGAAGCCCTCCTATTGCCCCGTCAATGGTGGGTGATATACCTGTTGGAATCCATTCCCGTATTCGGCTGTCAGTATGTCACTACTTCGACGACCGCTTGGAGACACACCCTTGAACAATCGCCAGTCGGAGATCAGGGTGTGATGTTGCGCTGGGAAAGCTTAGTGATCAGTTCTTTAGGTTACTGATCGCCGGGCTCCCTCAGCATGTCGGTGAGGGAAGACAAGATTTGAATTTAGCTTCCCACACAGAGAAGGATGGCGAGGTCTGATCAAAGATTGACGAGACTTCGGGGAGTTGTCCTCGATGCGTCATCGGTCAAGTAGAACAACGTGAATATAGCACGAGTGATGAGGAATACGCATTGGGTCGTGGGTCGAGACTCACATTGAGCGCCCGCAGTGATGAGGCCTATGTTTAAGACCGGCTACCTCAGTCGACCATTTTTCAGCGTTGTCTGAACCATGGGTGGCGCAGACCACTCTGCCCTGTTATGGTCGTAGCGTATTGCATATAGCAATATGCTACAAGAATTACTGAAGCATGTAGGCCGGCTGCGTCAAGCATAAAAAAAAACAAAAATGAACGCACCCCGACCGAAAGTAATGCATTTCCGCACGCTCAAGACGACATGTGGGTGTGGAAAAGGAAGAAGTAGACACTCTTTTCTGAATGTCAAGTCATCGAAGCAACGACAAAAGTGGTGAACGTATCCGAAGAAATATTCAAACATCCGTGTGGAAATAAGATCTCCGACAACAAAGAATCTTCTAATCGAAATCAAGGGCTCTTAACTGAAAGATTTCTCGGACTGGTCACCCAAACATATTAACAGAAATCTTCCCTTCAATTATAATACGCACGCATTGGCATCATATTCCTATTTGCCAGCATTTAAACAGTTTCGTGATCGTGTTAAAAGTTTACCTTGCTGGAAGATTTAAACCACGGTTAGCGAATTTCAATTCGGACGTGGCGGAATACTTACATTATGGCATAAACTCAATACTTTTTCAAAGGGCAATATATCCTCCTGAGCGTTTTGCGAACACGCAGCAATATGGATTAGCAATTTTAATGTCAAAGGATAGTAAAATCGAAGAATTCTTGAAAAATGTACTCTCACAAGTTCAAGAATGGTTGTCTAAAAATCTTCTTGAGAAAAGATTCATGATTATTACACATGTTCACACCAAAGAAGCTCTGGAGTGGTGGGATTTTAAAGTGCAGACAGAACCGGGCGACAACAGTTCTGGTGATCCAAAGAACCCAATATCTAATAAGGAGTTGAAGCGTATCCAACAGGAGATTCGGGATCTAATGAGAAAAATCTCTGCAACTGTTAGCTATTTGCCACTTTTAGATTGCTTTTGTACTTTGGATATACTCATCCACACATTGCGAGACTGCAAAGTGCCTGAATCGTGGAACGAAACTGAAGCTGTTTTCATACAAAATAGTCAAGCAGTTCAGTTGAGAGCGTTTTCGAAGGGATTGCACAAAGTAGATACAGTCGTCAACTATAAAATGAGTAGTTACTCTATAACAGTTATGGCCCACTGTTTTAGCTTCCAGGATTTCACCAAAGATGGCGCCACCGTCGCTAGGTGGTTTGAGACCGTGCTAAATGTAGGGGTGTGTCTTGACTGTATTGGTTTGTGTCTTGGGCACAACATTGCGCCCTGGGGGCACCATTGAGTGTCGACTGCGCCCTAGCGGGATTAATCGGTACTACCGGAATGTATCATTTGATCTTTACTGCACCCTAGGGGCATTAGCCGGTAGTACCAGCATGTTCCGGTACTACGGTTTTCTAGGATAGATATCTGATGCGCCTAAATGTAGGCTTTTGGTTTTGAAATAATATTCGTAATAATTAAAGTTAACGCTAGGAAATTTTTGTTTATGCCAATGGATTCTAGATGGTTGTGGTGCGGGTATTAGGGGGGGACGAAATTTTCATCAGAAAATCCTCTACGGGCTATGGTTTTCGAAACATTAGCGATTTTACCTTTTCAGATATAGTTAATATTATTAATAATTCAAGCTACCTAGGATAGTTTTGTTCATGTCAATAGATTCTAGAAGGTGTTATAGGGGCGGGGGTTAGAGGGGGGATAACATTTTTGTTAGAAATCCTCTACGGGCTATGGTTTTCGAGATATTAGCGATTTTACCTTTTTAGATATAGTTAATATTAGTAATAATTAGTAGTATATGGACACTTTGGATACCAAATAACGTTGCGTCTGTAAGGGATAGAAGACCCTTGTCCCACTATAGTGTAAATCTTATGAGAAATGGGCGTATGCACAGGAAAATGAAAGTTGATGAGACTAAAGTTGCTTTTTGTACCACTTGTGTGTAAAGTAAATGGCGGAATTGGAAACAAGTTCCAGAAGATGGAGGTGTGCTTATACCTTGTGATACTATTGATCTGAAAAATGAGAGTAGAGTTGTTATGTTCGGACACATGTGAATACATGTAGTGTACCTGCTCAAGAGGCGGGTTCATATTTTACGCGGTCGAGTTTCAAATGAAACTTGTTTTTTCGGTGGCGAGGTCTTGTTTCCGTGTGGGAACCATGGGGGCTAAGTTTTTGTTTACGTGGGGTACGATCAGGGCAAGGTTTTTGTTTACACTCTGTCTTCGAGGGGGCCTGCTGGGGGCAAAGTTTGTTGTTTATATTTTTTTGTGTTGAAAGCGAAAGTGGCTGGTTATAGAGAGAAGCGGTGTATAAATGTTGGGTAAGGTAAGTTTTTGCGTCGCTTCGAATTAATGCGATGATCTGAAAAAAGGTCAGGCGAAGAAATAAAAGACGTGGTTAATAGCAGTCAAGTATTTTTATTACAATCGATGAACATTTTTTCATTTTTGAATGAATGAAAACTGAATAAACTTATTATCCTCGTCTCTATTCGTTATAACAATAAAATAATTTTGAATAGAGTTGATTTCATTCAGCTGTTTTTGAGTTTTTATTTTTTCGGAGATTCGATTTGGAAGGTATATGTATGAATTACCATCCAGGTAAACCGTTAATTTCTGGCCGTACTGCGTTTTCACGTACTTGAAATAGTTGATTTTATATTCCTTATCAGTTTCCAGCTCTGCAAGTCTCAAAAGTTTATACGCTGGCTCGTTTCCGATTGTCGTCAACAATTCCGATGTGGAGTTTGCCTGAATTGGTTAATCATATTATTTTATTGACGTAAAAAGTTTTAAAAATATTATTTTTGACTTACCATATTATACAATAATATTTTTTAACCGAGAACTTTTGTCTCAATTGTTGATATAAAACTGTGAAATATACGCGAAAAATTCGGATTTATATACAATTTTTTGGTCGAAATCGCAAAATACTTTCTACCACTTTACCTACTTTTGTACAGGCAGAGTATTGATATCTTAAAATATACAACATATTTCAATAACATAATGTTCCACAGGGTATCAGTTAACCATCCGGATATTTATTATCATACTTTTACTCGACATAAGTGAAAAGAGAAGTTAGCGACAATACTGCATTTAATAGTTAGTACTTTCTCAATGGCAAATGTAAAAACAAGAACCAACAAACGGATTGGATTTTATTACATTGTAAGCAAGACATACACTTAAACTGAGGAGACTAGGGTATATAAAAGGTAGACGAAAATACCGTCATTTTTATTGAAAGCGAACTTTTATAAGCAAACGTTGTGTTTATCACGAAATCTTGTGCGTATTTTAAAATCAAAAGCTGTAGCTTTATTAATGCTAGGTAGCAGAGAAAAAAAGCAAAAGTAAAAAGTAAGAGACATAATTTTGGAACTAAATTAAAGTGCTAGTTTTTAATATATTGTTTTTTTTTGTTTTTTTTTACAGCAAATTCTCAGCAGTATCACCAGCCTAAATAGATTAATAAAATAACGGCGTCATGTCATCAGATAAGTTTTTAAATATTTTAGAACTAGTTGTAGAAAATGGTGAAGAGTTTTTCTCATCTTTCTTAAGTTCAGGGTTAAACCAAATGTTTGAGAATAATGTTGCTTTAACCATAAAAGATATTTTAAAAGTACATAAAATTATTTTTAAATACGCATTTTCTAATAAGGACTGCTTCCAAAACCTTTCTGTTCAAGAAGCTCTTTCTACCTTAGAAAAGGTAAGCGTTTTATCCAGCCAAAACAAACCACACATTTCCGGCCTAGTTATTTGTGAGCCTACTGTCAGCACCAACGTATTAAGAAATACGGATGATGTGGCTATACCTTCTACTAGTATCAAACTCAGTGAAATAGTGCAGTCAGGTGGTGGGGACTTTATTAAAATAATATCTAAAGAAAATAAACATTTCAGGAAATTTATAATGGATGGTGTAAGGATGACTTTTCAACTAAAAGATTCCTCACATCAAGACATTAATAATTTAATTGAGTGGATGGGAAGTGCATTTTCTGAAATGATTAAAGAATTAGTTTTAAACAGCAATGAGGGAAGTCAAATAGCTTTGTCACGTTCATTGCCAAATAATCCGGACGTTAAACCGATATGGGTTAGCATGAGACCAGTAGATAAGATTAACGGTAAATTGATCGTAAATCTGATCTCTGATGTTAATCAGTCAAACTCCGTATTTTTTTCGGATGAAATATTGCAGGTCGAAGCCAATATAGTGAATTTTCCAGATGGAGGAGGAAAATTTAGTAACATCGAGAATGAAGCCGCTTACTTGAAAAATAAGAAAAGTCTGACAAATGTTAGTCAAAACGGTTTTTTATGTCTTCCAAAATGTTTGTGTTATTCAGTAGAAATATCAAAAGGTATCACCCTACCGAAAAAAAGTTCACATAAGTTTGAAAACATTCTTCTTAGCCTTTCAAAAGTGTTGTGTAAGAATGCTTTAGTTCGAGTAACGGAAAATAAAGGTTGTTTATTATCAGATCTATATAAATTTCAAAAAAAAAATTAAAAGATTTTCAAATTGTGGTCTTTAATTCGTTAAAGGGAAATATACTCTTTTAGGGGCCAACCCTTTTTGAGCGGAATTAGAAAATTTATGTTTATTTTTCTGAAGCTGAAAACCATTTTTATGTTGTTAAATCTCCGACGGGGTTTTTTAATAAGAAATATCTTTGTGTTTTTTGTGAAAAATGTAAAAGATCCTTTAGGGGTGTTACAATAATCTCTGTGTTACAATAATCACTTAAAAAATATATTGAATAAAGAAACTATTTGCAAAACTTTACAAGTTTGTAAAGATTGTGGTAAATTTGTCGATTATTTTAAAAGGCAGGAAATTCACATTTGTGGTGAGTTTTATTGTCAGAATTGTTTTAAATACGTTCCAGAAGATCACTTGTGTTTTATAAAAGTTTACAAAAAAAAAGAAAAATACAATTTTTTTTTCATATTTTTTGATTGTGAAAGCACTCAAAACAAACAATATCAAGAAAAATCTGATTCATTTGTACACAATGTAAACTTAATAATAGCCCAGCAGAATTGCAATGAATGTTATATTTCGGATACTAGAGACGATGGTGATTGTATTAAATGCGGCAAACGCGAACATATTTTTAAATATCAAAACGGATCTGAAAATATAGTAGAAAATTTTGTAGATTACTGCTTTTTGCACAGACCTTTTGCAACGCAAATTATTTGTATTGCGCACAATTTGCAATCTTACGACGGACACTTTATTATATCAGAACTGATAAAAAGAAAACTAAAAGTTGTACCAGTCATGAATGGGTCAAAAATTATGAAAATTACTTGTGGGCGTTTAAATTTTATTGATTCATTAAATTTGCTACCGTTTGCATTATCAAAACTACCCAAAGTTTTTAATATTCCAAATATCAAAAAAGGATATTATGCTCATTTTTTTAATACTTTACATAACTGGAACTATGTAGGACAAATTCCATCTACAGAAATGTATGCCATTGACGCAATGAAGACAGATGAAAGGGAAAACTTCTGCAAATGGTACGACAACCAAATAAAATCCAAGGTAATTTTTAATAATCAGGTCGAATTAATAAGTTATTGTCGAAATGACGTCAACATTTTACGAGAGAGTTGTTTAACTTTTATGAAGGATTTTTTAAAAATAACATAAATAAATCCGTTTACGGAAGCTCTTACAATTGCATCAACAGTAATGCTAGTATACAGAAAAAACTTTCTAAAGAAAATTTGTTAGGTATTATGCCTAAAAACGGGTATATTAGAAATTCGAATCAGTCAATTATTGGTCTAAAATGGCTTACATTAGAAAACAGCAAAGTTGGGGAGAAAATTAAACACGTAGAAAATTATGGTGAAGTAAAACTACCAAAATGCGGCTTTAAAGTTGACGGGTTTAATCCGGATACCAATACTGTTTATGAATTTTTTGGATGTTTCTTACATGGCTGTATACTGTGTTTCAAAAACCGTACTTCAAATAAACTTCAATTCCAGAATCTTGATCATCGATATGAAGGCACGTGTAAAAGAATTGAACTAATCAAACGTGCAGGGTTTAAAATAATAACTATGTGGGAGTGTTATTTCAAGCAGTTTATAAAAGAAAATCCGGAAATAAACCAATCTTTAAATAACGATTTAAAAAGTCATGTACTTTCCCTTAATCTGCGGGAAGCTGTAACAGGAGGGCGTACTGAGCTAATTGCTGTTTATTATGAAGCAAAGGCTGATGAGAAAATTAAATATTTGGACTTTACAAGTCTCTATCCGTACGTAAATAAATATGCACCTTATCCTGTTGGACATCCAAAAATATTAAAACACGGGGATGTACCTTCCGCGGAAGATTTGATAAAAATGCATGGGTTTGTTAAATGTAGAATTTTGGCCCGACAAAATATTACTATTCCTGTTCTTCCTCTAAAAATAAACAACAAATTATATTTTCCTCTTTGCAAAACATGCAGCGAACACACACACTGAAACTGAAAGAATGTTATTAGGTACTTGGGTAATTCCTGAAGTTGCCCTAGCAGTTAAGCAAGGGTATGAAATAATAGATATTTTTGAAGTTTGGCAATATAGCTACACTCAATATGCTCGTGAAACAGGACAGGGAGGTCTATTCTCCGAATATGTTAATACGTTTTTAAAGCTAAAACAAGAAGCAAGTGGTTGGCCTAGTACATGTAATACTGAAGATGAAAGAGAACTGTATATTCAGCAGAATGAAAAATACGAAAATATTCTTTTAGATAAAACAAAAATCGAAAAAAATTCCGGGCAAAGACACGAAGCAAAACTATGTCTTAATTCTGTGTGGGGAAAATTTGCCCAAAGAGGGGACAAAATGCAAACAACTGTTGTAACTAGTTTTAAAGATCTTTCTGATTTTATTGAAAGTCCGGGAATTGAGTTATCATCCATTTATGTAATAAATAATGATACATTATGGGTTAACTGGCGGCATATTCAGCAAGATCTAGATGTAGTTGGTCATGTGAATATTCCTATAGGGGCATATACGACATCTTATGCTCGTATGAAATTATATGGAGTACTAGAAAAAATACAAATCGTGTTTTATAGTGCGACACTGATAGCGTAATTTTCACTGAAAAAGCGAATGAAAACACGTTTGAAACATCTGAATTTTTGGGTGGACTCACAAATGAGCTGGAATGTTATGGAAAAAACGCATACATATCTGAGTTTGTAAGCATTGGAGCTAAATGTTATAGTTTGAAAATTAAAACAACTAGTGGTTTTGAGTACGTCACCAAATGTAAAGGGGTTTCGTTAAACTTTAAAAATTTTCAAACGATAAATTTTGATAAAATGAAGAAAATTGTTTTTGAAGAAACCGAGCCTGCAAAAATAGAAAATAAATGTAAAATTAAACGAAAATTACCTGGTGTGATTGTATCTGAACCGGAAACAAAAAGAATTAGATTTACATTTGATAAAAGAGTAATTAAGCAGGATGGTTTTTCTTATCCTTACGGTTTTAAGAACACCAGAATGTAATATTTATAAGATTTGAATAATTTATTGTAATTAGGCAAATAGAATATTTTTAGTAATTGCGAAAATTAAAATAATCATAAATATGACACCTGTTATACGAAAAAAAAAAACATAGTTTATGATACTAATTGAATTTGTTAAATATTGTTGAACATTGTTATATTATTTTCGAGAAACCTACATATATAAGGCCTTAAAACGTATATTTAAATATCTGTTTGGTATTTCCTTTCTGGAGTCATGAGTTCGGACAGTGTTGTTTTAGATATACAGTTTGTCAGCGGAGTTAAAGGCCAGCTGTTTGCTAAGGAGTTGTCGTTCTTACATCGCGGATCGCTTAATCCAACCTTATATTATTTAAAACCTCCATGCCCGTATAATCAATTGTCAGCAAAAGCTCGTTGGCAGGATGATTACAATTTCAACCGAGTAAACGGGTTAAGATGGAACGCTGGTACTATTAATTACAACAATCTACCTGACATACTGACGAAATTATCAAATTCAACAATTTATGTAAAAGGACTTGAAAAGGAAAAATTTATTCAGCAATACATTCCTCAAGCTAAAATAAAACAACTTGAAATAACAAAACTAAACAACCTTATACAATTTGAAGTATATTGTAAAATTCATGGAAATTTATCTGCTGTACGTTGTGCTGTTAAAAATTGTATTAATATTTATATATATTTGTTAGTGAATAAAATAATTAAATAAAATACTTTTTGTATTTATTTTATTTCATTTATTTGTAATCGAAATTCATTGCATCAAAAATTAGATTTGCAATACAATACATTGGTATTTCATAAAAAAGTCTGGAATAATTTAAGTGTACATAAGAAGTTCGACTGAGAATAAAAAAATCTTCACATGGTAATTTTAATACATTTTTTTCTTTACATTTGTCGTCATACTTTTTATAATATTCCTTAAGAGCTTCTGAAGCGTTGTTATTGTGAAACATGACAATATTGAAGAATTTCATCATTTCAAATATTTTCTAAAGCTCCGCTTGCGATAGTATAATGCTGCCACTATTGACGGGGATCGTGTATTCGTTTTTTAATTCGGTCTGATTTGCTGGAAGCGTCCCTTCCATTTTGGTTTTTAAATCGTTGAGATTCTCGTAAACTGCCAACCATCCGGAATAAGTTGCTGATATCGGAAAGAGGCCATGCCGATGAAACACTATTTTCGCTTCGAACGATAAAGGGTCAAACGCCAGTATTACTTTCCGGTTATGGCAATCGTCCAAATGGTACGCGTAGTTTAACAAGAGATTTTCTCCGGCTACTTCTGCTGCATATTTAGACAACTTTCTTTTTTCTTTTACGGCTGCTTCACCTTTGGACAATTTCTTTTTACCTTTTGTGGGAGTCCTTTGATTTTTACGTGATGGTTCCATCTTAATCAAATCACACTGTTACGCTGAATACAAAAACAGCTAAGGTTTAAGTTTTTATAGTTTTGAACTCAGGCTTGCAAGACTGGCTACAAAAATCTCTCCAGATTGTGGATGCTTTTCTTTTAGATATATGCTACGGTATAAATTAACAATTTTGTTATCATTTAAACTTAGATCGTTCGAATCAAACTGTTTTAAAAAAGTCTTAAAGCTCCGTCCTCTGCATCGAGAATATAGAAATATACAACAATAATGTCCACAGGTTGCTGAAAACTGGCTTTGCAGTCGTTTTTTATTACTACAAAAAGAGCTTGAATAAGCTAATAAATTTTTTTCGAAAAAACCTGTTGCTGGGATACTTTCCAAAAGAGTCAAAGTACTCTGCAGGGTCTTGTTTTGGGAAATAAAAGGCGACCCAATGAGTTCCGCCTTTATGTGCCGGATCAGTGTTAGCTATAACACATCCAGGTTTTTTTACTTTTTGTGGTAGATGACTGGATGGAAAAACACCTCTAAAAAACCTGTTTGTCGTGCGGTTATTTGTTAACGCCTTTGTAAGCTCAATCCAGTTCATTCTTGCTCAGCAGAAATGACGGCTTCCACGTCAATGACTTTGGTGTGAGATGTAACGTAGTTATTTATAAATTCTTTAGTTGTATCTCCACGAACATATACAATGTTAAATTTTGATATAGTTTTTATAAGATCTTCATCCAAACGCTTGAACTCAAGATTGCCAAATTTACTTAATTGTTCAGTACATTCTGTACTAGATGTAGGATACTTGAAAATTATTTCTTTCGCAAAAGACTTATTTTGCGCAGCGAATCCAGCAAAAGAAACTCTTTTTAAGAAGGTTAAGTGGCCTCCGGAGAAGTACTCCACATTTACCAAACAGTAGGTCATTATAGATTACGTATTTAAGCACAATCATCATTTAACCTGCCTTATATAGGTTTTTAGAAGCTCACATTTTTATCTTTAGCTATATCAAGGCTGCTATCATATTCTGCATATACAATACATATCACGGTTGTTTTTAGTGCTTCTTTAAATCTTCCTTCAATTCTAACCGTTCCCTGATTCAATAGATTTCCACATATTGAATTATATGAGAGATCTGTTGTTAAATCCAAAGCAAGTAGAAAACATCCGTTGTCAAAGAATTTTTTTGAAATTTGGTGTCCTTTATCGAAATAATGTATACCGGTTCCTTTAAACAATGTATTATATCCTCGAGTGCTAGCAGGATTTTCTTTTGAATAATCAAATTCTGGCACCTGTACGCCGTTCACCGATAAGTTAAACCTGGTGATGTTATTGTGCTTGAAGTCGTAAGAATTTTTTGTTCGTTTTCCAGTATATGTGTCGTTGTCAACCATGCCAAAGACTAGTAGATTTGGCAATTGTCCTATAACCACATTGTCCAATGATAATGTAAATGTATTTGCGGGTAATGTATACGTCTTAACTTCAACTCGTTTATACGGATATATAGCGTTGGAGCGTTGGAAAACAGCTTCATGAGCCAGCAAGATGTTAGGATTGATAGTTACATGATTCATGTACATAGTGGCTTCTACTATCTTAACTCGTGGGGAATTGTCATCATCTTTTGACCAAAGGTAAAATTCGGGTTTTTCGAGTGCTAAAACTACCCGTAAATCAATACCGTTCATTAATAATTTATCTTGATTAAACATATCGCCGTGAATCTTTCCCATCAGCTCAACAACATTACTTTTATCAAACAGCTTTTGTCTCGCCAAATAACCGTCATTTAGCTCAGGGTTATCAACTACCTCCATATTATTTTGATCGAGATGCCAGCCAACCGATTCCAAATGTGTTGAAGCGGCATCTTTTCCGTAATTTAATAAATTCTCAATATAGGCTCTATAGTTGTAATTGTTATCGGTTTGAGCAACTGGTTTTCCATTTAAGTAAATTGTACATTGACGGAAAAGTGAATGGAGTATGTTATTTACAAGGCCAGGGCCTTCATCATCGCCTGTGTAAAGTTCTTCTTTTCCGACCTTGATTTTAACCAGTTGTAATTTCAATCGAAGGTATATGCTTGATAAGTCTCGATCTGTGTCACCATGTCCTAGCGATACAAACTTCAATACCGACGAGTTGTCCAAAGAAGCTATAGGTTTATAAGATACTTCTTCAGTTTTTAAGATGCTGCTTTGTACAGGTGGTGTAGAGAAAAGGTCTAACTCAGATTTCATGCATTCGTTGTATGAAGGCATGTTGCCTACTTATCAAAAATATCTAACACTCGTTTACGTATCTTACGTTTGCCTTTAATAGATGCTCTTTTAGCTGTGCTTTTTGTTTTTGAACCTCTTTTAACGGACTTTTGTGGTTTTGAACGCTTTTTACGTTTAGAAGTTGGAGCGAAATGTAAAGCTGCAGATGGGTTGCGTGTTTTCATAAGCATGCGACTGCTACTTCCTGAACCGGCCATGCTTCCAAACAGCTTATTTATACCTTTCTGTGATAGTGCTTCGTCAGCCGCTTTTCCTTGTTCTTTTAAAATAGCTGTTAAAGGTTTACTACCCGCTTCTTCTAAAATAGCTTTTCCTGTTTTAATTGCTTGTTGTTTCAAAGCTTTTGCCCCAGATATAACCAACGGTTGTAAATATCGTAATAATCCGCTGAAAAAACTACCAATTCCTCTTCCACGCTGGTAAATAAGAGGAGCTCGATATAATTCTCCAATATCCGCTAAACCACCGTCACTTTGAATTGCGTAATATTTAGTATAATATGAATTCATTTTCGAAGTTATACAAGATGCTATTATCTCCACACTATGTTAAATTATTTGTTGAATGAGTATATATAGATTATTTTCTTTTAAAATGGAGCATTATAAATGTCGGAATATAGCCTGGCTTGAAATCAATTAACTCCCCTTGCTGATTAGTTATTTTTATAGAAATACTTTCGATAATTTTTTTTCAATAGGGCAGTAATCTACGTGCTGAAATCTTATTGTACTTTCACATTCTTTTAAAAGTATTATACGTAAGTATCGTACTAACTGATCACCTATAACTCTGGGCTGAATAATATCAGTGTAGACATAAATTATATATTTTTCATAACAGTCCTTTGATTTTTGCTGAGACTCTTGCGGTGACCTTAGTGCCCAGTCAGTAACTGATCTTTCCAGTCTATTAAGTGCGTCTATTATTGACATATGCTCCTGACGTAATCCTACCGTATTAAAAGATTCTTTTATTTCTGACAATATGTGTGTTTGGAGAAATATATCCGTAAAGAAGTTGGACAGGTTGTCTATATTAGTATCAATAGGCACTGGTGTAGTTAAATATTCGCCGCAACTTTGTTTTTCGTATGGAACATCCAAAATATTGCTACCTTTAATAATTTTTCGCTGTTCGGACGGTTTAGCATTAATTGAATCTATATTCAATCTATTCAAGATGTTAAAAATCGTATCCTTAATTTGAATAATTATCTTTTGTTTTTCTTGTTCACTAAGAGTTTGATCATCAAAGTGTACATTTGATATAAAAAGCGTAATAAGATCTCTGACATTAAGATGAGATGGAAGTGGTTTTTTATTTTGATTGTGACTCCCAAATCTTCCAACCGCAGTTCAAATACATCATGTACCCTTTTCCCACCAGTATTTTTTTATGTCTCACGAGCTCTTTTGATACTAAGCGCTGGATTGTGTGTAGTTGTCTATCGAATCTTGTATGATAGCATACTTTCTCTTCTGTCTAGGAATTTGTCCAAATACGTCACCAACAAAGACTTCAACTGACTCATAGTTTTTATACTTTAAAATAACATTTTCTGAAGCCCTCTTACCCTGATATATGTGTAATGTAAACTCGTCTGGATCCTGTTTGTAACTTATTTCAGGTATAACACTATCAAAAAAGTCAGCTTCTAACCGATCCCACATCTTTTTCTTAACATCATCCAAGTACATGGTGTACCATGATGGTGAAATAGCGCTATAGAATGTTAGTAGGAATGCAGAAAAATTTACTTGTCCTGCTCTGTAACTAACTTGCTCAAGATTCTCTTTAGTCCACTCGAGTTTAACGGTTTCGTTTATTTTGATGCTAAGTGATTTGATTTCTTTTCTATGCTGCTCTGCTATTTCTTTCAATGGATCAGATGCCTCACGCCTTACCCTTTTAAAATTACTCTGATTTACTTCTTCAGTTGTATTTCGCTTGACTCCTCTTTTTATGGCATGATATGGCAACGAAATTTCAGTTATTCCAACACACCAGTCATCAGTAAACTTGCATGCTCTAGGTAGTGCATTTGTAAAAGCTGATAGCGTATTTTCGCGTTAAATTTGCATGGAGGTTGTTACTTAAAAGGCATACGTAAAAGTCATTATCTTTTATATCTACAGGCATTTTTAAATTCTTTCACAACCAACGCTCGGTACACTTAAGATTTACTGCTTATTATTATTACAGGTTTTCCCAAGGAATCGCTGAAATGCTGGAACTTCTAGTTTTTGCTGCGTTTTTTATGCGATCACTTTGTCGGACAACTTTCTTAACTGGTAACGAAAGCATATATTGACTCGGATCTAACAGAGACGGCCTTAATATAGATTGATTTTTGGATTGTTTTCTACCTTTCTCAGTTGTAGGACGTTCCCGTGTCGAGTTCTTCTAATATGTTCGCAGCTTCATCTATACTCATTTCTGCAAGTACGGTGTACTGGGTTACACCATCCTCAGCCGTGATTACCTTATAATATTTATCACGAGACTTGGTTTCAGAATTCGTCTTAGCAATTTTTGAAGGTGGTTTCAGACTTTTTCCTATACCACTAGCTGATAAGCGACGTTTGGAAGCGGGTGATAACGGTTGGCTTGGTGGTGATATTTCAGCAAGTTCGAAGAAATCCTCTTCCATTCTTTCAGGTGTGTTTTCTTTTAAGGGTGATGTCTGTGTTGATATTTCATCTTTAAAAATAAATTTAGTTTGAGTAGTACTGTCCCGCAAACTTTTTTGCTTTTCTTGCGGTAAGTGAATATTTGGTTTTTCATCTGACATACGCACAGCTTTCCGTCTTAAGTTTGAAAACTTTATTAACTCATTTCGGTAGTTATACCATTTTTCCCTATCAGATAAATCCTTGTTTTTTAATATTTTATCCATAGTCTTATCGAATCCTTAATCTCGTTTTTCAATTTTTCGTAAACTTCTGGTGAAAGAAGAAACATTTTACTTAGATTATTTTTTTTAAACATATTTCTCGATTAATGAACCAATTACACCTGATAATACACTTCCTAACAACACTGGTAAGAGCCTCCTCGTTGTATCAGTATTTTACGTTGTCTGGGTACAGATCTTTTTGCAACAACTAATTTTCGCAAATCCTTTTTATACTTACAGAGCGAATTGTACATTTTTCCATGAGGGATATGGTTTCCCTTCAAAGTATTAAGAGTAATTTCGCAAAGAGTTTTAATGACCTCAGGTTCGGCATTTTTAATAATGGCCTGCCTTACTTTCGGTCTCGCCGTTCTAAGAACATATAGCATATGTTCGTGACACCATTTTTACTGATTAAAGGTGGACAGAAACAAGTTGTAAATGTCTTGTTAAAAATATCAGCACGGAATCTTAATACTTCGTTGATATCTTGAGTGGAATCTATCAGTAAATATCCATGGGGCACCCGTGTAATCTCTTTATATATCTTTAGCAGCTCTGAAATGTTTTCTGGATAAATCTGTCTCGCTAAATGAATAAACTGGCTCTTATCTCGAGGGTTATTAAACACAACGAGGTATTTACAGTTAAGTGATATGTCTCGGCAAAACTTGCCTTGATTAAATACATTTTCTGTTACAAGGATTGCTGAAAGATTGCGATGGTGTGAACCTTTTGTAAAGAGTTCACATACTTGCCTGCTAAAAGCATTTAACATCATATCATCCAATACAATTAATGTAGGTTCCTGTGTATAATTTACAAACTCTTCAGGAATACTATCAATAAATTCGATATTAGTGAATGCGGTATCTGAGGGCGGAGCCCCATGTTCTGTATTACACCAGATAACTCTTGTTATTTGCGGCCTTGTTAAAAATATATTATTGAGAAGATCTTTTATAAATGTTGTTTTTCCACAGCCTGAAGGTCCAGCAACCATCATTGTAAACGGTTGATTAAACTTGATCATTGCTGGATTTAAAAATTTTTATATAAAACTGTTATTCATTGGGTTGTATTTATACATTCGGTAAAATGAGTAGAAGACAAGTCGTGAATGAACTGCATAAACCAGCTCGCAAAAACTTTAAGCGACAGAGTGTTACTATTAAGGGTATTGATGATTTGTGGCAGTCAGACTTGGTCGATATGGGTTCGTACGCTTCAGAAAACCAAGGCTTTCATTTTCTTCTCACAGTAATTGATACGTTTTCAAAATATGCATGGGCCTCACCAATTAAAAGTAAAAAGGCATCAGAAGTTTTTAAAGCGATGCAGTCTCTTTTTAATCAAGGTCGCATTCCAAGAAATTTACAAACAGATGATTTAAAGGAGTTTTTTAATAAATCGTTTCGACAGCTTATGAATCGCTATGATATTAACCATTATTCCACTTACAGCGCTTTAAAAGCTTCAATTGTAGAAATGTTTAACAGAACGTTAAAAAGAAGGATGTGGAATGAATTCAGTATGAACGGAAATTATCACTGGATTAGTATGTTAACTAAGTGAACAGAAGCGTATAATTCAACAAAGCATCGCACTATTAAAATGCAGCCTCTAGATGTTGGCCCACGCAACGTGAAACGTTTATTGTCGACTCTGTATAAATATCCAAAGGTAAAACCCAAACCGAAATATAAAGTAGGTGATTGTGTTCGTATAAGTAAGTATAAGCATGTATTTGGAAAAGGCTATACCCCTAATTGGTCTACCGAAATATTTGTTATAAGTAAAGTCAAAAACACATTTCCAACGACCTATGTTCTCGAGGATTATGAACAAAATGTGATTCAGGGAAAGTTTTCTGAGCTTGAGCTGGCTCCAGTCAAACATCCGGATCTTTATCTTGTAGAAAAAGTTTTAAAAAGACGCGGAAATAAAGTATTAGTTAAATGGTTAGGCTTTTCACCTAAGAAGAACGCCTGGATTGATATAAAAGACGTCGTGTAATATTTTTAAAACATAGTCATCATGCTACTCTTGAAAAGAGAATCTGACCGCTTAAAAACTTTCCATAATCTTCCTTTAGATGACAGAAAGTGTTGCAAACTAGCAAGAAGTGGATTCTTTTACACAAATCTTAAAGATAAAATAAAATGTTACTTTTGCTCCCTGGAAATGTATGCTATTAACTGCCCAGAACACGTTGAAGCAGAACACATGCATCGATCTCCAAACTGCACGTATGCCAATGGTCGAGATGTATGTGGACTATACAATACACCGCTCACTAAGCCGGCTCCATCAAAGACTTTAATTTATGCTTTCAACACTTTGAAGTTTTTAGCGGGTGCTATACTTGTTCTTGGACTGTGTTGTGAAATTTATTATTTTTACGAATACTTCAAACAGAAACTATGAAAAAATGTTCATCGATTGTAATAAAAATACTTGACTGCTATTAACCACGTCTTTTATTTCTTCGCCTGACCTTTTTTCAGATCATCGCATTAATTCGAAACGACGCAAAAACTTACCTTACCCAACATTTATACACCGCTTCTCTCTATAACCAGCCACTTTCGCTTTCAACACAAAAAAAATATAAACAACAAACTTTGCCCCCAGAAGGCCCCCTCGAAGACAGAGTGTAAACAACAACTTTGCCCCGATCGTCCCCCACGTAAACAAAAACCTTGCCCTGATCGTACCCCACGTAAACAAAAACTTAGCCCCCATGGTTCCCACACGGAAACAAGACCTCGCCACTGAAAAAACAAGTTTCATTTGAAACTCGACCGCGTAAAATATGAACCCGCCTCTTGAGCAGGTACCTACATGTATTCACATGTGTCCGAACATAACAACTCTACTCTCATTTTTCAGATCAATAGTGTCAGAAGGTATAAGCGCACCACCATATTCTTGAACTTGTTTCCAATTCCGCCATTTACTTTACACACAAGTGGTACAAAAAGCAACTTTAGTCTCATCAACTTTTATTTTCCCGTGCATACGCCCATTTCTCATATGATTTACACTATAGTGGGACAAGGGTCTTCTGTCCCTTACAGGCGCAACGTTATTTGGTATCCAAAGTGTCCATATACTACTATAGTTCAAGTTTTTTTTGCTCATGGGGGTGCTGCGTCTAAATGTAGGGTTTGTTCAGCATCATTCGAATTTCACAACATGACATCACCATGAACAGATTCTAGAAGATGTCAGTGAGACATTAGCCGATACTACCAGCATGCTCCGGTACTACGGCTTTCTTGGATGTGTGGTACGATTCTCTTGGATATGTGAAGTTTTTTGCTTCACTTTTTTGGATGTGTGTGGTGCGCGGTGGGGTGGGAGGGGGAACAAAATTTTCATCAGAAATACTCTGGTTTTCGAGATATTAGCGACATTTGTTCGGGCGCAAACGCCATTTCTTGAGTAGGGTTTCCTAGCGGCCTTAGCCGGAACTACCAACATGCATTAGCGGGAGAGTTCTAGATATTGGCATGACGTCATCATGGTTTTGCTGTTTTCAAATCCTGCACGTTTTCTTAGCAGGGAAGTTGTAGATATCAGCATTATTCGAATTTCACAACATGACATCACCAAGAACAGATTCTAGACGATGTCAGTGAGGGTTCTGGGGTATGTGTATTGAAAAGCCTTATGTTTTATAAACACTTGTTTTAATTTCCAATAAAATTTCTTATTATAAAAGTATTTCTTATAGCACATTGTCCAATATGAACTTGGCAAGATGGCTCATTTGTGTTAATCTCTATTAGTTTTCCACAGTTGTATTCATCTTCGACGTTAATAATGATTTCACCCTCTCCAACTATCTTCTGCATCCAACGAACTTTTTCAGGTCCTTTGACATATATGGTTTTGCTTCGAAGCAGTGGTTCAACTATAGTGTACAGCTTGTGATACGGTATGTAGCCATCATCCCAGCGGAATCCATGAAATTGTGTTGAAGCCATTTTACTGGTCTCTTTTTTGCTGAAGTCAAATCTTTGTATCTGAACGGTGGTTTAAATATAAAGTGCTGCATCTGGTTTTCATTGTTTAAAATTTCCAGTTCTTTAGTGATAAATTCATTGGGGTTTGTTTTGAATCCTTGGATGTCTACGATGACAGCCATCTTCTTAATTTAACTTTCTAATTTCACTTGTCAGCGGACTGTATTCCACTATTCGATCGTGTAGAAGCAGACAATATGCTGTTGTATTAGCCGGAATATTTTCAGATGTCTTGAATTCAAGCCTTATGTCAACAGGCCCAGTTTTTATTGTTTCATTTTGATGTGAGCAATCAATGACAGCGATCGGAGCATCGGTTTTGAACTTCTCCCATGTGAGGAACGGCTGATACTGATGATCATAGTATGATTCTGTAAACTTTATATACATCTCATATAGCAATGTAAAATTTCAAATTCATATCATCATAGGGATATGATTCTGAGTTCAAATAAACTGTAACAGCGGTGAATTTGCAGTGATCAAACTTGCTTGCATCTTTGGTTTTATCATTCCTTCGATCCGTTTGTAATGCTAAGATGAAAAATCGAGGTTTCTCCAGTTGAGTGGAAGTCTTAATGCGTGGATTCCGGTAGTACTGGATACTCATATATGTCCCAGCTGCGGAATGGTATTTGTATCGGGCGACCTCTCCCGGTAATTTTAAATAGTTGCAGCTTTCCATCATCGGATACTGTAACATGCGAAATGCTCCATTGAAGTTTGGTAATTTCAATTTTCACCACATCAGTGGGTGATTTAATGGCATTATCGTCTGTCCTCCTCCGGATCAATATGAGTTCATGTTTGGAATTTATCAGAATTTTCTTGTAATCTTCAGCGAATCCCAATAAATATTTCAGAGGTACAGAATAGTTAAACAGTCCATTGGCTGGTATAACGGATGAATCTGGTGACCAGCTGCCGTTGGGTAGTATCTTGCTTACATTTGCATTTAGCGATATGTAGTTTTTTAATGTTGTCGCAATCCCAAGATTTCTTGTACGATCGATTTCCACTGCATTCAATTCATAGCGTATTTCCTCAAAAAGAAATGGTAGAGCGTTGTTAGCTAATTTTAGAGGTGCTGAAACGGCTCCATCCAGCTTTGTGAGCGACCCCTCAATGTAAAGAAAACTCCTGCTGGGTAGAAGATTCAAGTCCTGATGTTGTACAGAGATACGGATTTCATCGCTGTTTTTAAATGGTGTTAGAAATGGTGAATAGGAGTGATGTTCAAATTTAGTAACACTGTTATCAAAGCGAGCGTCTGCTGCAATATCTAGTATTCCTTTAATCATTGTTTCGTTTCAGCGTTAAGCCTATCGATTGTAAATATGCAGTATTTGCAGGTGTTAATGTAGGTCTTGACCGCTTCAAGGTTGTCCGCTGACTAATGATCTTGTCTGCTCCGAACTCGTATTTATCATTATTGTATATCAACATGCTGTGGCTTCAAATCTAACCTGATGGTTATAGTCTCTCCTCTGAAGTTGATTAAGTCACCGTCTTGGTCAAGGAGCTTCAGTGTTAGAGAACTTATACGTTTGGTGTTCACAGGCAAATAGATTACATTTTTGGGTACCTCCACTATTTTATACCCAGGCCCAACGTTCGGGTAAAACTCGTGGTGAGTGTGTACTTGTGTGTTGTTGAAGAATGATCCTGATATAATATTACATTCGATGCGTATAGTATTTACTTTAATGATGTTGACTGGCAACTCTGATGTATGCACTATATTAGCAGATAAGTTTCTTTTACTGAATTCTAGCAGAGGAGCTATGGATCTCTGTTTTTCAAAATGTATTTCTTCAGTTGCCTTAACTTCACTCTTCAATGTATTATTGTTAGCCTTTATCGCAACCTTTATCCTTTTCCCTTCTTTATCCAAGTATCCTTGTACATATTTTGCTATATTATCAATCTCATAGGATCCAATAGGTAGCTCAACAACCTCATTCCCTACATGAACCAGATTATTGCTCACATCAATATTTGGTATAGAGTTGTATGTTTGAAAATCAATTAATCCACAAACATAATCCGTTGCTGGCTCCAGCGGGGGAAAGTACTCAGCAGTGAGTAGAGATGAATTTCCCGTGAGAGTAAGTGTTAATGACATGGCGGTTGATAATGAACTGTCACAATTTCAATATAGATACATTTATTTATAGATAATAATTAATGGCTATAACAATTATATAAAAACTCTAAACATAAATGACCGCAAATTACTGCATCCTAGTTCTGATAAGAACTGTAGTTGTACGTAATATTACTACCCAAGTAGTTTATGAGCTCCCGTGGTGGTTGGAGATTGCCAAAGCTATCAAAGTATTCGATGTTATCACCTTTCTTGTAGTACGCTACCCAGTGTGTACCTGCTCCAGTTGAGATGTCCAAGTTAACAATACCGCTTTCTCGCTTCCATGACTTTTTAGTTAGATTAATACGCATAAATACTACTCTGAAGTGCGGCAAGTGTGTGGTATACTTGTGAAGATTCAATTCGTTTAGCGGTCGTTTGGGTAGCGTCTTTAATAGTTTTTTGGTTGAGGTTCTAGATAGAGCCCAAGTCCTTTTCTATACGGCTTCAAGAGCAGCCCGTTTCCATCTCTACCAACCGCTATAGTTTCCATTGCTTGGTTATGACGTTTGCTTTCTTCCAGTTTTGCCTTTGCCGCACTGGTAGCATTTACTGCTTTAGCTATGCCTGCTGCACCTCCCGATAGTGCTCCCAATGCTGAAAGCCCAGCAAACAACGGGATAAGGAACGGAAGTGCTCCGCCAACTTTTGGTACAGGTATCACTCGTGGATTTTTAATTGATTTCTTCTTTCATTTCACAATATTTTTAGCTGCACTAAGAGCTATTCTTGTAGCTTCCATCAAGTCTTTTGGTTTTTTGATTTTTAGAATCTTACGTGCATTTCGTACTGCTTCTCGGAATGTGGGTTGGCGTTTATTTTTAGCCTTAAGACCCATACCTGGCTTAATTTTAGCCTTCATTGCGTTTGTTATAAGCCAGGCGTTGGCACGTTCACTCAAATTTGCATCCGTAGATTTTGCACGCTGCCAGGCTTTTTCAGTTAATATTTTATCAGCTATATGTCGATCACTTGTATCTTTATGTCACGAGTATGCTATATCATGTTCCTTGCAGGCTGCATCCAGTGGATTAATTCCTGGATCTCCTCTCGCCAATATTTGTTGTAACTTTGTTCCTGGTCCACCGTACTGGTATCCCGGTAGATGTAATTCTATAGGTAATTTGTTGATGATTGAATTTAATAGTCCTCTGCCCCCTTTCAAAGATTTTCTGGAGCGTTTCGATTTGTGATCCGGCATCTTATAAGGTTATGATGATACTGTTGAAATGTAATATAAACATGTGTATTTATAGGAATCCCGTTAGTCTTCAATATGCGGTTCATTAAACAACGACAAGCTTTTCCTGTTCGAAATGCTGATGTAGCTGTTATGAAGGTGAAAAAGAAGCATGGACACCTATTGCCTAATAGTATAAGGAGCATCATTATTGGACCATCCAATTGTGGAAAAACTAATGTTATGATAAGTTTGCTGGAACATCCCAATGGTCTGAGATATGAAAATATTTACGTATATTCAAAATCTTTGCATCAACCAAAGTATGACTACTTGAAGGGAGTGATGACCCCCATATCAGGATTGGGGTATTATACATTCTCAAACAACTGCGCCGTTCTACCTCCAGAGGAAAATCACATTCAGTGTTTATTTTCGATGATGTAGCATGTGAAAAGCAGGATAATGTGCGATCCTATTTTTGCATGGGTCGTCACGAAGATATAGACAGCTTCTATCTCTGTCAAACATATACGCATATACCAAAGCACTTAATATGTGACAGTGCTAATTTAATCATCTTATTCAAGCAAGATGACTTGAATTTGAAACATATCTATAATGATCATGTGAATACAGACATGAAATTTGATAAATTTCGAAGAGCCTGTGCTGAGTGTTGGAAGAATGAATATAGTTTCTTGATGATTGATAAGGATAGCTCATTAAACAAGGGGTGCTACCGTAAAGGATTTGATACCTTCATTAAACTCTAAAAGGATGAAACATGTGTAATCTTCATAAGTCGAAGTTGTAATTCAGCCGAAAGCACACCGAATCCTGTGGACCAGCTGAGTAAATTAAAGCTGTTCACCTGTTATCAGACCTGTTTAAAAGCTGTTAAGCTGTTATCAGAGCTGTTTGAAAAGCTGTTAAGCTGTTATCAGAGCTGTTTGGAAAGCTGTTAAACTGTTATCAGAGCTGTTTTAAAAGCTGTTAAGCTGTTATCAGAGCTATTTGAAAAGCTGCTAAGCTGTTATCAGAGCTGTTTGGAAAGCTGTTTACGTCTTATCAGAGCTGTTTGAAAAGCCGTTATTCAGTTAATATCGAAGAGGACAAGATGGGGTGAACGCCGCATCAGGGGAGAACTTTGCTAAGCAAGTCCCTTGCATTGCAAGTCCCTCTCTCAAGACCGTCCGTACGTGACGTAACAGTCACATCCTCCCCGAGGTGTTCCTGCACAGGCAGACGGTGGCACTCCTTGGAGTGAGCCAGATGCCTTACAGAATATGGCGGATCTAGAGAGGAAAACTCGATAAAACCCGCAATCCCGGGTGTAAACAATCGTGCCCATGGGATGAATGGCACTGCGTGAGTGTGTCTTCTAACGATGAACTCTGGATACCAGGCGACATCCAGTTTAAATTAGCCTTCCCACGGTATACGAATCTCTGCCGTGGGTGACTCTCCTTTCTTCGTAACTCGTGGGAAACACATGGATATAGTTATAAAAAAAGAAGAGGGTGGTGCCCCTCCAAATGCACCAAAACCAAAAGCAGCTACGATGCCTCAAATAGTAGACATAGAAGACGACCTGCTCATGGAACAGGACTTCGAAGGTCTCGAAAGTCTAGCGGAGATTATGCGAAAAGACTGTACTCTCCCTGATGAGGAGGTCGAGCTAATCTCACAGCCGGACCGTGAGAGTGAGAAGAATCCTGCTGAGTCGATCGTAACTCAACCCTCTACATCTGGTGAGGAAAAACCGATGATCCGACAGGAATCCAGAGCTCCGCTAAGGACTCAAAAGGATCCATTGGGGGCTCAAATGTATCTGATAAAGATACAATAGGCCCCACGAAGGATATAAAAAAGAAAAGCCGTAAATTGAGCGGAGCAGCCAAGAAACGGCTTCAGTGGCTGGTGAAACACGGGCACAGCCCAGCTGAGGCCCGTGAGCTAGCAATGAAGCCAATGCCGGAAAAGGAGACCGTCAAGGGATCCAAACGGAATCGCTCCGAGGACTCTACCCCTAAACCCACACAGGTCAAGAGGTTGAGAGCTCAACAGGGTGAAGAAGCAGAAAGGAAGCAGGAGCAATCCAAAAAGGAAATAGCTCCCAGGTCCCTCTCCTACAAACAAGTGGTTGTAGGCGTAAAAATGGGAATCCTTTCAGCGAACTTCCCCGAAGAAATGCTATGCTGATGGCGGAGCAAATTATATCTGTACGTAAGGCGATCCTGGGAAAGATTCTGGAGATGAAGGATGACCAGCTCAAGCCGGCATTCCTCGGATACAGTGCTAGACCAGGATGGCTAGTTCTCACCTGCTCTGACAAGGCTACCTCGGAGTGGCTAAAGCAGATAATGGGTGAGATAAAACCATGGGAAAATGCCAATCTAAGGGCTGTAGAGGAAAGTGAAATTCCTCGAGAAAAGATCCTGGTTGGCTACTTCCTTGAAAGTACAGAGATGCCTGCTGACGAATTATTACAGTTCATAGGTGCTCAAAACCATGAGCTTAAAGTAGCTGAGTGGAAGGTCATAAGGAAAGTGACTGAAGGGGTTGTCTCACAGGTCACTCTCTCAGTGGACCACTGCTCGGCGGAAAAGCTCAAGAAGTTAAAATTCAAGATTAACTTCCTTTTTGGACAGGTGCAGCTTAGACCGAAAGGTGATCTAAAGCTGCAAAAGGAGCAAAGCAATACAACAGAGGCCAACTCAAAGGCTGGGGCGTTCAAGACAGCATATCGGCCATTAGGCCCAGCAGCTGCGGTCACCTCAACCTCGAGCATAAACCTCGAAAGTAATGCTGATGCTCCCGAGAAAAGGGAAGTGGCTGAACCGGAGCCACCAAGGGCGATAACCCAAACGGGAACCCCAAGACAGGTTGAGAAGGTAGCCACAACTACCAGTGGGCCTAACAGGCCGGTAATTGCGACACCCTCAAACTCTAAAAAGAGCAACAGGCTGTCCAGTACTGCTGGGGAGCAGGCAGAGGTTAAATTAAAACCGCCCTGCAAAACCACAGTACCCCCAAGTTTTTACTTAAAAGGGCCAAAACCCTTAAACGGAAACCAGGGGGCGAAAGCCCGTAAAATCCTGAAAATGGAACTAAAAAGAGTCCCAGAAAAGAAGGTCATCCTTAATGACCAGAAGCAGGAGTGATATTAGGCTACTCCAAGTGAATCTTCATCCTGCAAAAGCTGCATCAGATGTGCTTAGCAGAAGATTCATTAGGGGAAGTCTAGACATAGCACTCCTGCAAGAACCTTGGGTTCTTGGAAGTCAAGTAAAAGGGCTTCCAACTAAACAAGGTAAGTTGATTTATGATAGGACCCATGCCACCCCAAGGGTAGCAATGCTTTTTAAACCTAATATCAACTTCCTTCCTATTACAGAATTAATCTCTCGGGACCTAGTGGCTGCCCTAGTGGAGGTGCCAACAGATAAAGGCAAACATGAGGTGGTAATGGCCTCAGCCTACTTCCCGGGTGAGATGGATCCACCTCCTCCCGAGGAAATTACAAAACTGCTGGAGTTCTGCAGAAAAAGGAATAAATCCTTCATCATTGGGTGTGATGCGAATGCCCACCACATCGTATGGGGAAGCAGTGACACCAACAGACGAGGTGAGTACCTTTTTGACTACTTAGTTAAAAATAATGTAGACATAGCCAATATAGGGAATGAACCAACATTCTGCAATGCTATTCGCCAAGAGGTGCTGGACTTAACACTTATCAGCCCAAATATGGCGGATGGCATTGTGAATTGGCATGTCTCAAGCGAGGCCTCGGTGTTGGACCATAACCATATCAGATTCGATATTAAGGCTTCCCCTATGCAAAGGGAGGAAACAAGAGTTCCACGACTCACTGATTAGAATTCCTACAGGGAATACATCAGAATGGGTCTGGAGGAACTCGATAACGGCCAAATAGAGACCCGTACGGATCTAGACCGTATCTCCTCCCAGTTGCACAGACTGATAATCTGTTGCTATGAACAAAGTTGTCCTGCTAAACAAAGGGAAACAACGCGAGCTGTACCCTGGTGGAACAGGGAACTAGATAGATTAAAAGCCAAGTCCAGAAGGCTCTTCAACAAGGCAAAAACAACTGGTACTTGGGATGAATACAAGCGCGCCTTGACTGAGTACAATAAAGAGCTTAGGAAATCCACGAGAAGAACTTGGAGAAATCTGTGCGAGGGTATAGATGATTTACCCACAAGTGCAAGACTTCAAAAGGTTCTCTCTAAGGATCACTCCAATAGTTTCGGCCTTCTACGGAAAGTCGATGGCAGCTACACGAGTAGCCGCGAAGAAACAGTAAGTTTGTTACTACAAACTCACTTTCCTTATTCAAGAGTTATGCAAGATGACGACGGAACCCCTGAAGAGCTAAGACTTGAATGAAGGCCTTCCAACAGGATTAAAAGTCTCTCTGGCAGAATTTTCACTCAAAAGAAAGTTAAATTGGCCGTCAACTCCTTTAAGCCATTCAAATCGCATGGAGCTGATGGCATCTTTCCGGCCCTAATTCAATAAGGGCTAGAGGAGATACTGCCAAATCTCATTAAGACCTTTAGAGCAAGCTATGCTCTAGGGTATATACCCAGGACGTGGAGGGAAGTTAAGGTATCATTTATACCTAAAGGGGGAGGGCGTTCACCTGCACTACCCAAATCCTACCGTCCGATCAGTCTAACGTCATTTCTCCTCAAAACAATGGAGAAAGTGCTAGACAATTATATTAGGAGCGGTGCACTTAAGCGATCACCGCTACACCCAAACCAACACGCTTACCAAGCAGGGAAGTCTACTACAACTGCCCTACATAGTCTTGTTCTAAGACTAGAACAGGCGGTAGAGGATAAAGAGACAGCCCTATGTGCATTCCTAGACATCGAAAGAGCATTTGATAATACCTCCTTTGAAGCCATTGAGAACGCAGCTACCAATAAAGGAATCGAACCTTCCTTGATAAAATGGATAAAAGCTATGCTTGAAAGCCGGAGAATCACAGCTAACCTGGGGGAGGACTCTATAACAGTAGTGGCTGCTAAGGGATGTCCCCAAGGTGGGGTTCTGTCCCCTCTACTATAGTCACTGGTTATAGATGATCTTCTACAGAAGCTAACCAACTCCGGCTTTGAAAATCAGGGATATGCAGATGACCTGGTTATTACAATTAGGGGAAAATATGATCAGATAATCTCTGAACTATTGCAGAATGCCCTAAACATAGTCTGCAACTGTTGCCAAACAATGGGACTTCGAGCCAACCCGGACAAGACAATAGTTGTTCCATTCACAAGAAAAAGGAAGCTTTGTTTGAAAGCACCATCTCTTGAGGGAACAACAGTGGAATTCTCAAAGGAGGTCAAATATCTGGGTATTATCTTAGATAATAGACTAGCCTGGAACTCTCACTTAAAAAGAATACTAGATAAAGCTTCAGTGGCAACATGGACATGCCGCAGGCTTTTTGGCAAAACTTGGGGTCTAAAACCAAAAAATGACTCTGTGGTCATATACATCTATTATAAGACCCATGGTCACATACGCTTCACTCGTTTGGTGGCCAAAAACAGAACAAAAGACGGCTCAAGCTAGTTTGCAAAAACTACAATGGCTTGCATGTCTAGGGGTAACAGGTGCCATGCGTACCTGCCCAACCACAGCCTTAGAGGCTATGTTGGACCTGCTACCCTTACATTTGCATGTGAGAGGGCAGGCCATACATAGTGCAATAAGACTGCAGAGGGCAAATCTTCAAATCACAAACAATTTGGCTGGCCACCTGAGAGTCCTCCAGGAATTCGTAGAGGACCCGATGACTAACCCAATTTCAGATGTTATGCAAAAACGCCATAACTTTGAAACGCCATTTAAGGTGATCTTGGGGGACCGTCAACAGTGGCACACTGCGGACCTACCCTTTGAAAAAGGATCTCTTAAATGGTACACGGATGGGTCCAAAATGGAAGGTAAAGCAGGCGTGGGCATATATGGGCCAAGGTGCCATCTCGCAAAGGCACTGGGGGCCTCACCAACCATTTTTCAGGCAGAAATACACGCAATAGACCTCAGCGCTCGCGAGATAATCCATAAGAATATGCGTGGAGCAAAAATATACATAATATCAGATAGCCAAGCAGCACTTAAAGCGTTAAACTCGTTTACGTTTGAGTCTAAGCTGGTTTGGGACTGTCTTACTGTCTTGAAGCAACTGGCTGAGACAAATAGGGTGACACTAATATGGGTACCAGGACATGAAGGCATTAAGGGGAACGAGATTGCGGACCGCCTTGCAAAGGAAGGAGCCAAATCTCCGTTTATTGGCCCGGAGCCTGTCTTTGGACACCCAAAGAGTCACCTCCTGGCTCAAATCAGGCTTTGGGAGGACAGAACTAAAAAGGAATACTGCGTAAACACCCCGGGGCTGAGACAAGCGAAAAAATTTATAAAGTATTCGCAACAGAGGACAAAAGAACTCCTCACACTCAGCAGAAAGGAACTAAGGCTCATAACGGGCCTACTTACTGGGCATTGCCCACTTAGATACCTTATCTTAAGAAGATGGGTAAGGTCGATGATGAGACCTGTCGATTCTGTATGGAAGACGATGAAACTGCTGAGCATATCCTGTGTGATTGTGAAGCTCTATGCCGCATAAGGCTAAGACATCTAGGAAAGGCATTTCCAATGCCTGAGGATGTTGTTAAAATGGCCCCAAGGACATTATAGGTTTCATTAAAGACCTTAAGTTCGAATGGGCGCCCTAGGGCGTTTAGGGGTAATGGCACAAAAGATCTCCTAGGCCGTGGTGGTAGGATGAGAGGTGGGAGTCCTGTCTGCATCCCCCGGAATAATAATAATAATAATTTTTTTTTATGTGTATAATGACTCTTTTATTGTTGGCTCTTTGGCTCTTTTAAAAATTCCTTAAAAGTAGGTGGCAAAAGGCTCTACAAAGTGTAAAAAAAGACGCTAGCTAAACTAAAGTTGTAAAAGTCAATAGGGACAAGTAAAACAATTAAACTAAACAAATGACACAAAACTAAAACAAAATGACACAAAAAGTAAAACAAATTCAAACAAAATGCTCAACAGAGTCTATAAACGCTCACGAGAATTTTGAAAAAAACATTAAGTAAAACCAAAAGTTTAAAACCAGTCCCAATTTTGACAATTAGGTAGGTGGCAGTTCCAAGCAGTTCCAAAATTCCAAAATGATCTAATAAAAATAATGACCTAAACGAGCGAATTTTCAACAGAAAACTTTGTAATTTAGAACAGAGACCGAAACCGAATTAGAAATAAGAGAAATCGAACGAACGAAAAATTTACGCGATACCGTTATAGAGTCCCTCGAGGGCAGCCTGTAGTATCCTGGACCGCTACAAACTGCCCTCACCATCCCTCCAGCTTAGCATCTCTAACAGAGTGCTTGTCTTTCCCACAGCACTTGCAACGATTCCTAAGCGGAGAGAAGCCCCGTGGACTAGTGTTGCAAATGCTGTGGCCTGTTATCACCAGCGAAAGACAAGAGCTCCATCCTGTGCCGACGATAGTGGTTGCCATGTGCAGTTGAATGTGTCAGCGTTCGTTGCCAGATATTCGAGACGTAAACGTCTCTTCAACCTGTCAACGAAGTGGCGCTTAAGTGCGTGTGCGTGGTGCTGTGGGTCAGTGTTCTGATTCCCATCTTCGACTCTCATGTATTACAAGTGAATTGTAGATTTGGCCAGTGTCAACACAAAGCTAATCAGACAATTCACCCGACTACAAACCTTTGGCTTCCATAGAAACGATGTTCTAGCAATGCTGAAATTCGGGTGGATCAACTGACACATATCGCGCACGAGATCCATTAGATCTTGCAAAGCCGGACAAGTAAAGAACCTGTGAAACAGGGTGCCTTCACCACCACATACTGTGCAAATCCTTTGAACTCGGCGGTCTATATGTGACAACTGATTAGGATGCATAAGACTGTGATGCAGGAATTTGAATGCTACATCAGCCTCTTTGTAACTAGAAGGATAACTGTAGACTACTCTGCAAGTTATCCCTCCCATCACGCCCATATTCACCCCGAGGTGTGTTCGCCATCTGTTGTATCCTGTATACTCCGGAGGTCTTATGGACATAAGGAAGTCACGGAGCACACGTGTTGTAAGTGTGCTGAAAGGTGTGTGTGGTGGTCTGTTCAGAACGGAAGCATCTTCCAACTTAGTGCCAGGGTCACTGGTCCCAAGTTGGCGAAATCTCTCCCGCGCAGAAGCAGCCAGGTCGTGTAGTTGTGCAGTGTTAGTGTTTATTCGACAGTTTCCAGAGATATCAATAATATCTCCGAAAACCGTCAGTGTATGCGTGTCAGCTTCAAAACCCCGAGCATTACTGAACACTGAATCTATTAATTCAGGACTAAACCTGATTGGAATCGACGCGTATTGCGTGTACCTAAGAGCATTCCACTGAAGGTGAAATGCTGGCCTGATTCTGCCCCAGGTCTGAATCGTTGAGACGAAGCTTCACTAGTAGCGGCTCCAACGAAAGATCATAAAGCATACCTGACAATGGACAGCCCTGTCTAATACCTAGATGAAACGAGATAGGAGCCAGAACTTGTCCTTGATGCTTAATCAAAATCGCTGAATCTCTATACAGTTTCCGGACGATATCGAGCCACCTGGGCGGAAACCCAAATGTCTCGAGAGCAGTCAAGAGATACTCGTGCGAGACACTATCAAAAGCCTTTTGCTGGTCAAGTGAAATCATGGCCATTTGTGTACACGTCTGTTCATGGTAGGCAAACAAATGCTTGGCTACCGCGATATTGTCGTAGATACTACGACCAGGTACACAATAGGACTGTTCCGGGTGTATTACCGAAGCAATCACTGAGCGGAGTATAGCCCCTAATGCTTTGCAAACGATTTTGTAGTCTACATTGCATAGGGTTACTGGCCTCCAGTTCCCCATCCTCCGCAAATCTCCCTTCTTTGGAATCAAGCGCATAACAGGTCACCTCCAACTAGAAGGAAAGTCTGAATGCGTCTCAACCGCCGAATTGAAGACTTCCAAAAGGTCAGGAATTAATAAATCCCTGAAACGTATGAAGAATTCTGGAGTCAAGCCGTCATAACCAGGTGAAGTGTGTCGCCTTAGATCCTTTGTCGCAGCAATCATATCCTCCAATGTGATTACTGTATCCAGGAGCTCCTTACTGTCTTCAGAGAAAGTGGGAATATTCTCAAGGAATTCATGAGTGGTCGAGGATGTTGTCGACGTCGATTCAGAGTAGAGACTACTGTAGTAGTCTCGAATATATTCTGATAGCTGTTGTCCGTTGAGGACTTGTCCAGATTCATCAATTATCGATTCGACCTCACAAGAAGCAGTACGACGTCTAGTCGCCTGAAAGAAGTACTCAGTTGGAGAATCGCCTTCTCTCAGCCAGCGCGATTGGCCGCGCAGCACAAACTCCAAGCTGTGCTTGTAAGTCTGTGTCGCCAAGCGTTCCTTTATTCCATTGAAATAAAGAATCAACCCCGGCTGAGTTGGGAGAAGAGCTGCCACCCGAGAGACCTCGGCCGACAAGCTAGAAGCTTGATAGCCACTTCGATTGAAACTCGTCTCGATAAAAGACCGAATCTGGAGCTTTCCAACATCCCACCATTGACTAAGAAAAGGAAAGTCAGCTTTCCTCTCTTGCCAATCGTGCCAGAAATCAATAAACTCATTGATGAACTGCTCGGAATTCAACAAATAGTTGTTGAATATCCAGTATGCAGTTCGTCTTTCAACTAGAGTGCTGGTCGCCACCACAAGAAGATGATCACTAATCGAACACACTTCATGAGTGACACCAACGAAATGTTCTAGTATTGCAGGTGAGACGTAAAGTCTATCAATTCTGGAGCCTGCGAGACTTCCATGGATATTTCGCGAGACCCTCGTATATGATCTAGTCGTAGGATGCATCCAACGATAGATATCCACGAGTCTGAAAACACCGACAAAATTCCTCAATCGAGTAGCATTGACAGAGTTGAACTCAACTCCAGAGTGCCGATCCATTGAGGGATTCAGAGTGCAGTTGAGATCACCTCCGAGGACAGTTTCACCGCTAAAATTCACCAGACACGACTGAACACTATCAAGAACTTGTCTTGTAATGTCCTGGTCATGAGGAAGGTACACGTTTACTACCTTGATATTTTTGTCTTGAATGACAAAGTCCAAGGAAGAAGCGAAGCCTGGGAAGATATCTGTATAGACAGGAGTGAATAGCGTAAATTTGTTGGATACAATGATTGCCACCCCTGAGCCTTGGCGAGGCGCAGGTGTGGCAAACATTGCATAGCCAGTGTGTAGATAAGCATAACGCTCAAGTTGTGTATATGTGTCTTGTGTAAAGTTCGTCTCCTGTAGAAGCGCGATGTCTATATCGAACATTTAGACATGTTCGATAGTACTGTGTAGTCTTGTATGAGCACTTAAACCCCCGGTGTTAAGAGAGCCTATCTTACACATTCAAAGAGATGCAAAGCTCAAACGATGATGGTACGACGTCTACGGACGAGAAGAATCGACCAAGCCATGCTCCTGAATCAGCTCCTCCACTCTCCTATGGAGACGATCCAAACGAGCTACATCGTTGTACTTCCCCCTTTTCTTCGACTCCTGTTGTAGGAGTAGAAGTTGAGGAAGTAACAACTCTGGCCTCTCCAGCTCCCGTACAAGAATACTCCAGATTTTACCGGAATTCTTCTTGTACAGGAGCTGGCCAAGAATGCTGCGGATTTTCTCCCTAGGAAGGGTTTCCATCCCCTTCGAGACCTCAAATTAGCTACCTGTCGAAATGGCGCTACCACACGACTCATAGCCACTGAAGCTCGAGAGACCAGTCTCATCCAAAGCGGTCATGTCGCAGTCCGAAAGCTGCTCGAGAGACACTCCCGCGTCCCTCACAACAACTTTCGAACCGCGAGCTCCACTATCGTCCTCCTCCGAGTGGGGCCGCTTTGAGGCGACTGGCCCTTCTGGCTCTGGAGGAGGCACCCGGTCCACCTTCGTCTTCCTCCTTCTCGTCCTCCTTTTTTTGCCTAGATGGTTGCTCGACTCCTCGTCAGAAGTAGCCGTGTTTTCACGTGCCGACGTGGCGCCGTTTATAGCCATAATTTCTTTTGCCTCTAGGACAACTTCAGGCAGCTTAACCACTGGCTGCTCCGAAATAGCAGGTCGAGTGCCGGCAGAAGGCTCCTTCTCCAGATCCACTACTATAGTAGTGGCTTCCTTCGAGGGAACCCTCGGTTCAGCCTTCTTCCCGGTTCTCCTGGGGCAGTCAGCAATAAAATGCCCTACCAAATGGCAAGCATGGCATTTTGCTTCGGTGCTCACGTCTATCCAGTGCCTCGAGCCGGATATGCTCAAGTAAAAGCCTCTTGGAAGCGTACATCCCTTATTTAAAGTGATGGACGCCTCCCGGCTGGTACCGAAGATACCCCGCCCAAGACCCTCGTCCCCAATTTTAATGGGAATAGCGCGAACGTTGCCATGAACCTTCCCAAATCTCCCTAGGAAATTCAGGAGGTCTTCATGACTGGCTCGCATTGGGACCCGTGAAAACACAACCTTCGTGGGCTTTTCCCTGAGTGGGAACGGCACAAGGTGCCTACCATCCACCTCGATGCCTGCAAGCATAAGCTTGGTAGCACTTTCGAGGGTCGTGGTATACACCTCGACCATTCCCCCAGCTATTACTCACATGGAGAATAGCTCCTCACGAGAGATGACCTGAAAGAGTGCTTTTAGGTATGAGCTCTGAGGACATCTACTGATGTGCTCGAGCTGCATACCGTAGCCCTCATCCTGCCACCTCCCGTTGAAAAAAGCCTGTAGACCCGCACCGGTCTTAGGCCGAGGCTTACCTGCGTCCAATGGGGCTGGACGAGGAGTGATGCCTTTCCCTAAAATTTCAATAAATGACTCCTTTTGTCTGGAACTGCCACTTACCTGTGCATAAGATAAGCCTGCAACTAGGGCCGGGGTTCGTAGAGCTTCTTTTGTGGTCATTTCTGTTGCTGCTGGTACTGGTGCCTTCTTCTTCGAGTCACTCGCTTTCTCTGAAGAAAGCAGCGGCCTCATTTTAGTACCACTGGGCTTTGGCGCTTCAGCCGAAGCCTTCTTGACAACGTCTGAAAGCTTTGGTTGTTGTTCTACTACTTCCGGAAGCTTGAATATAGCTTCTGATCCGGTTGCTGCTGCTGTGTTTGCTGTTGCCATATTAGTTGTTGGCTGCCCTGTCTTGGCCTTTTCAGTAGGGTCCTTGGTGGCCTTTTCTGTGGGCCCTTGGTGGAGTTTTTCGGAAGAAGAAGAGGCCTTTGTATTCTTCTTCCTCCGTCCTCTTGATTTGGGGGGATCATCACTCCCCCCAGAATCACTACTGCTCATTTTGAGCGCGGCAGGATATAGTTATGACTTAGTATTTTCAAATACTATATATTTTTTTAAAATTTTTAATTGGTTTTATTTCTGTCAGAACTTACTTAAATTATAGAAAACATTTCTGTCCTTCAATCACTTAAAAATTTTTCACGGTTGCCATGTTCCCATGGCAACGACCAAAATTAATTAAAAATTCTATGACTGTCATTCAATTTGAACTTTTTCCACAATTATTAATAGTTTTTAAGATTAGAAATTTTCTAATTTAACACACTTGAGCACTGATGTCTATAATACCGGTTTCTACACAACTTTAACACTTTTTCCGACGTTATTACACAATTTTAACCTATTTTTTCGGGAGCTCTCAATTGACAAGTTCGCTCGCTGTGATAATAATAATATTTTTTTTTTTTTATGTATATATGCTCTTTATTTTTTGGCTCTTTGGCTCTTTTCAAAATTCCTTAAAAATAGGTGGCAAAAGGCTCTACAAAGTGTAAACAAAAGGTCGCTAGCTAATCTAAAAGTTATAAAAGGGTCAATAGGGACAATTAAACAATTAAAAAAATTAGAAAAACTAATCAACAAGAAAAAAGACACAAACAAAATGAAACCAAACAAGACAAAATTCTCAAAAGAGACTAAAAAACGGCTACAAGAATTTTGAAAAGGATCTAAAAGATAGACAAAAAATTTAAAAGTCCCAATTTTGACAATTGGGTAAGTGGCAGCTCCAAGAAGTTCCAAATTTCCAAAATAAACTAATAAAAATAATTGCCTAAACGAACGAATTTTCAACATAAAATTTTGAAATTTAGCACCGACACCGAAACCGAATTAAAAATAAATGACCGAACGAACGAAAAATTTACGCGATACCGTTATAGAGTCCCGCGAGGCAGCCTGTAGTATCATAGACCTCTACAAACTGCCCTCATCATCCCTCCAGCTTAGCATCTCTAACAGAGTGCTTGTCCTTCCCACAGCACTTGCAACGATTCCTAAGCGGGGAGAAGCCCCGTGGACTAGTGTTGCAAATGCTGTGGCCTGCTATCACCAGTGAAAGACAAGAGCTCCGTCCTGCACCGACGATAGTGGTTGCCATGTGCAGTTGAATGTGTCTGCGTTCGTTGCCAGATATTCAAGACGTAAACGTCTCTTCAACCTGTCAACGAAGTGGCGCTTAAGTGCGTGTGCGTGGTGTTGTGGGTCAGTGTTCTGATTCCCAGCTTCGACTCTCATGTAGTACAGGTGAATTGTAGATTTGGCCAGTGTCAACACAAAGCTAATCAAACAATTCACTCGACTACATACCTTTGGTCCCCATAGAAACGATGTCCTAGTAATGCCGAAATTCGGGTGGATCAACTGACACATACCGCGCACGAGATCCATTAGACCCTGCAAAGCCGGACAAGTGAAGAACCTGTGAAACAGCGTGCCTTCACCAGCACAAACTGTGCAAATCCTCTGAACTCGGCGGTCGATATGTGACAACTGATTAGGATGCATAAGACTGTGATGCAGCAATTTGAATGCTACATCCGCATCTTTGTAATTAGAAGGATAACTGTAGACTACTCCGCAAGTTATCCCTCCCATCACGCCCATATTCACCCCGAGGTGTGTTCGCCATCTGTTGTATCCTGTATACTCCGGAGGTCTTATTGACATAAGCACGTCACGGAGCACACGTGTTGTAAGTGTGCTGAAAGGTGTGTGTGGTGGCCTGTTCAGAACGAAAGCATCTTCCAACTTAGTGCCAGGGTCACTGGTCCCAAGTTGGCGAAATCTCTCCCGCGCAGAAGCAGCCAGGTCGTGTAGTTGTGAACTGTTAGTGTTTATTCGACAGTTTCCAGAGATATCAATAATATCTCCGAGAACCGTCAGTGTATGCGTGTCAGCTTCAAAACCCCGAGCATCACTGAACACTGAATCTATTAATTCAGGATTAAACCTGATTGGAATCGATGCGAATTGCGTGTACCTTAGAGCATTCTCCTGAAGGTGAAATGCTGGCCTGATTCTGCCCCAGGTCTGAATCGTTGAGATTAGATCCTGTGGCCAGTCACGAGGATAAGGTGGTCGAACAGAGAGTAGGTAGTAATACTCCCCTATGCCGATCCCTCCCAGTACATTCACCCACAGTTGAGAAATCAAGCTGTCTCTCTGGCAAAACACTCTTTGGAATGCACGCACTTGGAGACACCTTGATTTCACAACCAAGTTAGTGAGACCTAATCCACCTATCTTGACTGGCAGACAGAGCGTGCTTTCAGCAACCCATCGTCTTCCGCACCAAAAGGCGTCTATCGCTTTTGCTTGAAGAAGACCTACGAAGCCTTCATCAAACGTCTCAGACTTTAGCAGATGAACGATGGACGAGGTAATCAAATAGTTTATTACGACTGACCTACCCATTAAGGATAATGGAAATAGTCGACTACGCCATGAGTTTACAGCTCTAGAGAGTTTCTCAAGAGCGATGCGGCTATTATTTGATTTACTCTCGCGTCCGATATACACACCTAAATACTTCAGGCAAGTATTAGTCCATTGGATGTTCAGTGGAGTATCTGTACGATCTCTCCACCTTCCACACCACAAGCCTTGACCCTTACTGAGGTTGATTTTAGCGCCCGCTATACGTTCGAACTGTTCGAAAACAGCACGAGCGACCGGAAAAGCTTCATCTCCTGTCACGAAAACAGACAGATCATCCGCATACGCCAACATAAGTGGCCTCACATTGGTATATGGTAGACGAACCGCATACTGTCCGAGCATTCGACGAAGATTCACCAGTAGCGGCTCCAACGAAAGATCATAAAGCATACCTGACAATGGACAGCCCTGTCTGATACCTCGATGAAACGAGATAGGAGCCAGAACTTGTCCTTGATGCTTAATCAAAATCGCTGAATCTCTATACAGTTTCCCGACGATATCGAGCCACCTGGGCGGAAACCCAAATGCCTCGAGAGCAGTCAAGAGATACTCGTGCGAGACACTATCAAAAGCCTTTTGCTGGTCAAGTGAAATCATGGCCATTTGTGTACCTGTCTGCTCATGGTAGGCAAACAAATGCTTGGCTACCGCGATGTTGTCGTAGATACTACGACCAGGTACACAATAGGACTGTTCCGGGTGTATTACCGAAGCAATCACTGAGCGGAGTATCGCCCCTAATGCTTTGCAGACGATTTTGTAGTCTACATTGCATAGGGTTACTGGCCTCCAGTTCCCCATCCTCTGCAAATCTCCCTTCTTTGGAATCAAGCGCATAACAGATCTCCTCCAACTAGAAGGAAAGTCTGAATGCGTCTCAACCGCCGAATTGAAGACTTCCAAAAGGTCAGGAATTAATAAATCCCTGAAACGTATGAAGAATTCTGGAGTCAAGCCGTCATAACCAGGTGAAGTGTGTCGCCTTAGATCCTTTGTCGCAGCAATCATATCCTCCAATGTGATTACTGTATCCAGGAGCTCCTTACTGTCTTCAGAGAAAGTGGGAATATTCTCAAGGAATTCATGAGTGGTCGAGGATGTTGTCGACGTCGATTCAGAGTAGAGACTACTGTAGTAGTCTCGAATATATTCTGATAGCTGTTGTCCGTTGAGGACTTGTCCAGATTCATCAATTATCGATTCGACCTCACAAGAAGCAGTACGACGTCTAGTCGCCTGAAAGAAGTACTCAGTTGGAGAATCGCCTTCTCTCAGCCAGCGCGATTGGCCGCGCAGCACAAACTCCAAGCTGTGCTTGTAAGTCTGTGTCGCCAAGCGTTCTTTTATTCCATTGAAATAAAGAATCAACCCCGGCTGAGTTGGGAGAAGAGCTGCCACCCGAGAGACCTCGGCCGACAAGCTAGAAGCTTGATAGCCACTTCGATTGAAACTCGTCTCGATAAAAGACCGAATCTGGAGCTTTCCAACATCCCACCATTGACTAAGAAAAGGAAAGTCAGCTTTCCTCTCTTGCCAATCGTGCCAGAAATCAATGAACTCATTGATGAACTGCTCGGAATTCAACAAATAGTTGTTGAATATCCAGTATGCAGTTCGTCTTTCAACTAGAGTGCTGGTCGCCACCACAAGAAGATGATCACTAATCGAACACACTTCATGAGTGACACCAACGAAATGTTCTAGTATTGCAGGTGAGACGTAAAGTCTATCAATTCTGGAGCCTGCGAGACTTCCATGGATATTTCGCGAGACCCTCGTATATGATCTAGTCGTAGGATGCATCCAACGATAGATATCCACGAGTCTGAAAACACCGACAAAATTCCTCAATCGAGTAGCATTGACAGAGTTGAACTCAACTCCAGAGTGCCGATCCATTGAGGGATTCAGAGTGCAGTTGAGATCACCTCCGAGGACAGTTTCACCGCTAAAATACACCAGACACGACTGAACACTATCAAGAACTTGTCTTGTAATGTCCTGGTCATGAGGAAGGTACACGTTTACTACCTTGATATTTTTGTCTTGAATGACAAAGTCCAAGGAAGAAGCGAAGCCTGGGAAGATATCTGTATAGACAGGAGACGATAGCGTAAATTTGTTGGATACAATGATTGCCATCCCTGAGCCTTGGCGAGGCACAGGTGTGGCAAACATTGCATAGCCAGTGTGTAGATAAGCATAACGCTCAAGTTGTGTATATGTGTCTTGTGTAAAGTTCGTCTCCTGTAGAAGCGCGATGTCTATATCGAACATTTTGACATGTTCGATAGTACTGTGTAGTCTTGTATGAGCACTTAAACCCCCGGTGTTAAGAGAGCCTATCTTACACATTCAAAGAGATGCAAAGCTCAAACGATGATGGTACGACGTCTACGGACGAGAAGAATCGACCAAGCCATGCTCCTGAATCAGCTCCTCCACTCTCCTATGGAGACGATCCAAACGAGCTACATCGTTGTACTTCCCCCTTTTCTTCGACTCCTGTTGTAGGAGTAGAAGTTGAGGAAGTAACAACTCTGGCCTCTCCAGCTCCCGTACAAGAATACTCCAGATTTTACCGGAATTCTTCTTGTACAGGAGCTGGCCAAGAATGCTGCGGATTTTCTCCCTAGGAAGGGTTTCCATCCCCTTCGAGACCTCAAATTAGCTACCTGTCGAAATGGCGCTACCACACGACTCATAGCCACTGAAGCTCGAGAGACCAGTCTCATCCAAAGCGGTCATGTCGCAGTCCGAAAGCTGCTCGAGAGACACTCCCGCGTCCCTCACAACAACTTTCGAACCGCGAGCTCCACTATCGTCCTCCTCCGAGTGGGGCCGCTTTGAGGCGACTGGCCCTTCTGGCTCTGGAGGAGGCACCCGGTCCACCTTCGTCTTCCTCCTTCTCGTCCTCCTTTTTTTGCCTAGATGGTTGCTCGACTCCTCGTCAGAAGTAGCCGTGTTTTCACGTGCCGACGTGGCGCCGTTTATAGCCATAATTTCTTTTGCCTCTAGGACAACTTCAGGCAGCTTAACCACTGGCTGCTCCGAAATAGCAGGTCGAGTGCCGGCAGAAGGCTCCTTCTCCAGATCCACTACTATAGTAGTGGCTTCCTTCGAGGGAACCCTCGGTTCAGCCTTCTTCCCGGTTCTCCTGGGGCAGTCAGCAATAAAATGCCCTACCAAATGGCAAGCATGGCATTTTGCTTCGGTGCTCACGTCTATCCAGTGCCTCGAGCCGGATATGCTCAAGTAAAAGCCTCTTGGAAGCGTACATCCCTTATTTAAAGTGATGGACGCCTCCCGGCTGGTACCGAAGATACCCCGCCCAAGACCCTCGTCCCCAATTTTAATGGGAATAGCGCGAACGTTGCCATGAACCTTCCCAAATCTCCCTAGGAAATTCAGGAGGTCTTCATGACTGGCTCGCATTGGGACCCGTGAAAACACAACCTTCGTGGGCTTTTCCCTGAGTGGGAACGGCACAAGGTGCCTACCATCCACCTCGATGCCTGCAAGCATAAGCTTGGTAGCACTTTCGAGGGTCGTGGTATACACCTCGACCATTCCCCCAGCTATTACTCACATGGAGAATAGCTCCTCACGAGAGATGACCTGAAAGAGTGCTTTTAGGTATGAGCTCTGAGGACATCTACTGATGTGCTCGAGCTGCATACCGTAGCCCTCATCCTGCCACCTCCCGTTGAAAAAAGCCTGTAGACCCGCACCGGTCTTAGGCCGAGGCTTACCTGCGTCCAATGGGGCTGGACGAGGAGTGATGCCTTTCCCTAAAATTTCAATAAATGACTCCTTTTGTCTGGAACTGCCACTTACCTGTGCATAAGATAAGCCTGCAACTAGGGCCGGGGTTCGTAGAGCTTCTTTTGTGGTCATTTCTGTTGCTGCTGGTACTGGTGCCTTCTTCTTCGAGTCCCTCGCTTTCTCTGAAGAAAGCAGCGGCCTCATTTTAGTACCACTGGGCTTTGGCGCTTCAGCCGAAGCCTTCTTGACAACGTCTGAAAGCTTTGGTTGTTGTTCTACTACTTCCGGAAGCTTGAATATAGCTTCTGATCCGGTTGCTGCTGCTGTGTTTGCTGTTGCCATATTAGTTGTTGGCTGCCCTGTCTTGGCCTTTTCAGTAGGGTCCTTGGTGGCCTTTTCTGTGGGCCCTTGGTGGAGTTTTTCGGAAGAAGAAGAGGCCTTTGTATTCTTCTTCCTCCGTCCTCTTGATTTGGGGGGATCATCACTCCCCCCAGAATCACTACTGCTCATTTTGAGCGCGGCAGGATATAGTTATGACTTAGTATTTTCAAATACTATATATTTTTTTAAAATTTTTAATTGGTTTTATTTCTGTCAGAACTTACTTAAATTATAGAAAACATTTCTGTCCTTCAATCACTTAAAATTTTTCACGGTTGCCATGTTGCCATGGCAACGACCAAAATTAATTAAAAATTCTATGACTGTCATTCAATTTGAACTTTTTCCACAATTATTAATAGTTTTTAAGATTAGAAATTTTCTAATTTAACACACTTGAGCACTGATGTCTATAATACCGGTTTCTACACAACTTTAACACTTTTTCCGACGTTATTACACAATTTTAACCTATTTTTTTCGGGAGCTCTCAATTGACAAGTTCGCTCGCTGTGATAATAATAATATTTTTTTTTTTTTTATGTATATATGCTCTTTATTTTTTGGCTCTTTGGCTCTTTTCAAAATTCCTTAAAAATAGGTGGCAAAAGGCTCTACAAAGTGTAAACAAAAGGTCGCTAGCTAATCTAAAAGTTATAAAAGGGTCAATAGGGACAATTAAACAATTAAAAAAATTAGAAAAACTAATCAACAAGAAAAAAGACACAAACAAAATGAAACCAAACAAGACAAAATTCTCAAAAGAGACTAAAAAACGGCTACAAGAATTTTGAAAAGGATCTAAAAGATAGACAAAAAATTTAAAAGTCCCAATTTTGACAATTGGGTAAGTGGCAGCTCCAAGAAGTTCCAAATTTCCAAAATAAACTAATAAAAATAATTGCCTAAACGAACGAATTTTCAACATAAAATTTTGAAATTTAGCACCGACACCGAAACCGAATTAAAAATAAATGACCGAACGAACGAAAAATTTACGCGATACCGTTATAGAGTCCCGCGAGGCAGCCTGTAGTATCATAGACCTCTACAAACTGCCCTCATCATCCCTCCAGCTTAGCATCTCTAACAGAGTGCTTGTCCTTCCCACAGCACTTGCAACGATTCCTAAGCGGGGAGAAGCCCCGTGGACTAGTGTTGCAAATGCTGTGGCCTGCTATCACCAGTGAAAGACAAGAGCTCCGTCCTGCACCGACGATAGTGGTTGCCATGTGCAGTTGAATGTGTCTGCGTTCGTTGCCAGATATTCAAGACGTAAACGTCTCTTCAACCTGTCAACGAAGTGGCGCTTAAGTGCGTGTGCGTGGTGTTGTGGGTCAGTGTTCTGATTCCCAGCTTCGACTCTCATGTAGTACAGGTGAATTGTAGATTTGGCCAGTGTCAACACAAAGCTAATCAAACAATTCACTCGACTACATACCTTTGGTCCCCATAGAAACGATGTCCTAGTAATGCCGAAATTCGGGTGGATCAACTGACACATACCGCGCACGAGATCCATTAGACCCTGCAAAGCCGGACAAGTGAAGAACCTGTGAAACAGCGTGCCTTCACCAGCACAAACTGTGCAAATCCTCTGAACTCGGCGGTCGATATGTGACAACTGATTAGGATGCATAAGACTGTGATGCAGCAATTTGAATGCTACATCCGCATCTTTGTAATTAGAAGGATAACTGTAGACTACTCCGCAAGTTATCCCTCCCATCACGCCCATATTCACCCCGAGGTGTGTTCGCCATCTGTTGTATCCTGTATACTCCGGAGGTCTTATTGACATAAGCACGTCACGGAGCACACGTGTTGTAAGTGTGCTGAAAGGTGTGTGTGGTGGCCTGTTCAGAACGAAAGCATCTTCCAACTTAGTGCCAGGGTCACTGGTCCCAAGTTGGCGAAATCTCTCCCGCGCAGAAGCAGCCAGGTCGTGTAGTTGTGAACTGTTAGTGTTTATTCGACAGTTTCCAGAGATATCAATAATATCTCCGAGAACCGTCAGTGTATGCGTGTCAGCTTCAAAACCCCGAGCATCACTGAACACTGAATCTATTAATTCAGGATTAAACCTGATTGGAATCGATGCGAATTGCGTGTACCTTAGAGCATTCCACTGAAGGTGAAATGCTGGCCTGATTCTGCCCCAGGTCTGAATCGTTGAGATTAGATCCTGTGGCCAGTCACGAGGATAAGGTGGTCGAACAGAGAGTAGGTAGTAATACTCCCCTATGCCGATCCCTCCCAGTACATTCACCCACAGTTGAGAAATCAAGCTGTCTCTCTGGCAAAACACTCTTTGGAATGCACGCACTTGGAGACACCTTGATTTCACAACCAAGTTAGTGAGACCTAATCCACCTATCTTGACTGGCAGACAGAGCGTGCTTTCAGCAACCCATCGTCTTCCGCACCAAAAGGCGTCTATCGCTTTTGCTTGAAGAAGACCTACGAAGCCTTCATCAAACGTCTCAGACTTTAGCAGATGAACGATGGACGAGGTAATCAAATAGTTTATTACGACTGACCTACCCATTAAGGATAATGGAAATAGTCGACTACGCCATGAGTTTACAGCTCTAGAGAGTTTCTCAAGAGCGATGCGGCTATTATTTGATTTACTCTCGCGTCCGATATACACACCTAAATACTTCAGGCAAGTATTAGTCCATTGGATGTTCAGTGGAGTATCTGTACGATCTCTCCACCTTCCACACCACAAGCCTTGACCCTTACTGAGGTTGATTTTAGCGCCCGCTATACGTTCGAACTGTTCGAAAACAGCACGAGCGACCGGAAAAGCTTCATCTCCTGTCACGAAAACAGACAGATCATCCGCATACGCCAACATAAGTGGCCTCACATTGGTATATGGTAGACGAACCGCATACTGTCCGAGCATTCGACGAAGATTCACCAGTAGCGGCTCCAACGAAAGATCATAAAGCATACCTGACAATGGACAGCCCTGTCTGATACCTCGATGAAACGAGATAGGAGCCAGAACTTGTCCTTGATGCTTAATCAAAATCGCTGAATCTCTATACAGTTTCCCGACGATATCGAGCCACCTGGGCGGAAACCCAAATGCCTCGAGAGCAGTCAAGAGATACTCGTGCGAGACACTATCAAAAGCCTTTTGCTGGTCAAGTGAAATCATGGCCATTTGTGTACCTGTCTGCTCATGGTAGGCAAACAAATGCTTGGCTACCGCGATGTTGTCGTAGATACTACGACCAGGTACACAATAGGACTGTTCCGGGTGTATTACCGAAGCAATCACTGAGCGGAGTATCGCCCCTAATGCTTTGCAGACGATTTTGTAGTCTACATTGCATAGGGTTACTGGCCTCCAGTTCCCCATCCTCTGCAAATCTCCCTTCTTTGGAATCAAGCGCATAACAGATCTCCTCCAACTAGAAGGAAAGTCTGAATGCGTCTCAACCGCCGAATTGAAGACTTCCAAAAGGTCAGGAATTAATAAATCCCTGAAACATATGAAGAATTCTGGAGTCAAGCCGTCATAACCAGGTGAAGTGTGTCGCCTTAGATCCTTTGTCGCAGCAATCATATCCTCCAATGTGATTACTGTATCCAGGAGCTCCTTACTGTCTTCAGAGAAAGTGGGAATATTCTCAAGGAATTCATGAGTGGTCGAGGATGTTGTCGACGTCGATTCAGAGTAGAGACTACGGTAGTAGTCTCGAATATATTCTGATAGCTGTTGTCCGTTGGGGACTTGTCCAGATTCATCAATTATCGATTCGACCTCACAAGAAGCAGTACGACGTCTAGTCGCCTGAAAGAAGTACTCAGTTGGAGAATCGCCTTCTCTCAGCCAGCGCGATTGGCCGCGCAGCACAAACTCCAAGCTGTGCTTGTAAGTCTGTGTCGCCAAGCGTTCCTTTATTCCATTGAAATAAAGAATCAACCCCGGCTGAGTTGGGAGAAGAGCTGCCACCCGAGAGACCTCGGCCGACAAGCTAGAAGCTTGATAGCCACTTCGATTGAAACTCGTCTCGATAAAAGACCGAATCTGGAGCTTTCCAACATCCCACCATTGACTAAGAAAAGGAAAGTCAGCTTTCCTCTCTTGCCAATCGTGCCAGAAATCAATGAACTCATTGATGAACTGCTCGGAATTCAACAAATAGTTGTTGAATATCCAGTATGCAGTTCGTCTTTCAACTAGAGTGCTGGTCGCCACCACAAGAAGATGATCACTAATCGAACACACTTCATGAGTGACACCAACGAAATGTTCTAGTATTGCAGGTGAGACGTAAAGTCTATCAATTCTGGAGCCTGCGAGACTTCCATGGATATTTCGCGAGACCCTCGTATATGATCTAGTCGTAGGATGCATCCAACGATAGATATCCACGAGTCTGAAAACACCGACAAAATTCCTCAATCGAGTAGCATTGACAGAGTTGAACTCAACTCCAGAGTGCCGATCCATTGAGGGATTCAGAGTGCAGTTGAGATCACCTCCGAGGACAGTTTCACCGCTAAAATTCACCAGACACGACTGAACACTATCAAGAACTTGTCTTGTAATGTCCTGGTCATGAGGAAGGTACACGTTTACTACCTTGATATTTTTGTCTTGAATGACAAAGTCCAAGGAAGAAGCGAAGCCTGGGAAGATATCTGTATAGACAGGAGACGATAGCGTAAATTTGTTGGATACAATGATTGCCACCCCTGAGCCTTCGCGAGGCGCAGGTGTGGCAAACATTGCATAGCCAGTGTGTAGATAAGCATAACGCTCAAGTTGTGTATATGTGTCTTGTGTAAAGTTCGTCTCCTGTAGAAGCGCGATGTCTATATCGAACATTTTGACATGTTCGATAGTACTGTGTAGTCTTGTATGAGCACTTAAACCCCCGGTGTTAAGAGAGCCTATCTTACACATTCAAAGAGATGCAAAGCTCAAACGATGATGGTACGACGTCTACGGACGAGAAGAATCGACCAAGCCATGCTCCTGAATCAGCTCCTCCACTCTCCTATGGAGACGATCCAAACGAGCTACATCGTTGTACTTCCCCCTTTTCTTCGACTCCTGTTGTAGGAGTAGAAACTGAGGAAGTAACAACTCTGGCCTCTCCAGCTCCTTTACAAGAATACTCCAGATTTTATCAGAATTCTTCTTGTACTGGAGCTGGGTAAGAATTCCGGCGATCTTCTTCCTAGAAAGGGTTTCCATCCCCTTCGAGACCTCAAATTGGCTACCTGTCGAAATGATACTATCACATGACTCGTAGCCACCGAGGCTCGAAAGACCATTCTCATCCAAGCCGGTCATATCGCAGTCCGAAAGCTGCTCGAGAGACACTTCCGTGTCTCTCACAACAACCTTCGAACCGCGAGCACCACTATAGTCCTCCTCCGAGTGGGGCCGTTTTGGAGCGACTGGCTTTGCTGGCTCTGGAGGAGGCAGCATCACACGGTCCACCTTCGTCTTCCTCCTCGTCGTCTTTTTTTTAAATAAATGGCTACTCGACTCCTCGTCGGAAGTAGCCGTGTTTTCACGTGCCGACGTGGCACCGTTTATAGCCTTAATCGTTTTTGCCTCTGAGACAGCTTCAGGCACCTTAGTCACTGGCTGCTCCAAAATAGCAGGTTGAGTGCCGGCCGAAGGCTCCTTCTCCAGATCCACTACTGTAGTACTGGCTTCCTTCGAGGGAACCCTCGGTTCAGCCTTCTTCCCGGTTCTCCTGGTGCAGTCAGCAATAAAATGCCCTACCAAATGGCAAGCATGGCATTTCGCTTCGGTGCCAACATCTATCCAGTATCTCGAGCCGGATATGCTCAGGTAAAAGCCTAACGGAAGCGTACACCCCTTATTCAAGGTGACGGACGCTTCCCGGCTAGTACCGAAGATACCCCGCCCGAGACCCTCGTCCCAATTTTAATTGGAATAGCGCGAACCTTTCCATGAACCCTCCCGAATCTCCCAAGGAAATTCGAGTGGTCTTCATGTTGGGCTCGCATAGGGACCCGTGAAAACACGACCTTCGTGGGCTTCTCTTGGAAACGGAACGAGGTGTCTACCCTCCACCTCGATGCCCTCAAGCATTAGCTTGGTAGCGCTTTCGACGGTCGTGGTATACACCTCGACCATTCCTCCAGCTATAATCCCCATGGAAAACAGCTATTCGCAGGAGCTGACGCGGAAGATTGCCTTCAGGTTTGCAGACTGAGGACATCTTCTGATGTGCTCAAGCTGCATCCCGTAGCTCTCGTCCTGACACCTCCCGTCAAAGAAGCCCTGGAGACCCGCACTGGTCTTGGGCCGAGGCTTACCTGCGTCAAATGGGGCTGGACGAGGAGTGATGCCTTTGCTCAAAATTTCGATATTTGTTATACTTCTGGAACTACCACTTACCTGGGCATACGAAATCCCTGGCACTACAGGTTGGGGTCGCAGTGATGCTGCTGTTGTTACTGGAAGCTGTTTCTTCGTAGCATTCTTCGCTGAAGACAGCAGTGCTCTCAATTGTGTAACATTATTAGGCTTTGGTGCTGAGCTTGAAGCCTTTTCGACAACTTCCTTCAACGTAGGGTGTTGTCCTAGCCTCAAAGACGTCGACGGAGCATCTGCTAAAGCTGCAGCCACAGATGCTCTTATAGTCTTTGGAGCCAATGCTCCAGCCTCTACTTGGACAGCTATATCTGTCCCCGCAATATCCTTCTCCAAGGGAGACGGCTATATGTTTTTACAGCTAGTAGCCTCTTCAATTGGGCCCTTAACGGCCTTTTCTGTGTGCCCTTTAAGTGTTTTCTTTGAAGAAGAAGAAGCCGCGATTGAGCTTTTCTTCCTCCTACTATTTAATTTGGGGGGGGGGGGTGTAATCATTCCCCCCAGAGTCACTATTGCTGCACGTACTCATATTGAGTGCGGCAGTGAATGTTTTTATTTTATTTTAATTAAAAATTTTGTTAGTTTTTTATATTAATAAACTTTTTCACTCCACAATAAGACTTACTCTCCAAACTAAAATTTTTCACAATTTTGACGTTGCCATGGCAACGACCAAAATTAATTTAAATTTAAATTTAGCTGTCTAAATATCACAAAATTTATTAAACTTTCACAATTTTTATAAATTTTTTTATAGTTTTTCTTGTTAATAGCCAACACAAACTATTCCTTCCAACACCAGTGCTGTTGCAAGCACTTATTCACTTTTTGATAAGCTTCTTTCGGTATTTCTATCAAAATTCCTTGGAACTCAATCTCACACGTCCGCTCTCTTCAGAATAATAATTTTTTTTTATGTATATACGACTCTTTTATTATTGGCTCTTTGGCTCTTTTAAAAATTTCTTAAAAATACGTGGCAAAAGGCTCTAAAAAGTGTAAAAAAAAGACGCTAGCTAAACTAAATGGTATAAAAAGTCAATAGGGACAAAAAATAACATGTAAAACAATTATAACAACTAATAAACATCGAAAAAGACACAAAAATGTAAAACAAATGACACAAAATTCTCAAAAGAGACTAAAAAACGGGCACAAGAATTTTGAAAAGGATCTAAAATATGTACAAAAAATTTAGTAGTCCCAATTTTGACAATTGGGTAAGTGGCATTTCCAAGAAGTTCCAAATTTCCAAAATAAACTTATAAAAATAATTGCCTAAACGAACGAATTTTTAACATAAAATTTTGAAATTTAGCACCGAAACCGAATTAGAAATAAATGACCGAAGCAACGAAAAATTTACGCGATACCGTTGTAGAGTCCCACGAGGGCAGCCTGTAGTATCATAGACCTCTACAAACTGCCCTCATCATCCCTCCAGCTTAGCATCTCTAACAGAGTGCTTGTCCTTCCTACAGCTCTTGCAACGATTCCTAAGCGGAGAGAAGCCCCGTGGACTAGTGTTGCAAATGCTGTGGCCTGTTCTCACCAGTGAAAGACAAGAGCTCCGTCCTGCACCGACGATAGTGGTTGCCATGTGCAGTTGAATGTGTCTGCGTTCGTTGCCAGATATTCAAGACGTAAACGTCTCTTCAACCTGTCAACGAAGTGGCGCTTAAGTGCGTGTGCGTGGTGTTGTGGGTCAGTGTTCTGATTCCCAGCTTCGACTCTCATGCAGTACAGGTGAATTGTAGATTTGGCCAGTGTCAACACAAAGCTAATCAAACAATTCACTCGACTACAGACCTTTGGTCCCCATAGAAACGATGTCCTAGTAATGCCGAAATTCGGGTGGATCAACTGACACATACCGCGCACGAGATCCATTAGACCCTGCTAAGCCGGACAAGTGAAAAACCTGTGAAACAGGGTGCCTTCACCAGCACAAACTGTGCAAATCCTCTGAACTCGGCGGTCAATTTGTGACAACTGATTAGGATGCACAAGACTGTGATGCAGCAATTTGAATGCTACATCAGCATTTTTGTAATTAGAAGGATAACAGTAGATTGCTCTGCAAGTTATCCCTCCCATCACGCCCATATTCACCTCGAGGTGTGTTCGCCATCTGTTATATCCTGTATATTCCGGGGGTCTTATTGACATAAGCACGTCACGGAGCACACGTGTTGTAAGTGTGCTGAAAGGTGTGTGTGGTGGTCTGTTCAGAACGCAAATATCTTCCAACTTAGTGCCAGGGTCACTGGTCCCAAGTTGGCGAAATCTCTCCCGCACAGAAGCAGCCAGGTCGTGTAGTTGTGCAGTGTTAGTGTTTATTCGACAGTTTCCAGCGATATCAATAATATCTCCGAGAACCGTCAGTGTATGCGTGTCAGCTTCAAAACCCCCAGCATTAATGAGCACTGAATCTATTAATTCAGGATTAAACCTGATTGGAATCGATGCGAATTGCGTGTACCTTAGAGCATTCCACTGAAGGTGAAATGTTGGCCTGATTCTGCCCCAGGTCTGAATCGTTGAGATTAGATCCTGTGGCCAGTCACGAGGATAAGGTGGTCGAACAGAGAGTAGGTAGTAATACTCCCCTATGCCGATCCCTCCCAGTACATTCACCCACAGTTGAGAAATCAAGCTGTCTCTCTGGCAAAACACTCTTTGGAATGCACGCACTTCGAGACATCTTGATTTCACAACCAAGTTAGTGAGACCTAATCCACCTATCTTGACTGGCAGACAGAGCATGCTTTCAGCAACCCATCGTCTTCCGCACCAAAAGGCGTCTATCGCTTTTGCTTGAAGAACACCTACGAAGCCTTCATCAAACGTCTCAGACTTTAGCAGATGAACGATGGACGAGGTAATCACATAGTTTATCACGACTGACCTACCCATTAAGGATAATGGAAATAGTCGACTACGCCTTGAGTTTACAGCTCTAGAGAGTTTCTCAAGAGCGATGCGGCTATTATTTGATTTACTCTCGCGTCCGATATACACACCTAAATACTTCAGGCAAGTATTAGTCCATTGGATGTTCAGTGGAGTATCTGTACGATCTCTCCACCTTCCACACCACAAGCCTTGACTCTTACTAAGGTTGATTTAAACGACCGCTATACGTTCGAACTGTTCGAAAACAGCACGAGCGACCGGAAAAGCTTGATCTCCTGTCACGAAAATAGACAGATCATCCGCATACGCCAACATAAGAGGCCTCACATTGGTATATGGTAGACGAACCGCATACTGTCCGAGCATTCGACGAAGATCCACCAGTAGCGGCTCCAACGAAAGATCATAAAGCATACCTGACAATGGACAGCCCTGTCTGATACCTCGATGAAACGAGATAGGAGCCAGAACTTGTCCTTGATGCTTAATCAAAATCGCTGAATCTCTATACAGTTTCTCGACGATATCGAGCCACCTGGGCGGAAACCCAAATGTCTCGAGAGCAGTCAAGAGATACTCGTGCGAGACTCTATCAAAAGCCTTTTGCTGGTCAAGTGAAATCATGGCCATTTGTGTACCTGTCTGCTCATGGTAGGCAAACAAATGCTTGGCTACCGCGATGTTGTCGTAGACACTACTACCAGGTACACAATAGGACTGTTCCGGGTGTATTACCGAAGCAATCACTGAGCGGAGTATCGCCCCTAATGCTTTGCAGACGATTTTGTAGTCTACATTGCATAGGGTTACTGGCCTCCAGTTCCCCATCCTCTGCAAATCTCCCTTCTTTGGAATCAAGCGCATAACAGATCGCCTCCAACTAGAAGGAAAGTCTGAATGCGTCTCAACCGCCGAATTGAAGACTTCCAAAAGGTCAGGAATTAATAAATCCCTGAAACGTATGAAGAATTCTGGAGTCAAGCCGTCATAACCAGGTGAAGTGTGTCGCCTTAGATCCTATGTCGCAGCAATCATATCCTCCAATGTGATTACTGTATCCAGGAGCTCCTTACTGTCTTCAGAGAAAGTGGGAGTATTCTCAAGGAATTCATGGGTGGTCGAGGATGTTGTCGACGCCGATTCAGAGTAGAGACTACTGTAGTAGTCTCGAATATATTCTGATAGCTGTTGTCCGTTGAGGACTTGTCCAGATTCATCAATTATCGATTCGACCTCACAAGAAGCAATACGCCGTCTAGTCGCCTGAAAGAAGTACTCGGTTGGAGAATCGCCTTTTCACAACAATGAAATTGTATCTATCCTGGAGGAGTTGCGAGAAGCAGATATTATAGTTTAAATACTACTCCATTACCATACTTCTACGGTGAGGATATCTTGAGAAAGCAGGTGAACGTGGGCTAACAGGAGCTCAGCGGCCAGCCGGTAAACAAGGAACTCAAGGACCAGCTTGTAAAGAAGGAGCTCAGGGTCCAGTTGGTGAACAAAGAGAGCGGGGTATTGGATTTAATTTAACGATAAACGGCGACTACGATCTAAACTCAAAGTGTATAAAACGACTTGGTGAACCCCTTGAAAATGATGATGCTACTACCAAAGACTATGTTGACAAGAAAATTAAAATAAGTGTTGAAGAAATAAAAAAAAACTATTAATATAGAGGTGACAAATTTAACGCTATATATCAATGATGAAATCGCGAAGATTGAAAACTACCTGTTTAGTTCAGTAATAAATAAGAAAGACTTGACACCAAAAGATGGTGTATATGAGTAAAGACTCTTGAGAAATCTGTTTCATTTATAATTATGATGAGTAAGAGGCAAGTGGTAATTGAGCTGCATAAACCAGCGAGAAAAATTTTTAAACGACGTCGTGTGATTATCAAAGGACTAGATGACTTGTGGCAGGCAGACTTGGTTGAAATGGATCCCTACAAATATGTGAACAAGGATTACCGCTATCTGCTGGCAGTAATTGATACTTTCTCCAAATACGCGTGGGCAATTCCAATTAAAAGAAAAACTGGTGTAGAAGTAAGAGATGCCATGCAGTCTATATTAAGCGAGGGACGAATACCTAAAAACCTGCAGACTGATGATGGAAAGGAATTCTACAACAGCCTCTATAAAAATCTAATGCTGAAGCATGCAATTAATCATTACTCTACGTACAGTTCCCTCAAAGCATCAATAGTGGAACGATTTAACCGAACTCTGAAGGATATGATGTGGAAGGAATTCACCTTTAATGGAACTTATCAGTGGATTGGTATGGTAAAGAAACTGCTCACTGAATACAATTCAAGAATACATCGAACTACAAAAATGAGACCACGTGATATCAACGCCTCCAATGCGAAACAACTGCTTTCAACTATATACAATTATATAAAGATTGTTGGTCCTGCAAAGTATAAAGTTGGAGTTCTTGTTCACATCAGCAAATACAAGCATATATTTGAGAAAGGCTATACAACAAACTGCACAGCTGAGAATTTTAAAATTATTAAAGTTCAAAACACAAACCCCATCACATATCGGCTGGAAGATTATCAAGGAAATCCAATCACAGGAGGCTTTTATGAATTAGAGCTGCTGAAAGTTAATCACCCAAACCTATATTTTGTAGAGAAAATCTTAAAAAGGAGTGGAGATAAAGCTTACGTTAAATGGCTCGGATTTTCATCAAAACACAATTCTTGGATTAATAACAAAGATGTTTTATAATTTCTTGAAAAACAACTATAACTATAATACAATTACAATAAATTTATAATTACAATACTTTTTTTTATTTTACAATTATACATGTTTAAAACAAATTACTTGAATAAATGAAACTAAAACTATAATACATTTATTATTTACACTTGACTTAGATTCTTTCTGCGGCTGCTACTTGTTGATCTGATGAAATAGAGTAATGTCCCCATGGTAGAGTATCCGTCGCTCCGCTCACTCATAATATGACGCTTATTATCATAGGGACTCAATGCCATCTTTTTTTGACTGATAGTGTATACGTTATGGTGATGAGATCGTATGGAGCTCTAATTAGCAGTTAATATTCGCTTGTTATTCAAACATTCGACGTAGTCTTCGAAATTCATATGCCTCTGGACTACATTAGTCTTTACTCCTTTCGCTTTTTGTACAGTATTACCAGCGTTTATACGCAGACTGTACATTTTTGAGCGCAAGCCTACAAATTCGCTCATGATTTTCCCATTCAGCCCATCCTTCATTAGACCAGGAATTTTTATTCATGAGCGGTAAATTGAACTCATTATCTTCTGGGTAATCACTTGTATCAAATTTGTTTATATTTTCACCCATAAACTCATATGCATTTTTCTCTTCAAGCTCATATATTAGAGAATCTGTATCAGTATACATGACTTTACATTTATCTCCATACTCAGACTCACGCTGCATAAAACTGTAGTGAAAATCGTAGAGGCATATTTTCGAAATTTCCATAACTGCCATTCCTATATAGAGCGGGTAATTGAATAACATTTTGAGTCGCCTTAATTCCACAGCATCTAAATTCTCATCAAATATCGTTGCACTGTGGAAGTTGGGTGCCGCAATCCGAGCTTTTGCACCATAGCGACCTTCCCACTTCATGCAAAGCCTGATATCGCTATACTTCCGTACATTTTCCATGGTCTTACCAAAAGCTGCATTATTCATCTTCTTATAGCTGTCCTTCTCATGATCGCTTGTAGCCTGCATCCGTTTGGTGGTATTTAAGTCAATATATGGTTTAACCCAAGCTGATTGGTCGAATTGAAGAACCCGGTGCACTTTTTTCAGGATGAGTCCATGTGATAAGCATTGCTTCAAGTTTCGGTAGTGTATAACATATTTAGTTTTTGGATGTAATGTTGTCAGAAGCTTTTCTAATTTTTCTCCAGGTGCAGGCTGCATGCTCAGAGCAAAACGGTAAGTCCTTATGCTTATCATGCAGATGTTGAGGATAATCCAAGTCGACTTCGAATATGTATCCAGTTGGAGAATCATCAGGAATTTCGGAAACGTCAATATTGGGAACATCAACCCATTTGAATCCTCCCGTTGGTAAATGCTGTGACATGGCCCATCCATAAAGGTTATTCACATCATAATACGTGAAGTATTTGTCTTGTCATCCATATATTTGTTACTGGCTTTACTATATCTGTTCGAACATTGACTTATACCACCTGAAATGCCTCTCTCTATGAATAGCAGTATATCTACGTCGGTTACCAGCTCTAATTTCACATTAGTGTATTTTAGCATAGCATCCCATGTTAGGCCTGACATGGTGTAATAATGTGCTGGATCTAAATTGTATGTCTTCATGCACACTTCTCGAAAGTTCTCAAACACATCAGCCAATAAGGGAACATCAGTCTTAAGATATAGATCTGAATATTCACCAAGTGTTTGTATTTCAAATTTTTGCCAGACCTCTTCAGCATGATTGTAGTCCTCAGGAGATATAGCACTGTCAGTCAGTTTGTTGTAGAACGCTTCCTGTGTTGGCAAGTTCTGGAAATCCAATTTATCCCAGTTATCAATAAAATCATATGGGAAGACACCCTTGCGTGTCATCATCCAATCCCTGCCATACTGATCTTGTAGTGTTTAATTTATCCATCGGCAGCAATGATGATAACTTATCTAAAGATTCTGCCATAAAACGGAAGGAATCGATGAATCTGAATTTTATGTAGCTGCCGTCCATGTGCTTGGTGAACGAGATATATCTTTCCTTGTTTATTGGTAAGAGATCAACTTTTCCTGGGAAAGATGCAGCTATATCCTTAATAATGAAGTGAGCATCATATCCGGATAAATTGTGAAAAATGACTGGAACTATGGAGCAATCTTGATACATGAGATTGCATGCATTGTGCGCTGGCCATCGGTATTTTCCTGTTAAAAGAATTTATGAAAAAATGAATTGAATTATGATTCTCAGTATTTACCTGTTAAGTGGCAATGGTCCCAGACTCGTTCCTCATCGGCTGCAAACGTTTTTTCACACATATGGCAGCAAGTATTTGCCATATGTGAACGCCGTTCCTCTTTAGTCAGGGGTTGCATTGGCCTGATGTTCAGCTTCTCCTGTACAGCTATGGATGAAATCTTTTGCAATTCTGATGCAAACCATTTTTGACAGTCCTTGCCTCGATATGCTCTGTAATATGAGAGCTTAGCATCATGTTTGTAGTGGAAGTAGATTCCTATGCTGTGAACTTCATGTTCCTGGATTCGCTGTGTACTTGATCGTTTCCCTGAATCCATATTGATTCTCGATCGGCATACACACAAAACGGGACTGGATTCTTATGGTTATAATTCTTATATTCCAACCATTTCTTTTCCTCTGATGGAAACATAATCCTACAATCGTTTTGTTTCTCACATTCAGGAGTGTGTGATTCTAATTTTTCTTCAGAGTAAAAGTAGAGCAAACATCTCTCACATATATACTTTCTACCATCATGTTTCGAAGTTTGTTTCGATATGAGGCGCGAAAGATCTTCAATCCAGCAGAAATGATATCTGCTGGCATCATCATCATCATCGTCATCATCTTCGTCATCATCATCCATATGATCTTCATCATCATCAACCTGGTCATAGTCATCTTGCAGCATTAAGAGATTTACATGTCGCTCCATCCTGTGTTTCGTAAGTCTAACTGGAACTGTGGTGAAGATACGCTCTTTCTCTAGGATGAACACGTTTATTGATAAATCGTTCTGGTCTTCAAATTGTGTAATTTGCTTAAGCGTCATGGGAAATGTTATTCCAGTTAAATTTAGCACAGTAGAATAATGTGGATATGATGAGATCCTTTCAGAATGAGCATTTGTAGGGTATTGCGCTGAGATTAAGGCCCACGCGAAGCATGCTTCATCATTATTTTGTACATTGATGCAAGCTTTCTTTGATGCAATCTCCTTCGGCAGAGGTATATAAAATGATCCCCGAATCGGTTCAAACTTGTTGATATGCACCGCTAAATGTATTACAGAATACAGTGCCCAACCACTATCTTTCTCTTGAAACTCTTCTAGCTGAGTGAGTATTGGGTCCTATATATTTAATTTATACCACTCATTCAAATCATCCTCCACACTGATTGGGGCAGTTCTTGCTTGGAAGTACTTAATGTATTTAATAACTTCATTATCACCAGTTTCTTTAATAAACTCACCGCAAAATGTTGTAGCAACTTTAATATGATATTGTTGTTTTAATGTATTCTTAATGCGGCAAGCAAGTAATTTGGAGGCATCTTGCATAAATAACTTAGGATCTAGGTGGCTTATATTCACGATAACACCTGCCCTAATTCTACCTACGAATGCTGTTGTTATTTCTTCCCATTTAACAAAATCACTTCTTATTAATCGTTGATTAATTCCTCCACCTCGATGGGGAGCTTTGATTAACACTCTCAACGATTTAATTTGAGCAAGACAGCTGTCCAAATGTCGTTTTCTAGCATTGTTATTACATTTCCGAAATGCTGCTTGATATTTACGAATGTTTCTGTTGCACTCTTTAATAATATTGTTTTTATTCACACAATTTGCATCACTTAAACACTTCAACACATCTTCTCGCAATTTCTTAATTAATGAAAAACTTTCATTTATTACTGTGATAGACATTTTTATTTTTTTTATTCAACACTAACACTTTGAATCACTTAGATTGGTGCCCCCAAGAGTTTGCTTGCGCTTTTATAGCAACGGTTTGTAAACATGAATGATCCTGCTGCTACAATAATCATTGCACAGGATGAATTCCAACGAATTTGCTAACAGGCTGAGATGATATTGAATTACACGATAAGAAAATCACTCAAATTAATTTGATTACTTTATTCTGCTGGTCGAATTTGCAAATAAGATTGTTTACATGAATGCATTCATGAAAATGTGAAAATTTGTTTACATTCCAATGAAACGTTTCGATCGGTAAAATTCTTGGAACAATAAAATTTTTGGCTGCCTGCAGGAAGTGTGGTATCAAATTATATGAAAAGAATAAACATGAATCATTTGCTGATATTGCTTAAATTTGTTTACAGCAGGATGTGAAAATTTGTCTACGAATTCCAATGAAACGTTTCGATCAGTAGAATAAAGATGAATCATTTGCTGATATTGATTAAATTTGTTTACAACAGGATGTTTACGAATTCCAATGAAACCTTTCGATCAGTAAAATTCTTGGAATTGGGTTGCTTACAGGAAGTGTGGTATCAAATTACATGAATCATTCAGCTTAATGTGCTGATAATGCAAATTTGCTTTAAGCAGGATTAAACTTGTTTTGGAATATCGGTAAAATTCTTGGAACAATTAAATTTTTGGCTGCCTGCAGGAAGTGTGGTATCAAATTATATGAAAAGAATAAACATGAATCCTTTGCTGATATTGCTTAAATTGGTTTACAGCAGGATGTGAAAATTTGTCTACGAATTCCAATGAAACGTTTCGATCAGTAGAATAAACATGAATCATTTGCTGATATTGCTTAAATTTGTTTACAACAGGATGCTTACGAATTCCAATGAAACGTTTCGATCAGTAAAATTCTTGGAATTGGGTTGCTTACAGGAAGTGTGGTATCAAATTACATGAATCATTCAGCTTAATGTGTTGATATTGCAAATTTGCTTTAAACAGGATTAAACTTGTTTTGGAATCATGACTATAAATTGAGGAGCTGAATCAGATTTGCAATCAGTTTTATTTTGGAATTCAAGGAAACAATAACGACTTAGAGTAAAACAATGGCTGGCGCAATGGAAGAACTAAAGAAGCTGGAGCAGTACTCACCAACCCAGAAGACATCCCAAATGGAGCTGGGCCAGAAATATAAGGTTGTTGCAGTAAGGCGATGCAAAATTGCATTTGGTGATCGTGTGGTTCTCGAGTTGGAAAATTACCATCTTTTTCTTCCTTCGAGGTACAGCAGAATTTCAGAGGACTCTTTGAATGAATTAAACACCAAGGGAGACTTCTACGTAATCAATAAAGGAGCAATCGGACGTTCATACAAAATTGAATTTGTTCAGCATGACGAAAATTTGTACCCAATTAATTATTATAATCGTTAAATAAAAAAATCAATAATGTGAAACTAGTTTTTATTATTAATATTTCTAAATTTTTAGTGAAAATGAAAGTTACATTTCGTACTAGTGCTCCACAAGTTTATATAATTGAATATGAGCCCAGAAAAGGACCTTGGGAGACATATGCTCTGGATCGCTTTCATTTCCAAGATAGGATTCATAGAACTTCACTTATATTGCTACCAATTTTGAATATAGAACATAGGGAAAAAGTTTATAACTTAAGATTTAGAAATAAATAATTAATTTGATGTGAATAAATATTGAAATTTAATTTGGTTTGACAACATTTTTTTCAGCAAAAGAAATTGTGTCAATACACCTCAAAGCAACCATATTTTTACCTTAAACTTAAAGTTTTGTATTAAATATTTACAGCAAGTGTTGATATTACTTAAAATTGTTTATTTTATGAGAATTCCAGTAGAGCGCATCACACCACATTACTAATTTCCAATTAGTAAATTGCCAATTAGTAATCATATAATTGCCAATTAGCTAATTGCTTGAACAAATGTCGCTAATATCTCGAAAACCAAAGCCTGTAGAGGGTTTCTGATGAAAATTTTGTTCCCCCTCCCACCCCACGCCGCCAAGAATAATTGAATTATTAATACGCTAATATCTCGAAAACCAGAGCCCGTAGAGGATTTCTGATGCAAAGTTCGTCCCCCCTAATAGCACCACCCCAACCATCTAGAATCCATTGGCATGAACAAAAATTTCCTAGCGTTAACTTTAATTATTACTAACATTAGTTCAAAACCAAAAGCCTACAGTTAGGCGCACCACATATCTATCCAAGAAAACCGTAGTACCGGAACATGCTGGTAGTACCGGCTAATACCGCTAGGGTGCAGTCAAGATCAAATGATACATCCCGGTAGTACCGATTAACCCCGCTAGGGCGCAGTCGAGACTCAATGGTGCACCCAAGACACAATGGTGCATCCAAGGCGCAATGGTGTTTCCAACACACAAACCAATGCAGTCAAGACACCAACCTACATTTAGCACGGACTCAAACCACCCAGCGATGGCTGCGCCCTCTGTGGTGAAATCCTGGAAGCTGAAACAGTGGGCGAGAACTGTCATAGAATAACTACTAAATGAATTTGTAAATTGTTTTAAATTTTAATTTTTATTATAATTACGTTCCGCACTTTCTTATTAAATTTCGTTCAAGATATAAGTGTAGATACACGTGCCGCTGGGCAATATTATTTCAACTCAGCAACTTAGTTTGTGATAGAGCATACAGACAGCAAGTCGAAGCATTAAATTCTAATTTAATTTTTAACTAGATGGCGGATGCTGAAGCGCTTCATCAGGCCGTGGAATTTTAACTGTGAGTATTATTGATATATTGCACTTTTACTTTGACACATGAATATACTCCGACTTTTGTAGCGACTTGCACTGTAGAAATTTTTCGTTATTGATTTTTTTTTCATATATTTACATAGTTTCAATTTAAAGCTATACTTGCACATATATATGTCTGATTTCATGGTATACTTACCTACACATGTATATTGGAATCCTGACCTTTTTGAATTTTTTTGATTTAATGCTTTATATATAACTAGCTATAGTTAATTTGTTGAATACTACACATTACCGAAAGTACCGAACGGAAAATTAGATCAAAAGCAATTTTTCTAGTTAGATTTAAGTGTTTAGTTTTGAACTGGACGATATGCATATACATAGTAGGCTGCAGGTATGAGTGAAATAACAATCTTCAATCACTAAATTATTGCAAAGTAAAGTTTTCGAAGGAATTTATTTAGAGATTAAGTGTAAAATAATATTGTTTTGTAAAGTACAAGCTCCTATCATAATTATTCAAATTCTTCAACTTTCGTAGGAATTTAAAAACACTTTTGTTACGTACAGGTGTCACTCCTAATTACATTAATTATATATAATTATAATTAATATATATAATTATAATTAATTATCTTTTAAAGAAATTGTATTTTCATCAGAATTATCAACTTAACGAGAAAATCGGATTTAATATTAAATACCACTGGAATTATAGAAATCCCCATTAACGAAATTAATATCTTCATATTCAGGAACAAGACATTAAGAAATTTGTCTCATGGTCTGTGATTCAGCCTTCAGGAACTTCCTTTTAAATGGAAATTCAAAGCCCATTTTTGTTGTTGTTGACAAATTTTATTATACATAAATAACTGGTTATTAGGATTTTTGTTTTTGTTTCTGCAAAATCTTATTTTCAATCCCCTGGCATGACTTGAATACATTTATCTACAGTAGTTAGAAATGCCACATATCAATGCAAAATAGATAGTGACTTATAATTATGTAGTGTAGTAGTAGTCTCATATCTATGTGGACCTGAGGTTTGACTGTTCTGTTAATACGAATTTTTTGTAATGTAAAGTAAAGTTAAAGTTTTATTAAAGCTTTGAAAGTCTTGAAAGTAGAGTAACGCTTTGAGATTTTGATATTTTTTGATTTGGATGTCTAAAGTAAAGTAACGTTTTTGGAAGTTTTGAATTGAAATTCGACTCTATGTTTGACTTTGGTCGAGCCTCATGGAAATGGTAGGTGGCCTCACAAAATTTTTTGTGTGAGCTCTCACGGAGACATGTCTCTGTTGGCCAACTGGCTGGACAGAGTTATGAATCTGTGGGACGACTTTTTGGCTTCCAGCTAACTAGTTGACCTAGCTGGACATGACAATCAGGTGAAGAGGAAGGAAGGAGTTGTTGGAGGATGGAAGTGATGCTGGAGACCTTCAGTAATCAGGAGTTGGCATACCGCTAACTGCCTGGCTGTAGAATCTCTAGTATCATTTTCAGTCTCTAGCTTCTCCAACCCGACTCTTCCCAGATTTCTGTGGGAACTCCACATTTTTTTCAATGCACACATTCACGTCGCTTGCCTGTAAAGATTTTCTGACCTGTAAGGAGGGAGAGCGACCTGAAGACCTTTTATGTTGAGAGGTAGCTCCTGGAAGTGAAAGAGAAACCGTGTGATTTTGGTTGAATTTTTTTCGAAACGTTTAGTTGAACTTTTGGTAACTTTGTCGAACCTGTGAGTTGTTTTTGATTTTTGAATTGTTTTTCAACTTCTCCGAACGTTTGGAAATTTTTTGTTTGAAATTTAGTATCTCGTCCAAACCTTCGACGTTAAATTAGTATTTCGTCATCCGCACGTTGTAAAGAGCCTGTTATCCCTTCCAAACTTTCAAATTTCTGGAAATTTTAAATTTTAATCTCGAATTACGTCTGAACTTATAGCTAAAGTACAGACACCACCTCCTGCGACAAACAGTGTGACAGCGTTGCCTGAGCCATGCACTATCCGCAGAGATACGAGCTGGTCAGCCAAACGGAAGCCTGTCATGACCGTGTGTGGACATGTTTTCCATGAGGCATGTATACAGACTTGGATAGGCGAACATTCCAGTTGCCCTAACTGTCGACGCCACCTCATACCACAGGACCTTACTGATTACACTGGTGCCATTCCAAATAGATCGAAGAAGGTGAAGCCAGCGAAGTCTACCAGGCATGATTCATTGCCGACCTTTGACTTACCTACCTTCAACTTACCACCACCGAATCGGCGATCACTCTCACCGGGAATGCCCGATTTGCACTCAAGAACTTTTATAAACCCCAACTCACAAAAAGACAGTCCAGTGCGTACAGCTCAAGGACACAAGTCAGCAGCTACGGATGCGTTGATGGCAGGTTTGCGCATACAAATGCAAGATCTAGTACGTGAAAGTCTCGAACAGAACCTCAATGTCTTGCGGACTGATTTAGTAAATAGCATCAGACAACAAGTAGCAGCAGCACTGCCGCCAATGGATTTCCTACGACCTCCTTCGTCCAGGGGTAATCCAAGACCATCGAACGATTTCCCCAATCTGAGGAGACAATAGTTTCAGAGACCACCATCAGTTTCTGGTCAGCCTTTTGGTCAGCCTTTTGGTCAGCCCAGACCGAACTTTGTCCCACCTCAACCACCTCCACATATTCGTCACCCTGCAAATATAGGACAGCGAAGATCAGGCAGTCCTATCAGAAGATGGAACCTGACATATAACGGCAATAACTCAGAGCTCTCTGTCGATGAATTCGTTTTTAGAGTCGAAGCGCTTACGCACTCCGCTCTAGAAGGGGATTTTGATCTCCTAGTCAGAAACATGGTTACGTTATTAACAGGACCAGCAAAGGACTGGTATTGGTCGTTATTACGGCATAACCCTTTTCCAACTTGGGAATTTATCAAAACGGGATTGTCCATCGAATGCGGAGTGCCTAAGGACGATCTAAAGATCCGCTTACAGCTGATGTCTAGAAAGCAAAAGCCTGGTGAACTGTTCGCCATGTACCATCATCATTTAGGGTTGCTGCGAGATCAGTTGCAGAACGCCATGTCAGACCAAGAGTTCCTGGAGATTGTCAAGTCGAATCTATTGCCTGAGATTCAGGAGAGAATATGCTTACATCCCACCGATACGATAGGACAGCTAAGATCGCTTGTTACTCGTATTCAAGCCACGCAGACACGAATTGCGACAGCTGGGAGTTGGAAACCTTGCCGGAACCAACGAGTACAGGAAATCGACGATTTCCAGACCTTGAACTCTGAATTGTCAATAACACCAGGCAAAGACCACAGTTTAGGTGACGTGTCAAGCATTGCAGCAAAAAACCCTATAGTGTGTTGGAACTGTGATCAGCAGGGTCACTTCTATCAAGACTGCCGGCAAGAGGGACAAGTTGTGTTCTGCTATGGATGCGGACGCAAAAACTTTTTCAAGCCTGATTGCCGCTATTGTAGACAGAGAATCGAGAGACGGGTCGGGAATACCACCTCCTCTTTCCGACCAGCGTCAACGTCGTGAGCGGCAACCGCAACGAACACTCCAGTTCAAGCCTTGAACAAGGAGGAAGGTCCACTCCATTAGCAGACCTTGACGAATCCCTGAATTGTCCACTGATATCATTCAGTGATTCTGATGATATCAGTAAAACACCTGAAAGTACGAACATTTCATTGAGGGAGACGGAGAATCTGACAGACTTCTCCGCAAATCTTCAGGCTCCCATTTCCACTTCTGGGGAGCCCATAACATTGTTAGACACTTCATTGGAAGAGTCTTTAATTTCCGATATCCCGTTAACACCGACAGCACTGTTAGCTGACAAAGTTACTGAGTAGGAGATTTGTCCTCATGGCATTTCTGTGTTAAAACGGCCACCAAGCTCTGTTATGACGAGTGGGCATGCGGCTGTTTTACATCCGCTGACGCCGTATCATACACGTCTGCAGAAATACAACGAACGGCCAAATCTTCTCCTCAGTGGCGGAGTTAGCTGAAATAATGTTTCCTGACCTGGATATTGCACCCAAAAAGCAACGATCAACCGTTCGTTGGCGGCAATACTGCCGACGGATGAGACTAGAAAGAAAAAAACTGGCCCAGATTTCCGTGTCGATGCCAGACGACATTCGACCGTACGCCGAAGTAAAGCTGCTCGGGCGAGCTGAGACTGGATTACTTGATAGTGGTGCCACTGTCAGTATTCTAGGCCAGGGAGCTCTAGAGAAGCTTGCAGAAGCAGATGTCGAATGGTAGAGGTATCGGACATAGGTCCAAGAAGCTAATGGTGCCATGACGACTGTGCATGGTCATGTGAACTTGGACGTCACTTTCCGTGATAAGACCCAAAACGTGCGTTTTTACGTGGTTCCTGGGCTCACACAGGCACTATATCTGGGAATAGACTTCTGGCGTCTATTTGGGTGGGCTCCAGATGTCCTGGGTATAGTCGCAGAAGTGGATCCAAGTGTGATAGCTACCTCTGACACCGAATGCCATATTCTTTCTAGTCTCGATCAACAACGCTTAGAAGCCACAAAACAGCTTTTCCCCTCTTTCGCCTCTTTGGGCCTGGGAAAAACATCTTTGGTCTCTCACAAGATTGAAACGAATGACGCAGCTCCGATAAAACAACGCTTTTATCCGATATCGCCGGCAGTACAAAGTTTGATGGATGCCGAGTTAGAGCGAATGCTATCGCTGGGTGTGATAGAGGAGAGCCAGAGCTCTTGGAGCACTCCAGTTGTTCTGGTAAGGAAGCCTGGAAAGGTCCGGCTTTGTTTTGACGCCAGGAAGGTCAACTCTATTACGAAGAAGGATGCCTATCCGCTACCACAGATAGACGCACTTCTGAGTCGACTTCCTCCGGCAAACTATATAACGAGCCTAGACCTGAAAGACGCATTCTGGCAGAACCCACTAGACGCTGATTCCAGAGAGAAGACCGCTTTTACAGTACCTGGTCATCCTCTCTATCAGTACACGGTGATGCCATTCGGCCTATGCAACGCTCCACAAACGATGTGCTGCCTCATCGATAAAGTCATTCCTTTCGATCTTCGTGAGAACGTCCTCGTCTATCTAGACGATTTATTAATTCTGTCATCAGCCTTCGACACTCCTCTTACGCTGCTAGCCCGTGTAGCGGATTGTTTGAGGAAAGCTGGCCTCACTATCAACGTCGAGAAGAGAAAGTTTTGCATCAAAATGACCAAATACTTGGGACTCATTGTCGGGAAGGGAGGTATGCGAACTGACTCTGGCAAAATTTCAGCCATAGTTGACTATCCGTCACCTAAAATTGTTCGGCAAGCCCGACGCCTACTAGGTATGGCGGGATGGTATAGACGGTTCGTCCTGAACTATGCTGATGTAACTGCCTCCACTACATACACCTTTAAAAACCTTAGTCAGTTCAAATGGACACCTGAAGCCCAGACGTCTCTTGATATATTAAAGCAAATACTTACTTCTGCTCCGTTGCTGGTGAGCCCAGACTTCACCAAACCATTCGTTATCCAGTGCGATGCGAGCCAACAAGGTATTGGAGGAGTGCTGCTGCAACTAGATGACGATGGCCACGAGAAGCCAATAGCCTACGTCTCGAAAAAGTTGAACTCAGCACAAAGAAATTACTCCTTCACAGAGCAAGAATGCTTAGCTGCAATCTTGAGCGTACAGAAGTTCCGGCCCTTCATAGAACTCATGCCGTTTAAGATAGTGACTGATCATGCGAGCTTGAAATGGCTGATGTACCAAAAGGACCTCAGCGGTAGGCTTGCTCGGTGGAGTTTGAAGCTTCAGGGTTTCGACTTCACTATTGAGCACCGAAAAGGAATCCGGAACGTCGTCCCTGATGCGCTGTCACGCATCCATTGCGACAGCCTGTCCATCGACGAAGATCCTGGCCCGGAAGTTGACTTTAGTTCACCATATTTCAACTCGTTGGAATATGAGGGACTGAGGCATAAGGTTAAAACGACTTCTGGTAAGCTACCAGATCTTTGCGTCAGGGATGGCTTCGTTTACATTCGGACTGTTCCGATAACAGGCGATCCGATTCAGGAAGAAGAAGCTTGGAAGCTTTGGATTCCGCGAAAGCTTGTCACCGTCGTCATTTCGAGGGCTCATGATCCGCCACTAGCTTCACACGGAGGTATAGGGAAAACACTGGAACGTCTGCGAAGACATCTGTACTGGCCACGAATGAGATTGATGTCAGAAACTACGTAGGTGCCTGTGACGTTTGTAAGGAAACGAAGGCTCTCAATACTATTCTGAGACCACGTTTGAGAATTCAGTCTGTGACAGAACGACCATGGCAAAATCTGTATATCGATTTTCTGGGTCCATATCCTCGGTCAGTGAAAGGAAACGCCTGCGTTCTGATTGTTCTTGACCACTTTTCAAAATTTCCGATTCTCAAACCTATGAGAAAAGCATCAACACTCAATGTGTGCCAATTCATCGAGACGGAAGTGTTCAACGTGTTCGGAGTCGCGAAAACGATCGTCTCTGACAATGGAGTCCAGTTTTGCTCGACTCAGTTTACCAGATTGTTGGACAAGTATGGGGTGAAGGACTTGCGAACGGCAGTTTACTCGCCGCAAGCAAACGCCTCAGAGCGAGTAAACAGGTCTCTATTGTCAGGGATTAGATCGTATATTCGGAAGGAACACACAAAGGTAGAGGTGTCATTCTTAATTACACAAAAGAAAAGTACCTTTTAAAGAAAGTTTTATTTTCATCAGAATTATCAACGTAACGAGAAAATCGGATTTAATATTAAATACCACTGGAATTTTAGATATCCCCATTAAGGAAAATAATATTTTCATATTCAGGATCAAGACATTAAGAAATTTATCTCATGGTCTGTGATTCAGCCTTCAGGAACTTACTTTTAAGTGGAAATTCAAAGCCCATTTTTTTTGTTGTTGACAAATTTGATTATACATAAATAACTGGTTATTAAGATTTTTGTTTTTGTTTCTGCAAAATCTTATTTTCAATCCTCTGGCATGACTTGAATACATTTATCTACAGTAGTTAGAAATGCCAGAAATCAATGCAAAATAGATAATGACTTATAATTATGTAGTGAATGAAGAAGTTGTTTAAGATGAAAACTATTGATTTGTTGATATTACGATATTTCACTTAAATTGTTTTCCCTTTTACTATTAAGGGTTTTGTAGCAAAGATCATAATTTCATTAATATATGGTCTAATCTTAAAGTAATGTTATTTAAGTTATAGTATGTTCCCTTTGAATACACTGAAATTATAACGTAACTATGAAATTTTGAAAGTTTTAATTCTTCCTTCACTATCCCGGAGCCCCCTCACGTAGGATGAGGGTCGTCTAGGCCCGCCTAATCTCTCTCTCTCTCTCTATAGGTCAACTAGGGACTCTGAAGAATTATGCCCCTCAGAGTCAGATGGGAGGATGGGGCAGGCAAGGAAGGCAGAACATCTGCGCCTTCGATGGTATACAGGTAAGTCACGTAAGGGTCCCTTCAGGACCGAATGTGTGCCGGCTTTTGTGTTGATAGGCACGAAATTTTTTTGATTATGGCTGACGGCAGCGGCAGGTTTTTTGTGGATCCTCCCCACACTCTCCGCCAATAGCTGAGGCGAACTAGCGTGCCGCCCTGCAGTCAACGCTGCCCGTCGAGTGATCTGTCAGCTCATGCTGGCAGTCGGGACTTTACGTCCCAAGCAAATCACTCATCATAGTTCCATAACATAATGTTGTTCGATTCCATTCTAACGAAATGCTTCCTTACTACACACAAATCTAATATTTGGCATAAATAAAAAAAAAAACGTAATGCTGGTAACCCGAACGCTCGGATGGTACTTATATAAGGCGGAACCACAACAGAAATATACGTAAATACATTTGCTTAGGTAAAGCGAACGCGCCCTTCAATTTAGAAAGCGTACACAAATTAACTTTAACTTGTGTGAGGGGAACTTTCGTTAAGTTTAATTATCCAATTTTCAGTAAGAATCGGACATTCCATAAGAAAGCGGTGTGTCAAACAGTTAAATTATTATTAAATGATTAAAAGTGCAATGTAAATCTTAAAATGGAATAAAAATGGTACTGTGAATTAATAGAAAGCACAAATCTTCAGTTAAATCAACTTCCAATTGTTAATTTTTTTAATTTTACCACTTTTTAAAATTTAACACATAAAATGTCATTCGGGCACTGCGAATTAATAGAAGGCACAAATCTTCAATTACATCGACTTCCATTTGTTAATTTTTTCACTTTTACCACTTTTTAACATTTAACACATAAAATGTCATTCGGGCACTGCGAATTAATAGAAGGCACAAATCTTCAATTACATCAACTTCCATTTGTTAATCTTTCACTTTTACCACTTTTCAAATCAAAATATCAAGATAATTACTCATACGGAATGAGATATATATTTAGGCTAAAAGCATAAATTTTTTGTAAGTAAACCTCAGTCTCGTTTAATTTCGTAAAGTTATTCACTTCTATAAATAGTTAAACCATAACATTTCTGCTGTCAAAATTATGTACATGGTTGTCCACTTTTGAAAGGATAGAATTGGAAATAAGTTTGGTTTGTTAATATTTCGATAAATGTGAGTATAAAATAACTTTCAAAATTGTTAATAATAAACAATATTTATTATTTACAGTTTTTTTAAAAGCATTAATGGAATTGTAATTCTGTTACGGACTTGATGGCTTGCAAAACTAGTTTGTTTTATTGGTATATTATTAACATTGAACCTTTTTTTCTAGTATGGCTATAACTTGTTGCGCAAGGGGTTGTTCTTCAAGGACTGGGCGCGACAACGTAAATTTTTACAGGTTTCCAGGAGTATCAAACAAGCACAATTTAAAGGAACTTTCGGAAAAAAGAGTTTGACTTTGGCTGTCAGCTGTATAGATATTATTTGGATAAATACTATAGGTTTAGGATGCAAATTTTGCGGAATACGTATATTAGAATTTAGTTTATGATATATGTATGTTCACTAGTTTGATTGTAATAAAAATATAATTAGATTCGAGTGTTTCCTTTACTCCCTTTCAGTAAGTTTTAAAATTCGTGATGAGTTTCATTTATCATAAAAGAAAATATATGAGAGACCCTATCGTAATACGTTCCATGTAATATTTGCTTAGCTTGCATCGTTTTAATGAAAGATGAGCTTGAACTAGTTCATATATTTATTTGCACTTTTATTATTAAAATTTTTAATCACATATTTCAGTCGAGTGTTATCACAATGCTTAAATACAACAATATAAAGAACGAAAACATAAAACTCATTCATGTTGGTCAACAACCACCCATGGTATTAGAGGCTTTTCGTCGTTGTGAATATTTTACCTGTTTAAGAAGGAATATAAAATAGCTTTTATGAAATATTTTCTAGTAAAGCTTAAAATTTCTAATATACTTTTCCAATTACAATGGATCCGTTTGTAATTTTCTTGCGGCTTATTTCCTGAAGAATTTGGGACCCCTCAAGCAGTTTCTGGGAATGGAGGTTGAGACAAACAGCAATGGTGACTTCTCACTCTGTCAATCAGCGTACATCATGCGAATCGCAAGTAAATTCGGACTGATGAAAGCTAAGCCAGCGAGGACACCTATGGAGGTTTATTATGGTAAGTCGGAAGAATCAAATCAACTGGAAAACAATTCAGACTATAGACGATTGATCGGACGGTTACTATATGTGTCCGTAAATACTAGACCGGATATCTCGGCAAGTGTGAGAACCTTGGACCAGAAGGTTTCAAAACCAAATGAGGAGGAGTGGAATCAACTGAAACGCGTTGGCAAATATTTGAAAACAGCAGCGACAATGAAGTTATTGCTAAGCAATAAGAAATCAACTGATGTGTCATTTTTTGGCTATGCGAATGCAACATGGGCTGATAATAAAGCGGAAAGAAAATCAAACAGTGGCAGATTTTTTTTTCAATGGTGGCGTGTCAAAAACAGGGTATCGTGGCATGATCATCATGTGAGGCGGAGTACATCTCTATTTATGAAACAGCAAAGGAGACCAAGTGGCTACGACAATTGCTAATAGAAATGAAAGAGGAAATTACTTCACCAACAGTCATCTATGAAGACAACCAAAGTTGTATAGAATTAGTTAAAGATCATAAATTCTCTTATAAAACTAAGCATATTGATACTAGATACAAGATGATGAAAGCTAAGCCAGCGAGGACACCTATGGAGGTTTATTATGGTAAGTCGGAAGAATCAAATCAACTGGAAAACAATTCAGACTATAGACGATTGATCGGACGGTTACTATATGTGTCCGTAAATACTAGACCGGATATCTCGGCAAGTGTGAGAACCTTGGACCAGAAGGTTTCAAAACCAAATGAGGAGGACTGGAATCAACTGAAACGCGTTGGCAAATATTTGAAAACAGCAGCGACAATGAAGTTATTGCTAAGCAATAAGAAATCAACTGATGTGTCATTTTTTGGCTATGCGAATGCAACATGGGCTGATAATAAAGCGGAAAGAAAATCAAACAGTGGCAGATTTTTTTTTCAATGGTGGCGTGTCAAAAACAGAGTATCGTGGCATGATCATCATGTGAGGCGGAGTACATCTCTATTTATGAAACAGCAAAGGAGACCAAGTGGCTACGACAATTGCTAATAGAAATGAAAGAGGAAATTACTTCACCAACAGTCATCTATGAAGACAACCAAAGTTGTATAGAATTAGTTAAAGATCATAAATTCTCTTATAAAACTAAGCATATTGATACTAGATACAAGATGATACGTGATCTCATTAGAAATAAGGTTATTGAATGTAAATATTGTACTACAGAAAAAATGATTGCAGACCTTTTAACGAAACCATTGTGTGAAATGAAACATGTATATTTCAGAGAAAAATGCAATATTATATGAATGTGGAGGAGTGTTGAAAATATGTGTAGACCTTAGAATATAGAGCAAACAGGAATGGTGATAAGCCAGATTTTGCGTAATGAATTCCTGGTTGTGTTGGTAGTCCATTTTTACATGTATTTACACGCCATCCCTATTCTAAACAACTTGTCAATTTGCAAAAAGTAAACAAAGGATTTGTGCGGAGCATCTGTGGAAAAAAATGTTCTTTTTCTACTTTATTCTGAAACAATTCACATAATTAATTTATATAAATCTTTGCTTCTATTAACAAAAAAGATAATTTAGGTAGTGCAGTTGCCTCAAGCAGGATTCCCTAGTTTATAATCCAATTTATATTTGCAAGCACTGACCGAACACTTCATTTCTGTTTTTTTAATTGATATGAAGATTTTAACAGGCACTAGTGGCACTATAAAACTTTGCACTAAATATAGTTCAAAGATAAATAGTTTTGAAAAGAATTGATTCGGTATTTTTGTTAAATTTCACAAAAGAATTTTAAGTTGACCAAATCTGCTCACAAAACACAAGCACATTTGACAATTAATCTAGCTTGACAATTTCTCTATCCAGCATCTCACTTACTCCTATGTATAGTCTCCTGCTCTTGACAAATTATGGTCATGTACACGAATTTTACACGATTCAACCATTCGTGTTTGCTATATATTCTAAGGTGTAGACAGATAAACATTCAGTTAATATCCATCCGAATTTAATTAAATCAAATGAGCAGATTTTTTTCAATTCATTTTTTTGAATTATAATATTAAACTTTGGGCATGTCCACAGACAGCCTAGGGCTCACAAAGTGACACAAGCGACATCTGTTGGAAATGGAAACAACTTTAGGTTAGTGACATCCTAGTAAACTATGGGTTCGGAGAACGAAATATTCAGGAAAGTTCTAGGATAATTCGTAGAGTATAAATACGGCGCTTCTCACATCAGGAGGCGAGTCTTATTTCAGATAGTGAAATGAACGAAGTAAACTATTGCGATAATTTAGAAGTACAGTACAAGCGATAACTATAAAGAGTTGATTTCATAATTGTTTGTAAATGTTATAAAAGTAAATAGTGAAGTTAGATAAAAAAAATAACTTGTTAATAATATCTGAAATATTGTGTTTTAAATAACGAACTAAGGCCACGCTCGTAACAACTGGTGTCAGAAGTAAAATAAATTCGCGAAATAAAGTGGTGGTATTTGACTTTGAAATTCAAAGAGTGATTAATTTTTTTGAAATCACGCAAGAATGGGACGCAAACTAGAGGAGCTTCGCATACAGGAATTGAAAGTGGAGTTGGGGAAGCGGTCATTGCAAACGACAGGTCTAAAGAATGTTCTACACGAGCGACTTAGACAAGCTTTGATAGAGGAAGAAAAGAATTCTGAGACATACGTTTTCGAGGAAGAACCAGAAACTGAAGAAGAGCCTGCGATGAACATAGAACAGCTTTTGGGTTCATTAATGACCAAAATGGAGCTTTCAAGCCTGCAGGAGAAGAATGCTCTTGAGGAACAAAAGAATTCTCTGGAATCCCGTTTAGATGAGCAGAAGAAATCTCTGAAGGAACAAAAGAATGCTTTTGAGGAACGAAAGAATTCTCTCGTTTAGATGAGCAGAAGAAATCTCTGGAGGAACAAAAGAATTCTCTGGAATCCCGTTTAGATGAGCAGAAGAAATCTCTGGAGGAACAAAAGAATTCACTGGAAACCCGTTTGGACGAACAAAAGAATTCTCTGGAATCCCGTTGGGATGAACAAAAGATTTCTTTACAGAAGTGTCTAGAAACTTGTTTGGAGGAACAGAAGAATTTTCTGAAAAATTCACTAGACACACAAAATGTGAAAATTGAAGAAATCCCGCAGGAAGTGTTGGAAGTTCAGCAACAAGTGTCGGAAGTTAAACAAAAGAAGTCTCGAAAGTACAACAAAATGTCACGGAGCAGCTTGATAACTTTAACGCAGATTTGGAGAGGATAAACCATCGACAACCTCGACGGGAAGGAATTGAAATATCCGGTACAGGTAGAATGAAACCTCCAATATTTGATGGACAAAGTTCGTGGCATATTTTCAAGAGTCAATTCGAGGCAGCTTCCGAAGTAAATGGGTGGAGCGATGCAAACTAAGCTACATCTCTGGTATTAGTACTTCGCGCTCCTGCTTCAGAGTTATTACAAACTATACAGATTGAAAAGCAACGTGATTACATTTCACTAGTACAGGCGATAGAATTACGTTATGGAGATGAACACATGCAGCAAGTATATCGCCTGCACTTACGCAATAGGACTCAAAAGCATGGAGAGTCACTACAACAACTGCAGGCTGATGTGGAAAGATTAGCTTATCTTTCGTACTCTAGCGTAAATGCGGATTTCCTTAATGAAGTGGCAACAGAAGCATTTGTGAACGCTATTGCAGATCAAAATTTACAACAAGCGTTAAGGCTAGCAGGAAAGAAATCAACAGCAGAAGCACTAGCCTTTGAACTAGCGTATGAATCTGCCAGGCAAGCTTCTCGAAGTGCAGTACGAGTGAGAGAAATTTCGGTGGAGGAATGTATTTGTAATAGAATGCAGCCATCACATAGCACTCCTTCACGCGGTATTCTTCGTTGCTGGAATTGTAATAGACTGGGACACCTCCAAAGGGACTGTAGAAAACGCCGACGAATGGAAGCGCTAGAAGAAGGGCAGTGATATCGAGCTGGGCAAAGATATCGAGCTGGGCAGCAGACTCACAGCAGAATACCGTCATCAGAGACCACTCCTTCGCGTGGTGTCATTCGATGCTGGAAATGTAGTAGACTGGGACACCTGCAAAACGACTGTAGGAAACGAGGACGAATGCAAACAACAGAAGAAGAAGGGCGAAGATGGAGAACTAGAGAGCCAGCTTTCCGTGGAGAGACTAGACTGCAACCTCATGACTTTGAAATACCATACCGCAATGGACGTATCCATGGAAATGCAGAAGCTTTTCACAACGTCCATGTAATCCTGAGTGGAAACATTGCGGACGGATGGAAGAAAAAAATGACGATGACTACGATGATGATAACGAAAGTCGAAAGAGGAAAGGAAAGAAATCCAAAGACGATGATGATTACGGTGATAAAAGTAAAAAGAAGAAAGGAAAGAAATCTAAGAGCGAGGACAATGAAAGAAAGAAAAAGACGAAAAGTAAAGGGTCTAAAGATGCTGATAATGACGGTGATAAGGGTATAATGAAGGTCGGAAAAGGTAAAAACAAAGGTTCTGACGATGATGATAATAAGAAGCGCAAAGGCGGCAAGGAAAAGGATGACAACGGCAATCAAAAGGGCAAGAAATTTGAGGACAAAAAAATCAAAGATAAGAGACGAAAGAAAAACCAATGCATGGAAGAGTGTTTCAACAGAACATTAATCGAACATCTCAGGAAGGTCTTCAATCAGCGCGATTGGGTTCGATATATTCCTATATTTCTAATGGCTTATATATCAGCTGTTTACAATATGACCAGAAAAAGCCCATCTAAGGTCATATTCGGAAAGGAAATGCGCTTACCTAGCGACCTAAAGTTTGGTATACCCAAAGGCGAACAAAAGTTACCAGAAGACTACGTAACAAAGCTCAGACAACGATTAGCTGATGTGCACGAGACCACAAGACGTTCTCCAAAGTTATCACAACACTGGGAGGGACCATATGTAGTTAAAACTAAAATTAATAACATGCCTAACAAGAATCAGCGCGGTACAAGATGCAAAAGAAAAATTGTTCATCTAGATCGTTTGGGTCAATACGGAGAGCATCAAGACCGTGGACCATCTGTTGTTCAGGACGAACAAATTTTAAGAAGGGGGCAGCGTTACGTGCCACAAAGAGACCCAAGCGACATCTGTTGGAAATGGAAACAACTTTAGGTTAGTGACATCCTAGTAAACTATGGGTTCGGAGAACGGAATATGCAGGAAAGTTCTAGGATAATTCGTAGAGTATAAATACGGCGCTTTTCACATCAGGAGGCGAGTCTTATTTCAGACAGTGAAATGAACGAAGTAAACTATTGCGATAATTTAGAAGTACAGTACTAGCGATAACTATAAAGAGTTGATTTCATAATTGTTTGTTAATGTTATAAAAGTAAATAGTGAAGTTAAATAAAAGAAAGAACTTGTTAATGATATCTGAAATATTGTATTTTAAATAACGAACTAAGGCCACGCTCGTAACAGTATTATTGAAGAGCAATTTTCCTGTTTTTCGTGAATTACCTTAGTTACAATGTACTCCGTTCACACATCATGCAATTGCAAGATTTTCTTGTGCAAACTTCTTTCGTCAGTTTCTTGAACTTGTTCACATGCTTTGTATTTTTTATTTCTTCTAGTAGTTTATTGTATATAGGTACATGTCGTCACCCCAGTACTTATTTGTTCTATAGACCAAAAGTGGAATTTTTCACGTTTTGACACATTCTACCGTATTCGCCTGCGCTCTTTCGAATGGTGGTATCGATAATGCTCTATCTCAAATATTTCCAGAGATATCGAGCGCTTGATTTGTTCTATGCACCAACAATTTTGCACTCTGCCCATTCTTATTTGTTCTTTGTACATTACGGTTTGTTTTTCTATCATATAGAACAACAGTATAAGAATATTTACTTTTTTGTTAAGTTATTACTTATTTGTTCTAAATCCTAAGAATAATGTAGTTTATTCTATATCCCATAACTAAACACTTTGTGCTTATTTGTTCTATGTCCAACTGATAACCTTAAGTTGATGCGATTTGTTTATGTAACAAAGGAAAATCAGTGAAAATAATCCAGTGCATGACGGTCAGCTGAAGGGTGAGGATCATATCGAAAAGTGATTTAAAATGAATGCGGCACACGAGAAGTATACTTTTTCCTTAGTTAATTCGTATATAATAAGCACATATATTAAACTGAATACTTTTTCCAGAAAACGCGAGATTCCAGAATTGTCTCCTGCACCTCAGCTTAACGAACATTTAGAGAGGTGTGTATGATGTATATAGCTTTATACCAATTTCAAATAGTTTTATTTTAATTCCTTTTAGAATGCTACGCGATTTGGATTCACCGCTATCAACTTTCGACGACTCTGAGGCTGATCCAAATTATTCACCGGAACATTGCATGCAAATACAGCAACAGATCGAAGATATTGCACCTCAAAGCAATCGAGGGTTGGAGACCCAAAGTTGCTCTTATCCAGTAACAATCCAACAAATTGCTTCAAATGAATTCGTTGCAGAACTTTGCGCTACACCTGAATCTGATGGAAACAACTCGAGAAAAAGATCCCGGAAACCAACGAATTGGAAAAAAAATGTTGCGAAGATATTAAGGGAATCTGGTAAAGAATACTTGGACGTGAAAGGTAATAAGCATAAATCAAGGTGTTCACCGATGAAGACCGAAAAGCGGCCCACGATGCGTTTTGGACGTTAAATTACTGCAAAAAAAGTCATTTTTATGCTAAATTTGTGAAGAGAATACCTGCTCAACGCAAACGTACATTGTTATGCTAAACGACGTACTGAAGCGTGTAGGCCGGCTGCGTCAAACACACAAAAATTAAACGCACCCCGAACGAGAGAAATGCGTTTACTCTCAAGCTCGTGTGACATGCGACGTGACAGTGGTGACAAAGAAGAAGAAGACCATTAACATGTCATATTTAGTGAACAAGTGTGCATGGAAGAAATTCCAGGAATTATAATTATCGAAATTCCTCAACAACATCGGGCCCAGAAAGGTAATAATTCTGATTAAGTTTGGTAGAGTCACATCCAGTAAATAAAATACTTTAGGAATTCCCAGAAAACACCTGATAATCAAGAAGGAAATTAGAGAAAAAAAAGAAAAAAGCCTCCAGTGGTTTTGCGTCGTATCTAGAAAGGACAAATAACTTGGTCAGTAATTAGACTTCCATCACTATTCAGAATTTTACGAAGTAATAATTTTTACAATATTTACTGCACGAGAAGTGAGCGCCCTGTTTAGCAAATCGCTTTCAATCAGACTGTAAGTCTGTATCATTGACATCTCACATTGGTCGCTCGGAGGAGAATAATAATCCTCAGCTTACAATAGCACTCGTTGCGAGGAATTAAAAATCACTGGGCTCTGGTTACAGCCGGAGGCAGCAGGAGGAATTTCCCCTTTTTGAACATCGAAGCCAAAACAGCTGGAGTTTTATACTCATTTTCCCCATGGGATTATTTTCTGAACTTCGAAAAGGAATCTATGGCACGAGACAAGTAGGGTCTTGATATGAAGTTTCAATTACTTTAAAATAACTATTTTAATTTTAAGAAGTGCACTCGAAGTGCCAAAAAAGAATTTTAGCTTCCCTATATCAGTTGCAAACAGCAGGGATATTTAGTGTTAGTTTCTTTATGTAATTTGTGAGCACTTTTGAAAACGACAAGAAAATGATAGATTTTGAAGGTGAGGAAAACGACAGGTTTCGTCTACAATAGCATATGAAATAGAAAATTAGTGACCGCAAGCAAACATAATTATACGCATCGCATCAAGTAGACTTCATGACCTTGTGTGGGTTTTTTGTTTGGTCTCATGATCGTTGTGACGTGCTCCTCATTATTTTATATATATATATACCGTTATACATATGACCAGTTAACCATTTAGGAGAAACTCACATTTCGTGAATAAACTCAAACAATCATGTGAGTTGCGTTTATGTCGAGAACGAAATGATAGCGATTCAATTATGCTTATGGTCTGAAATTTATAGTTTTCATTTTTTCACGAGTTTAGTGCCAAAATCGGAACATTTGGTTTAATTTCCTTAGCATTGGTTGGAATTTTGAATTTTATAAAGTTACAAACATTTATTTCAAGTGCCCTTCGTTGTAAGCATTGTCAAGGTACGAGAGCCGTTAGGTAATTGTTATTTTACTCAGATAGAGCCTTGTTGTGAAGAAAGACCTACCGAACGTAAGCCGAATCTAAATTTTAACTTAACTTTTTACTAGGTGGCGGATGTTGAAGCTTCATCATGCTGTGGAATTTCACCGTGAGTATTATTGAAATATTATATATTGTCTTTATGTCGATTTCGGTTGAACATCAGTTTCGCTCTGGAGGCAACCTAAGTGCTGTCAAAGCGTTCCTTTGAAGCAAAATGACGTCACGGGTTGCCTCTGGTGGCAACCCAAAAAGCATCAGTTTCACTCTTAAAATTTACTCGGGTATACTATGAGTTCACTCACACAAACGAAGTCTAGTTGTGATTTGATATTATTTAATTAAATTTAAAGTCAACAATTTTTATTAAGACCACTACTATTATTATATTATCCTCAAAATTATTCGCAAACAAATTACCAGCCAGTTTTCGCAAAAAGTTCATAGCTACTTTGACGTTAGTATACATACACAAGCGAACTTTTTCAGGTGCACTCTGAATACGTTCGATTGAACGGGGTTGCCTCCAGAGCGAACCTGGATGTTCAAACGAAAACGACATGAGTATGTTCATGCTTCGGCTTCGACAATTAAATGCTCGGTAGAAGTCTCTTGCATTGACATAAAAATAAGAAATTTTTTTTATTTATAACAAATTACCAAGGTATTTAATTTAATATTAATAATTATTTTTAATTATATATAAAATATACGAAAGGTCGTAGGTTTAAACAGAAAAAAAAAGATTTCTATATAGAGAGGAAAAAAAAATAGTGCCCTAGTGTTGAAGAGATTCCTTTCCGGTACCTATATATATACATAATCTCAGTTTAATAAAATTTCCATGTACTTATATAACTAGTTTAGCGGAATCTGAATCTGTGCCTCTTACTTTGAATTAATGAAATTTTTTTGTGTACTTACGTGTACGCCTTTATCTACTTAATACTATACTGCTGTACTTTTACATAGTTTCATAAGCTAATGGTATACTTATCGGTACACCTTTTTTCCTGTACTCACTATAAATTAAGGTTTTTTTTTGTAATTATAACGTGAAAATCTTAGATCATAAAACGAAAGGATAGGCTATGCTTTGATGAAGAAAAACTTAAGCATTTTTCTTCAAGTAGTAGAATCGCATCGATGTGTTTGTTTAGTCATGGAAGTCGTAAACTGCGATATTTTCTGAGCGGGCACATAATTTAGTGGTTGAAAGTTAATCAAATATTGAACAAGTTTTATAATTTCCTGTCAGCGCGATTCGTATCATTTTTTCATTTTATAATTTTATAATTCTTTTATAACTTATTACATTTTTAAGAGTTTTCCTAGTACCCCATTTATTTGCTGATAATATTTCTTGTCGTTGCCTTTGCTTGACTGACATCAAACAAGAGTCCCAATGACAATTCAATTGTAAGCAAACAAACCGACATTGGAAAACGTTAATTTTTTTTACCACGGCTGTTTATTTTTATTAATATTTCACTTTTATTTTATTTTAAACACAATAATTAATTAGTAAACCAATTAAGCTTACTTGAAGAATGCTTTTCCACGACAATAACGCCGCTTGTTTCTGCAGCACAACACAGCGCATTTCACCACCATAATTATAGACTCCGGAGTCTCGATTATAACAAATCTCTTGAACAGAAAAATTATTTCTACCAGTTTTCCAATATCACAAAATTATAAAACACTTTTATTAATGTTTTAACTCACAAATCACTAAAAAGCACCCGACCTAAGAAATGACAAATGAGAAATGTCAGAAATATCGAACTGACAAAAACTAAAACCCCAGCCCTCTTGTCATTTCCCTCCCGTGTCCACAAAAAAATTGCTTATCACAAGTATACGAATTTTATACAAGGTAGCCTATCCGTTCGTTTTATGATCTAAGGTGAAAATGAATTCCTGAAGGCTTTAATTTCTTCCGTCACTATCCGGAGCTCTTTCATGTGAAGGTCGAGTGGGTCCGCTCTAATCTCCCGACAGGTCAACAAGGGACTTGGGAAAATAGTGCCACCCAAAGTCAAACGGGAGGATGGGGCTGTCAAAGAAAGGTAGAACACCTACGCCTTCCACCTAGATACAGGTAAGTGACGTAAGGGTCCCTTCAGGACCGAGTGTGTGCTAGCTGTTCGTTTGTTGAAGGCACGATATCTTGTTTTGTATATGGTTGGTAACAGCGGCAGGTTGTTTTGTGGAACACCCCCACACTCTCCGCCAATAGTCGAGGTGGACTAGCGTGCCGCCCTGTATACAACACTGTTATCGGGTGATCTGTCAGCTCATGCTGGCAGTCTGGACTTAACGTCCGAAGTACATCACTCTCAACATAATTCCATAACAAAAATGGCGCCCAACGTGGGGCCTCCTCAATTGGACTTCGGTGGTCTAAATGTAACATTTGCTGACGATTGTGATTACTTCGAGATATGGGCATTTGGCTGTTAGCTAAATAGCCTGACCCGGTAATCGCATAATCAGTGGAAGTTATATGCGGACCTGGGATAATTGTTTGTTATTAGTTGATTTTCTGTAGAGTAACGTAAAGTTTTGATATTTTGATTTTTGATTGATTTTGTAACGATTGAAGTAAAGTAACGTTTTGAAGTTTTTGAAAGTTTATAAAGTAAAGTAACATTTTGGAAGTTTTGAATTGTAAGTTCGACTTTAGGTTTGACTTCGGTCAAGCCTCAAGTCTGAACAGTTGATTTTTTTAAAAATGTTTTTGGATGATCTTTCCCGCTGGCTTTCCGCCATGGAAATGGTGGGTGGCCTCACGAAATTTTTCATTTGTGGTCTTGCGGAGAAGTGTCTCTGTTGGCAAACTGGCTGGACAGAGTTATGAATCTGGGAGACGACTGTTTGGCTTCCAGCTAATTAGTTGACCAGACGCATGACCCTGCCCGGCTAGTGAACCAGCTGGACATGATGATCCGGTGAGGAGGGGAGATGGAGTCATCGGAGGATGGGATTGATGCTGGAGACCTTGAGTAATCAGGAGTTGGCATGCTGCTAACTGCCTGGCTGAAGAATCTCTAGTAGCATTCTCAGTCTTTGGTACCTCCGACTTTACTTTTCCCAGATTCTGCAAGAGCTCAGATTTTTTTTCAACGCACACACTCACGTTACTTGCTAGTATATCTAACCTGTAGGGAGGGAGAGCGACCTGGAGACCTCTTATGATGAGAGTTAGCTTCGGGAAGTGAAGAAGAAAATATATTTTGATCATAAATTTTTGAAACGCGGAATTGAACGGTTAGGAAGGGAATTTTTATTCAAGGAGCGTGCTAACGTTTCCGAACTTTGGATTTTTGTATTTATGTATATTCGTATCGAGTCGAGAGGACTTTGCTAACTTTCCGAATCTTTGATTTTTTTTTCACTTTATTGAAAACTTCTTCGAACGTTTGGGATGGAAATTTTATTTGAAATTTAATATCTCGTCAAACCTTCGACTTTAAATTAGTATTTCGTCATCCTAGCGTTGTGAAGAGCCTGTTATCTCTTCCGTAGCTTCAACTTCTTTGGATTTTTTTATATATCTATTCCAAACCCTTGGTTTGAAAATCTTTTGCCTGATTTACGACTGATTCTACAATGGCTACAGCGCGAACACCACCGCGAGCAACTGGGGGTACCGATGCTGTTACCAGATCCGTGCTCTGTCTGTCTAGAGAGCGACTGGTCAGGACAGAGGAAGGCAGTGAAGATGGTCTGTGGACATGAGTTTCACAAAGCATGTCTGAAAACGTGGATTGGACAGCATTCAAACTGCCCGTTCTGCAGAGCCCATCTCACTCAGTATGATTTCACTGAGTATACTGGTGCTGTCCCGAAGATGAAAAAGCCTGTAAAGAGTGTCAGTCGCGATCCATTACCATCCATGGCAACACTTGACTTACCACCGTTGACAATTCCACCACCTAGTCGACGATCACTCTCTCCTGGAATGCCAGATCTACATTCAAGGACTTTTACCAATCCTAACTCGCGACGAAATAGCCCGCTGCCTTCTGGCAGTGGACATACCTCAGCAGCTACGGATGCGTTGATGGCAGGCTTGCGCCTGCAAATGCAAGACTTAGTACGCGAAGGCCTCGAACAGAGCCTCGATGTGTTGCGGACTGAGTTAATAACTAGTGTCCGACAACATATCTCAGCAGCAATGCCGCCCATGGATTTTTCACGACCACCTCCGTCGATGGGTGACCCAAGACCACCTCAAGAATTTCACGAATCGCGTAGGCAGTCGTCAAATAGACTGCATTCAGCCTTTGGTCAGCCTATCAATCAGCCTAGACCAGATTTTGTCCCACCTCCACCACCACCACCTATTCGTACCCTGCAGCCGTAGGACAGCGACGTTCTGGCAGTCCTATCCGCAGGTGGAATATATCGTATAGCGGTGACAGCTCACGGCTTACTGTCGACGAATTTGTATTTCGAGTGGAAGCTTTGACCTATTGACAACCTTACTTTCTGGACAAGCTATGGACTGGTACTGGTCTCTCCTGAGGCAAAATTCCACACCTTCATTGGAGTATGTGAAAACAGCTCTATTAGCTGAATGGGGAGTACCGCAAGATGACCTTAAGGTCAAAGTCCAGCTGATGTTGAGCAAACAGAAAGCTGGGGAGTCATTTGCTACGTACCATCAACACCTGGTACAGCTGCGCGATCAACTGCAAAGTCCCTTGGCGGACGGAGAATTCCTAGAGATCGCAAAGTCAAATCTGCTTCGAGACATTCAGCAAAAGATCTGCCTACATCCCACTAACAATATACATCAACTACGGAGTCTCGTGACTCAAATGCAAGCGACGCAGCAGCGAATCGCGACAGCGAGCAGCTGGAATGCTTATCGCGGCCAAAGAGTCAGCGAGGTGAATGAGTTTCGTCCGACAGAGGCCGAACTGTATATGACACATGAACGCAGTGAGGAAGCAGTAGCACTAGCTGCTATTACAACCCCTCAGAATGTAACCTGCTGGAACTGTGACCAGTCCGGTCACTTTTATCAAGACTGCAGGCAGGAGAGACAAGTTGTGTTCTGCTATGGATACGGACGCAAGAACATTTTCAAGCCCGATTGCAGCCATTTTCGACAGAAAAACTTGAGACGGGTCGGGAATATCACCACCTCTTTCCGACCAGTGTCGACGTCGCGAGCGACAACTGCAACGAACACTCCAGTTCAAGCCTTGAACAAGGAGGAAGGTCCGCTCCATTAGCAGACCTTGACGAATCCCTGAAGTACAGTACAGTAAGAGACCGAATCTTCTCCTCAGTGGCGGAGTTAGCTGAAATAATGTTTCCTGACTTGGGTATGAGACCGAAAAAGAAAAGATCTACCATTCGATGGCGGGAGTACTGTCGACGGATGAGACTAAAGAGAAAAAAACTGGCACAAATTCCCGTGTCGATGCCAGATGACATTCGACCGTACGCCGAAGTAAAGCTGCTCGGGCGAACTGAGCCTGGACTACTTGATAGTGGTGCCACTGTCAGTATTCGAGGTCAGGGAGCTCTAGAGAAGCAGATGTCGAATGGAAGAGGTATCGGACACAGGTCCAAGTAGCAAATGGTGCCATGACGACTGTGCATGGTCATGTGGACTAAGATGTCTCTTTCCGTGATAAGACCCAAAACGTGCGTTTTTACGTGGTTCCTGGGCTCACACAGGCACTATATCTGGGAATAGACTTCTGGCGTCTATTTGGGTTTTCTCCAGATGTCCTGGGTATAGTCGAAGAAGTGAATCCAAGTGTAATAGCTACCTCTGACACCGACTGCCTTATCCTTCCTAGTCTCGATCAACAACGCTTAGAATCCACAAAACAGCTTTTCCCCTCTTTCCCCTCCTTAGGCCTGGGAAAAACATCGGTGATCACTCACAAGATTGAAACGAATGACGCGGCCCGATAAAACAGAGGTTTTATCCGATTTCACCGGCAGTACAAAGTTTGATGGATGCCGAATTAGAACGAATGCCATCACTGGGTGTGATAGTGGAGAGCCAGAGTCCTTGGAGCTCTCCAGTTGTTCTGGTTAGGAAGCCTGGAAAGGTTCGGCTTTGTTTTGACGCCAGGAAGGTCAACTCTTTTACGAAGAAGGATGCCTATCCGCTATCGCAGATAGACGCACTTCTGAGTCGATTTCTTCCGGCAAACTACATAACGAGCCGGGACCTGAAAGACGCATGCTGGCAGATCCCAGATAGAAGACCGCTTTTGCAGTGCCTGGTGATGCCATTCGGCCTATGCAACGCTCCACAAAAGATGTGCTGCCTCATAGATAAAGTCATTGCTTTCGATCTTCATGAGAACGTTCTCGTCTATCTAGACGATTTGTTAATTCTGTCATCAGACTTTGACTCGCATCTCACGTTACTATCCCGTGTAGCGGATTGTTTGAGGAAAGCTGGCCTCACTATCAACGTCGAGAAGAGCAAGTTCTGTATCAAAGATTCCAAATACTTGGGTTCTATTGTCGGAAGTGGAGGTATGAGGACTTACCCTGACAAAATTTCAGCTACAAGCCACTGGCTTCACACGGAGGTATAGGGAAAACACTGGAACGTCTGAGAAGACACTTGTACTTTCCACAAATGACAGTTGATGTCAGAAACTACGTAGGCGCCTGTGACGTGTGTAAGGAAACGAAGGCTCCCAATACCATTCTTAGACCACCTATGAAAGTCCAGTCTGTGACAGAACGACCATGGCAAAAGCTGTATATCGATTTTCTTGGTCCATATCCTCAGTCAGTGAAAGGAAACGTCTGCATTCTGATAGTTCTTGACCACTTTTCAAAATTTCCGATCCTCAAACCGATGAGAATAGTATCTACACTCAATGTGTGCCAATTCATTGAGACGGAAGTGTTCCACGTATTCGGCGTTCTCGAAACGATCGTCTCTGACAATGGAGTCCAGTTTTGCTCGACTCAGTTTACCAGATTGCTGGACAAGTATGGGGTGAAGCACTTGCGAACGGCAGTTTACTCGCCGCAAGTAAACGCCTCAGAGCGAGTAAACAGGTCTCTATTGTCAGGGATTAGAGCGTATATTCGGAAGGAACATACGAAATGGGATGAGAAACTGAACCAAATAGCTAGTTCCCTCAGGAGCTCTTTCCATCAAGCTACTTGTTAAGTCCCAATATGGGCTTAGAATGCGAAAAAGGGGCAGGTGCCGGTTTTGGAAATGATAAGACAGGCGTTTTTCAAAATAACAAAATTCAATATTTTATTGAACAATATACTTTTATAGATTATAATTCAGGTTCAAATTAATTCAATTTTACTAATTTTAAATAATTCACTGATTTCTTTCAACTAAGTCTAATAAATTCAAATACTAAGTCTAATAAATTCAAAATACTAAATCTAATAAATTTAGCTAATAACTCATGGCTCTATATTAAATTCAAAAATTCTTTAACGTAACCTCGCTTTCCCCTGTCGTATTTAATCCTTAATCTGTAAGAATAAAAAAAAGGGGGTGTTTATAAATCAAAAAGTTAGGTTATGTTGATAGAATGAGCATCACAGAACTGCTCAGACGTATCGTTGCTGGGTTCAAAGAACTCCCAGTATTGGATTCTGAAAATATTAATATTTTGAAAATATTATTTAATTTCTTTAGAAAGGGGGTTAGTTTAGGGTGCAATACTTCCCTTAAATTGGTATTAATCAAAGCTTAAGTGTGGCTTCAGTACTGCGGATCTGCTTTGTGGCTCAGTCAAAACGAGAGTGATTTGCTACTTCCAGTAGCTCGCTATTTATAGGCAGAATCACAATAGAAATTGGGTCTGCCGGTGGCGTTGCCAATGACGCCCGCGTCTTTATGTGAATTTTTACGTATTTGGTCCCCAAATGGCGTCATCGTGTGAATTTTCATGCATTTGGTCCAAAAATGGCGTCATCATAGTTTTAATCGGAATACTTTGCTATGCTATGGGCTGCCATATTGGAAATGTCAAAGTGGTTCATCGCAGATGTTTGGTTGGAGGTAAGTGTTTACATTCTTTTTAATGTTAATTATTTATTGAACTTATAATTTTATTCCTTGTTTCAGATTTTGGATCCCGTCGGATTGTTTAAGATGTCGTGGGAACATTGTAGTGTAGTGTAAGTTTTCGTTTTAATTGAAGTCTCAGATCGTGAATGATCTGAGACTTCTATTTGTTTATTTATTTTTTATGGATGCTTTTGTTTTTCTTTTAGCTTTTGCTTCGTGGGATATATCGCGGGAATTATTGCCGATGGTCATCGTGGGATATTGAAAAAAGTGTGAGTTTTTAACATGTAAGTTTAGTTTTAAGTTTAAAGATTGTTCCGCGACGGAACATCCTCCCGCCTCTCGAAAAAGGAGAGAAGTTGTGTTTTTGTTAGAAAGAATAAATTAATAAATTGATTGTGTCCAAATTTACGTTACTGTTTTTTATTTGTAAGCGAGCCCTGATTTGTCCTGTTGTAATGAATGAATCATTACCTGCATTCATCATTATCTCATTAGCGCCACAATATCCCGATCAGTACAACTAACGTACATACATCATACATATGTACATATGCATATATCTATAATAACGACTCGTTATCATAATAAGAATCTTGTTACGTACAAAATTACAAATATACATACGTACATACACGATAACGTACTTCTTGAAGCTAGCAAGCAAAACATACGCGCATACGTACATACATATAACGTACAAACATATAATAAATTGAAAAACGCGAGTACGCGCATCAAATTGCATTCCAAGCAATTTCGCGGTGATTCCACCGTCAATTTATTTATGAATTTTTACGTCACATATGGTTCATACGGTTAACCAAATCTATTTTCGTTTTATGAAACAACTTTCTCTGTTGTTCTTTTAACACGATAAATTCTTGGTTGCGTCAACCTTTTTGCGGCAAACCGCCGGCTCTTTGTATACAAAAATACAAACACGGCATGAGACCAATTTCAAGCATTATAATGGCACTAGGTTAACCCTGACCTAACCCACAGTCATTACATGCCGTTTATTTTTCCTCACACAAAATTAAGAAACTTCATGTGTGACATTTTTACTTTTTACTTGTACATAATTGGGAAATCCCTTGTGTAAAGTGAAATGGAAACTGACCCACTTATTGGGCAATAGTGCTGAGTTTTTTGTAACATTGGTTTCTTCCGTATATATATGGTTGACCAATGGTTGCAAAGGAATTTTTGAATGAAGGGGAAATACTCTTGTGGAACTACAAAATATTGAGGAATATGCAAAATTGGCTATTACCAATATATTGAGAGGGCGTTCCCGATATATTCGATTTCTGGAATTCCTATATGGAATTTCCTAGATAGTTACCCCCATACCAATTTTTATCAATTTTGCTGAGCAATGCCAGAATCCAACTAAATAAAAAGCCGATGCATCTCAGGGACAAGGGAGAAGTTTTTCCAAAGTCTAAAGAATAAGGTTGACCCCCCACCAGAGGTAAGGCAACCTATTCCTATAAGTAAAAAAAATACTAATCTATTAAAGTACTAAAAGAAAAGATAAGAAAAGTGTACTAAGGGATGAATTAATGTAATTATTGTCAAAGTAAAAAGTGTTTAAGTGTTTCGATTTTGTTCAATTGGGCTAGTGATCTTCGCAGTAGCAAGCACTCCTAGGTCCAAGTTACGGCAAAGACACACCCGTAACAAAAAATTGGTGGCAGCGGTGGGATAGTATCCCAGCTACCTATCGTCACGATTACTTTAGCTTCGATAATGTAAAGAAGCTACAACAAAGGTAACCTAAGCCAGGCGCTATAATAATATATAAAAAAAAAAAAAAAAAAGGCGCTATAGGTGTACCCATCGTTGTGCATCACACCATCCAATCCCAACCAGGCGCTCAGGGATTGTGATAAATATAAAAATATCATCAAATATCAACACAAAGAAGAAATGGACCCCAGAGAAAGCAAAAACAGAGGAAACAAGCTCCAGAACATCAAGGCAGAAATCAAGGAGTATACCCGACCAGCAGAATCTGACGAAGAAACGATGGACTTCCAGGAATTCGTGAAAACTCAGCAAAGACTACGCAGATACAGCACTCTTCTAAAGTAAGTCAGCTTGTTACATGTAAATTTAGAAACTAAAACTATTAAATTTAAATATCTGTCAAGAAATTAATAAGCACATCAAATATTTATAATCATATTAAATTTATACTGACAATTATCATATAAAATATATAAGTGTTTCTCAAAAAAAAAAAAAACGTAAGGTGTTGTGCTAGTGAAAAAAAACTTTCTCTTTCGACATACATATTAATTATTGCGTACATATTAATTATTGCGCCCCTTTAACGTTGTAATTCTTCAGATAAAGTAATGAGGTGTTTAAGTCCCACTTGCATTTTTTTCATGTGCTGCTACAAGCTTGATGCTCCCTTTTGTAAAAGTGTAATACTTGACGGCCTTTCGTAAAATTTAACAAAAAAAAAAAATTTTTTTTCTCTTCTCTTTGTGTTACTTTATATTCGCGTGTTACTTTATATTTCGATCGTATAGAATTTCGTTGCATTTTTTTTTCTTGATCACGTATCTATTCTTTATTGCTCCATTGATTCCGTGTGTTAAAAGTGTTGTGTTCTTCACCACTCGCACCTAACCACTAAAAAGTAAGTGAAGGCGTGTAGCAAGATAGTCGCTACACGTTTTTGCGATTATTCAGCCCAGGCCGGGAATAGCCATAAACGTACGGTTGCCCAACTAGTTCGCGCTTCTCGTTTATTACGTGCCTCTAATCGAGTCAAAATGACTCAACCTCCACCTACTGGTACTAATTCGGGGATATCGGACCTCAGAATAACATTAACGGATGCACGGAATATGATCCCAGAGTTCGATGGAAACTCAGGTGAGCTGCATCGGTACCTCGCGTGCTGCGACATGTTATTCACGACATCCAAGAGCGACGCCGACAAGAAAATACTGCTTAGCATTTTAAAAACAAAGCTAACTGGCCCGGCATATGACATCTTTAAATATAAAGAAGTCTCAAACTGGGATGAATTAAAAGCAGAACTCGTTGAGCAATTCCAAGAGCATAGACCACGTGTGGCTTTACAAGGAGAATTGCTGCGACTCAAACAAACTACACGGGAAAGCATATATGATTTTGCTTCACGCCTATCAAAACAGCTAGCTGATTTGAATAGCGCCACGGTTAATGAAGCCACAGAATCTTCTGCAAGGGCATATCTCATCTCAGAAAATGAGAAAAATGCCATTAGAGCATTTGAAGACGGCCTTAAAAGCGAACAACTTAAGGTCATCGTTAAGGCACGTTCAGAGACCTCACTAAGGAAGCTCATAACTTTTGCTTCCGAACATGCTCAACGCATTGAGGAAACTCAACCCCATACTCAAAAAACAGCGCCTAATGTGCAAGTATGCGACTATTGCTCAAAAAGAGGCCACACTAAAGAGAATTGTTTCAAGAGGAAGCAGTTGCTCTTAATAAATGCTTACCCAAACATAAAAAGGGAAATAAATAGAATTACATGCGGCTATTGTCGCAAACCAAACATCACGCTAGAGAGTGTAGGCAAAGACAGTTTGATGAACGTCGCACTCAGTACCCAACAAATAGGCAAGCTCAATTTGGGGCTCATCCAAGAGTTTACCAACCTCAAAATTTGCCTAATGCCGAAAATAATGGCAGAGGACAACCTCGCCACATGAAGCAAGTAAGGTGGACAACTCCAGAAAATTTTTCCTTGGGAAACGATTGCACGCGGGTATATTCAGACGGCGAAACCCCCCGCGAGGAAGATATTCAAGCCGTAGTCCATCAACCACCCAATTAAGCGTCCCAATAAAGATGCATAAAAGCGCCCTAGTGGTTGCTTTCCATATCGATATCTCCCAGAAAACAAAAGCAAACTTTATAATAGATACTGGTGCAGAAATAATTCTACTCAGAGCAGAAGCTACTGACGATTCCGCTCTCGTATACGAGAAGCAAAAATGCACAATTACCACCCTGTCTGGTAATTGTTTTCCTTCATTTGGAGTTTCATATGGAACAATATCCTTCCAAGATAACTGCAAAATAAAACATCCTTTTCATATCATACCAAACGGTAATAATTTACCTTATGATGGGATAATAGGAAATGACTTCCTATCTAAATACAAATGCGTAATAGATTATTCAAAAAATATGCTAATTATAAACACAGATGCCTGCTTAAGTCAGGAATACGAATGTCAATTCAGAGAAATGTCTCCATTAAAGGGTAAAATAAATAAAATAAATATTGAAAGCAATACTTCCGAAGCAAAAAATTCAACTACATTGAGCGATGTACCCACAAGTAGTAATTGCAATAACGCAAACATATTGACAATTCTCCTCCAAATAATATATTATTTTATGCTGTATGTTCTAAAAAGACCCGCGAGTTCATCAAAAGCTAATAATGATCAAAAATCAGATACAGATTCACGACGCTACGACTGTGATCTGTATACAGCTAATAATGATCAAAAATCTGATACAGATTCACGACGCTGCGACTGCGATCTGTATACAGCTAATGATGATCAAAAATCTGATAAAATTACATTACCTGCACGTTCAGAAATAATGGTATCACTTCCAATAACAGAGGAAAAAGGCGAATTATTAATAAAACAAAAAGAAGTAAGACCAGGTATATACATAGGAAACACCTTGGCACAAACGAGTAACAGTATGGTAAGAGTACTAATGATGAATACGAACGAAGAAGATATGGAAATCTCGAAAAATGAGATAGAACCAATTTGGGATTATGTACGGAACTATGAGGTGATTCAGCCCAATTATAAGTCCGACCCAATAGAAAACCGTCTAAAAACATTGGAAAGTAATTTAAAATTAGAACATTGTAACCAAGAGGAAAAATTAGTTCTCACGAATATTTGTAGAGAATTCAATGATTTATTCTATTTAGAAGGAGACGCATTAACATATACTGATGCCGCTGCACATACGATTCCAGTCAAAATAGATACTATGCCCATCTATGTCAAGCCATACAGATTACCGGAATCTCAACGAATTGAGATTAATAGGCAAATTAATGACATGATAGACCAAAATATCATAAGCCCTAGCAAGAGTCCATGGAACTCTCCCTTGCTACTGGTACCAAAGAAACCAGATGAAACAGGTCAAAAACGTTGGCGAGTAGTAGTGGACTTTAGGCGCTTAAACGAAGTTACTCTCGGAGACGCCTACCCACTACCGAATATAACGGATATCTTGGATCAACTAGGACGATCCAAATAATTCACAACCTTGGACTTGGCCAATGGATTCCACCAAATCCCGATGTCACCAAAAGACAAAGAAAAAACAGCTTTTAGCACACCATTTGGACATTATCACTATAATAGAATGCCATTTGGACTGAAAGGAGCACCAGCAACCTTTCAGCGACTGATGAATACCGCCCTAACGGGACTTCAAGGTATTCGCTGCTTTGTATACTTAGATGATATCGTGATGTATGGGTATAATTTACGTGACTATAACGCCAAGCTTGTAGAAGTGTTTAATCGACAAAGAGTGCATCAACTAAAATTACAGCCAGATAAATGTCATTTTCTACGTAAAGAAATCGTTTATCTAGGTCATGTGGTTGGAGAAAATGGAGTCCAACCTGACCCGAGTAAAATTAGCGCGGTGAAGACATATCCGACTCCAAGAAAACCAAAAGATATCAAGTCATTTTTAGGATTTGTGGGATATTATAGACGATTTATCCCCAATTTTTCCAAACTCGCTAAGCCGCTGACTAATCTCTTGAAAAAAGATACCACTTTTGTATGGGATACGTTTTGTGATGAATCATTCAAGGTCTTAAAGCAAAAACTCATCAGTGCACCAATTCTGGCTTACCCCGAATTCGATAAGGAATTCAACGTCACCACTGATGCAAGTGATATTGCATTAGGTGCTGTGCTATCGCAAGGCGAAATTGGAAAAGATCACCCTATCTGTTTCGCCAGCCGGACGTTAAATCCTGCAGAATGTAGATACTCTACAATTGAAAAGGAACTTTTAGCTATAGTTTATGCTGTGGAACAATTTCGTCCATATATCTATGGAAGGAAATTCAATATAGTCACTGATCATAAGCCCCTCGTATGGCTCATGAGTTTGAAAGACTCAACCTGACGTCTTATGAGATGGAGAATTAAGCTAGAGGAGTATGACTATACTATAATCCATAAACCAGGTAAACAAAACGCAAATGCTGATGCTTTAAGTCGAATCAAAATTGAGGAACCTGAAATTACAGTCCAAAAATCAATAAACGTAATGACCAGCAATCAGGCAAAAGCCTCCAGTCTGACTGAAGATACACTGGATCTAAATAAAATATATAATGAATACGTTTCATCCCCCCCCCATACAGATGATTGTTCCGAAATAAAAGAACATATACTGACTCAAAAGAATTTACCATACAGATTCTTCATTTTACCTAAAATAGAAGATCCAACAGGAACTTACCTGAAAAAGTTGTTTCCATCATTGAACGAGGAAATGCAAGGTACTCAACTACGCGAGTACGTGAATGGTAGACAAACGTATATAATTGCTAATGCACCCTTACCTATGAAAACTATAGACAGTTTCAAACAAATATTAAATACCCTTTTAAAAATCAGGGATTATATCAAAAATAAAAACTTACAGCAAGTTCATATTTCTATACCTAAAATGGACATAGTAGCGCACGCAGAGCTAAAAAATATGATAACTTTCTCTTTAAAGAATATAAATGTCAAAATAAATATTTACACAACCCAAGTAGAAATAGTATCTGACCCAAAAGAGCAAGAACTCATAATGGAATCCTTTCATAAAACACCATTAGGTGGACATCAAGGAATAACTCGGACTATTAAAAGAATTCAGACAGCATATAATTGGTCTGGATTAAACAGAGATGTCGAAAACTTTGTAAAGAAATGTCAATCATGCCAAATGAATAAACTTGTTAGAAATCCTAGAGTACCCATGAAAATTACCTCGACTAGTACAAGACCATTCGAGAGAATAGCGTTGGACATAGTAGGACCATTGCCAGCAAGCTATAACGGTAACAAGTATCTCCTCACATTCCAGGATGACCTCACGAAATATACTGAGGCCATACCTCTACAGAACGCAGAAGCTCGAAGCGTAGCAGAAGCTTTTGTTATAAATATAGTCTGTAGACATGGAATACCGGAATCAATATTGACGGACCAAGGTTCTAATTTTCTAAGCGAAATGTTTGCGCAAATGTGTAAACTTTTAAAAATTAAAAAAACTGCAAACGACTCCATACCATCCGCAGACCAATGGAGCTCTGGAAAGAAGTCATAGAACTCTGGCCGAATACCTACGCATTATGTGAACCGAGACCCGCAAACATGGGATACTTGGATACCGTATGCTATGTTTACATATAATACAAGTACACACTCCAGTACCAATTACAGTCCATATGAGTTGATATACGGTTTTCCACCCAGTATCCCAGCTATAATTAAAGCAAACCCAACGGTAAATTACAATTACGATAATTACAGCAATGAGCTAAAAGCGAGATTGCAACATAGTCACCAGATAGCTAGAGAATCTATTAAAAAAAAAGAAAAATCAAAACAATTCTATGACAAAAACTCGAAAGCGAGAACCTTTAACTTAGGAGATAAGGTCTTTTTAAAGAACCACACAAGGAAAAACAAATTATCCCCGTTGTGGACAGGACCCTATGATATAGTAACTATTAATTCTACGGAAAATACTACTATTAAAATAGGGAACAAAAATAGAACAGTACACAACAACAATCTTAAGCTATACGTCGATTAGGAAAATAATTTTTTATTTATCTTAGGATAATTTGGATTCTCGTCTTCATCCTCCTAACTCACAGTGCAGACGCAATGATACAAAACGAACCGTTGCAAGTAACGATCCTGAGGAACAATCCAGGAATCTACTTCGAAGAAGTAGGAAGAGTAAGTCTCTACAGCAACGAGTGGCAAGTAATAGCATATTATGACTTAGAGGAATTCAATTTTGAACTTGAGAAATTGTGTAATCATACGGAATAGAAAAATAGGTTGTGTAATTACATAGAAAACTACCACAATAAGGCTCCCTTATGCAGAGACATAACACACCAATTATACACTATAATCGGAATCCTAAAACAAAATTCACTCCTGTTAAAGTCTGAAACTACTCGATTTAAAAGAGGGTTAATTAATGCCGTAGGAACCCTAAGCAAGACCCTTTTTGGCACTCTCGACGTGGATGACGCTAAGACTTTTAACTCGCATATAGATAAATTAAAAAACAACCAAGACTATCTATTGCAATTAATCAAGAATCAAACCGTCATCATTGATTCTACAGTTAATGTATTCAATAAAACACGCATGACAATAAAAGAACAATTCCTACATGTAGAGAAAAAGCTTAACGCCTTGAGTAACCTAGCCAATCGCGTACAAACTGATGAACTATCGAAGAGTTTTACTACTGAACTCGAGACGATGGTCTCTCTAACGGCACTAATGATGGTACGATATCAGACCACCCAAAACCTCTTACTAGATCTGATAACAGATGTTAGACATGGTAAACCACACCCAGCAATAATGACCCCACCTCAAATGAAACATATCCTAGAAAATATCCAAAAAGAACTACCCAATACGCTCACTTTACCAATAGACAAGAACGAGAATAACCTTCTACAACTCTATCAAATTGGTAACGTGAGAAGTACAATTCTCGACAATAGAATAATTTTTCACCTCAAGCTCCCTCTCCCATTCAAAGATGAATACCAGCTTCTGAAAATACATCCCTTGCCGACAAATCATCTAGATAAGTTCATTTTTATAAAACCTTCACTCGAATATTTAGTAATCGATTATAATAGAGAACACTATTACACCGTAAACAGATTTGAGTTACAGAACTGTCAAACGCAAGATCAAGCACATTTCTTGTGCCGTATTATACACTCCACATTTAACACCCAGTCTACAAATAACCAATGCGAAGTACAACTCCTCAAACACAGTCATGAAATACCATCTTCTTGCAATATCAAAGCCGTTCCTCAAATGGATTTTTGGATACAACTATCTCAACCGAATAAGTGGCTCTTTTCTATATGAAAAATCACAGTGGTCGATGCCATTTGCGGAAATAATATTACTACATATAACTTGGAAAACACAGGAATTATTAATCTCTCCACGGGATGCCATCTCCGTACCCAAGATCTAATTATCCAAGCACATAATACTAAAACATCTGAGCTTAGTAACCACTACCTCCCATCAATAAATCTAACTTCTAACTTACCCCATCCTGAAAGATTCAACTCCACCAATGACCAGGTACACGTCATTAAATTTCACGATAATGAAGAGTTAAATTCATTAAGTGAAGCACTCAATCGGCTTAAGCAAAGCGAAAATATAAGTTTCTCCACATTGAATACACACAACATTCATCATTATGTCATTTCTTATGTTCTATTTGCGGTAATCCTGATGGTTATTATTGTCCAAATATGCAAAAAATGTAAAACCAAAAGGCTTGGCGCAAACAAAAGCACACAACAAAAAGACTTACAGATCGAAAATCCCAAGTCATCCTATCAGTTAACAATGCAACCTTAACCACCTTAAGCGAATTTTCAAAAAAAAAAAAAATACAAATATATGCACACAACTCGTAAAAGAAAGCAAGTTTAACTACAAAGCACAAGAAAAACAAAAAGCTGTTTAATCTATGTAAGTTAATCTATTGTACGCAAAAAAAAAGAAAAAAAAAGAGATAGTCATATATAGTCATAATCCTTGAAATTATATACAAATAAATATAATAAATAATAATAATAAATAAAATCTAGAACCTAATAACTAGCCTACTATTAAATCTAGTAACTACTTTCTATAAAATTAGTAACAAACAAGAATTATTACAATAACCTAGAGAGTAAGAAACAGTACTTTTACTATCATATCTTTACAACTACGATAAGTAATTATCCAAAATTTTTTATATAATTAAAATATTTTTATTACTATAACAAATTACTAATAGTCAGTAGACAAAAATTACTATTATCTTTATTACTATAATAATCAATAATCTAGAAATTACCACTACTGCAATTTTACTATAAATAAATAATACAAATATAATAGTATTAATATAACAATAGTATTATAAAAAAAAAAAAACACTAACCTAGAAATTAGTGTTACCGATAAACTTTTATCTACAAAAAAATTATAATGTAAGTACCTAGATCATCGGCTTTTCGTTTTGCTCAGTTTTATCAGAAAGTCCCATTCATTTCATTCCCGGAACTTTCTTTTTCCAAGGGGGATGGTGTAATGAATGAATCATTAACTGCATTCATCATTATCTCATTAGCGCCACAATATCCCGATCAGTACAACTAACGTACATACATCATACATATGTACATATGCATATATCTATAATAACGACTCGTTATCATAATAAGAATCTTGTTACGTACAAGATTACAAATATACATACGTACATACACGATAACGTACTTCTTGAAGCTAGCAAGCAAAACATACGCGCATACGTACATACATATAACGTACAAACATATAATAAATTGACAAACGCGAGTACGCGCATCAAATTGCATTCCAAGCAATTTCGCGGTGATTCCACCGTCAATTTATTTATGAATTTTTACGTCACATATGGTTCATACGGTTAACCAAATCTATTTTCGTTTTATGAAACAACTTTCTCTGTTGTTCTTTTAAAACGATAAATTCTTGGTTGCGTCAACCTTTTTGCGGCAAAACGCCGGCTCTTTGTATACAAAAATACAAACACGGCATGAGACCAATTTCATGCATTATAATGGCACTAGGTTAACCCTGACCTAACCCACAGTCATTACATGCCGTTTATTTTTCCTCACACAAAATTAAGAAACTTCATGTGTGACATTTTTACTTTTTACTTGTACATAATTGGGAAATCCCTTGTGTAAAGTGAAATGGAAACTGACCCACTTATTGGGCAATAGTGCTGAGTTTTTTGTAACATTGGTTTCTTCCGTATATATATGGTTGACCAATGGTTGCAAAGGAATTTTTGAATGAAGGGGAAATACTCTTGTGGAACTACAAAATATAGAGGAATATGCAAAATTGGCTATTACCAATATATTGAGAGGGCGTTCCCGATATATTCGATTTCTGGAATTCCTATATGGAATTTCCTAGATAGTTACCCCCATACCTATTTTTATCAATTTTGCTGAGCAATGCCAGAATCCAACTAAATAAAAAGCCGATGCATCTCAGGGACAAGGGAGAAGTTTTTCCAAAGTCTAAAGAATAAGGTTGACCCCCCACCAGAGGTAAGGCAACCTATTCCTATAAGTAAAAAAAATACTAATCTATTAAAGTACTAAAAGAAAAGATAAGAAAAGTGTACTAAGGAATGAATTAAAGTAATTATTGTCAAAGTAAAAAGTGTTTAAGTGTTTCGATTTTGTTCAATTGGGCTAGTGATCTTCGCAGTAGCAAGCACTCCTAGGTCCAAGTTACGGCAAAGACACAACCGTAACATTGTTGCTAATTTCAGAAAACGAAGTGTATCTCCGTCCTCCGTTGGGATTCGGTAGCACTTTCTAGCTGCCATAATTTTTAGCCATGGAATATTTTGGTGTTGGATTTGCTCCCACAGCCGAGGGTCGACAACAAAATTGGCTGGCGGCTTTATGAATGCCTTCGGTGGTGCTGGAGTCGGATGTTGCTTTTGAGGCATTAAGGCAGCCCCGTTTGTGATGCCTCCACTGGTGCTGTTAATGGTGCCATCAATACTGGCCTTTTGTGTGGAATGTCATGTGGCGTGTAGTGAAGCGTTGTCGCTGCTGCCTTTGTTGTCGTAGTAAAAGCCATCAGTGCTGACCTTTTACGATTTGTGTTGTTATATGGTGTCGTGCCAGCCACAAGTTCAAGAAGCCGTTCTGCTTTTTGGAGAATTTGTTTTCTTGCCCCTGTAGGAGGTCTAGCTGGCCTTGTCGGTTTTCTGGTGGATATTTCATGAGCCAGATTTCTAATTTTTGGGCGTGCTTGTAGGGCTTCGAAGGGCGGTAAGTATGTTTTCGGGCGCCTGGGCATATCTGTTAAACGGAGGTTGTCCTTAAAAGAACTTTCAAGCTCCGGAACGTCGTCGATGTCTAGGCAGTCTTCTAAGTCAGGTAAGCAATTCATTCTCCTAAGGATTATGATAAAGACAAAAAAAAAAAAAAATAAAAGATACCAAGCAACCAATTGTAAGTTGTGCAAAGAAAGGAAAAAATAAATAATAAAAAAAAAAAAAAAAATTAATCGATAAAACTTACAGGTTTGTTAATAAATAAAAATGAAAATAGATAATTGCAAAATAAAAAATAAATGAAAAACCAAAAAATAAGAAATGTGTGGTTTTGCTGCTTCTGGTTTCGTGTGACGTTGTCAAGTTTTGGCGCATTGAGTTAGTGATGAAGTTTGGCTTGATTTTATAGTGATCTGCATTACCGGCCCTGATTTAATGGTGTAATGTTTCCTCTTTATTTTGTAAGATGGCGTTACTGCTTCGTGCTGCCGAGTGTGGGTAGTATAATATTTTTATTAAAACGTATTATTCTGCTTATACTTGATTGTCTTGTACTTTTGTAGTCGGCTGACAGTATTCTTGCTGTTTTATTTAGCATGTGTCAGTGGTTCTGACACTTACACTGACTTGTTTAAATTCCTGCTGACTAGTCAATTGATCGAAACGTTCAGTGTATGTTATGAATGAAAGTGATTTAAAGATTTGCTGCTGTCTTGAATCTGATTTGTTTGTCAGTTCTTATGTAACTATTTGGATGATTCTTGTCGGTAATTATTTTGTCTGATGCCAGTTTTTTGATGTGGTAGAACTGACATGTAGCAGCTTTCTTGAAATATTGTAGCAACTTGATGTTGCGTCTATGTGGCGACTTAATTTTTTTTTTTGTTATATAATTTCCAGATGTAGGTGGATCTGGGGTAGATTGTCATGTGACAGATTGGCTTGATAGTTTTGTTGATGTTAAGCAACTTGTTGTATTTGTGAATTCTGTCACAACTATTTGATGTGTATAGTTTGTAAAGCTATACATCTACGAATGCCTTCGGATGCTTCTTAGGCTCGTACCGTTTACTCCGTTGTGGTCGAATGCCATAGATGGCGTTATTTTTGGAGTAGGCATGTTTGCTGTCCTTGGAAATGTCACATTTGATTTGGTTTGAAACAGTGCTGCGCCATGAGGTCGTCGATGCCTGATTGTAAGACATAGCGCCTTTTCGTTTCAGTTTCGTTCCGTTTCGTTCTGATACTATTTATTGGATTTTCAGATGTGTTTATTTTATTTTCCTTATGGTTAGACAGTTTTACTGTCATATCTTTTATTTGACAGTTGCTTCCTTTAGATGGGAATTTGACTTGCTTTGTGCTGTGACTTAGGCGTTGGTGTGAGGCTTTCTGGTTTTTCTCACTGGGATGCACGTTTTTTCTTCTTCTTTGTTGGTTTGGATTTTGACTTCTGCTTATTTGTGCAGTAAGTGTAGTGATTTCGTCACTACTTTTGATTTTTCCTAGTAGAATCCAACCAAGCTGCGTGTGTTGTGTTATTGTGTTCATTTTGCAGGAGGGGCAAGCTCTGGGAGGGGCAGGAGTTCAAAGTTTCAACTTTAAGCGGCTATATTTTCTCAACAAAACATTGTTTTAGCAAGTAAGTCCTAAATTCATGAATGGAAAAGACGTTTTTGGTGGTTTTTATTCAAATATAGCCGCTTAAAGTTGAAATTTTGAACTCCCGCCCCTCCCAGAGCTTGCCCCTCCCGCAAAAATGAAGATGCGGAATAACGAAATCTACGTAAATATCAAGTTTGGTAAAAAAGTTTTTTTTTCGAAATTACTCCCTCCATTCTCGAAATTCGAAATCGAAAAGTACCCTATCTAATAGCCAGTTCAGATTCCCGTACAATGACATATAAATGGTTGTCGTAGGTAAAAAACTGTAGGAGGAGATAGAATCCTACGAAAAAACTGAAGATTACCTCGAGGGGCACATCTTCCAAATGTTTGCTTATAACTTTTTATTGTTATTGTTGATAGCACTTAGGGAGGTTATTTTGGAAAGGAGACATAATGCGCAAATTTTTTCATAGTTTTGCCAAGTTCGTGCAATGGTGATATTTCGAATAAATGTGCACTGAAGCGCGACAAAAATGTTGGTGAAATAAAAAATTCTAGAGAAAACGGTTTTTGTTTAAAATAATTGAAGGCACAATTATAACTAATTATGTATTTTTAGAAAGGCCAATATGTGTTCTTTTAAATAAAGGTTTGAACGTCACAATCCATTAATTACAATAGAACTTATAACGAAATTACTCTGTAGAGGTATGCAAAATCTCGAAAACCGATATTATCGATTTAATCGAAAACCAAGCGGAGTTCGATATAAAAGCATCTAGACTTTTTTTACCCAAATGACCTCTACTTTAATCCCCTTAAAGGATTAAAGACATTTACGGAACACCCTGTATATATGAGCTCGGTCCCTCATATAATTCTCCCTTGGCGTAGTCGCTTTGCGCGCCATCTTTGGTCGACCAGATTGCTATATGCAGATCTGTGAAAGATTTCCAGAATTTTTCTAGAGAGTCTATGTGTGCCGCATAGTATTTTTTGCCTGCCTTTGTATCACTATTAGCTTTGGTGTGATTTATGGCGGCTTTTTTTTATCTGATCGTTCATCGCGACTAGTGATAATATCAAGCTAGCGATCTCTGTAATTTTGGAAATCTTCCTGCCTTATCCGGCTCGAAGGACCAATGTTAAGTCCCAATGTGGGCTTAGCATGCGAAAAAGGGGCAGGTGCCGGTTTTGGAAATGGTAAGACAGGCCTTTTTCAAAATAACAAAATTCACTATTTAATTGAACAATATACTTTTAAAGATTATAATTCAAGTACAAATTAATTCAATTTTACTAATTTTAAATAATTCATTGATTTCTTCTAACTAATGGCTGATTTACATTACTCGAACATGCGATTTTACTGAGAAAGTGAGTGAGAGGGTCTTATTACTTTGCACTATAAGAAAAAAAAGGAAGAGGTGATCGACTGCCAAAACATTATTTCCCACTCTTTTATAGCGAAGTGCGACTGTGGCATTTCATCAATTTGTCAGTTGTGAGGTTTTGCACATCTAGATATAAGTTGTCTCAGCATAAGTTACTAAAAGTTGTCGAAAGTTGACCCAATTCTTTATTAATCTTTTAATAGCATGTTTTATCAAGAAGGATCCCACATCCCAGTTCTTTTATGATACGGACAATAAAGAAGCTATTGTATCAGGAATGGGTAAGATTTTTATAACCAATTTCTTATCATAACATGATGTTACTAAATAGAATGTATATATTTCAGGTGAATTGCACTTGGAAATTTATGCTCAACGAATGGAACCAAAATACGCATGTCCAGGAATTTTGGCTAAACCAAAAGTACCCTTTATAAAAAATAAATAAATTATGCCTACAAATTGAGCCAAGGTTGTCTCAGAAGATGCCAAAGTTATACAAATAACGAGTGACTATAGAGTCCAGTCAGTTTAATGTGAATTTTAATAAATGAATTTAGTTGAAACCAAATTAGAAATCGTTGTTGCTTAATTTTTTTTAGATAATTTCCTAAAGTAAACGAATTCTGCTTCCGCTTTCGTTGTACCGTAAGGCCTCCTGCTTTACTGTGCAAATAATCAATATGCCATGGCATAATTGTTTGGGTCCAGTCGTACCTTGATTCGCTGGATATTATTTAAAATGATCGTTGTGGTAATAGCACATATATAGTACGGCTGTTCCTTTTAAATTCCATTACAGTATCACACACATTCCAGCTGATGTGCTGTGACTTTCTTCAAATATTTTTATTTTGTGTGCATGTAAACAATTATATTCGTACACGCTTGTAGTTATATGTATGAGTTTACTGCCATAATAGAAAAATTTACTGCCATAAAATATACTTCTGGCTAGAACTTTTTATGGCTAATTATGGCAGTAAAAATTTCCACTTCGTAGGGGAATTTGACATTTAACTCAGTAAAATTTTGCTGGATTATGTTTTGTCCTTATCGTTCTAAAGTATTTTCAGATAAGGGGAAACTACTTACTCTGTTTTCTAGCGATGTTCGAGTAATGTAAATCAGCCATAAGACTAATAAATTCAAATACTAAGTCTAATAAATTCAAAATACTAAATCTAATAAATTTAACTAATAACTCACGGCTCTATATTAAATTCAAAAATTCTTTAACGTAACCTCGCTTTCACCTGTCGTATTTAATCCTTAATCTGTAAGAATAAAAAAAAGGGGGTGTTTATAAATCAAAAAGTTAGGTTATGTTGATAGAATGAGCATCACAGAACTGCTCTGAAGTATCATTTCTGGGTTCAAAGAACTCCCAGTATTGGATTCTGAAAATATTAATATTTTGAAAATATTATTTAATTTCTTTAGAAAGGGGGTTAGTTTAGGGTGCAATACTTCCCTTAAATTGGTATTAATCAAAGCTTAAGTGTGGCTTCAGTACTGCCGATCTGCTTTGTGGCTCAGTCAAAAGGAGAGTGATTTGCTACCTCCAGTAGCTCGCTATTTATAGGCAGAAACACAATAGAAATTGTGTCTGCCGGTGGCGTTGCCAATGACGCCCGCGTCTTAATGTGAATTTTTACGTATTTGGTCCCCAAATGGCGTCATCGTGTGAATTTTCATGCATTTGGTCCAAAAATGGCGTCATCGTAGTTTTAATCGGAATACTTTGCTATGCTATGGGCTGCCATATTGGAAATGTCAAAGTGGTTCGTGGCAGATATTTGGTTGGAGGTAAGTGTTTACATTCTTTTTAATGTTAATTATTTATTGAACTTATAATTCTATTCCTTGTTTCAGATTTTGGATCCCGTCGGATTGTTTAAGATGTCGTGGGAACATTGTAGTGTAGTGTAAGTTTTCATTTTAATTGAAGTCTCAGATCGTGAATGATCTGAGACTTCTATTTGTTTATTTATTTTTTATGGATGCTTTTGTTTTTCTTTTAGCTTTTGCTTCGTGGGATATATCGCGGGAATTATTGCCGATGGTCATCGTGGGATATTGAAAAAAGTGTGACTTTTTAACATGTAAGTTTAGTTTTAAGTTTAAAGATTGTTCCGCGACGGAACACTACTGATTTCTCTCCTTATCGAACACTTTTCGGTCAACAAATGATGGAACATGGGAGCTCCTATTCCATCTTGAGGAACCTTGGAACTCTTAATGAGCCATTTAGAGTAGATGCTGCGGACAAACTGAGATTGATCCGTGCGAGAGTGCAGGAAAATGTACACCTGGCGTTCGAACAGGGTTCACGAGCCTATAATCTCAGGGCGAAACCTGTCGATTTCAAAGTAGGACAAGAGGTATTTAGAAGGAATTTTGCCCAAAGCAACTTCCAACAGCAGACGAGTGGTAAAATTCATTCCTCCTGCCAGTCCACACATTGGAGGATTATGGGAGGCTGGCGTCAAATCAGCTTAGGGACATCTGAAACGTGTTTTAGGAGAAACGCTTCTCACCTACGAAGAGTATACTACAGTGTTGCACCAGGTAGAAGCATGTCTGAACTCTCGTCCAATCGGTCAACAATCAAGCGATCCTAACGATTTAGAGCCCCTAACTCCTGGCCATTTTCTAATTGGGCGACCTCTAATAGCACCCCCTGAACCTGATGTCAGCGAGAAAGAAATACGTCAGAGGTGGAAACTTCTCACGAAACTACAGTAAGACATATGGAGGAGGTGGTCAAAGGAGTATTTGTCACTCTTACAACAACGCACTAAATAGATGTGTCAGAAGGGAAACCCAAGAGTAGACGAGCTGGTAATTGTTAAAAACGACATTCTACCCCTCAAAGATGGTCTTTAGGACGGATTCAGGAAATCCATCCCGGAGAAGATGGCGTTGTACGATGTTATGTACACTTCAGTGTATAACCCTAACAATGTATACCCTAACAATTTGTAACCATATCAATGTATAGCCCTTAAGAAATAATTCGTTGTTTATATAAACAACGCTTAAATTATCGCCCACAGACTCCTCTGGGCACTTTTTACTCTTAACTGTGTGCTGATGCTAGAGCATCACAAATTATAATCTAAAGTATCAAGCGAGTGTTTTCGCTGAATAAACGAATTCTTTAAGTAGAGATAAGTTTTGTAAGAAAGATTTTAACTGAATAAATTCATTACTAGTTGAGTATTCAAGAAGTTCGGTGTTTTAAATTCGATCATCCTAATATTTGGTGTCAGAAGTAAAGATTTAATAAAAAGTTAATAGAAGATCTTTTTTAGAAAAGTGCTTGTGCCAATCACCGGATTTATTATCTACTGTCTACTATTCTGGAATAAATCACAAAATGGAATTATTAATTTTACTGTGAGTAAATAATTGCGATTCCTTGATTTCCATATTTCCATTCTCGCTAGTAATCAAAAGAAATTTTCCTTTCCCATTGAATCCGTATTTCTATTTCTGCAAATTCAAATTTATTTGTATTTTAACTATACATCTTAAAAGTTAACAAATAAAAATATTTCCTGAATTTTATTTAATTGTGTTAATGTGCAGTTGGTTGTAGGCAGGCCTGGCTCGTGGTTTTTTTTCAGTGTGTGCCTGGAATGTTTGGCGCCTTTGTAAATTTACCATTGTCAATATTTTTCGATGGTTGATATAGTTTATAATCTTGAATTAATTTAAAATTAGGTTTGTAGCCTATTAACTATAATATTTCGATTATAATTTTAAGGCACATTAAAATCATTTATGACAAAAAATTAAACAAATTACAAGAGTTTTGATTAAAGCTTATTTCCTTATTAATCAGTCAAAATAACTAAACAAATTATTAATCAGGCAAAATAACTAAACCAAAACTAAAAAATCCAAGTTCATAACAATATAAAAACGAAAACAAAATTAATGAGAAAAACATAACAGAATATTAAAAACTATACATACATATGAAATGTAACAAAAAATATTGCTTTCGAACTTAATTCTTTATACACTACTACTTTTACTAAAAGGGGCACGTCTGGCTTTGATTTTAGCGAAATCTTTCCGCAAGACATCAAGGTTAATTGATTTAGCAATTTCAGATTCTATGGATATTATTGCCAAACCATTAAATTTTTCTTGCCCCATAGTTGATCGAAGGTAATTTTTAATCATTTTTAATTTAGAAAAAGTTCTCTCACCTTTAGCAACTGAAACGGGTAAAGTTAATAGCACTCTTAATGCAATCAGTGCATTTGGAAAGAGTTCTTCAACGTTGTTATTATAAATCCACTTCATAATGTTTTCTGGGTTAGTATCATCTTCAATTTTGCGAGACAACAATTTCAGCTCAATTTGTAGTTCGTTTGCTTCAAGATCTTTGCTTTCTTCATAAGTTAATGCTGTTTCTAATAATTTACATTTGTCAATGAGTTCATTGTTCTCCATTTCATCACACTTTTTAATATCATACAAAAGTTCAAAGGGTTTCATAACACTTGCAAAGGATTCAAAACGTTCCGTCATTGAAGCAATTGCTATTGTAAATAATACGTCGAAAAATTTCTTTTAGAATTTCATTTTAGGATTAATGAGCTCAGGGACTTCTGGCTCGTCCCCAAAACAAAGCCTTCTTTTTCGAATCCAATTTTCTAGCTCAGGCCTAAAATCGTCACTCAAATCCACATCTATTGCGCATACTTTTGCTTGAGAAATATAATTCTCGAACGAATCTTCGGAATTACAAGAAATCAAAAATTCAGTTGTTTGTTTCAAGATATTAGCTGCTGATTTCACATCCATGCTCTGTGATTGTAACAATTTGCTTGTACAATTTATTTCTGTTAGAACCTCCTGCCAGATTATTAGACCACAAATAAATTCAAAATTGTCTAATTTTGAAGCGATTGATTCAGCTGTTATACGTGTAAGTGCATCCTTTTCCAATTGAACGACTTCTTTTAACGCTGAATAAATGCCTTTTAATCCGGTCTTCAAAGCACTAACGGCATTAACATGGTTTTCCCATCGAGTATCGCTTAATGATTTCACTGTCAATTTACAACACATGGATATGAAAATATGCCAACGCTTTGGCGATCTAGAGAAAAAATTGTAAATTGTTTGGATGGTTGAAAAGAAATTAATATTTTCAATGGCTCCTTTAACTGCATCAACAACGACTAAATTTAAGGAGTGGCAGGCACATGGAACAAAGAAAGCCCTTGGATTGATTTTTGCAATATGAGACTGAACACCGTTTTTTTACCACGCATATTGGCTCCATTGTCGTAACCTTGTCCACGAAGATTCATAATAGATAAGCCATTTTGTTTCAAAAAAGTTAAAATTTCTCGGTCATCTTCACTCCGGTTGTATCCAAAATTTTAATAAATTCCAAAAAACTTTCATTAATTTCCACACTAGCATTATTACTTTCGGTTGATTTTGTGATGTGGACGTAACGCAGAACAATTGACATCTGCTCTTTATGGCTTGCATCAGGTGTACAGTCGACAATAACTGAAAAATACATTGCATTTTTGACAATTTCCAAAATCTTATCCTTTGTAGCTTTAGCGATCAATAAAATAATTTCATTCTGGATATTTTTTCCCAAGTAATGAGTCTTTTGTGGATTTTCTACTGCACGTTTAACATGTTTTTCTAACACCGGATCAAATTTTGAAAACAACTCAACAAGTTTCAAAAATTTACCATTATTTTCGGTGAATAGTCTGTCCGAAGACCCTCTGAATGCAATGTTTTCTGAGGCCATCATTAAAATAATAGACATTATTCGTTTGAGCACTTCATCCCAATGTTCTACTTCACCCAAGTATAATTTATTAGTTAGACAATCTACGGTTTGATTACAAGAAAGCCGCTTTTTTAGCTCAATCCACTTCCCATAGGAATGAAAATGCTCAGTACTTTGCTCATGTCTTTTTAAAATTATTGTCATGTGGCCCCAATCATTTGTACCTTCTTTTGCTAAAGAAAATGCATCCTTACTAAATATTTTGCAACAAAAACAGAACACGCGATCAACCTTGGATGAATATACGAGCCAGGTTCTATCTAATGATTCACCATTTGCTGTTTTTCGATGGAAATGTATTTTGTTAAATGATCGCCCTATACTGTCTTTTGGGTACTGATTAATGTTAGCTTGTATTGGACCTTTGGAAACTATCTTTTCAATTTGCAAATTCTGTAAATTTTCTGGCCAATCCGTTATATTATAAAAGTCATTACAGCTAGATATATTTTCAGTACTTGTTTCCACCTCACTATTTAAACATTTACCTGCACATGATTTTTCGACTGAGGTCCCATCATCCTCATTAGCTGTACTAGTACTAGCATTTAAATCAACATTAACGTTAATTTCGTCAGTTTCAGATACAGACCTCTCATTTATTATAATATTTTCATCGTAATCACGCTCATGTGTATCCATTTCTTCAACCGTCTTATCAGAATTGTCTCCATTTTGCCTATCTTGCAGAAAACTATCCAGCGTTTTTTGATTCTTAAATTGCTCTTTCAGCCTATTTCGACGATTTTGTTTGTTCTGCCAACCAGACAATTTCCGTTTCCGATCCATATTACTGCAAATAAGTTTTAATAATTAATTTCTAATTTTTTTCCTAATATAATTCAAATTGACTTACCTATAAATTTCAAATTTTCTACCAAAGTTTGAAAATGAAAATGAATGCCAATATTTTTATGTAGCGTTGAGATGCATACAACCCTTGTGTACAGAACTGTATAGTGATTGCGAAACGAAGTTTGACTTTTACTTATTGTATTGTAGAGGCACTACAGAAGACAACAAGACTCGACTTGCTGGCGTAACAAAAGAGTAAGAGCTGATGTAGGGAAGGCCTAAATTTTTTCTTAGAATTTTACTGAAAATTTGTTCCTTGGAATTTTTCGCATTTTGGAGACCGACAATGGCGCACATGAAAGTATTGTATCTGAAAATAACTCCAGTTGGTGGTAAAGTGAATATATTCTGCCGAAACATTTTCTGTAAATTTCTAAGAAAAAATTAATGCTTATCATTATCCTCACCAGTGTTGCCAACTGCTCGGCTTTTACTGAAAAACTCAGCTTTTATATCTGAACCACTGACTAAGAAAAAATTCTTTTGTAAATATTTAGTGTTTAAATTTGTCTTGTGGGCGCCTTTTCATATTCGGCGCCTGTGTGCAGTGCACACTTCGAACACGCTACGAGCCGGGCCTGGTTGTAGGTATATATAATTTATACTTCTGCGAATTCAAATTTATTTGTATTTTAACTATACATCTTAAAAGTTAACAAATAAAAAATATTTCCTGAATTTTATTTAATTGTGTTAATGTGCAGTTGGTTATAGGTATATATAATTTATACTTCTGCAAATTCAAATTTATTTGTATTTTAATTATATATCTTAAAAGTTAACAAATAAAAATATTTCCTGAATTTTATTTAATTGTGTTAATTGTGCAGTTGGTTGTAGGTATATATATATATATATCTATTTCTACAAATTTAAACTTACTCTTATTATAACTATATATCTTAGAACTCAACAAAATAAAGATATTTCTTGAGTTTTATTTGATTGTGTATTAATGTGCAATTGGTTTATAAGATTTGTTTCCCAGGCTTGAACCGTTAACCTTTACTGAAAGTGCAAAAGTGTGCAAAAATATTCGTGAATAATTATGTCTTTTATAATTCGGGTTAATTCAAATGTGCGAATTTTAATTGATTGGAAATAGGATTTCAGTGAATAATTGATTCGGAAAGTTTTGTTGCATAATTCTATTTTTAAATCTCGACCTGATTTAAATCACAATCAGCGTTAAAACGGGAAGTGAGAAAACCACAATAATGTGCATGTAATCACCACATAAAATTTTGTTGTGATTTTCCGCAATGACTGAACCTAATAATACTGAAACCATAAATCCCGATGGAGGCCAGTCTACCTCCCAGAAGCAAGCAGATGAGGGCTTTGACTCCCAATCATTTTCTAATTCTGATGAACTTCCAATAACATTTTTAATTCGTTTTGTGAAACCTTTCGACGGATCACGAGATGATCTGAGTGCCTTCATATCTGACTGCAATAAAGCGTTCGCATTGGCAGTTTCAACCCAGAAATTCGTGGTTTTGGATTACATCCTCACACAAATTTCCGGTAAAGCCAAAGCGGCCTGTATTAATCGTTCCTTCAAAACATGGGATGAGCTAAAAACCTTCCTGAAAACAATGCATCAGGATCGTAAACATTATTCTCAACTTCTGTGTGAACTCACAAACTTAAAACAACATTTTAATGAATCAGTGTCGCAATTCGTCTGTAGGGTCGAAACTTGTCCTTTTCAGACAACTTGTCTGAAAAGGACACACACAGCAGCAAAATCCTAGCGAATCTTCACTTGAAGGAAGACTAGAGCTGTTAAATGAAATAGCCCTTAACAGATTTATCTACTTTTCTCTGCCATCGATAACAAATATATTGCGTGTAAGAGAACTTAAAACATTGAACGAAGCAATATCTACTGCGGTTGCCGAAGAACAAGTGCAAGGTATGTACTCTCGGAATAACTTCAACTCGTATAATAACAAAACTAATTTACACGACGTAAATCTTAAAACAAACCGACCACAATCTAAGAACCTCCATGTTATTCAAAATAACCCTCATTGGAAATCCAATCCACAACCTTCTACTTCAACTGGAAGTGATTTTAATAGGTCTACAACACAAGTGAAAATCTGTAAATATTGCAAGGCAAAGGGACACTTGATCTCCGAATGCAGAAAACGCGAATATAATAACAATCGCAAAAAACAATCATTCAATAACTCAAAAAACGTGAGTTCAGCCCCAGCGGATGTTGTCCTGCTGGAAAGCTTTCAATAGATAACGGCAATCAATTTCAAACGTCTAAAACAATTCTCTTTGCTGAAAAAACTTCCTCATACGTTACAATACCTTGTCCTCAGTCTAATACTTTAAAATTGAATCTTTTGATTGACACCGGTGCGAATGTGTCAATAATTAAATCTAATGCTATAAATGGTAGAACGAAAGTCTTTCAGGACGAATAGATTAATTTAAGAGGAATAAGTCCGAATCATTGTATTCAGATAATTGGATACACCCATCTAAACTTTGAATTAAGTGAGAAGAATTCTAAACCTTTGCAAGGAATTAATGGAAAATTCCATATCATTAATCAAACCTCCAATATACCGTTCGACGGAATTTTGGGGAATGACATCCTTAGTAACCATAAGGCTCTTATGGATTATGAGAATCAAAAATTAAAGTTAAACGAGTATTTCATTCAAATTCTCTATAACAGTGATGAAGTTGATAAAGACAATCATACAAGATTCCTAGAACCAAGGACTGAAACACTGATTGAAGTAAAAATTCTTAATCCTTCCATAACAGAAGGTATCATCCCTGAAACATATATAGAAGAAGGTATCTATCTATGGAGGGCCATAACAAAAGTAAATGGCAATTCAAGGGCCATTGCAACTGTTCTAAATACAACTGAAAAGAGATTTTCATTAAATGAAATACGATTACATCTTTAGCAAATTCCGAAGGCATCCTATAATCTTCCTATTCATGAAGAGAAAGCCATATCTAATTCCAAACAAAATTCCTTTTTATTTGATGTAAATACACCGCTCAAAAGTGTATAAGCAAAATGTGGTTTGTGGTTTGAATTGTAAAAATTGGTTTTTGTCCCATTATAATTATATAATACCTGCTTTTACCGTTATTCCAGTTATTCCTAAGTATCTATATTCTGGAATAACGGTAAAAACAGGTATTATATAATTATAATGGGACAAAAACCAAATTTTACAATTCAAAACACAAACCACATTTTACTTATACACTTTTGAGCAGTGTATATCCATTAGTCGTACCGATGAACTCATGAAAAATCTCCGTGTTTCCCATCTCAATTCTGAAGAAAAATCTTCACTTTTAAATTTATGCAAAGACTTCAATGACATATTCTACCTGGAAGGAGATTTGCTTTCATCAACGCATGCTGTAAAACATGAGATTAATACCAACACTTCCGTACCTATAGCTGCAAAGACTTATCGCTACCCTGAAGTTCACAAAAGCGAAGTGAACAATCATATTAATAAAATGCTAAACCAGGGAATAATTAAACCTTCGGTGTCACCCTGTCACCCCTTTGGGTAGTTCCTAAAAAACTGGATGCATCCGGAAAACAAAAATGGCGTGTGGTGGTCGACTACAGGAAACTTAATGAGGTGACAGTGGGAGATGCATATCCGCTCCCAAATATCTCTGATATTCTAGATCAATTGAGTCATTCTGCTTATTTCACTACATTGGATTTGGCATCAGGTTTCCATCAAATTGAAATGGAAATAGAAGATGGTCAAAAAAACGGCATTTTCCGCTCCTATGGGTCATTTTGAGTTCGTTCGAATGCCCTTCGGTCTCAAAAATGCTCCAGCTAGATTTCAAAGACTTATGGATGCGGTCTTGACTGGTCTTCAGGGCATATAATGTTTCGTCTATCTCGATGATGTGGTTATCTATGCTTCTAACATCCATGATCACGAGTCAAAACTTAGGAAAGTATTCGAGCGGCTTCGACTACACAATTTAAAACTACAGCCAGATAAGTGCGAATTTATGCGTACTGAGGTCGCATATCTAGGACACATTATCACAAACAATGGTGTTAAGCCTAATCCAAACAAAATCCAAACAATAATGGAGTATCCCAGCCCAAAGAGTGCAAAAGAAATCAAGTCATTCTTGGGACTCGCTGGCTTTTATCGCCGTTTCATTCAGAATTTTTCCTTAATTACTCGCCCACTAACAAAACTTCTGAAAAAAAACGTATCATTCGAGTGGGGAAACGAGCAAACAATTGCTTTCAGCACATTGATACAAAGTCTAATCTCCGAACCTATATTACAATATCCGAATTTCACAAAGGAATTTATTCTTACTACCGACGCATCAAATTACGCAATCGGAGCTGTGTTAAGTCAAGGGACTATTGGTTCCGACTTGCCTATAGCTTATGCTAGCCGAACACTTAACAGAGCTGAGTCCAACTATAGTTCTACTGAACGAGAACTGTTAGCTATCGTATGGGCGACCAATCATTTCAGGCCCTATCTTTACGGACGACGTTTCAAAATAGTCACAGATCATAGACCATTAATTTGGTTGTTTAACATTAAAGACCCTGGTTCGAAATTAGTCAGGGGGAGACTAAAATTAGAGCAGTATGATTATGAGGTCGTCTGTAAACCAGGTCGCGGCAATACAAATGCTGACTGTCTTTCACGTATCCCTCAGGAAAATACTTCTGTCGTCGCATATGTCGAAACAAAAGAAACTTTTAAGGAATATATCAAGTTCTACTACAATTATTTAACTCCAAATATTTATGATTTTAAAGAAATGAATGAACACATATTAAGCTCAAAAGAGTCCATAGCTTATATTACTGCTATTGACCTTAGCAACGATAATAAACATACTGAAGAAATCTTGTCAAAATCCACAGATTTTGAGGTAATAAAAAAATGCACCTCATGAATTGTATTCCAACTATAAATCAAAAAATAAAAATCAACAAGTCTACTATCACTGTTTTGTCAAACAAAACTTTTATGATAAACCTCTATACTTCTTCTATACTGTGCAAAATCTCCGAATCCAACTAGAAAAGGACCATTTGAAATCCGTATCAATTGCCAACCCTGTTGATGAATTCAACCAATATAACTACCAAAAATGTAAAGATATCATACTATTTGTGTTTCGAAATTCAAAGATAAGCGTAACAATCTACCAAAATATTGTTGTCAATCTATGGAAAGAGAATCATGACTCACCTGTTTCTGGTCACTGTGGTTATCAAATGATGTTGATACGTGTTGGTCAGAAATACAAATGGCATAATATGAGAAGGGATATCAAGAGCTATATAAAACAATGTCAATCATGTCAGACAAACAAGACATTACGGAAAACTTATAAAGCACCAATGGAAATTACAAGTACAAGTAATCAACCTTTCGAAAAACTAGCCCTCGATATAGTGGGTCCTCTTCCATTGTCTGAAAGCGGATTCAAATATGTACTTACAATGCAAGATGACCTCACGAAATTCTCTTACGCGGTACCATTGATCAACCAGGAAGCTGAAACAGTAGCGGATGGCCTTGTCAGATTTATAACAATGTTTGGAATACCACGATCCCTCCTTACGGATCAAGGTTCTAATTTTGGTTCAGACTTAATAAAAAACCTTACTAAGTTATTCCAAATCAAGCATTGTTTTACTACGTCGTATCATCCTCAATAAAATGGAGCATTAGAACGCTCCCACTCTACCCTCAATGACTACCTAAAACATTACATAAGTGACAAGCAAACCGACTGGGATAAATACATTCCCCTTGCGATGTTTTCTTATAACACTAATATTCATGCTTCTACTAAGTTCTCCCCATATGAACTTCTGTATGGTCATAAACCTATATTACCTACTTCAATTACCTCAACCCCAGAATTCAAATATACTTATGAATCTTATTGTGACCAATTGAAATACAGACTGAATCGGTCTCATCAAATCGCAAAGGAAAACCTGCTGTCTGTAAAACAAAAAGCGAAAATCATTCATGACCGAAACACCCATACTCATTCTTATAAACTAGGTGATAACGTTTACCTAAAGAACAACCAAAATAAGGTAGGTTTTTCCAAAAAACTGTCCCCAAACTATAAAGGTCCTTACAAAATTATAAAAATTCATTTTAACCAAAATACCACTATTGATTGTAAAGGCAAACAATTACGAGTTCATGTAAATCGTTTAAAACCTGCATATCTCGTTGCAGATCTATCATCCCGTTGATTAGAGCAGAGTACTTCAAAATCGAACCTGTAACTAATGGCAGCGGTTTACTTTACGAACACTTGGGACAAGTAAAATTTTATTCCGATTATTGGCAAATTATTACATACACAAACATATCTTTTTACAACAAAAAGCTTTCCTTAATTCAAAATATCTATGATAAATCACTGGCAATGTGCCGCGGTAATTCACGAAAACCTTACACATTTCACTGTGCACAAACTTTAGAGTTTTTGTCTGTTCAAATTCCAAAGTTATATCAAAAAGAGGAAACCTTGGCGCACTTAATCAATCATCGAAGATCTAGACGTGGCATTTTCAATGGCGGAGGATATGCATTGAACTGGCTGTTCGGTGTTCCCGATGCTGATGATGCCCAATATTATAACGATGCTATACAAAAGGTCGAAGAAGACGATAAAAACTTACAAGTTCTGATGAAAGAACAAATTCAAGTAATTAAAAGTACAATTTCAAACTTTAACGAATCAATTCATACACTTAAGATACACGAAATACTTTTCAATGAAAACATTGAAAGATTCAATATGTTTATGCAAAATACGATAGATAATGAAAATGAATTGGAAACCTCTATAATGATTACAAGCCATGTAAACAAATTCACTTATCTTGTAAACGAATTAAGTGAACAATACGATCAAATAATAGATGCCATATTATTTGCAAAAACCAACATATCACATCCAACTATAATTACGCCCAAAAAATATATTGATGAAATAAATAGTAAAGTAAGATTATTGAAAGATTGTAAAACTTTTCCTTTACCTTTAGATTATGATAATGCATATAAATTATTAGATTTATCTAAGTTAAAAGTTTATTATCAGGATGGAAAACTTGTTTTCGTTATCCAAATGCCTCTAGTTAAGAACCAGTTGTTTAATATATATAGGTTATTCCCATTACCCATTCCAAAAAACTCCTCCGTATATGCCTGTATAGAACCTATGTATCCTTATATCGCAATTTCAAGTAATAAAATGCAATATGTGCAACTCAAAGATTTTCAGCCATGTCAGCAACTAACTGACGATGACCTAATTTGCGAAATTCATCTTCTTTATTCTACACTTGAAAAACCACTATGCGAAACTACACTTATAACTTCATCAACCAGGACGATCCCCAAAAACTGTCACAGGAACTATCGAGATATGGCACTCTCTTAAATATAATCAATATATTTTCGTCCTAAGTAATCCCGATACAATCACAATTGATTGTCCGGAAACCGAAATTTTTGATCAGATCATTCAAGAGACTGGAGTGTTAATACTAAAGGAAGGATGTCGAGCCTATTCCAAGCTAAGTCAACTATTGGCCCTTAGCAAAATCACTACGACTTATCGAAACATCATTCCTGAAGTCAACATTTTGGAAGATGACTGCTGTTTCAAAAATAACGCTAATAAAAGCAATCCCAGCCTTTTTCTTTCACGAATTCATATCACAAATGTTCGATTGGATGACTTGAAGCAGGCATCACACCGACTTGACATTCTCAAGGATTACGTTGAAAACCTGATAAACCAGCCACACATAGTTAAACACGGTCAATGGTATGTCATCGCGATGCAGCTTATAAGTCTGATTCTCGGAATCTTCTTTCTCCATAAAGCCTTTTCCTGCATGGGACTGTACACTATTCTGAGGATGTTATATTGTCCAAGAAATAATCGCCGCAGAGGCGAGTCAACTGGCTGCTTGGTGAATATATACAACCACTGCTTTACTCCGGAGCGATCTGCGACTGATCCCGTTCCAGTGTCCATGGCGATGTCTTCAATCCGGGAGGAAGGAAGTCTTCTGCGCCCTATTGCTCACGAGTCTTACGACAGACGATTGGAACCTGCTAGCCGCGCCCTATCGCATTCTCGAGTGACCGGTAGGCGATCTATATATTCTTCCAAGGATGACGTCATGCAAAGATTTTCTACAGCAGATTAGATACTTCTCCTAATTTTCCGTTTTAGGGGGAAGGTGTTATGTACACTTCAGTGTATAACCCTAACAATGTATACCCTAACAATTTGTAACCATATCAATGTATAGCCCTTAAGAAATAATTCGTTGTTTATATAAACAACGCTTAACTTATCGCCCACAGACTCCTCTGGGCACTTTTTACTCTTAACTTTGTGCTGATGCTAGAGCATTACAAATTATAATCTAAAGTATCAAGCGAGTGTTTTCGCTGAATAACCGAATTCTTTAAGTAGAGATAAGTTTTGTAAGAAAGATTTTAACTGAATAAATTCATTACTAGTTGGGTATTCAAGAAGTTCGGTGTTTTAAATTCGATCATCCTAACAACGAATAGTGTCTGTTAAAAGCCAGAATGGTACCAAAAACGTTCCCGTAAATAAGCTCTATCAACTTCCTATCAGCATCACTAGTACCGAAAATCCTTCTACGGAATTTAATACAGTGGCAACGACAATAAAAGCAACTACATCCAGAGCACTGAATAAAAATAAAAATCGTTCAGTTGCAAACTGCGAACAAGAACTCTGGTCTAAGCCAGAGCAATTCAACAGAATAAAAGGGCAAAGTAGTAAAAGGAAGGCCAGCTCATCTCCAAATCGTCAACTAAAACGGAAGGCAGGAGTGGCGCCCTGCACTGGGGGTTCCAATGTATTGAGATCAGTACTCGTTATATTATATTTCGTGCAGTTAGCCTTTGCTCAGGACTACAATGTGCTACAGCCAAAGTCAGGACTTTACATAGAAAGCTTGAGTCATGCACGAATTAAGCGCGGTGAGCTCCGGCTACAATTATCCTTCCCAATGGAGGAGATATTTGAAGATCAAAGAATTATCAACAAAACGTGGAACCAGATCCAGGACATGTGTCAGCAAAGAAAGGATCTCACTCAAATCACTCACTGTGACGTGCTATTCAAGCATATGTCCTTAAGAAGAACCCACCTCCTAGAAGCTACTGATGCTGCAGCATAATCAGCAAGGACTGCTACATTCGTACAATCAGCAAACGCTATTGATCAATACGAAAATAAATCAATCAGCAAGCATCACTTGGGAAAAGTTAAGACAGTTCGACTCCAGGCTATCACAAGTCATCGCCTCAATAAACGAGATGAAGACCTGGTATTCTCAGGCAGACCACAATAGAATTAGTGTCGAGGTCATATCCACGTACATTAGCGCCGAAGAATACTACACAGAATTAGAGGATAAATATGAAAAGTGGCTTAAAGCATCATCAGCATGGACATCTATTGGATTTTATTACTTCACGTCATATCAACGAAATAGCGCAAAACACTTCAAGCTTATTAGGACCCAACCTTTTTGTTCAAAGTTCACCACAAATACACTAAGCCATAGCCGCAGTAAATAATACAATAGTGCTGCATGGGTATCTAAATATAGTAGAAAGTAATGACATATAAACTATATATATGACTATAAACTTAGAAGTTTCAACTCTTGCGGTCGATTACAATCAGCAGTTGTACTTCACTCTAGAAGAACAACAAAGGAAGTCATGCTCTATTGTAAACAAAAATATATATCTTTGCACACCCACTATTGAGTAAAACATAGAAGATAGCCCATCCTGCATTGTCGATATAATTTACGATCGCTACGAAAAAACAAAATGCCAGACGAAGAAGTTTCATCTATTTGGTACCTCTTGGAAGGAACTTACAAAAAAGAATAGCTGGCTATACATCACAATGAGCCCGAAGATCGTGGCAGTCATTTGTAAGGAAAAAAGGGTCGATTTACAACTCAACGATACTGGAATCATACATCTCAATAATCAATGCTATTTACAAACAAAGGAGTTAGTCTTAAAGGCCACTATGGAGCAATCAATAGAAGTTGTTGTCAGTCATGTGAGAGAAGTACCTCCCACAATTGGTGATATTCACTACAATGAGGCACCATTAATTTTAAAGGCAGGAGCCTTAATACGAGCTGACGAACAACTATTAGAATACACCCAACCTCCTGAGCTACCATACATCAAGAGCCTGAGCAGGGCTGTCGCCATTTACTCAGCCACATCAGCTTCGGGAATACTACTTACACTTGGACTAGGAATACTGGCATTCAAATATCGCTTGAGCATCATAAGGATTTTCAAGTCACGGCAGAAAAGCGAACAGGAGCCACATGAAGAAGGTTATTTCACTAGCCAGATTGGACAACATTTTGACCGAGTTTTAGTTTCCGCCGTCCCCAGCATGTTCACACGTGAACAATTATATTTTTTATCGTCATATTCATAAACCATAAAACACTTTAACATATTTCTATTTTTTTTTTGTTTAGCTAGCATAAGCATTTCTTTCTGCATGCAATTGACTCATAACATAAAAAGAAATTTAGTTCGATTATGTTTTGCAACATTTTCTGCGGCGCAATTTGCTGACACAGTAAGTTCGCAATAAATGTTATGGGTCAATTGCATTAAGCAATGTAAACAATCAAACCAATTTAATTTCTTTCATAAACAATTATTTCAATCAATTATTCACCTAACCCAGCAAATTTTTATGTATATAAATAAGTGCACGAAATAAAGTTTTTCAGAGTTCAAAAAACACGGAGTGTTAATTTAATACTACGCGATTTCTAAGATACAATCTCTCTTCAAGGCGGCATACACTTACCATAAAAGAATTAACTTAAGGTTGATTCTGGTAAATATTCATTCTGCTAAGCAAGCGAATTGTACACCTTTGTATATTTTTGCATCTCTATGTGGTGAGGTTTTTAGACTCATTGGTCCAGCATAATCTATACCTACATGAGAAAATGGTTTTGAAATGTTCACTCGTGCGGCAGATAGATTTCCCATTAACTGTGTTCTCGTTTTTTGACGTTGTATTACACATGCTTTGCATCGACTTATCTTGCTTGCAACGGTTCTTCGCCCAACCAGAATCCAACACAAGTGGCGACTGGTATTTAACGTTAGTGATGAGATTTGTTATGTGATGATCTTTTGGGAGAATGATTGGATGCTTCCTAGATTAGGGAATTTGGCATGTTCCATGATCGTCCATAAACGGGTTTAATGATAACAGGTGACTTTTGTTTGATAGTGCAACTCCTGTTTTAAAAGCGGCTTGCTCTTTTGGAAATGCCGTTCTTTGAACTAATTGTAAAATTGTAGTACGTGATGCTTGCACTTCTTGTGTCAATAACTGCCCATTCCTTTTATTTGTGTTTCTGCGACAGTTGTGTATAAATCTTTTGACAATTGCTATAACTCGGGTTAACTTTAAAAAGGATGAGTAATTTGTCAAGAATTCCGAACTTATGTAACTATGGAAGTTTTGCAGGGATATTTTTTTTGTCTCTAATTGAGGATGGTTGGAAGATATACTGATATTTGGCCATTCCTTCTCTCCTTTTATAAGCCATTCTGGGACATGCCACCACAGCTTGTTTTCAAACAGCTCATTGGTACTTATACCTCGTGATGCGATATCGGCTGGATTGTGCTTTGTAGGCACATGTCGCTAGTTTTCTGGATCTACTGTATGTTGACCCTCAACGACTCTATTGGCCACGTACGTTATCCACTTCGAAGGATGACTACGAATCCATTGAAGTGTTATCATTGGATCTGGCCAAGCGATTACTGGAACATCTTCCAATTGCATATCTTGAACTGTTGTTTTGATTAGTCGAGCCAGTATTAATGCTTCATTTAGTTCTAGTCGAGGTACAGTAATTGGTCGAATTGGAGCTTCCTTGGTTTTGGATGTCCATATGGAGGATGTACTTTTTCCATTTATATTCTGCACGCGTATATACACTACAGCAGCGTATACTTTGTTCGAAGCGTCGCAGAATCCGTGAAGTTGTCTTCATTGTCCCTATCCATCGTGGTATCTTCAATTTCTATAAATTCTTGAATTTATCTTGAAATTGCTGCCATTGGATGGCAATGTTATTCTCGACGGCCGTGTCCCACGAACATACAGCTATCCATAAAGCTTGAATCAATAGTTTCGCTACAATGATCACAGGTGCTATCCAACCCTACGGATCGTATAATGTTGCTACATCAGACATAATGGATCTCTTTGTCATTATTTTATCCTTATGTCTGGGTGCAATAGAGCAAGAAAAATAATCAGATGCAGGGTTCCATCGAATTCAAAAGGTTTTGATCACTTCATTTTCATCGAAGTTTAGACTGGTCTTTAATTCCCTATACTCAATCGGTATCTGCTCTACAAGCTTGATGTTGTTACTGGTCCATTTTCTTAAGTTAAATCCCCCTATTTTTAACATATTGATACATTGCTTCTGAAGTTCCTTAGCTTCTTCGACAGTATCCTCTCCTGTCAACAAATCATCGATATAGAAATCAGTGAATGCAATTTTAAACGCTAGGGGCCAGTTTTTCCTTTCGTCCGTTGCAAGCTGTTGTAGTGTACGTATTGATATATACGGTGCTGATGAGGTACCAAACATAACTGTAGCCAATTGATAGTCTTGGATACATTTTGTCTGTGGATTCTGCCACACAATTTTGTGAAAGGCGCGATTCTTAGGATGTATTAAGATCATTCTATACATCTTTCCAACATCTGCCGTCATTGCTACTTTATATTTTCTCCATTTCAACAGAGTTGAGAATAGTTTGGGTTGTATCGTTGGCCCAACTAGTAAGTGTTGGTTTAGTGACTTGCCGTTATGGCTTTTCGCCGAGGCGTCGAACACAACTCTAAGCTTAGTTGTTGTGCTGTCTTTAAAAACTGGGTGATGAGGAATATAATAGTCCTTGCCGTTTGAATTAACTGCTTGATTTATTTACTCCATGTGTCCAAGTGTTATGTATTATGTATACAATGAATTTGCCTTTCAAATACTGGAATCTTTTTAGAGCTAAATATCGCGAGGCACCGAAATAAGGCGTGTGTCGTGTCCCAAAAGCAATCGAACGATTAATTCTAATGAAACTGCTTGAAAATGACAACACTCGAGTTACTCACAGATAAATCTTTGTTTTACTCGACACTGACCTAACTTAATACATAATCAACACAAAGCTAACCCGAACCGAACGGTAACTTGAGAGTTACAACGCGACTGATCACTTAATGGTACTCGGCAGACCAGTCATTGGTCTTTTATGCCCCAATATTCGGAAGTAAACTTTAACTCGCAACGCGGATGTAAACAAACGACAACAACCTTGTCGTTTTTTCAATCGGTTGCAGCACCTGAGTTGCTTAGTTGTAAACAATCGCCTTACATAATAATTACCATACGAGGTTAATTATTATTGTAATCGTCGATTGCTCCACTAAGCACTTATCGCAGCCAGCTGTTGGGCTAATCAGCAAAACAATCGACAGTTGCAGAACAATACTATGAGAGGTTATTGTTTAGCAGTTGCTGATTATTGCGCTGTGATGCCTTTGTATGCTGGAAGAATCTTCCGTATATTGGGCCATAACATCCCTCCCCGCTTTGAAAACTAGTTTCCGCAGGGAACTAGACCTGGAGAGTTCAACATAACTAAAAATATTTTTTAATCTTCTTTCGGTTCAGATTACGCTTTTCTTTTACATTTTCCATTGATTCCTATTTTTAATTTTGTTATCTTTCTTAAACTTAATAGATTTCCTTATATTCTGAACATTTGCTTTAAACATTATCTTCTCTTTTACCATTGTCACAACTAAAAAAAAAGTTTCCTATGTATATATTTCTTACATTTTGTTTTTCAAATTATTTAACTTGGCTCTGTTTTTTTTGTACATATTGTCTTCCAAATTATTTTAACATTTGTTTTTCTTTTTAATTAAAAAAAAATTCTTAATTAATTCACATGCATAACAAATATAACAAAAATGCATGAACAACAAAAAAGTACATTTTACAATCATTCTAATTTTTTTCCTTACTATCATTTTTAATTAATAATTTTTATGCACCTTAAAAGTGTTTTCCCCCTTTTTCTTCTTTACAATATATATTCTTTTATTATTTCCTGAAAAAATTTCTTCTTTTTTGTATATCTTACTTTCCTTATTCATTTCTTTTTAAACATTTCATTTTATCGTTAGTTCGCAAAGAGTTATCTTCCAATTTCTATTTAACTTTAGGACAATAGTATTTCAATAATATTCTTATTCATTTCATTTCTTTATGTTATAAACTGCAAGATTGCATATATGAGTTATATAAGTACCTTAATTTTTAATGTTCAGTGTAGTAATTAGTTCACAATTAGTTTTCTCTATAACGATACATAATATGTCTATTTATCTTCCTTTTTATTTATTACTTACAAATGTAATACTTCGCTTAAAATAGTTCTACCTTGCTGCTTTTGAACACAATTAATAACTTTAAATTTACTCTAGTCGGACCAATTGCTTGTTAATGATGGCGGAAGGTATGGTTTTGTCTCGATTTAAAGGCCGTATCTTATCAGTAACGTCGCATATGACTTTTGCTTTTACGTGTAGCTGCCCTGACTTGGGAACTTGGAAAATTTTCCTAAGTGGGTAGAATTTTTAGTCTGTTGGTGATAACCTGAGTGTGCTGTTCTAAGTCTGCTTCTACAGAAATCTTTATTGCATGCGATTTTGTACTACGCTTATTCAACTTTGTACTACGCTTATTCAACTTCTAGCTATTGTGGTAGCATTTCCTGCATAATGTTCACATCTTGTACTGATCGATTATTGAATTCTGACGTTCAAGTTCTTTTTCCACTTATATCGGAATTAGCGAAACTGCTGTCATTTCAAATTTATATCTGATTGAATGGTGATTTATTTGGATAGAATATTTTCTTCAATACTGCTTTTCTGGAAAGATTTAACCCAGTTTGTAGCTAGGACGTATGACCATTTCTGTGTTACAGGCCCTTCGGAAATTTAATTTCAATCAATATCCCAAAGAAAATCGTTGGTCCGATTGATAATAATGTGTGTAAAAAAATTTCTTTTGAGCACGATGGAGTTCTCTCAATTATATTGAGAGTCCAAGTGTACTTAAACCTTTCTTTTTATTTCATATAGTACCGTATATATGTATGATAATAGGTACACCATATTACAGACCTCTCAACATTAAATTATGCGCTACTAGTTCCGTCAGGTTTCCTAATTTAGCATTCCAATGAAAGTTTATCTAGCTAGCTACATTTTTGGGCTTTCTTACTGCTGCTCCAAATTCGGCATCTAGATCAGATATGTGGACTTCATCTACTGTTACAGGAATAGTGTATAGCCTGTGCATACGTAACGCAATACTTTACGGTTGTGGAATTTCTGGCCTCCATTAAATCCGGAATTTCCCGTGTAGACAGAATAGTCCAATATGTGGTGTACAAATTAATTTCCCAAGGTGCTCGAACAACAGTCGAATATGAAGTATCGGCTTGCGGCTATATCCTGTCTTCTCTGCCTCCAGCAAGTGAAGAGTGCAAAAGTCACCGTGATTACAGCTTTCCTCATTGTAAACTTATAGTATACTTATATTATGCTTATCTATGGCAACCCTTTTATTCTTCTTAATTATTGCTTCCCTTATAACTTTCTTGCTTTAACTCTTATTTTTTAAAAACCTCTCCATTTTTAACATTTTATTTTACTTTATTTTCATTACTCTTTTGTTTTTATCTTTCCTGCCTATTTTTGGATCTTTAACTCTTTTACACTTCTCCTTCTTTTAAATCTTTTTTTCTTTTTTAAAGTTCTCTTTATTTTAAATCTCTTTTTGCATACTTCTCTTCACTTTAAATCTCTCATTATTTTTTCTTTTAATTCTCATTATTTAAGTAAGTAAATAACTCCTTTTTTGTCTAATTTCTCTACATATTTTTTTTAAATACTTTTTCTTACCATTACATGTTAACTTATAACTTTACCGTAAATTGGTTCCACTGGGTTTTATATCTCATTTCCATATCCTTCTTCATCCACAGACTACCAAGCTCCGCTCACCGAATTTCTTCTAAAATTAGAGGGAATTTGTTGGACATCTCTTTTGTTACGTCCCCCGATTCCCGGGTCATAACCGTTACTTACTTTGTAAGGGGTTATGAATACTTTCGAGGTCCGTGTTGTTCATACGAGAAGTTCATGGCTTTTACAGGATAGGCCCTTGCATTACCAACTCTGACTTATGCACATCCAACCTCAACCTCGCCTCCTCCTCTCCTACCTAATTTCTTCGACTCTTACCTCGTGAATTCTCGCACTGTCGTATGCTGTCTCTACTCTGCCCGTGTTAGATTTCCATTCGTCGTCTTTATTATTAACACCTTGCCCGATGATTTTTGCCATGTTCATTTCAACCTCCTCTATTCTGGCATGTAAAGGGTTACTTTGACTGGACAAATGCAGAGTATTTGGCACTACTTGTCCACTAGCTGCGACATTCTCAAAAACTACCTTTTCTTTCTTTACCTCACCGGGGTTTTTGTAAACACAATTTCCTATTAATAGAGTCAATAACAGATCTTTCACTAAGGAAATTCATTCCAAGAATACCATCGGCTGGAATTGAGTCAGTGTCACTAATGGCATTAAATTGGCAAGCCTGCTGACGATTATCTATTTGCCGCTTCGCTTCACAGGTCCCTATGGAGCTCCTAGCAAATCCAAAAAGCCCTCCGATTCTTATTTTCTGTTGTGTCTGTCTGGGCGTATTTCTTTTTATTCTATTGACCTTAATTATATTACATGTTGAACCACTATCTACTAAAAGCCTAAACTTACCTTCTAAAGCTATGTCCGATGGAACTGTGATGATAAATTTACTTCTAACTTTTCCCTTTCTTTCTCTGTTAAATACTTCTTTACGCAGATATCCGTAAAATGGTCTCGTGTTTGGCAGAATTGGCAATAAGGCCCCTCCCTTCCTGAATGGGATTTATCCTGTATTCCAACTGCACAGTTTGCCACTCTAACGTGATGAATTCGGCAATTGGATACCTCATGGCCACATTCCTCACATCCCGTACAGAAAGGTAATTGTTGGGACTCTCTCACAAAGTGTCCAGGGTGACCGCACTTGAAGCAATGTTTGGATCTATGTTCATATGCTTTCCCAGGCATTCTTGGTTCTCTTAGCTGTGGTTGCCTGGCGTCTGTCCCGAAGTAATCTGCCTCCTCCCGTGCTTCGTACAGAGTGTCGGATTTTCGGGCTGTTAGGTATACGTGCGTTGTTCGGTTCATCACGCCCGCTTTAAATGTGGCTACTGCATCAGCCTCCAACTCTGAAATCAGATCCCCGTCCTTATCTGGATACTTAGCTGAAACTGCCGTTTTAATTTGATTCAACAAATCCTTCAATCTGCCCGCATATTCGATAATGTCGTCTGCGGGTTTTTGTCTGCACGCTGTCATTTCGGTTCTTAATTCGCTGTAGGACTTTTTAATCACATAAGTAGTTTTAATGGTCTGCTGCAATGCCGCAAAATCTTTTGGCTCCTCTGAACTCACCAGAGAGTATGCATCGTCCATCAACCGATATCTTACACATTTCATGAAGATATCCTGTTCTTCGGCCTTAAGACGATCGTAGAGATCTTTGCAGCAGTTTATGAAGCGGTGCACTTCCTTTGCTAGCTTTGGCGACCTTTCTCCCGAATACCTTGGGACATATTTGGACACCATATCCCTGAATTGGTCATGTACATCAACCATGTTGTCTTGTAGTCCGTGTGATGTTGATTTTTGCAACTGACTTGGGTGTTGAACACTGGCTTTTGACTGTTTTAACACTTCCACTTTGTATTGCCTCCCAGAATAACAGCCTCCTTCGTCCGCAACTTTTCTGTGACTCAGGGCCTTTTTCCTTTTCCTGTGTATTTGGACCAAGTTCTACTTCCTTCTCTAATTCTTTGGTTAAGTTCTCTGCTTCTAGCTATTGCTGTTTCAGAACTTTTACTTTCTTTATTAGAGCCTGATTTTCCTTTTGGTCTTCTTCTACTTCTTGTTCCAACGAATTCTCGCCTTTATGGATAACGTCGAAAGTAGCTATAACTAATAAATCAAGTGTCTCCCCCTAAGTAGTTTTCCGGGTGCAAGTATTGAGTTCTTCAAATACAGCTTCTAATTCCTCACTTGGCAATCTCTTCTTAAGTTCAGTTGTTAGGCGTTCTGCGATATATTGCCAGTCTTGTTCATACCCTTTTAATTTATCTTAGCACTCTTTCCACTCTTGTGATTTATTTTCCAATTTTTCCTCCTGTTATCGAAATCGCAAAAGTTCCTCTCTCGTCAGGACATTGCTTCTCCCTACTGACATCTACACTAATGATTCACAAGATTTCCTAATATACTGTTACTTTACACTTCAATGTCACTTCTCGTAGATCAACCCAATTACTTTTAACACGAACCGCAAAACATTTGAATTTTTGAAGTTTTACCGTGTAACGATTACTCTCCTATGAGCACCTTACTTGAAGATAGTTCAGGGCACGGCATGTTTGTTGTATGTACGTGTATGTATAACCGATGATTTGAGTAGCTAATATAGCTTTGCTCCAGAGTGTGTGTATTTGGAGTAGCTAAATTAGATTTGCTCCCAGTGTGTATGTTTGGAGTAGTTAAATTAGCTTTGCTCCAAGTGTGTGTACTTGGAGTAGCTAAATTAGCTTTGCTCCCAGTGTGTGTATTTGTAGTAGCTAAATTAGCTTTGCTCCCAGTGTATGTTTGTGTTGAGTAGCTGATAGAGATCAACTCTTCAAATGATGTAATTTTAATTTGTAATTTAATTTCCCAAAAAAAAACCTAAAAAGCACAAAAACAAAACTTAATTTAATCTGAAAAGAAATGAAAATTTATAACGTAGCAGCTGAAAATCGTTGATTCCCACAATAACAAAAATTAATTTGAAAAATCACAATACCTAAAAACCGCAAAAAAAAATTAATTATCCAAAAAGATAATTATATTAAAAAACACCAAAAACAAAAATCACCATACCTCACTTAAATTTTTACCGGCTGCGCCAAATGTCGTGTCCCAAAAGCAATCGAACGATAATCCAACGATTAATTCTAATGGAACTGTTGAAAATGACAACACTCGAGTTACTCACATATAAATCTTTATTTTTCTCGACACTGACCGAACTTAATACATAATTAACACAAAGCTAACCCGAACCGAACGGTAACTTGACACCTTAAAGTTACAATGCGACTGATCACTTAGCGTCACTCGCCAGACTAGTCATTGGTCCTTTATGCCCCAATATTCGGAAGTAAACTTTTACTCGCAACGCGGATGTAAATAAACGACAACAACCTTGTCGTTTGTTCTACCGGTTGCTGCACCTGAGTTGCTTAGTTGTAAACAATCGCATTACATAATAATTACCATGCGAGGTTAATTATTATCGTAATCGTCGATTGCTCCACTAAGCGCTTACCGCAGCCAGCTGTTGGGCTAATCAGCAAAGCAACCGACAGTTGCAGAACAATACCATGAGAGGTTATTGTTCAGCAATTGCTGATTCTTTCGCTGTGAGGCCTTTGTCTGCTGGAAGAATCTTCCGTATATTGGGCCATAACACGTGCTTCCGTTTGAAAAAGGAAGTTCCGCTTGATAATGCCCACCCTTCATTCTGTTTAAGTTGATGGTTTAACATTTCCATTGACTGATTGATCACCGTAAATGCTTCTACTTTCTGTACTGGTGATTCTATGTTTCCTAAAATTATCCATCCAAATAATGTATTGATGGTAATTGGTGATTTCTTCGATCCCTTTCGTAAACCATCTAGTAAATGTTGGCATATACTTGTGATCCAAGTAATATGTCGATTGGTCCTGGCTTCCAATAATTACGATCTGCCATAATGATTCCTCTTAAGTGTTCCCATTGTTTTATCTGAACTGGAACTGTTGGTAGAAGATCAGTAACCTTTGTATGACTAGCATATCCACCTTGACACTTTTGTCTTTGTATTTGTACGATGCCAATTCTAGTATCACCACTTGATTGGACCATGCTGTTTTGCTTTTTTTTAACCCGGTTATTTGTAAGCGAGTGGGTCTTTCCTTGAGACCTATTTGTTTACACATTTTCTGAGTAATAAAAGAGGTCTGTGAACCTGGATCCACTAAGGTACGCAGCACTACAGATCGACCGTTTCGACCCTTCGCTTTTACTAACTTTGTGGCTAATAATGCGTTGTCGGTTTTTGTTGTAAAGAAACTTTTTGTTTTCTCCTTTGTTTCAGCATAACGGCTCAATTCCGTCTTGTAACCTGTTGTGTCTTTTTACCTTCAAGAGACCTGTCTTAAGGCTGGGCCATCTTTGTGATACCTTGTCTTTACCTGATAATTCTTTTTGAATAGGTGTGTGCAAAAGGTATGATGTAACCTATTGCAATTCTTGCATCTGCGGCTGTTTGAACATTGCCTTGCTGAATGCTTGCTCGAAAAGCAATTGAAGCATCTTCTTGCATCTTCAATGCACTTTCTTCGATTTGATGTGCTCATCTTAATAAATTCTTTGCAAATTTCGACGTAATGTGCATCATTGCATGCGGTACATTTGGTTGTGTTAGTTGCGTGATATGTCTTTGCGATCTGGACTGGGGGCTTGGCACTCAAAGACTGCGACATTGTTTCTAGGACTCTGAATCGAGTTAGCAGGAATCTTTGAAACTGTTCTAACGTTGCCAGTTTCAGCATGTCACCAAATTCTTCTTCGCAAAGCCGTAGAGTTACGAAAGGCAGTTTCCGTACCAATAAATGAATCAGCAATATATCCAATTTTGAAACATCTACTTCCAATGCCTTTAATTGCTGTAAACTTTCCTCAGTTGTATCCATGAGAGACTTTTGCTCTTTGCGTTTTCTATCGTTAGCTTTGGTTGATTTGTGAGTACTTTTAATTGTGTGCTTACTAGAACTCTCTTGTTGTCGTAACGAAGTTTGAATTATTCCCAAGCTGGCTAATAATCTTCTGCAGTAATGGGAATATCTTTTAACAGTCGCTCTGCTTCTCCTGTAAGACATCCTTTTAAGTGATGTCGCTTTTGTACTGCAGGTAGTTGGGTATTGTTGTGCACTAATTACACGTATAAGTCGTGAAATGACCTCCACGATGAATATTCGCCATTGAATTATTATATTTGGTTGATTTGTGAGTACTTTTAATTGTGTGCTTACTAGAACTCTCTTGTTGTCGTAACGAAGTTTGAATTATTCCCAAGCTGGCTAATAATCTTCTGCAGTAATGGGAATATCTTTTAACAGTCGCTCTGCTTCTCCTGTAAGACATCCTTTTAAGTGATGTCGCTTTTGTACTGCAGGTAGTTGGGTATTGTTGTTCACTAATTACACGTATAAGTCGTGAAATGACCTCCACGATGAATATTGGTAGGTTAATTCGAGGTAACTGACTGAGGTTGCTACTTGTATGAACAATTGTAGTTGCAACTGAGTTAGTTTCTCCTGGTTTTACTGCACTCTCCTTTGGAGAATTTTTAAGCACATGTATCTTTTGAAATTATAACGGCTTCTGTAAGCTTTGTATCATTAATATAAAAATCTGCTCATAATTTTCTTAGACTTGTTAATTGCGTCTCATAAAAACTTAGTGTTCTTTTTTCTAACCTAGTTTTTTTTACATTTGTGATAAATTGTTCTAGTTTGTCTGCTAGAACGCATTGTTTAACGCATAATTCTTCGATTGATGCTATTTTTTTTAATTATTGCGCGATCATTTATTATTATTTCTTTTCTCGAAGACAGTACCTACTAGTTTCTTAAATAAAAAACTTCTTTGATTGTTTTGCGGGAAACTTCAAGTCACTTTCTAACTGTTAATAAAATCCAGCGAGACATAAACTGGGTCGCACAAATGCGGTTTCGAAGGACCAAAATATTTTGTTAGATTATACCATCGGTTGTCATTCTATGCTGAAAACAAAAGTAATTATGTTGCTGGCGTTATGAAAAAAAACACAACAAAGTTTTTGTGACGACTTTCAGTTTATTGAATAGTTTATTCTTTTTTTTTTACATCTATTCGAATTGATACAACAAACAAATTATTATCGACGTTGTTTGTGAAGGGGGATATTGGAACAATTTCAGTACTTCTACTTTTACGTGTGTATTGAAATAATTTCCCAATACCTGTGTGCAGAATTCGACGGAAAAGTGAACTTTCACTCGAAATAAAAACCGTCAGGAAGTAGCAACAGTGTCTGCTATATAGGCACCACCGAAACTTAGTTGTTGGAACTGTGACCAACCCGATCATTTTTACCAGGACTGCATGCAGGAAAGACAACGAGTGTTCTGCTATGGTTGCGGACGCAAAAACTTTTTCACACCAATTTGTAGACACTGCTTGACGAAAAACGGGAGACGGTTCGAGAATGCCACCAACTTTTCTCGACCAGTGTCAACGGCCCGGACGGCAACAGCTACAACGACTCCAGTTCAAGCCTAGAACAGAGAGGAAGGTCCGCTCCATCAGCAGACCTAAGCGATGAACCCTTGAACTGCCCGCTGATATCATTCAGAGACTCTGGAGATATCAACTATCCACCTGATCGTCCTATTGATTCGCTGGTAGAGACGGAGAATCTGATGGACCAATTCCACCAATAGGGAGAATGTGGCGACGCGAGCAAACTTGAATACAAAATGCACTCTAAATATTTAACCGCTGTATCGACCTGATCATTGGGGACGCTTCTAAATTCGTCTGTTCCCTAATTTATACTTTCGGCAGCGTAAATGCATTCTTTTTTAAGTTTTTGTAAGTAGGCATAAGAAAGTGAAAATGGAAAAAATGTTAGTTTTTTAAGTCAGTTGTGATCAAACATCCTAGCTAGACCAGATCATAAAGTAAATCAGTTTAAGATTGTTCACCGTAGAGCTTGTACAGCTAAGGAAGCATCCTACGGTTGTACGTGCTATTCATAGGGGATAAGCACCACAATTACAGTCAGATTGTAAAGCGTTACCATAGAAGATAACACTGTTTTAAGCTTTCATCTCTTTAGCTTACTTTAGCTCTTTATTTCCGCAATTAACCTCAAACTTTCAGATTCTTTGCGACAACGCAGCCGTGGTTATAGAAACTATTCCCAAGGGACAGTACTATCACCACAAGCCCACGACACTACTGGACACTTCTTTGGAAGAGTCTTTAACTTGCGACGTTCCGATAAAACCGACATCACTTGTTGCTGGCAATGTTACTGAGCAGGAAATTCGGCCTCCTGTCGTTTCTGTACTAAAACGGCCACCAAGCTCTGTTATTACGAGTGGGCGTGTGCCTGATTTATACCCGCTGATGCCTTATCATGCGCGTCTGCAAAATTAAAATGCAGTACTAGACCGTATTTTCTCTTCAGTAGCCGAGCTAGCTGAAATTATGTATCCTGACTTAAACATTAGACAACGAAAGAAACGATCAACTGTTCGTTGGCGCGAATATTGTCGACGAATCAGAACTAAACGAAAGAAACTGGCCCACATTTCAGTGTCAATGCAGGAGGAGATTCGACCATACGCCGAAGTTAAGTTACTACGGCAAACTGTGACTGGGTTGCTTGATAGTGGTGCAACTGTCAGCATCCGTGGTCAGGGAGCTCTGGAGAGACTAGCGGACGCCGACGTCAAATGGAAGAGGCATCCCACTAGAGTGCAGGTAGCTAACGGCGCCATGCCGGATGTTCATGGTAGTGTGAACTTGGACATCAGTTTCCGTGACCCACAACGTGCGTTTTTACGTGGTTCCGCGGTTCACGCAAGCACTCTACCTGAAGATAGACTTCTGGCGTCTATTTGGGTTGCCTCCAGATGTTCTGGGTATTGTTGCCTAAGTGATGCCAAGACTAATGGCTGCCTCAGACACTGACTGGCATGTTCTTCCGGTTCAGGAAAATCAACGTCTTGAAGCAACGAAACAGCTTTTTCCTTCCTTTGCCTCGTTGGGCTTAAGATAAACATCTCTTGTCACTCAGAGGATTGAAACGAATGACGCGGCTCTGATGCTGAGTTTAGGCGAATGTTATCACTGGGTGCGATAGAGGAGAGCCAGAGTCCTTGGAGCTCTCCAGTTGTTGTAGTGAGGAAGCCTGGAAAGGTTCGGCTTTGCTTTGACGCTAGGAAGGTCAATTCCGTTACTAAGAAGGACACCTATCCACTGCCGCAGATAGACGCACTTCTTAGTCGACTTCCTCCGGCAAACTACATCACAAGCCTGGACCTCAAAGACGCTTTTTGGCAGATCCCACTAGACACTGAGTCCAGACGGAAGACCGAGTTTACAGTACCTGGTCATCCTCTCTATCAGTACACCGTGATGCCATTCGGCCTTTGCATTGCTCCACAAACTATGTGCCGCCTCATGGATAAGGTCATTCCTTTCGATCTTCGTGAGAATATTCTCGTCTACTTAGACGATTTATTGGTACTGTCATCAGACTTTGACTCTCATCTCACACTGCTAGCCTGTGTAGCGGAATGTTTGAGGAAAGCTGGCCTCACTATCAACGTTGAGAAAAGTAAATTTTGCATTAAGAAGACTAAACACTTGGGTTTTATTGACGGGATAGGACGAATCAGAATTGACCCAGACAAGATCTGAGCCATAGTTGACTATCCGTCACTTAAAACTGTTCGGCAAGCCCGACGCCTATTAGGTATGGCGGGATGGTACCGACAATTCATTCCGAACTATGCTGCCTTAGCTGCCTCCATCAAAGACACGCTGAAGAGTCCTAGTCAGTTCCAATGGACACCCGAAGCCCAGACGTCTCTGGAGTTGTTGAAGCAAAAACTTACCTCTGCTTCTTACCACTGCTTCGTTGTTAATGAGCCCAGATTTCATCAGACCGTTCGTTATACAGTGCGATGCGAACCAACATGGTATTGTTGGAGTGTTGCTTCAACTAGTTGACGATGGCCACGAGAAGCCAATAGCCTACGTCTCGAAAAAGTTGAACTCAGCACAACGAAATTATACAGTCACAGAGCAGGAATATCTAGCTGCAATCTTAAGTGTACAGAAGTTCCGGCCCTTCATAGAACTTATACCGTTTAAGATAGTGACTGATCATGCGAGCTTGAAATGGCTGATGTCTCAAAAGGTCCTCAGCGATAGACTTGCTAGTTGGAGCTTGAAGCTTCAAGGTTTCGACATCACCATCGGGCACCGAAAAGGAAGGCTGAATGTCGTTCCTGATGCGCTGTCACGAATTCATTGTGACAGCTTGTCAACACCTGAAGATCCTGGCCCGACAGCTGACCTACGACCGACAGCTGACCTACGACCAACGATTTGAAATATGAGGAGCTGAGGCATAAGGTTAAAATAGCTTCTGGCAAACTACCAGATCGTTGCGTCAGGGATGGCTTCGTTTATATTCGGACTGCTACGAGAGCAGGGGATCCGATTCAGGACGAAGAAGCTTGGAAGCTTTGGATTCCACGAGGGCTTGTCTCCGAGGTTTTTCCAAGACCGCATGATCCGGCACTAGCTTCTCACGGAGGTATAGGGAAAACAGTGGAAGGTTAAGGAGACACTTGTACGGGCCACGAATGACAGTTAACGTCAGAAACTACGTAGGCACCTGTGACGTATGTAAGGACACCAAGGCCCCCAATTCCATTCTTAGACCACCTATGGGAGTCCAGTCTGTCACAGACAGACCATGGCAAAAGCTGTACATCGACTTTCTAGGTCCATACCCTCTGAAAGGCGGGAAACATCCAATAGCTGCATGTGATCATAAGAGCTGCTAGAAGCATGTACCTAATGGTGTAATGATGTATGTCGTGATGCGATACTCTTTGGGGCAATGCTTCCGAGTACTACTTGAGATCCTTGACATTGTTGGTCAACACATCTATTTCTTGATCGTTGGATTTTAGATGAAGCTCTGAAGAAACGTATGGGTGCGCTCTTTTTTTGCTGAATGTAGGTCTTCATCCAAGTATAGACGAAGTTTTAGAATTCCATTTTTCTGTAGAGTCCTAAGTGTTACTACTGTGCCACATACAATGTTGAATGTGGTTTCACTGTCGAGACGGTAGAGCCAACTGTTTGGTGTATGTAGCTGTTTCCAAAGATTGGATCGACTTGAGCTGCGAAAGTGGCCGTTGGAAGAGAGCGTTTATCTGTGGGGGAGCAGCTGCATTTCGCACTGGCTGACGTCGGCCTTTAGATGGAAGATGGGGTGATTCTGGTCACATAGATACTGGTCTTCTCTTAAGTGTTGACATTTGTTTAACTTGCTTGAGATAGTGGGTAATATCTCTCCGTGGGAAGACTCATGATGAGATAATCTGATGATGACTTGATTAACAGGAGTTTGTCTCCTTGTTGAATAGGAACAGGTATCATCTTGAATAACTAAAAGTATTCATCCAGGACGAGTGGAATCCGTATGTCAAATAAGATGTATGATTCTCCTATCCTGGTTCCGACTGCCATTAGGTTGTAAAGAAGTAGCACGCAATCCTTAATATTTCCTGGAATAGTTAGAGTTGATGGAATATGGTCCTTTATTAAAGTCAGCTGGTCTCGGAGTTGCATCGGGGTGATTAATAATGGGCTGATCTTGTTGTGGTGAATATCTGTTATGACGTCTAATAAAGCGTTTTGAGCTCTGTGGTAGTTTTGAAGAACTAGTGTGGTTAGAAGCGATAAGACACTGAAAGCTTGGGTAGCTTGCTGCTCCATCTGAACGTCATCAACAAACTTACTGAATGCAAGTATATGGTCTTGAATTGCCTTGAATTGTTCTTGAATTGATAGCATAGGACGAGTCCAGGATGCCAAAAGGTTTGTTCGCAACGTTACCTACTAAGTCAAGATGTAACCTTTTGTGTGGAACTCGGTCTCGGCCGCCTTGTTTGTGGAGAATTTCATTCGCTTCTTCAATTAGCGTGAGTTGATGTTGAAATTGGTAAAGTATTTCCAAACAGAGATCTCTTCTGAGTGTTGTTGTATTGCATAACTTGCTTATAGCTCCAATGCATTTTCTTATTCCTGCTAGGTCGCTCCAGTAATTATCTAGCTTGTAGTATGCATGAATGGTTCATTGACTGTTTATTAGATGAGCATGTCCTAGTGATTCAAAGAATATTCCTGGATTACTTGAGAATGGTGTTACTTCGACAGGCTCCCTTAGCGGGTTTCCGAAGGCTGGCATTGTAAGTGAGGTTAGCATGAGCAATTTTAAAGCAGCTGATGAGCTAATAGATCTTGCCGTGGGGCTTCTAATCGTGTCTGTAGCGTTGGTGGGATTTTTCTTTAAATTTTCCATAAATGGTGAGTCCTTCCAATTAGAATTGATTGGCAAGGACCTTCCTTGCAGCGGGTGATAGGGTCGTTTTTGTTTCATCCTCTTTGCTGGTGGCTCGCCTTCTACGTCCTTGTGAGATAGTCGTGCCACCTGATTAAAGGTTAGAAAGGATGTTTTCGGTTGCGTTCCATCGACTGATTTGGAGTTGTTTCCGAGGAAGCTGCAACTGGAATTTCCTGTGAGATTTTCTGGTACATATTGCTGCTCTCGCAAGGGGCAGAGGCTGTGAGTGGTCCGTTTAAAAATTCCGGAGGGAGATTTGACACTAACAACTCTAGTAAGTCTGTCGGCGCCGTCGAAAATTTCTATAACGCGGCTTACCGACCATTTCAATGGTGGTAAGTTCGCCTCTCTTATCACGACTAAAGTTCCAGGTTTTAGACTTGGCTTTATACTCCTCCATTTGCTCCGCGTATGCAGCTCCTGTACGTATTCAGCCGACCAGCGCTTCCAAAATGTTTGTTGTCGGCGAAATCTTGTTAATTTGTCGATGTCTCTTTCAGCAACAACAGTTTCGGCGCATGCTGTCAAGGGACTTCCTGTCAAGAGGTGTCTGGGGTTAGTGCCTCGAGGTTATTGGGATCTGAAGACATGGGTGTTATTGGCCTGGAATTAAGGATGTCCTCTATATGGACAATTACTGTGTGTAATTCCTCGTATGTCAGATTGGCATTTCCCATGTGGCGAATCAAGTGATTCTTGGAGGATTTCACTGCCGCTTCCCGCTTCGTATTCTCCGATCGTGGTGGTATGGGCTTCCACTCAATGTAATTTTTGATGCATAATTGAGCGAGTAATGACTGTAAATCATGCGACAAGACATTGTCCTATAGTTCCTTTAAATTTGTTTCTGCTCCTAGGAAGTTCGTTGCGTTGTCGCAAAAGATAGTAGCACACAGACCTTTCCGGGCAATGAATCTTTTCAGAGCGTTAAGGAAAGCTTCGGCACTCAGATCACTGACCAATTCTAAAAGGACGGCCTTTGTAGTGAAGCATAAAAAGACAGCTATGTACGCCTTTGTAGGTGCCTTTCCTCATAGTTTGTAATGAATCATGATTGGTCCACAAAAGTCGACTCCTGTGGTATGAAAGGGTCGTGTGGATTCACCCGTTTCACAGGTAGGTCTCCCATCATTTGATCAGCGGGCCTCGGCTTACATCTGAGGCAACGGATACATCTATGGACAGTATGGAGCGCCAACCTTCTAGCGTGTATGACCCAGTATTTCTGCCTCGCGATTGCAGTTAGCGCTTAAGGTGCTGCGTGCATATGTTGGTTATGTAGATAATTGAATAGAAGTTTACTCAGTTTGTGGTCCTTGGGCAGAAGAATCTGGTTCTTGGCCTCTTGGCTGAGTTCTGAATTTTTGAGCCGTCCGCCGACCTTTATGATTCCTGTAGAGGTGTCTACAAACGGCGTCAAATATTGAAGAGAATGGTGAGAATCAAGTGCTTCCCCTTTCTTTAATGATGAGTATTCGTGCTGGAATGCTGTGCGTTGAATATTTTTTATAATTCCGTTCAAGGTAATGTCAAGCTCTGCAAGAGATACTTCGCCCATCTTCCTCGATCCCTTGGGAGATTTGCAATTTTGCAGGAATCTGAAACAGTACGCAAAAGTTCTCTAGAATTATAAAAATGAGTTACAACGATTCACACATGTGACTAGATCAGCATGTTTGACTCGTTCTATGGCTGTGAAGACAGGTTTTTTTTGGTTTGGCTACTGGAATCTCGTCTGGTATTTTGAAGGTAAATGTGGTCCATTTATCTTCAGGTTCAGATAGATTCCTTGGACCTTTGAATCACAGAGTTGATTGGCTGAGGGCATCCGGGAACATTCCACGGGAGATTATGTCAGCTGGATTTTGTGCTCCTTCAATGTGTCTCCATTGCTGTGGCTAAGTCAATTGTTGTATTTTTCAACCGGATGTGCTATGAAGGTACTCCACGTAAAAGACGGTGATGAGATACAGGCGAGTACAATGGTAGAGTCAGTATGATACACAATTCTTGAAGAGTTAATTTGCGTGCATTGAGATACTCTTTCCACTAACTCTGTCATGAGTAGCGCGACACATAATTCCAATCTTGCAAGCGTAGTAGCCTTTACTGGTGCTAATCGTGACTTGGTGCTTAACAGTCTTACTCTGATTTCTCCTTGCGTATTCACTGATCTGAGGTAGAAACAAGCCCCGTAGGCGGGCTCACTGGAGTCTGAAAAAGCGTGTAATTGGATATTGACTGGGTTTGAAAATAGTACGTGTCTTGGAATTTTTATTGCTTGTAATCCTGGTAAACTCTTCTTAGATTTCATCCATTTATTTTTGTGAACTGCGAGTAGTTCTTCGTCCCACGAACATTTGGCATTCCAGAGGTCTTGTTGAAATAGCTTTCCTAATACAGTTACTGGTCCTATTAACCCAAGAGGATCGAAAATACGGGCTACTTCGGATAACACTGTGCGTTTGGTAAGACCTTGTGTTTCACCTTCAGTTGCTTGATACTGAGAACTGTTTTCCTTTGGTTGCCAGATTAATCCGAGAGTTTTCATTACTTCGCCATTGTCAGTGAGTAACATTTTCTCTTTGTGATCTTCTGGTAGATTTCGTAAGGTATCGGGATAGTTAAGACAAAATTTCCTTAATTCGAAACCGCCGTCTTTCAGGAGCTCTGTTAGGTCGTTCTTCAATTTGAGCATGCCTTGTTTAGAGTCAGCTCCTGTCAGAATGTCTTCGACGTAGGTGCTTCCTAGAATCATATTCGCAGCTTCGGGAAATGTATCGTATTCTGGTAAGGCTAATTGATTTAGGCATCTTGTTGCGAGGAATGGAGCGGCGGCTGTTCCATAAGTGACGGTGTTGAGCTGGTATGTTTGCAGAGGCTTCTCTCTGTCATCCCTCCATAAAATTAGTTGATACTTTCTGTCGTTTGGGTGGAGATTGATCTGCCGATATATTACGTACTTGTACATTCTGAATTTTGTTATGATGGTGAAATGATCTGGCTGAACGGTGGGACCAACTATCAAGATAACATTGAGGGACCTTCCGGTTGATGTTTTCGCTGAGGCATCAAATACTTCACGGAACTTGGGCTTGTTGGTATCTGCCCTTGCTACACAGTGATGGGGCATGTAGTAATGATCGGTAGGAATGGCTTCGTTTGCTATCGGTTGCATGTGGCTGAGTTCGTGGTATTCTGTCATGAAATTATGATATTGCCTCTTGAGATCCGCATTTCTTTCCAACTTTCTTTCTAATGCATGGAAGCGCTTTGAAGCAATTTCCAAGGACGACGCCAAGGTAGTTGGTAGCTCACGATAGGGTAGTTTGACGATAAATTGTCCTGACGCGGATCTTTGGAACGTATTTTGGAAATGCTCTTCACAGAGTAGTTGTACTGCCCGTAGTCAGAGCGTACATGCAATAAATGAAAGGTGTGGTGAAATTTATGCCACTGGTATAAAGCTAGTGGTTTTTATTTGTTTATTCACTACACTAAATGTTTCAAGTTCAATAAATGCTATAACTTGAGAACTACAAGATATATATATATATATATATTTATCTGAAGTTCGTAGAGGAAAGTTTCAAAATCAATTATTTGGGCACAAATTTTGGCCATAAAAAATTACTTTTTAATATAAAAAGCTGAAACCAATGTTTTATAAATGATTAATATATAAATTTGTTTTATACAACTGTAGCAATTGACTTGTACTCACCTGATCGATATATAGCAGCTGATTTTCTTGACTTTTTATTTGACTGAGGTTTGGGATGAGCATATACTTTATTGCAGTCGATACCCGCAATAAAGTGGATTTATTAGGAATCGTCTTATTACAGTCGAAACCCGCAATAACTCTCTTTATTACAGTCGATACCCGCAATAAAGTGTTTTGTGTTAGTGATCTTGTTACAACAGTCGAGACCCGCAGCAAGAATCTTTGTTACAATCGAGACCCGCAATAAAGAGTTTGTGTTTGTAATTGTCTTACTATAATCGATACCCGCAGTAAGACCCTTTATTACAGTCAATACCCGTAATAAATTGGTTTTGTTAGTAATTGTCTTATTACAGTCGAGACCCGCAATAAGACTCTTTATTACAGTCGAGACCCGCAATAAAGTGGTTTGAGTTAGTAAATTTCTTATTACAGTCGAGACCCGCAATAAGAAACTTTATTACAGTCTAGAACTGCAATAAAGTTATTTGTTAGTAATATATTATCTCAGTCGAGAGCAGAGATAATATTCTTTAAGTCAGTCGAGACACGACTTAAAATGTATGTTAGTATGTATCTTAACTTCAGTCGAGACCCGAAGAAAGATTCTTTATTTTCGTCGAGACCAGAAATAAAGTGTATTGTTAGTAATATTTTTTATTGCAGTCGCTACCCACAATAAAAAAACATTTAGTTTAATCGCTATGTAAAATAAACTCCTTAATCCAGTCGGTACCCAGAATAAGAATATTTTATTTTAGCTGTCAATTAAACAAAGTATTTAATTTAGTAATAAAATATAACACTATGAAAAATCACTAGGAAAGAACACAAAGGAATAAATTGCCAAGTTAATCACTGCACTGCTAAATCACAAAAGAGATCGAATCAAGTCAAACTGCTGTTCATATAGCCAGAGCTTGCGCACGGCACCAAAGAACGGAGTCTTAAATTGTCTCATATTTTTGATCTGTTCACTGCTTTGTGTACTCGATTGCCTGTTAGTAGCGTTTTCGCCTCACGCAATGCTTGAGTGGAAACAATCATTGCGGAACGTGGTTCGTAATGAGAATTTCTTGTGTCTCTGTTCCATTTTGTTTATACCTGTTGCTGTCCAGCTGACTTGAGTTGACAGCAGCAATTTGTTGATGTTTGTTTTGAGTTTTGTTGGACTGATATATATTCAGTGATTAAGACGATTTGTCGTGCTGATATTTCTATACCGTGAGCGGTAATAAATTCATTCACACTTATTAAAGGTAGTGTTGCAAATGAATTGCAGATCGGGTGACAATTAATGATTTGCGAAGTAGATTTCGATCATGATGCAGGAATAAGGAAGCTGCTGTTGTCGCATTTGTAGTTTTACTTAATGGAATTTCCCCAAAATGGTACAGCCGAGCAGTAATCCAAAATGGAAAGGAGGAAATCGTTAATGGTCTTTGTGCATCTAAAATTTGCTTTGAAAGCATATTTAAATACGAGTAAATGTCATGATTGTCCCGTGTCCATATCATTTGTGGTGTGTGTGAAGGTGGATTAAATGCACGGGTTTCCCAAGATGCAATCTTCATGTTCATGGAATTAGGTAAGATAACTTTGAATTTATGGAAAGATTTGGTTCTTGGGGGTCCGTTTTTTTCCTTTTCAGGTTGGAGGATCTGAAGCCAGGAGCCCAATCCTGAACATACTGCCCTCCATTGAAAGACTGGAATGCCTTTCAATTATATGCGATGTTGATAACGCCAGCTGATCGATCTTGTGTAACTTGCGTTAATATAAGTAATCTTTTTATATCTTTAAAGCAATAAAACTATTTCGTATATAGCAATTATGATAGTTCATTCATGTGCCCTGTCACTACATATTCTATATGTTGTAATCTTGCTACAAACAAAAAAAAATATGAAAACGGTTGGAAGACTGAAAAGAAACCAAGAAATTTTGCAAGCGACGTGGCCCTAAATATGTCAATACAGATTCGAAGTGAAGTTTACAAAGCACCTGTTGTTAAAAGGAAAGCGACTTACTGAATTTTGGAGTGGAGCTTTCGAATCATAATAAAAAAATAACTTTTAGGAATATTTGTATTTCAGGATTTTGATATTTCCATCTTTCAATACTGGTACGTTGTATCGAGTTCCGTCTTTGGTTGTGACGCGTTGCTTTCGTTTCCTAGATCTGGTTAATCCCTCCCAGGAGATGGTGATGTCTTCGACAGCTCCCGTCTGGTTGTCTGTCACGATTAGATGTAGGTCATTATTTTGCTCCGCGGCTGGTACCAAAACAATGTCCTCAAGTATCTTAATCTTGGTCGACGATGATGTCTGCTGGATTGTATCCAGTCTGTTCGCTGATGCAGACGTTCCTGGTACTGCTTCGAATTGTTGCGACTGACTTGGTGACTGTGGTGGAGAATCAGGAATCTCAATCACCTCCGATTCTTCTAGACGTCTGCTAATGTTTTTACTTTGCTTTGCTGTCTTTAGCTGGTTCAGTTGTTTTTCCAGTTCCCAGATCTCCTTCACCTCGCGCTCTATGGTCTTGCCCGGTGTTGGCGGAGAGTTGGTAGCTTCCTTGGTAGAATTGTTGGACTATTCCATTTTGCCTTTTGAAATTTAAAATCAAACTGTGGCCTGTGAGACAACGAGCTCGATATTTAAGGAACCCTGACGGGTCCGCTTATTTGTTCATGATCAGGCTGGGCATGAGATTTGACGATCTAAGTAACGGTTGGGCATTTAAATTGAAACAAATTTGCACAGACGAAATTTGTTTTTCAATTTAACGGTCCGTCATGATACATTGTAGCAAGAATGCAATTGTCACTGTACTACGGAATGTACTTTGATATAAACAAATGATGTACATACATACATAGGTGCATACATTGCGACGATTGGAATTTCAATAGATTATTGAAATTTTGAAAATTCTCTCACGGAGATAAATGTTTTGTTAGCTAATCTAATGGCTTGTATGGTATTGTATGGCAAGAATGCACTTTTATGGTTAGGAAACAAATTGAAATTTTGCAGATGACATTTTGAAATAAAATTTTTTGGAAATAAAATTACCTTAAGTATTTTGTTTGAAATAAAATAAAATAAAAAATATATATGGTTTCAGGGAAGTTAGTTTGATGGGATACAGTGACCTTTGGGTTTTAAGAATAATCATTTTGATTGTTGTGATGATTAATCGTCGAGAGCGTAATTTAATTTAAGCGAAGAATAGCAAATTTTGTTATTGGCCTTTTTAGGACTCCATTCTTTGTTTTTATACTAACAACTCTTACCAGATGATCAGTTCCTCGATGTAATTTAACGATTCGTCCCAATATCTAGCGACATGCTGGTAAATTGGGTTCTTTTATAACCACCAAATCTCCTATTTTGGGATTGTAGACTGGGGTATGCCATTTTGGTCTGTTTCGCAATGAGTTTAAATAATCATTGGACCATTTATGCAAGAACTGTTGCTGTAATGCTTGTAAATAATTCCATCGTGTTAATGATGAAACATTTTTGTCCATTATTGGCTCTGGAGGCGTAATCAATGAGTTACCTATTAAAAAATATCATGGTGTTAAGATAACTAAGTCCTCTGGATCCTCTGAGATTGGACATAATGGCCTAGAGTTTAAGCAATCTTCGATTTGAGCTAACACGGTTGCGAATTCTTCGTACGTGAGTGCAGAATTACCTAGTATGCGCTTTAAATCAAATTTAATCGATATGACTCCCGCTTCCCATAATCCGCCAAAATGTGGAGCGGAGGGCAGATTAAAGTGCCACCTAATTCCATGTTCTGCTACCCTTCCTGCCATTTCTTCGCTAGCCTGTTTTATCGTATTTTTGAGATCCTTTTGCAAAATTTTGTCGGCTCCAACGAAGTTGGTTCCGCAATCGGAGTATATATCGAGACAAAGTCCTCGTCAACTAGAAAAGCGACGAAATGCTGCTATGAAAGCTGCTGTGGTGAGATCGAAGACTGGCTCTATATGGATGGCTCTAGTGACCATGCAGATGAAAATACATATATAACCTTCATAAAATGATTGCCTCGATGTTTCGACATTTTCAAATTTATGGGGCCAGGATAATCAACACCAGTTCGTTGGAAAGGTTTGGATATGTTAACTCTTGAAGCGAGTAGGTTTCCCATGATTTGATTCTTATGGGAAGCGGATTGTTTATACCAGGTAACACATTTATGCAAAACATGTTTGACGGTTTTTCGTCCTTGTGGTATTCAAAATTCGTTTCTTATTGTTGATAGAACCAATTGCACACCTCCGTGTAATGTTTTCATATGATAGTAATTAATTATTAATACTGTCAAGTTGCTTTCTTTCGGCAGTATTATTGGATGCTTTTGATAGTAGGAAATATTGGCGTTTTGTAACCGGCCACCCACACGCAATAAATCCTGATCGTCTAAAAATGGAGTGTTATGGCCCGATATACGGAAGATTCTTCCAGCAGCCAAGGGCATCACAGCGAAATAATCAGCAATTGCTAAACAATAACTTCGCATGGTATTGTTCTGCAACTGTCGGTTGTTTTGCTGATTAGCCCAACAGCTGGCTGCGATGAGCGCGTAGGGGAGAAATCGACGATTGCAATAATAATTCACCTTCGCATGGTAATTATTATGTAAAGCGATTGTTTAGAACTAAGCGACTCAGGTGCTGCAACCGGTAGAACAAACGACAAGGTTGTTGTCGTTTGTTTACATCCGCGTTGTAAGCAAAGAAAGTTTACTTCCGAGTATCGGACATAAAAAGACTAATGACTGGTCTGGCGAGTGCCGTTTGTAATCATCAGTTATTGTGCTCGCAAGTTTCGGTTCGATTCAGATTACCTAAGCGCCAGATAGCTTAGTGTAAAGTAAGGCAGGTCAGTGCTGCAAATAAAGAAATTGTTTTAAAGTACTTCGTGCGTTTTTTTTTTATGTTGAAGATTTTATTGCTTTGGGACACGACATTTTGGCGCAGCCGGTGAAACTTAGGTAAGAAATTAGAGAAATTTCTTGCTGGTGTGTTTGTTTTTTTTCATTGCTAATTTTTTTTTGTTTTCAAGAATTTTTTGTAAGAAGGTGGGAATTTGTTTATTTATATATTGTTTTTTTTTTATTCTTTTGCGTTTCAGGTATTTAAAAAGTGTTAGATTTAAATTTTTGTATTTTGTGATTTTTTTTGGTGAAATTAAGCTACTCCAACATATTGACGAGATCGAGGAGTTGTGCTTTCACAAGCTACTCCCGCATCTTCATCATAATATACACATACACCTACATTAGCGGCGATCGAGGAGTTGTGCTTTTACAAGCTACTCCCGCATCCCGAATAAACACCATTCACCATTTTCAGATAAAAATGTAACAGATGTCAATTTTAGCATGGAATGGAGTTCGAGAGTAATTTTTAAATTGTGATCGATTAGATAAGTTTTCAACGTCGCAGGTCGGTTAGAGAATCGATCACACACGCTTTTCGGTAATTTCACGCGTTTTGAAAAGTTGTAATAACTGCTCCCAGTAAACTAGAGTAATTTGATTAACGGGAATAATCTTGGGTTAGTTAAAGTATGGGTTATTGTATTTTCTTTTATCGTGTGACGTGTGCATCTGAATTAGGAAGAATGAAAATTTAGAGAAAGCATGTTTGTGAGCATAATAGCTGAATTCAGAGTAATTGAGCGTGGTAATTGTGTTAGAGTTTTGAATGCTTAGCGTTAGATACGAGTGTATATGTTGTTCGGCTAAGAAAGATATGAGTGTTGCGAGAGATCTTTTCTAGAGCAAGTTGTATAAAATTTGCGATTCCATGTTTATGAAGTATAGACGTTAGAATTTAGCTAACCGATCATGCACGTAGGTACATACAACAAACGTGCTAAACAACTTTTCGTATTACGGGGCATTTACATAATTTTTGTGCAATTTGTTTTTTTAGGGTACAGTGAAAACTGATTCAAAATTTGTTTTGTGTTGTTTTTTTTTTGTAATTTAAAATGAAAATTTAAAAAAATATTGGATTTGTTTTTGAGGATTTTGTGGTTAAGCATTAGGAGACTAAGGATAGTAGATAGTAAGTTTAGAAGACCAATCGTTGTTTCATTTAATGGTCTCGAGTATAGTGACGGTAATTTCAGTTGTTTTATATAAGGATCGGAGTTATCGGAAATAGTTTTGGTCAAGAGGTTGAGTCTAGTTGGGTTTACAATAAGGATAGGAGTTGTGGGGAATAATCCGTGGCAGCGTATCAATTTCTGCATGGTACTAGCGTTGTTATATACCTTAAATGTCCCCGGGTAGGAGTAATATATTAACTAGGGAGGAATTAGCACGTTATCAGGCCCATGAAAGGGAATTAGAACTGAAAGCACAGGAACTTAAGGAATGCCAGATAATATTGCAGAGTTATGGACAGGACTGGCAATATATCGAGGACATATAACGGGAGAGTTACGGAAAAGGTGGACAGAAAAAGAGGCAGAGATCTTACTGGAGAAATTGAATGATAGTGCTAAAAAAAGTACAAAAAGCGAAGCCTTAGATCTACTGGTGACAGCAGCATTCGAAGTTATCCAGAGCCGTGAAATAGAAGCAGAACAAGCATTGGAGGAAACCCAGAAAGAAAAAAAAAGGGCTCTTAAAGAATATAGAATGGCTTAAGGTATAGCTAAAGGAGGCCGAGGAAGCTACAGCAGAACTAGAGAAAGAGTTGGGGCTCGATGAATCTTCACAGAGAAGTCCGAATCAAGACAATAATAAAGCGATCACGAGTAAGGGGTTCAAGCCAAAGAAATTATCATTCTGGGAACAGCCTAAGGAGCAGAAGCAACATTCAGAAACAGAGCAAAGTAGAAGAAAGAAACAGGAGTTAGCATCGAGTGGAAAAGAGGGAAGCGAACGAAACCAGATAATTCCAGAGGAAAGAAACATATGCGGGGAGAACAGTCAGCAAGGCAATATGACAGACGTGCACGAAAAGGTAATGGATCTAGTATCCAAGTATGTGCCCATGCTATCCGGTGAAAGATCGTCCAGGCTGTCGAAGGAGGCATATCGCTTCCTGAGTTGTAGTAAAGAACTACACGATCGTCTGACAGAAGAAGAGCAGAAGATCTTCATCAGGTGTATAAAGTATCGCTTATCGGACGACGCGTACTACTTGGTAAATTCGCAAGAGCCAAAAGATTTTGATTCTTTGCAGCAAGTAATCAAATCAGCTTACATGCCTAAGAAATCTTTTAGTGAATTGCGAACAGAAATGCTGGCATACAGGCAGAGGCCCGGCGAAGATATCAGGGAATTCGCAGACCGGACGAAAGAATTGCTCGATCTGATAAAAGCGGCGGTCTCGACAAAATACCCGGGAGCAGATAGAGGTCTGATTGCAGAGCTGGAGGCAGATGCCGTAGCGAAATTCAAAGCAGGCGTTAGGCTTAAATCGACTTAAGTATACCTTAAGGGTCGGAAATTTGAATCGCTAGAAGGGGTACAGGAGGAAGCTACCTATACGAAAAGGATGCTCAAAGGCTGCAAGTAAGGGTTCAAGATGGGGTACAGGAGGGCTGGAGGACCAATACTATAAGGACACAGAACAGATGGAGAACAGATGAGGCTAGCTGCGATAGATCCCCACAACCTAGACGAGATATTTATCCTACTGCTAAGAGCATCGCCCACAAGCTATCAGGGACCACCAGCGAAGGCAGGCCCCCCAGGATCATTCATTGTTTCAAATGCGGTCAGCCTGGGCACAAGGCTAAAGAATGCCAGTGGGGAAAGCAGCCTCCTTACTGCACAAAGTGCAACAACTATGGACATGTTACACTCAGTTGCAAGAGGCAAAATGTTAGGTTCGCAGATGCATCAGTCAATATTCCTAATTTCCAACCGGGGACAAAAGTTCTGTTCTGTCGGTTCTGCAAAACCTGCGATCGCCTACAAGCTATAAAGGACCACCAGCCAAAGCAGCCCCCCCCCAGGATCATTCATTGTTTCAAATGCGTCAGCCTGGGCACAAGGCTAAAGAATGCCAGTGGGGGAAGCAGCCTCCTTACTGCACTAAGTGCAACAATTATGGACATGGTACACTCAGTTGCAAGAGGCAAAATGTTAGGTTCGCAGATGCATCAGTCAATATTCCTAATTTCCAACCGGGGACAGAGGTTCTGTTCTGTCAGTTCTGCAAAACCTGCGATCACTGCACCGCAAACTGTCTTAAAAAATACCTAGCGGAGCATGGAGCTCAACAGTTGGGAAACGGGGAGCGGCAGCTGGGGAGCTTTCTCCCAGCTGCCTTCCACTAACGGTCTTGAAGAGGGTAGACGTATCTAGAGTAGGAAGCAATGAAATGGAATTAAGTCCAATGAATAACTGTATCATCACGGTCGAAGCCGACATAGGTTTAGAAGGTAAGTTATCATTGTAGACACGGGATCCACATGCAATTTAGTTAAGATAAATCGGGTAAGAAAAGATACACCAGTGCAAACGCTGAAGAAAATAATAGTTGGCGGCTTGTTTGGAGCTCAAAGAAGCTCAATAGGGACTTGCGAAGCCAAGATGCGCGCGGGAAATAAGGTGCAGACTTGCGAGTTCCATACAATCCCGGAAACGGACTCGATACCTGCGGACGGCATATTGGGAATGGCATTTTTAAGAGACAAGGCTACAATTGACTGTGTCAATAAGTTACTAGTAATACAAGGAACAGACGAGCACAAGACGAAACTCCCCCTATTTGGAAATGTTACAGGTAAAGAAACGGTCATTATTGGAGATCAAGGAAACTCCTCCAAGTAAAGTGAAACAAAGAATAGTGGATCGATTCGCCGCCTTGAAGAATATTATAACCAGTGTGGAAACAGCGTCCAATAATATAAGCAAATACCTAGGCTCTCGAGAACAGTCTCAGAAAGCGAGAAAAATGCGAGATAAGACGAATTTCCAAGAAGAGCAGATTAGGAATATACCGGTAGCGGAAAGTCCAGGGCTCCAGCAATGGCCAGAATGTGCCCTGGCTTCAGCCCATAGAATAGAGATAAAAACAAAGAAAGAAGTAGGGGCAAGCTGGCCAGAGGAGATGTGGGGCCAACCACAGGCAAACGAAAGAAAGGAATGGGATAAGGAAGCGGACTCTCCGCTGACGGCGGTCGAAATTCAATCTCTCCCGACCACTAACGGTGCAGAAGCTTCAGGTGGTAAAAGACCTTGCTGCAGTGATAGCAAAAAAGCAAGGCAGCACGCGTTTAGGACCACAGGTACACAGCAAGCGGCAATGTGCTTACAGCCAAGAACAGAACAACTGGTAAAAATTCGGGTAGAAAGTAACGATGAACTGGTTTCTATGGCGGGAGAAATTAGTCCGGGGGTATGCTGCGGCAATACTATTATTAGACCATAGAATGGCCAGGCATATGTAGGTGTCGTTAACGCCAGGACGGAGTCAGTTGAAATTGTTAATTTTAGACCCCAGCTGGAAAAGATAGATAGGTATCTGGTGAAGCCACTGAAGAAGGAGCCAGGTATATTAAAAATAAATCAGCAACGGCTGAAGTTGATGAAACAGTCTATGGGGCTGGGTGAAGTGCTGAATATGGAAGAGAAAGAGGCAGTAATGCAAATCTGTTACGAATACAGCGATATCTTTCACTTGCCTGGAGATAAGTTGACATACACTCCAACAAAAATGTTCAAACTCCCCTTGATGGCTAATACCGGGCCCATAAATAAAAAACCATACAGAATGCCTGAAGCCCACAGAGAGGAATGCCAGGATCAACTTAAAAAGCTGTTAGAGGAAGACATGATTGAGCACAGTAATAGCCCCTTTAATTTTCCAGTACTATTAATACCGAAAAAAGGAACCGACGAAGCAGGTAAGCGAAAGTATAGACTGTGCGTGGACTTTCGAGAGCTTAACAAAGGCTGTATCCCCTTTTCTTACCCACTGCCACGGATTGAGGACATCCTGGAGAGGCTGCGTCATTCTAGGTACTTTACTACCTTAGATATTGCCAATGGTTATCATCAGGTGCTGGTGGACCCAGCAGATTGCGAAGGGACTGCTTTTAGCGCAAATTTCAGCCACTTCCATTACAAGAGGTTACCATTCGGTTTAAAAACAGCGCCTCCATTCTTTCAATCTTTATTAAACGGGATATTAACAGGCCTTCAGGGGATTAAATGCTTTGTGTACCTTGACGACGTAGTAGTATTTCCGAAAAATTTGGATGAGCATAATGAAAAGCTACGGGAAGTTTTTCAACGTTTTAGGGAACATAACTTAAAACTGCAACCTACAAAATGTCAATTCCTGAAAAAGGAGGTAGTATACCTTGAGCATGTTTACTCAGAGAAGGGTGTACAAGTGCGCAACCTGAAAAACGGTTAGTAGAAGTGGTACAAAACTTTCCACGACCAAAAGCAGTGAGACAGGTCCAGTCTTTCTTGGGGCTGGCAAATTACTACCGTAAATTCGTTCCTAATTTTCCAAAGATTTTGGCTCCAATTAATAACCTTTTGAGGAAAAAGGTGAAGTTCAATTGGGGGCCAGAATGTGAGAATTCCTTTAAGGTGATTAAAGATGCTCTAACATCACCACCAGTATTAACTTACCCGAATTTTGATAAGGAATTCACAGTCATCACGGATACAAGTGGGGAGTCACTCGGAGCGGTCTTGGAACAAGAAGGTCGGCCGGTGAGTTATGCCAGCCGCAAGTTGAACCAAGCCGAAAAAAATTACTCAACCACAGAACGGGAATTGCTAGCCATTGTATGGGCAGTACGTAATTATAAATGCTACCTGCTTGGAAGACATTTTAAAGTCATAACCGACCATCAACCTCTCCGAGGAATTTTTAAGGTTAAGGACACCACATCTCGCATGGTGAGGTTCCACCTAAAACTGTCGGAGTATGATTTTGATACTGTCTACAAGAAGGGAAAAGAAAATGGCAATGCAGATGCACTTAGCAAACAAAATTCCACAAGATATAGACCAAGATGAAGACAAGTGTGGTAGGGTGTACCCGTGCTTCGCAATTACCCGACCGCAAGCTGGAAGAAAAAGAGACGAAGAAAACCAGAAAAAACAGCCTTCTCGAGAATCCGAAGATGAATGGGATGACATAGATGGGACTGAAATAAAAGAAATAAGGCTCCAAAAAAACACAAGACCCAACTGTATGACGGACCCAGGGGACATAGGGATTATATTGAGAGATTTTCATGACTCACGATTCGGGGGACACTTCGGAAGGAGCAAAACTCTGGAAAGGGTAAAGCGTTTCTTTCATTGGAGGGGAATGAAGAATGATATCTCTAAACATGTTCGGCGCTGTGCGAAATGTCAAAGAAATAAACATTCTAAGACCAATAAAACGCCGTTGGTAATAACAGAAATTTCGGAGAAGCGTTTCGATAAAGTATACGTTGATCTAGTTGGCCCGCTGCCAACAAGCCACAACGGAAATAAGTATATGCTGTCCATGATGGATGATCTCACTAGGTTCGTCGATTTTGTAGCAATACCAGATCAAGAGGCGAATACCGTGGCCCAGGCCTTATTTGAACAAATACTTAGTAGATACACATTACCCAAGGAGCTTGTAACAGATCAGGGTGCAAATATTTTACGGGCGAAGTCATGAAAGTATTGTGCAAATTACTGAAGATTAAGAAACTGCGAACTACCTCTTATCATCCTCAGTCAAATGCAGTAGTAAGACAGCATTCGACACTTGCCAATTATCTGAGGAGTTTTGTCGATGAAGAACCTAGAAGCTGGGACGAATTTTTGAAGACGGCAGCGCATGCTTATAATAACACAATGCATACGGGTACTAAACTGACGCCAATGGAAACCTTGTTCAGGTTTGTATCCGTAGTTCCTAGTACTTTGCAACGTAAAGCAGAGCCAGTGTACAATGCCGACAGGTATCATGCAGTGCTGCGGTTTAAATTACAGAGAGCTTTCGAAATAGCTCGGAAGAATTTACAGAATATTAAACTCACGGCAAAAAGGTACTACGACAGATCAACTAGGATAGAACCTCTCCATGTAGGAGACAAGGTTTTGGTCAAAGACTTAGCGCGGACTGGAAAACTAACATAAATTTTTAAGGGACCCTACGAGATAATATACATACACAACCCAGAGAATATAACAATACTCCAGGGCAGAAAACTCAAGCGGGTACACGCGAATTGCTTGAAAAAATTTCAAGATTAATTTTAATTTCAATTTCCGTTTAATTTGACATCCAAATTGCTTTTATTGCTGACTAATCAATTTAAATTTTCCAGAAATAACATCCTACAAACCCAGAAACGCAATAGGAACTGAGGGTCGCAGCAGTTTTTGTTTCTATCCGTCTAAGTTGAGCCAATACCAGCACGAGAAGCTTATTGTGTTGTTAGGAGAAGAAAAGGCGAAAAAGGTGGAATAAGTTAAAAAAAAAAATAGCAGGTAAAGAGGTCCTGGGAAAACATATGTATTCCTAAGAATTAGTAGCATTCACATACAATAATAAAAACAAATATAAAAATATAAAATATAAAATAATATAATAATACGCCTTGCGAATAAGAGAATAAGATAAGAAGGTTGCCAGTAGTTTACAGTAGAGAAAAGTTTCAGTAGTAATCGGGAACTCCAACACCATGAAGACGATAATTGTGGTAATCTTGGCATCTATAGCGGTCGTAAATTCAGAGAATATGGGTTACACCATACAGCCGATAGCAGATTCCGGAGTACTATTTGAACAAATAAGGAAGGTCAACTTTTATACCAAGCATTGGACCATCTTGTCGAAACTAGAGGTACCTGATTTATCGAAGGAGCCTGTATTCGCCAACGACTGCAGAAATTTCATCACGCGACTATGCACCAAGATCAGTCATTCCGGAATAGGCAAATGCGAGGTAGCAGCAAAGGAGGTAAGAAGCTGGGTAGCTAGGATCAAACGACAACATCAGGAACTAGCCCATCATACGCACGAAGAGGAGACAGTTCGTCACAAAAAACGTTCCTTCTTTGATGGAATATGTTCAATGTTCAAGACCCTGTTCGGAACGATGGATCACGCAGATTCAGAGGAGATACGGGCATCATTAGACGAGATAAATGGAAAAGAGAACCGAACGTTTAACCTCCTCAAAGAACAGACTACTGTAGTAAAATCAACCCTGGACCTATTTAACGTATCGCGGGTTCAAGCGGCAATAGAACGAGAGGAATTGAAAAATAAGATTTCAGCTATCATCAAAATGCAGAGAAATGAAAGCGAAGAGATAACCGCATTACAGCTGAGACTAGAGCTGAACGAAATCATTACAATGATGATTCTCCAACTACGAGAAATCAGTGACTCTTTAGATACTTTATCAGATATGCTGGTCTCAGTAAGCATGGGAAAGCTACACCCACTAATAATCTATGCTAAGGAGATAACAGAAATCATGCGTAATGCCACCTGACAGTTGGACCTGGATGAGAGATTTCAAAATTTTCAAATGCTAAACCAGCTTGCGAAGGTAGAAGCTCTGCAAATTAATCAGCAAATATTGGTTAAAATTGAGATTCCTCAACCTCAACGAACGTCATTTGATCTACATAAAGTATATACAATACCGGCAGCAGTAGGTGAGGAAGGCTTTCACATTTATGAACTTGACACTGAATTCGTGGCAGCAAACAACCACGAGCGACAGTATGCGCTGCTGAGTACTCCGCAACATAACAAATGCCAAAAGATCTTGACCAGCGCGGACAATCCACCACTACTTTGTCCACAGCTGGGTCCAACAATCACGGCCATAGGAGACAACTCTGTACTGAACCTTTTCCGGAGTTTTAATGTAAACACTAGGGCATGCAAAGAAAGAATAGTTCCAAAATGGAATAGCCTAGTTAGAATGGTGACTAAAAATCACTGGCTCTTCGTGATGTCTGACGAGACTAAGCTGGAGGTAAATTACAGGAACATGCCAACTGCGATAGGAAAGCTGTCATCCACAGGCGTGTTAACTACAGAGGAACAGTGTCACCTGCAGATAGGAGATTGGTTGATAGAATCAGAGGACAGCGCGAGGCGCAACATAACACTTTGGCAGCCAACTAGATCAGAGCTCCCAACCTGGGATGTCATCACAATGCAAACCAAATTACGGAAATCAGAAATTTTAGAAGATAGAAAAAATGAAGTGAAGCTGTTAGCAACCGACAACTTTAATCAAGCCGATATAAATAGGGTCAACGAAGCCGTCAAGCAGGAGGAAACCATCAGACAACTTATTCCTCATCATATACACCTAGCAGCTACATCAATTACGGGGTGTTTATGCATCGTCACTCTTGCAATATTAGCAGGAATTTTAATCCACCTGAGACGTTGGAAGAAGAGACAGACAATGAAGAGCACCAGACGACTGTCTAGATTACCGACCATCCAGATGTCTAAACCAGTCTGAAGTATGCAAAAGGAGTCATCGCTGGAAGAATCGGAACCGAACATTAGCATCGAGATCATCCCCACAACAGCCAATATACCTACAATATCCCTGCCAAACGTCGTGAAAAAACAACTGGTACAGTTGGAGTGACCACATTAGGGTAGTAGAAAATTTATAAATAGAAGTGGTAGGATAGTTTTGTAAAATATAGGCGGCAACCCGTGCAGTTAGAAAGCAAGGTAAAGCGAAGCAAAGTCATAAAATTGTAATCATTGGAGAGATTTGTTGATATAAGATGTAATAAAAGGAATTTATTTTTGTGTTATTCATTGGAGAGATTTGCTGATATAAGATGTAATAAATGGAATTTATTTTTGTGTTTTTTGTTGTAAGTAATGATTTCTAACTATGTAATACGTGTAAGGTAATTAAGGAGTACAATAGGTAAATCATAAAATTTTAAGGTAATAGAATTAAATACAAGTAGAGAAAATTTAAAGTAAAAAAAAAACAGTTTTTTTTTAATTTAAGACAATGAAATAAATTACATGTAAGACAAATAAAGAAGGTAAATTTGAAAAGAAGATATAACGGAATATGAAAATAAAATAAAGCCAAAAAAAAATGTAACATGAAAAACGAGTGTAAAAAATGAAATATAGAAAGAAAATATAATGTTTAAAGAAAATGTTAGGCAGAAAAGAAGAAAATGTAATAGGTATAAGAAAGAAATTTAAAACAGATAATCAAAAATTGAAGAAAAGAAAATATGAAAATCTAGATGGTAAAAATGTAACGATGTAATGCTAAGAATCTGAACCGAACGTGAATTAAGATATTTTCAGTATTAATTGATTACACTCTCCCGATCTAGTTCCCTGTGGAAACTAGTTTTTCAAAGGGGGAGGGATGTTATGGCCCGATATACGGAAGATTCTTCCAGCAGCCAAGGGCATCACAGCGAAATAATCAGCAATTGCTAAACAATAACTTCGCATGGTATTGTTCTGCAACTGTCGGTTGTTTTGCTGATTAGCCCAACAGCTGGCTGCGATGAGCGCTTAGTGGAGAAATCGACGATTGCAATAATAATTCACCTTCGCATGGTTATTATTATGTAAAGCGATTGTTTAGAACTAAGCGACTCAGGTGCTGCAACGACATGGTTGTTGTCGTTTGTTTACATCCGCGTTGTGAGCAAAGAAAGTTTACTTCCGAGTATCGGACATAAAAAGACTAATGACTGGTCTGGCGAGTGCCGTTTGTAATCATCAGTCATTGTGCTCGCAAGTTTCGGTTCGGTTCAGATTACCTAAGCGCCAGATAGCTTAGTGTAAAGTAAGGCAGGTGAGTGCTGCAAATAAAGAAATTGTTTTAAAGTACTTCGCGCGTTTTTTTTTATGTTGAAGATTTTATTGCTTTGGGACACGACAGGAGTCAAATGTAAAATTTTACTTTTGGCAGATCATATTTAAATCTGTTTTAACACGATTTATAAGCTGTGCTAACAATACTGCTCCACATAACTCAAGACGAGGAAGCGTGATCGGTTTAACGGGTGCTATTTTTGTTTTTGCCATTAGTTAATTGACATGGACATGGCCCTCTTCATCGATGGCCCTGATGTATACGGCAGCCGAATAGGCTTGGTTGAATGAGTCGGAAAATCTATATAATTGACAAGTCGATAAATCACTAGTTGTAAAAATTCAACGTGGTATTTGAATTCCATTAATGTAAACTAACTTTGTCTTGAATTGTCGCCAATGCATATCAATGGATGCAGGAATTGGATCGTCCCATGGGCATCAAGAAAGCCATAAGGTTTGCATCAGAATTTTAGCTGTCACTATAACTGGAGATATCCAACCTAGTGGATCAAAAAGTGTCGCAATTTCTGACAACACAGAACGCTTTGTAGAAATGCGCTCTGCGAACTGTTTATATTGCAAGGTAACATGATCCATTCCTGGGTGCCAATTTATGCCCACGGTTTTTATAGTTTCATCACTTGCGAACCGTAATGGAAGTTGTACTTCAGTATATTCTTCTGGGATGCTTAGTAGGAGATCTGATGAATTGCTGACCCATTTTCTCAAATTGAATCCTGCTGACGACAAAATGTTTATAATTTGCGTTTGTATTTCCAAGGCTTCACCGATGGAATCTGCTCCAGTGAGGAGATCATCAACATAGAATTCACGTGGTATGATTTTTGCAGCTATAGGATATTTAGCAGCTACATCAATTGCTAACTGATGAAGGGTTTTAATTGCTAAGTAACCAGCTGGCGTTGTGCTAAATGTAACCGTAGTTAATTTGTATTCTTTGATCACTTTATTAGGATTATTTCTCCAAAGTATCCTTTGATAATTTTGATCTACAGGCTGAACGTTGATCATCCGGTACATCTTCTCTCTGTCGGATGACATAGCGTATTTGTACTTTCGCCATCTAAGTAACGTTGTGAAGAGTTCAGATTGCAGTACTGGGCCTGTATGCAACTGTTCATTTAAACTTTTCCCGTTAGAGGATTAAGCTGAGGCATCGAAGACAACTCGAACTTTGGTTGTTGTACTGTCTTTAATAACGGCGTGGTGTGGAAGATAATAGCATTTATCTTTATCAACTTCTTTGTCAACTGCTATCATGTGCCCTAATGATTGATATTCATTAATGCAGGTTTTGTATTCCTGACTGAGCTCAGGATTCTGCTGTAATTTGTGCACCAAATTGTAAAATCTCCGTAAAGCCATGTCACGCGAGTTGCCTAAGCTTGGACTACCTTGTATAAAGGGCAAGCGGACTTCATATCGACCGTTTGCATTTCGATAATGAGTGTTTTGGTAGAAATTTTCACAATCACGGTCGGGATTGTAGGGATTGTGGACATATTGTTGATATTTCCGAAAAAAATCCAACCGAGCGTACTATTTTGCGCGATTGGTGTTCCTGGAGGACCTTTTCGTAGTCCTTCCAAGAGAATTTCTCCGTATACATCCGCTCCTAAGAGCAGGTCGATTTTTCCTGGTTTAAAAAATATGGATCGACGAGTTGCAGGTCTCGTACATGACTCCATTCCTTGTTTGGAATGGTGAACGGAGATAATATGCCTGTTATAGTATTTACAACCAGAGCATTGATCGTAGTTACCTTGTTCGATGATGAATAAGGGTGAATTTGTATTGTTGCCTGTTTTTTTACATTCATAGCTTCTGACTTTCCTAAGACAGTGATTTGTACTGACGTATTCCTAGTTGGTAATTGTAGTTTTCGTGCGGCGGCTTGCGTAATGAATGTGACTTGCGAGCCTGAGTCAATTAAAGCACGCAAGTACGGCGCCCTTTTTTGAAGACACTTTGAGCAATGCTGTGGCAAGCAATGCTTGTGACGTTCTTGCTGATTGATTCGCGTGAAGCGTGTGCATATTAGATGTAGAAGGTGAAGGTTGAGCTTGTGAATTCAGGTTTTCTGATGCTTTGATCAAACCCTGTGAAGTTGCGTTATTCCTATGGAGTAAGGAATGATGTTTCCTTCCACATCGCTGACACGTAAATTTTCTAGGGCAATATTTCGTGTTGTGACCTTTTGAGAGGCAGTTAATGCACAAGTGGTTTGACGTGGTAATTTTGAGTCTTGAATCTGCGTCTTGTTTAAAAAATTTTGGACATTTGGATATCCGATGTCGCTCTTTGCACATTATACATCTGTCACCAGATGATGAAAGGTGAGTGGATGCTCTTGGAATTTGAGCTGGTTTGTTTACGGAATATGGTTTTGCTTCTGAAATTGCTTCTAGAGTTCGGAATCTCGTCTCTAGAAAAGCTTTTAAAGATTCTAGGGTAGGAAGTTCATTTGTACTGTTCACTTCTTGTTCCCATTAGTGATGCGTCTCTGTTGGAAAGCATTGCACTAGCATGTAAATTAGGATTATATCCCAGTGTTTAGTGGGGACTTCCAATGCTTCGAGTTCATAAATACTTTCTGACGATTTGTCTAGCACAGTTTTTATTGCCATGGCTGACTAGTGTGTCGCTTTAGGTAGATTGAATAGAATTTTAAGCTGAGCATTAATTAATACTCGCTTATTGTTATACCTATTGAGCAATATCTTCCATGCGTTGTCGTAACTCGCATTGGTCATTGGAAGCTGACGCAACAAATGTTCTGCTCCTCCAGAAATATTAGATTTTAAATAATGCAATCTCTGCACTGGAGATAACGCAGATTTTGTATGCACCAGTGACTGGAATAGATCGCGAAACGACCTCCATGAATCATATGACTCTGAGAACTTTGGGATTGTGATGCTAGGTAGCCTTAAAAACGAAGAAGATTCATTCTCAGTGTTTGGCTTTGATCCTAGTTTTGTTTCGAATGCATCTAGTGCATCTCTGAGAATACCTCGGAACGTGTAGTATTTATTTACCACGCTTGAGAACTGATCGTTTTAGAATAGTCGTATTTTTGCAATTCCCTATCTTCTAAAGCCTGAGTAGCTTGGATAATCGTATAAAGCGTATTCTTATAGTCGGACCAAATTTCGTTTAGGGCGATTAGCCGCTCACAAATAAGTCCACTCGTTCGTCTTTGTACATCAGTATTTTTGTAGTTATTGAACGAGTTTTGGAATATTTGTGCAGAGGTGACTTGGTTGGCGAAAAGTTTTTGAAGTGAAGACATGGTTGAAATACTGAGAATATATACAACTACACTTTAAATTTGGCTACGAAGGACCATAAAATGTACTGCCCGTAGCCAGAGCGTACATGCAATAAAAGGTGTGGTGAAATTTATGCCACTGGTATAAAGCTAGTGGTTTTTATTTGTTTATTCACTGCACTAAATGTTTCAAGTACAATAAATGCTATAACTTGAGATCTACAAGATATATATTGTTACGCGCCACAAAGTGATACAAGCGACATCTATTGGAAATTGAGACAACTTTAGGTTAGTGGCATCCTAGTAAACTGGGTTTGGAGAACGGAATATTCAGGAACGCTTGGATAATTTGTTGAGAATAAATGCGGCGCTACTCACATCCAGGAGGCAGTCTTATTTCAGACAGTGAAATAAACGAAGTAAACTATTGCGATAACTAAAAGTACAGTAGTAGCGATAAATATAAAGAGTTGATTTGATAATTGTTTGTAAATGTTATAAAAGTAAATAGTTAAGTTAAATAAAAGAAAGAACTTGTTAATGATATCTGAAATACTGTGTTTTAAATAACGAATTAAGGCCAGGCTCGTAACAACTGGTGTCAGAAGTAAAATGAAATCGCGAAAAAAGTGGTGGCATTTGACTTTGAAATTCAAAGAGTGATTTTGTGAAATCACGCGAGAATGGGACGCAAACTAGAGGAGCTTCGCATACAGGAATTGAAAGTGGAGTTGGGGAAGCGGTCATTGCAAACGACAGGTCTAAAGAATGTTCTAGTCAAGCGACTTAGACAAGCTTTGATAGAGGAAGAAAAGAATCCTGAGACATACGTTTTCGAGGAAGAACCAGACAGAAACTGAAGAAGAGCCCGCGATGAACATAGAACAGCTTTTGGGTACTTTAATGACCAAAATGGGGCTCTCAACCCTGAAAGTGAAGAATGCTCTTGAGGAACAAAAGAATGCTTTTGAGGAACAAAAGAATTTTCTAGATGCCCGTTTGGACGAACAAATGAATGCTTTTGAGGAACAAAAGAATTGTCTCAAATCCCGTTTAGATGAGCAGAAGAATTCTCTGGAATAACGTTTAGATGAGCAGAAGAAATCTCTGGAGCAATAAAAGAATGCTTTTGAGGAACAAAAGAATTCTCTCGAATCCCGTTTAGATGAGCAGAAGAAATCTCTGGAGGAACAAAAGAATTCCCTAGAAACCCGTTTGGACGAACAAAAGAATTCTCTGGAATCCCATTGGGATGAACAAAATATTTCTTTATAGAATTGCCTAGAAACTTGTTTGGAGGAACATAAGAATTTTCTGAAAAATTCATTAGACACACAAAATGTGAAAATTGAAGAAATCCAGCACGAAGTGTTGGAAGCTCAGCACCAAGTGTCGGAAGTTAAACAACAAGTGTCGGACTTACAACAAAATGTCACGGTGCTGCTTCATAACTTTAAAGCAGATTTGGAGAGGATAAAGCATCGACATCCTCGACACGAAGGAATTGAAATATCCGGTACAGGCAGAATGGAACCTCCAATATTTGATGGACAAAGTTCGTGGCATATTTTCAAGAGACAATTCGAGGCAGCTTCCGAAGTAAATGGATGGAGCGATGCAGATAAAGCTACAGCTCTGGTATTAGCACTTCGAGGTCCTGCGTCAGAGTTATTACAAACTATACAGATTGAAAAGCAACGTGATTACATTTCACTAGTACAGGCGGTAGAATTACGTTATGGAGATGAACACATGCAGCAAGTATATCGCCTGCAGTTACGCAACAGGACTCAAAGGCATGACGAGGCACTACAACAACTGCAGGCTGATGTAGAAAGGTTAGCTTATCTTCCGTACTCTAGCGTAAATGCGGATTTCCTTAATGAAGTGGCAACAGAAGCATTTGTGAACGCTATTGCAGATCAAACTTTACAACAAGCGTTAAGGCTAGCAGGAAAGAAATCAACATCAGAAGCACTAGCCTATGCATTAGCGTATGAATCTGCCAGGCAAGCTTCTCGAAGTGCAGTACGAGTGAGAGAAATTTCGGTGGAGGAATGCACTTGTAATAGAATGTAGCCATCACAGAGCAATTCTTCACGTGGTATTCTGCGATGCTGGAATTGTGATAGACCAGGACACCTCCAAAGCGACTGCAGAAAACGCCGTCGAATGAAATCATTAGAAGAGGAGGCCAGAACAGAATGCCAAAGACAAACAGCGACTAGTCGCATCAGCTCCCCTGTTCTGCTGTCGGAAAACATGTAGGAACCAACTTCGGTGGGCAGAAGTTGGTTGGTAGGGTCGACAGCCCCGAAGTCATCATTCAGATAGCCCAGTTGCAGAGAAATAATAGCAATCTTGTTATATATGGAAGTGTAGGGAAAAATGACTGCGTTGTTCCTATCGACACTGGAGCTTCAAGATCAATTATTAGAGCAGATCTTGTCAAGAACAAATGGCTTCACAATACCACCAAATATTTACTAAGAACAGCAACTAGAGGAGCAGCACAAGTTTTTGGAGAAATAAGTTTGGATATTCAACTATTCGAACTACTATTTCCTCACACTTTCCTAGTTTCAGACCTAATGGATGAATGCATTCTTGGAGTTGACTTTATGACCACATATAAAATAAATTTAGATGTCGGAGAACGAATACTCAAATATGGCAACATAGAAATTCTTATGAGATTAGGAGGAGGAACAGATTATCCTGCAGAAATAAGGACGATGGTCTGCATTCTCGGAGACGCTAGTATGGACAAAGCTTACTGATGAAATCAGGACCTGCCGATTCTATTTGGTGGAACCTAACCCTACAAAAGTTACATCGAACATCATTGTAGGTAAGACTTTAGTTAAAGCAGAAGGTGCAACACTAATTCCAGTCAGAGTAATAAGGTACAACTAAAAGAAGGTGCTATAATTGGAAATGGTGAACCCGTTTATCACATTGTTAATTTGAATAATGGTAGTAATATTAAGGTAGCAATACCTATACCAACTACAACTCAACAGGTTCAGAAACTTCTTTCATCTTCTGCCTTAAGTGAACAGCAATACAACGATGCCAAAGAGGTGATCGATGAATTTTCGGAATTATTTGCAATGAATGATGAAGATTTGGTAAAATAAATCTTGTCCAGCATCGAAGCAATACAGGAGATTCTCGGCCCATTCGGCAAATACGACGAAGACCACCATTAGTGAATCAATCAGAAGTTACAGATATGATAAACTCCATGAAGGAACAAGGTATAATAAAAGAATCTAACAGCCCTTGGACATCGCCAGTTGTTCTGGTCAGGAAAAAGGATGGCAGCACCCGATTCTGTGTAGACTACCGGCAGCTAAATAGCGAAAAAGGATAGCTATCCGTTACCAAGGGTTGATGACACACTAGACACCCTTTCTGGAGCACAATGGTTTTCCACCCTGGACTTGAAGAGTGGTTACTGGCAAGTGGAAATACATCCCGAGGACCGAGAGAAAACTGCTTTCTCAGTTGGGAGTGGCTTATGGCAATTCAGAGTTATGCCATTTGGATTATGTAATGCTCCAGCCACATTCGAACGACTCATGGAATGTGTTTTACGAGGATTAACCTGGAAAACATGTCTGGTATACTCAGATGACATAATATTAATCGGAATAACATTCGAGGAACATAAAAACAATTTACGGGACGTACTTCAAAGACTAAGAGATGCGCAACTGAAGCTCAGTGCGAATAATATTTATATATATATATATATAATATCTATTTAAAAGTGAAGTAAAATATCTGGGGCACATAGTTTCATCACAAGGCGTAAGAACTGATCCAGAAAAGATAACAGCTGTCAAAAATTGGCCAATTCCAAAGGACAAACATCAATTAAGGAGTTTTCTTGGTCTTGCTACCTACTACAGGCGATTCGTAAAAGGTTTTGCAGATATAGCAAGAAGCCTACATCAATTTACAGAAAAAGGAAAGCCGTTCATATGGTCAGATAAATGTAACGGAAGTTTTGAGAATTTGAGGCAGCACCTCTGCGAAAGTCCAGTACTTCACTATCCAATGTTGGGAAAAACTTTTATATTGGACACGGATGCCAGCAATGTAGGTATCGGGGCAGTGCTTTCACAGGAGAAGGATGGTCAAGAGGTGCCAGTATCCTATTAAAGCAAAGCACTTTCAAAATCAGAGAGAAATTATTGTGCTACAAGAAAAGAGCTAATTGCTATTGTAAATTCAACAAAACATTTCCATAAATATCTCTACGTGCAGAAATTTATCTTCCGCACAGACCATGCAGCGCTGAAATGGCTTTTGCAGTTAAAGAACCCTGAAGGACAAGTGGCGAGGTGGATAGAGCGACGCCAAGCTTATGATTTTGAAATCCAACACCGAAGAGGACGTATCCATGGAAATGCTGGCGCCCTTTCACGACGTCCATGCAAAGTTGAATGCAAACATTGCGTTCGGGTGGATGAAAAAGAAACAAAGGCAACTATACAGCTAATAACAGTGGAACCATCGACGGGCTGGGACAACGAGAGTTTGCGAACAGCACAACGGGAAGTCCCAGACATATCACCCATTCTTGCTTGGAAAGAAGGCATGGAAAGACCACAATGGAAAGGATAGGAGTGAAAATCTAAAGAGCTACTGGGCTCAATTGAATTCTCTTCACGTCGAGTGTGGTGAGTCATTCCGTATGCAGACAGTCGTGTCAGCATCCACGGTCAAAGATGTTTTAGAAGAAATGGACAGTGGATCATCTGGAGGACATTTGGGGGTGAATAAAACAATTTCCGAAATACGAGAACGGTTGTATTGGTTACAAATGCGAGAGGATGTGGAGGAATGGTGCCGCAGATGCACTATCTGTGCTTCTTGCAAAGGACCGCCACACAGAAGCAGAGGAGAAATGCATAAGTATAATGTAGGAGCCCCATTTGAAAGGATAGACATAGACATCGCTGGACCTTTTCAAGAAGCAGATAACGGTAACCGTGACATATTAGTTGCTATTGACTATTTCAGTAAATGGCCTGAAGTTCTTGCAATTCCTAATCAAGAGGCAACCACAGTGGCGGAACAAATTATAATGAATTGGGTCAGTAGATTTGGTGTGCCTCATGAACTTCATTCGGACCAAGGACGGAACTTCGAATCACGGACTTTCCAAGAGATGTGTAAAATGCTGGGAATAAGGACAACCAGAACAACTCCTCTGCATCCACAATCTGATGGCATGGTAGAGCGCTTCAACAGAACATTGTTCGAGCATCTAAAGAAAGTAGTCGACTATCACCAACGCGATTGGGATCGACATATTCCCATGTTCCTAAAGGCCTATAGATCAGCTGTTCACAACACAACCGGGCAAACTCCAGCTAAGGTCATATTCGGGAGGGAGATGCGTTTACCAAGCGACATCAATTTTGGTACACCCAGAGGTGAACAAAAGTTACCAGACGATTATGTATCGGAACTTAGACAACGATTAGCTGATGTACACAAGGTCACGAGAGCAAAACTAGCAAGAAATACCGATCGGATGAAGACCCGCTATGACATACGTGCTAATTCAGCCGGGTTTAATGAAGGTGACCTTGTTTGGCTGTACAACCCGAAACGACGTAAGGGACGTTCCCCAAAATTACAACAACACTGGGATGGACCGTATTCAGTAGTGACTAGAATTAATGACATAGTATACTGGATTCAGCGGGGCACAAGGAGCAAACGGAAAATCGTTCATCTAGATTGTTTATGTCAATACTGCGAGCATCAAGACCGTGGATCATCTGTTGTTCGGGACGAACAGTTTTAAGAAGGGGGCAGTGTTACGCGCCAAAAATTGATACAAACGACATCTATTGGAAATGGAGACAACTTTAGGTTAGTGACATCCTAGTTAACTGGGTTTGGATAACGGAATATTCAGGAACGTTCTAGGATAATTTGTTATAATTACTATCAGAACCAGCTTAACACAAGCTCGCTGCATGGACACGTTTAATAAATAAACGTCTCAACAATACATGCGATTCATCACTTAGTCGGTGTTAGTATTAGTATGTTACACTAAACATAAACCAACACCAGATGAAATTACATGCACAACACATTAAACAAAATAGATTAAATATTATATAGACGTTTTTTTAAAACATACTTAGAAACGTCGAGAACAAAATGCTCAGCCATATTATTAACAGTAATACACATGCGATTAACAGGCTCATACTTGCTAAAGTTAGACCTTGAGGAGTTAACATGCAACAAAGGTAGCCTTCTTAAATTGTGCCTACTATCACGGAAAGAGATTTTATTAAGTAAAAATGGAGAATTAATATTCCCGTTTAAGAGTTGATGCACAAACGTTATATCGGCAACCATACGACGTTTCTCTAGCGAGTGCATATTTAAAAGCTTCAAGCGATCCTTATAGGGTGGAAAATTAATGAATTATTCCAGGGTAGGTGCCTGAGAGCAAATCGTAAGAAGTTCCGCTGAACAGACTCGATACGGTCGATGTGTATACCATAAAATGGAGACCAGACCTGGCTAGCGTATTCAAGAAGGGATGTCACAAAGCAAGTGTACAAATGCAATGTAATGGTGGGATTCGAGAACTCTCGAGACCAACGTTTTATAAAGCCCAACATAGAACTACTCTTTGATACCATGAAGTTTATATGGGAGACGAAATTCAATCTTTGGTCACATTTGACACCCAAGTCACAAACAGAACTAACACGGCGAATCGAGGAATTCGAGAATTCATAATCCTAAGTGATTGGTTTCAGATTCCTGTGGAAAGTCATAACCTCACATTTGTCGATATTGAGTAGCAAATTATTGCTTTTGCACCAGTCTTTAAATTTGTGGAGGTCACCCTGTACAAGTTCACAATCGTTAAAAGATTTAATCTGAGCGAAAAGTTTAATATCGTCAGCATAAATCAAGACTTTGCAGTGCTTCACAACAGATACAATGTCGTCAATAGATAGAATAAAGAGAAACGGGCCCAGGTGACTCCCTTGAGGTACGCCGGACGAAGCTTTCAAGACTCTAGAGAAGGAATGGCGGAAATTGATTTGGTATGCTCTGTTACCTAAATATGACTCCGTCCATTTTTGGAATGTTAGGGGAAACCCATACTTTTCCATTTTAAACAATATCACGGAGTGAGATAACTAGTCGAAAGCTTTACTAAAGTCAGTATAGATACAATCTGTTTGGAAGCCTTTTGCAAACCCGCCATTAGTATCCGAGATGAATTCTAATAAGTTGGTGGTTGTAGACCTGCCCGAAATAAACCCATGTTGGTTTGAAGAAAGCAAATTCTTACAGGAAAATGATAGCTGAGAGTAAATGATTGATTCAAATAATTTGGGCATGCATGATAATTTCGCAACAGGCCTATAGTTAGAAATATCATATTTACTACCTGTTTTGTGGGTAGGTATGATGAAAGAATTTTTCCATAGCTGCGGAAAACAACCACTATCGAGCGATTTTTGGAAAATAATTCTCAGCGGGGCTACTAGGGAGAGGCAACATGACTTCAGAAAGGCTGGAGGAATCCCATCGGGACCCGTTGTGAAGTCAATTGGAAGCCCATTTATATGATCCAGTATATCCTCATGTGTAATTGTAGGGATAGTGAATGAAACTTTATGAGAGTCGTTCATATAATTAAAGTTGCTATTACGAGGTTGGAAATTTGAAGAGGAAAAAGGATTTTCAAAAAATGAAGCAAACATATTGCAAATTTCAGACGAAACGTCACTAGCAGAATCTTTGTACCTCATGGTATTGGGGTAGTTGTCGGTTTTTTTTCATATTAATAAACCCAAAAAAGTTACGTGGGTCACTAAATAATTTCACATGCATACTTTGAATATACTCATCATATAGTGAAGAGGAAAGTTCGTTGAACTCATTATAGGATGTGAGGAAGTTGCTGTGACTTATAATGTCCTTGTCGCGCAAATATCCTTTCCACAGTTTATTCTTTCTATTTTGAAGGCGTTTCAACTCTTTATTGAACCATGGCGGTGATGTTTTAGAGATCCGCTGACGCTGACGGGGTACATGAGAAGCGAATAAATCGAAAAGAATTATGTAAAACTTAGAAACATCTTCATCAACACTATTGCAAGACAGCAATGTGTTGAAATAAATAGAGGTAAGTCTACGAGAAAGTTCCGAAAAATCAGTTTTTCTAAAATTGAAAAAGTATTGTGATTCGTCACAATTTGCGAGATTTTCGGTTTCATGGCATTATGTAATTAGTAGAGGAGGGTGATATTTGTCAAGAGTAGACATTATAACTGAGCTAGGTTCAACTAATAAGTTCCCAGCGTCAGTAGAAAATACCAGATCTAGCTGCCTACCCATGTCATTCTTATCATTACTGATTTGGCTGAGACCAAGAGATGAAATAGTGTCAAGCAAACGTGATTCTCTTGTTGTCAAGTTATTAAGTGGCAGATAGTCATCTTCATCTTCATTAAGTACCCATTGTATATTGGGTAAGTTAAAATCACCAATAAGTAGTAATTCGTCAATAGGTTCCATCTTACCATGGATAAAATTAGATGTTAAAGTAAGTAGGTCGTAAATATTTTGACCTTTGTCATCGACAATATTTATGGAGTCTGGAGGAATGTAGCAACAAATTATGTAAAAGTCATATTTTAGGAGAGATAGCTTAAGTGCTATGAACTCAATATCGAGGGTGTTGGAGAAACAAGGAAGGTCAATTTTGCTGCAATTGAACTTATTTTTACACGCGAGAAGTACGCCACCGCCACGAGCCTCCGAAACAGTATGTCTATCTCTTCTAAAAGTTTGATAAGAATTATCAAGGATTTCAGCATCGCGAATACCATGATGCAGCCAAGTTTCAGTGAAAGCAACTATATCGAAGCAAGCCGCGACAGAGGATTTGAAGATATGTGCGGTTTTTGTCCGAATCCCCCTTACATTTTGATAGTAAAGGGAAAGCAACTTCAGTTTTTTGGAACAACGTTATTTATTTTAGCTTTATTTCTAGGTAGGCGGTACAAATAATTTAGTAAAAGTGCCAGGAGGCCAAAGTAAGGGGTCTAACAACTTGTCCTGCATATCTGCTGAAACAGTTAGGAGAAAGGATGCAACCGGTTTAGAGCTTTTACTGATTTTTCGACAAGAAATACCATCTGTCGCAATATTTTTGGACTTTAAATACTTTGATATGTCCTCGCACATAGTTTCTGGACAGAGACGGGTGACGAAAACATTCGAAGGTTTAGGTACCGTTCTCAAAGAGGCCCCAATACCATTTCCTAAAGAGGACTGAGATGAAGTACCAATCGCTACTGTGGAAGGCTCCCTCCTTTCAGTTGCAATTGCATGTTTCCGGGATCGGTTTTCACGGATGCTTTGTTTACGGATTTGCTTGGAATGCTCCACAGGAATAGGAGCATTCCTATTAAAATCCAAGTCAAGTTCGGAAGATTTGGCCAACGGAAGCGGCACGTCCGAAGCCCGGACAGCATTCTTACCTACGGATAACTCCGTCTGACCACCTGCAGAGGTTGTTGTCGGAAGGGATTTTTGGCTACTAAGATTAGTGTCCGAGATGGCGGTTGCATTTTGGGCCGCTATGAGTTCACTTCATAAGCTTGAAGCGGAAGAAGGAAGATTAAAATTATTAGCTGGAACAATTGTGCGAAGATCAGATTGTGTTCTGATTTCATCTGCAATATCACTCATTATCACCCTTGTAGCAGCGAGATCGTCGGAAGTAGTGGTAAGTTTCGTTTGTAGTGGGGAGGAAACGGATTCCTGACCAAACAGGTTCTCAATAGAGCTAGGAATATCATTAATATATGTTTTAAGGTCGTTCCAGTGATTGTTTAAACTTATCGACAACTCTTTTTAGTGTCTCGAATGTGTGGAAACATCCATGAAGATCCTGCCGAATGATTCTGCAAACTTACGCAGATCAGAATCTGAAGACTTTGATTTGCCATCCTTTAAACAGTCGAGTAAACAATCCAATTTGGATTCAAGTGCATCAAGCCTATGATGTAGAGAGGCAGAATTGTTCGAATTGTTTGAAGCCGTAGTTAGTTTATTGACTTTACAAGAGAGATCATCAAGAACCTGAGAAATAGATGAAAAGTCGGAGGATTGTACTGTTTGCATCACTTTTAGAGAATTTATATTATTGGTCAGGTTGTCAGTGTTGTTTAGTAATTCCTGCAATTGACCATTATTACATTTTACTGCCATTAAAATATGAGATAACGAAATTTCCTTACATTCAGAGCAAAAGTAGGAGAATATGTTAGAAAACTCAAGCAGTGACTTAGCAGAGAGGCGGCTAAAATTGGAGAAGCCCACGCAAGCATAATGAAAAGATCTGCCACAAATTCCTTGGCACTTGATTAGAGCAAGATTACTATCAGTTAACTGACAATTATTAAAACAGCAACCATCCATGCTTCAAATCAACATGCAAGAAATAAATAAAAAAAATCGGGAAAGGTAAGCTAATAGCATTAGAAAATAGTTTAGTGGATTAGTTTTTAATCTTTCACAGATAGGTGGCATGAAGAGTTAGGTCTTGTATATACATAGGTACATATGTACCTAATCGAAGCAATGTCAGCCCTTCAAACCCAATTCAGGTAAAAGAAAATAGCGAAAATGGGAAAAAAAATTTAAGAAGAATTTTGCGGATGCACAGCATGCACCCATATGCAGAAACTACACAGAGAAAAAAAATAAGGAAAAATTACCCCAGAAAGACTTTAACCACTCCCGTCGAACAAATCGAGGAGACAAACACGGCGTAATCCGAAAATAAACAACACAATTGAAAATTAGTCCGGGTCGGACAAAAACACGGAGAAACGGTTCAAAATAAGAAAAACGAATAGAACAAACACAAAAAAGATGCACAGAACACCGATTAAATAAAGAAATTAAAAATTAAAAACGGACACGAACGAAAACTCGGCTTGACAGCACAACAATTCACAATTCAGTATAAATACGGCGCTACTCACATCCAGGACGCAGTCGTATTTCAGACAGTAAAATAAACGAAGTAAACTATTGCGATAATTCGAAGTACAGTACTAGCGATAACTATAAACAGTTGATTTGATAATTGTTTGTAAATGCTATAAAAGTAAATAGTGAAGTTAAATAAAAGAATGAACTTGTTCATGATATCTGAAATATTGTGTTTTAAATAACGAACTAAGGCCACGGTCGTAACAATATATATATATATTATAATATAAAAAGCTGAAACCAATGTTTAATAAATGATTAATATATAAATTTGTTTTATACAACTGTAGCAATTGACTTGTTCTCACCTGATCGATATATAGCAGCTGATTTTCTTGACTTTTTATTTGACTGAGGTTTGGGATGAGGACATTCTTTATTGCAGTCGATACCCGCAATAAAGTGGATTTATTAGGAATCGTCTTATTACAGTCGAAACCCGCAATAAGACTCTTTATTACAGTCGATACCCGCAATAAAGTGTTTTGTGTTAGTGACCTTCTTACAACAGTCGAGACCCGCAGCAAGAATCTTTGTTACAGTCGAGACCCGCAATAAAGAGTTTGTGTTAGTAATTGTCTTACTACAGTCGATACACGCAGTAAGACTCTTTATTACAGTCGATACCCGCAATAAAGTGGTTTTGTTAGTAATTGTCTTATTACAGTCGAGACCCGCAATAAAGTGGTTTGAGTTAGTAAATTTCTTATTACAGTCGAGACCCGCAATAAGAAATTTTATTACAGTCGAGACCCGCAATAAAGTTATTTGTTCTCAGTCGAGACCCGAGATAATATTCTTTAAGTCAGTCGAGACCCGACTTAAAGTGAATGTTAGTATGTATCTTAACTTCAGTCGAGACCCGAAGAAAGATTCTTTATTTCCATCGAGACAAGAAATAAAGTGTATTGTTAGTAATAATTTTTATTGCAGTCGTTACCCACAATAAAAAACCATTAGTTTCATCGCTATCTAAAATAAACTCCTTAATCCTGTCGGTACCCAGAATAAGAATATTTTATTTTAGCCGTCAATTAAACAAAGTATTTAATTTAGTAATAAAATATAACACTAGGAATAATCACTAGGAAAGAACACAAACGAATAAATTGCCAAGTTAATCACTGCACTGCTAAATCACAAAAGAGATCGAATCTAGTCAAACTGCTGTTTATATAGCCAGAGTTTGCGCACGGCACCAAAGAACGGTAGTCAACGGCGCGTGGTAACAATATTGAGTACGTTTAGACTGCAGCTATTTAGAACTAGTTTTACGTAAGTCGACTTACGTAGGACTAATCCGGCTGCCGTTTAGTGCACTCGTATGAAGGCTTTGACTGTAGTCAAATTTGTCAGATCTCCCTACTTCTTCACGAGAAAAATGAGAAATAATATTTTAATTTTATGCATGCGGTGTGCACAAGAAAATAGAGCATAAGAAATCAATTAAATTTTCCAAATATCTAATTTTTTACCATCCATTACCGACAGAATACTTTCTTCAATAAATCAAATGTCTATAACAGAAGTTGTCGTTCCCTCTGACCAGTTGCACGTTTTTCCATCTTAATTCCACTCATTTTCATTAAAACAGAATTACAATTCTCTCTATGAATGAATATAACGCATTCAAGTTTTTTAAACAATTCCTTATCGGAGGTTTATGTCTACGGTTAATACTAATTTTGTAGGTCAATACCGCATCAAATACCGGATTAAAGTAGGATTAGTTTTTCGTAATGCGGCATGTTTACACTACTTCATATTAGTTCTACGTAAGTCGACTTACGTAAAACTAGCTCTAAATGGCACGGTCTAAACGGGCTCAATATTGGCATAGCAACAACTTGCATAGCAACAACAACCTGACGTAGCAACTGCACTTCATCATTGGTTCATAAAGTGTTACCATTTTAGTTGTTGTTGTTAACAAGCTGCACTCAACCTATGAATATATAAAATATCTTGCGTAAATTCAATTTATTCCAAATCCAGTGTAGTCTAAATGTCAATAACAAATAAAACTTTCACCTTTTGTTGGATGAGAAAGTTTACTTACCCGCAAAAATTTGTAAATTTCTAAAATCAATACCTTCGGCTGACTTAGACGTAGCTAGAAGCAGCACTCACGAGTTGCTGCCCTTGTACTTAGATGTACCTTCACGATATTCTGCTGCGCAGTAATTCTATATGTAATTATCGCAGTTCATATGATGCTCGTGTTGCAAGTTAGAACTGGGAGTCTTAAATTGTCTCATATTTTTGATCTGTTCACTACTTTGTGTACTCGAATGCCTGTTAGTAGCGTGTACACCTCACGCAATGCTTGAGTGGAAACAATCGTGGCGGAACGTGGTTCGTAATGAGAATTTCTTGTGTCTCTGTTCCATTTTGTATATACCTGTTGCTGTCCAGCTGACTTGAGTTGACAGCTTATATCATACAACAAACAGGATAGGCTATGAGGAAGAAAACCTTAAGCATTTTTCATGATGTAGTAGAATCGCATCGATGTGTTTGTTTAGTCATGGAAGTCGTAAACTACGAAAGTTTCAGAGCGGGCACATAATTTAATCCTGTAAACTTTATCAAATATTAAAGCAGTTATTATATTTTCTGTTACCGTGATTCGAATTATTTTTAAGTTTGTAATTTTATAATTTTTTTATAACTTTTTACACTCTAGTGCCCCATTTATTTGCTGATAATATTTCTTGTCGTTGCCTTTGCTTGACTGACATCAAACAAGACACCCGATGACAATTCAATTGTAAGCAAACAAACCGGCATTGGAAAACGTTAATTTTTTACCACGGCTGTTTATTTTTATAACTATTTCAGTTTTATTTTACTTAAAACACTATAATTTATTAGTAAAACTTTTCAACTTGCTTCAAAAATCCTTTCCCACGACACAAACTCCGCTTGTTTCTGCAGCGCAACACAGCGCACTTCAACACCATAATTATAGACTCCGGAGTCTCGATTATGACAAATCTTTTGCACAGAAAGAATAATTTCTACCAGTTTTATATTATAACAAAATTATAAAACACTTTTATTAATGTTTACACTCACAAATCACTAAAACAACACCCGACCTAAGAAATGACAAATGAGAAATGTCAGAAATATCGAACTGACAAAAACTAAAAACCCAGCCCTCTTGTCATTTCCCTCCCGTGTCCACAAAAAAATTGCTTATCACACGTACACGAATTTTATACAAGATAGCCTATCCTTTCGTTATATGATCGGAGGTTGACAGCAGCAATTCGTTGATGTTTGTTTTGAATTTTGTTGGACTGATAAATATTCAGTGATTTAGACGATTTGTTGTGCAGATATTTCTATACCGTGAGAGGTATTAATTCATTCACGCTTATTAAAGGTAGTGTTGCAAATGAATTGCAGATCGGGTGACAATTAATGATTTGCGAAGTAGATTTCGATCATGATGCGGGATTAAGGAAGCTGCTGTTATCGCATTTGTAGTTTTACGTAATGGAATTTCCCCAAAATGGTACAGCCGAGCAGTAATCCAAAATGGAAAGGAGGAAATCGTTAATGGTGTTTATGCATCTAAAATTTGCTTTGAAAGCATATTTAAATACGAGTAAATGCCATGATTGTCTCGTGTCAATATCACTTCTGGAGTGTGTGACAGTGGATTAAATGCACGGGTTTCCCAAGATGCAATCTTCATGTTCATGGAATTAGGTAAGATAACTTTGAATTTATTGAAGGATTTGATTCTTGGTGGTCCGTTTTTCCCTTTTCAGGTTGGAGGATCTGAAGTCAGGAGCCCAATCCTGAAGAGTAGTTCTTCGCTTGACTTGTACTTGGATGGTGAATCGTGATGCTCCAACTCCCAAAATTGTTTCAACTGTTTGTCCAGTGATGAAACTGAGGGTTGTGTTGCGATGTGACAGCTTTGAATGCAGCCAGGTTGAGTTGGCACCTTTCCTGCAAGAATCCATCCAAAGTGGGTATTTTGAAGCAGTGGCAGGTTGAGTAGTCTTATTCTACCTTCTTGCAAGAGTTGAAAGAATAATTCAGCTCCCAATAACACTTCGATGGCCTGAGGTTTATAGAACGCGGGGTCTGCTAGCTGGATGCTAGTTGGAATATCCCAGTTCGACATTTTGATATATTGTGACGGTTGGTGTTCGCTGAAAATTTTTAAGATAACAGCATTGATGAATTCTGAAAAGCTCGTCGCTGTTGAATGTATCGTGCTAATAGAATCTGCAAGCGTGCTGACGCCTGTAAGTTAAATATTTGTGAGTTTGTTGTCTCAGTTGGAGTAGAACGACTAATCTCCTGGAACTGAGAAGTGGAGTCAAGTTGTCTAGTAGCCCCTGAACTGCCTCTGCTCACTTGTTGATAGTTCATTGGTGCCAACTCTGTGCTCCGATGAACGATGCCTTGTCGTGATTTCGCTTGAATAAGGTTTCTTGGCTTCTGTGATTGACGAGAGTTATGTATGAATGTGTTATGGCGCTTGCCACATATCATACAGCCTCTTGATGTGCAATCATATACTGTATGGTCTAGCTTTAAGCAATTGGGGCACAATTTGCACTGCCCAATGAGCTGAATCCGATTATCTAATGTTGCATAGAGGAACTTTGGGCACCTAAAAACTCTATGCTCTGCCTTACATACTGCGCACTTGTAATTCGTGAAGTGCCTCAAGTGACTGCTCATATAATCTCCTGGATTCCCTATCGAGCTTCTGAGTGAGTAAATGAAGCAGTATGGGATTCCATTGCTTGATCTCGATGCCACTGTTCTCCACTGCTAGTAGGCATTCCTTGCTAATGTCATGCAATCTTTTCATTCTCGAGCCTGATTCGGTTGTGAGAGCCACTTGATATAGTAACTGATTGAGAATTGCTGTTACTATAGCCCTCGGATTGTCGTACCTGTATAATAGTAACTTCAAAGCCACTGAGTAGTTATCCTCAGTAGCTTGTAAATGTTTTATTAGTCAGCTATTTCGAAAACGTATCAATTACAGTGAGAAGAAAACGAAAGCCTTGGTTTTCTGAAGCGTACGAACCCATATAGACCAAGTCTGACCGCCACAAATCATCAATACCCTTGATAGTAACACTCTGTCGCTTAAAGTTTTTGCGAGCTGGTTTATGCAGTTCATTCACGACTTGTCTTCTACTCATTTTACCGAATGTATAAATACAACCCAATGAATAACAGTTTTATATAAAAAATTTTAAAACCAGCAATGATCAAGTTTAATCATCCGTTTACAATGATGGTTGCTGGACCTTCATGCTGTGGAAAAACAACATTTATAAAAGACTTTCTCAATAATATATTTTTAACAAGGCCGCAAATAACAAGAGTTATCTGGTGTAATACAGAACATGGGGCTCTGCCCTCAGATACCACATTCACTAACATCGAATTTATTGATAGTATTCCTGAAGAGTTTGTAAATTATACACAGGAATCTACATTAATTGTATTGGACGATATGATGTTAATGCTTTTAGCAGACAAGTATGTGAACTCTTTACAAAAGGATCACACCATCGCAATCTTTCAGCAATCCTTATAACAGAAAATGTATTTCATCAAGGCAAGTTTTGCCGAGACATATCACTTAACTGTAAATACCTCGTTGTAATTAACAACCCTCGATATAAGAGCCAGTTTATTCATTAGGCGAGAGAGATCCAGAAAACAGTTCAGAGCTGCTAAAAATATATAAAGAGATTACACGGGTGCCCCATGGTTATTTACTGGTAGATTCCACTTAAGATATCAACGAGGTGCTAAGATTTCGTACTGATATTTTTAACAAGACATTTACAATAGTGTCACGAATGAATCGATAAAGGGCAACAAGCATATGCTATATGTTCTTAGAACGGCGAAACCGAAATTAAAGCAGGCCATTATTAAAAATGCCGAACCCGGGGTCATTAAAACTCTTTGCGAAATTACTCTTAATACTTTGAAGGGAAACCATACCCTCATGGAAAAATGTACAATTCGCTCTGTAAGTATAAAAAGGATTTGCGAAAATTAATTGTTGCTAAAAGATCTGTACCCAGACAACGTAAAATACTTATACAGCGAGGAGGCTTCTTACCAGTGTTGTTAGGAAGTGTATTATCAGGTGTAATTGGTTCATTAATCGAGAGATATGTATAAAAAAAATAATCTAAGTAAAATGCTACTTCTTTCACCAGAAGTTTACGAAAAATTGAAAAACGAGATTGAGGATGCCCTGAATCAATCTAGGTTCGATAAGACTATGGATAAAATATTTAAAAACAAGAATTTATCTGATAGGGAAAAATGGTATAATTACCGAAATGAGCTAATAAAGTTTTCAAACTTAAGGCGCAAAGTTGTGCGTGTGTCAGATGAAAACCAGATATTCACATACCGCAAGAAAAGCAAAAAAGTTTGCGGGATAGTGCTACTCAAACTACTTTTATTCGCATACCGCAAGATAAGCGGAAAAACTTGCGGGACAGTACTACTCAAACTAAATTTATTTTTAAAGATGAAATATCAACACAGACATCACCCTTAAAAGAAAACACACCTGAAAGAATGGAAGAGGATTTCTTCGAACTTGCTGAAATATCACCACCAAGACAACCATTATCACCCGCTTCCAAACGTCGCTTATCAGCTAGTGGTATACGAAAAAGTCTGAAACCAACTAGAAAAATACCTAAGACGATTTCTGAAACCAAGTCTCGTGATAAAGATTATAAGGTAATCACGGCTGAGGATGGTATAACCCAGTACACCGTACCTGCAGAAATGAGTATAGATGAAGCTGCGAACATATTAGAAGAACTCGACACGGAAAGTCCTACAGCTGAGAAAGGTAGAAAACCATCCAAAAATCAATCTATATTAAGGCCGTCTCTGCTAGATCCAGTCAATATATGCTTTCGTTACCAGTTAAGAAAGTTGTCCGACAAAGTGATCGCCTAAAAAACGCAGCAAAAATTAGAAGTTCCAGCATTGCAGCGATTCCTTGGGAAAACCTGTAATAATAATAAGCAGTAAATCTTAAGTGTACCGAGCGTTGGTTGTGAAAGAATTTAAAAATGCCTGTAGATATAAAAGATAATGACTGTTACGTATGCCTTTTAAGTAACAATTCCATGCAAATTTATCCCGAAAATACGCTATCAGCTTTTACAAATGCACTACCTAGAGCAGTGGTGCCCAATCTTTAACCTTGAGCTTGAGCAAATTAAGTATTTAAAATTTTTTGGCGAGCCATATAATAATAAATATATATATATTGGTAATGCACAAAAAATTCTAATATATCAAAGAAAATGCGTACTTTATTAAGAATTCAATTATAAATTAAATATAAGAAAAACATTAATGTGAAACCTGACACTGCATTTCTTCTGTCAGTTTCTTGTATTCTGGTACATACGATGTTATAGCTAAATTCATGCAGTTATTCAGATGTTTATTACTTATCCTGGATCTCAACTTTGATTTTAACAAGTTCATTGTTGAAAAACCACTTTCGCACAGGTAAGTTGATCCTAAGCAGGAGTGTAGCCTTTGAAAAGTTTCTTTTAAGAGTGGATATTTTTTCTCATCTACGAGTATCCAATAATCTGTTTGTTATATTCTTGTTCTCAGTTGTAGATCAGATTGAAAATCTATTATTTCCATCTCTAAATTAGTAACTTTTGTATTTATCATATTTGCAATTTGTTGCGATATTTCAGAAATATTAGTATTAATAAATGGATTTGAAATGAATAAAGCAATTGGCTCAATTTTACGAAAATCAGAAAATCTAATTTCAAAATCATTTTTGAGCGCAGTGAGAGATTTAAAATATTTATTTGTTTTAATTTTCTCATATTTCTTAACGTAGTACTCCAAATTTGTAAAATGACCAAAGTTACATCCCTTTATTTGGGCCATCCACAAATTTAATTTTAATTTAAATGCGTTGATACTTCCTATTAATTCAATAATAGTTTTTCCTTTTCCCTGAAGTTCAAGATTGAGTATATTCATTTTAGTTGTTACGTCTGTAAGAAAGGCTAAATCACATAACCAGCTATGATCAGTAAGTTCTACATAATTTTCGTTTCTAGACTCTACAAACTGTTTTATCTCTGGAAGAAGCTCTAAAAATCGTTGCAGGACTTTTCCCTTACTAAGCCACCTAATTTCAGAATGTAACATTAAAGTTCCATACTCAGCATCAAGTTCATCGGTCAGTTTTTTGAATAATCTGCACTGAAGTGGTCTGGCACGAATAGAATTGACAATTTTTAGAGCAACTCTCATTACGTGTTCATAATGCAACTTTTGCACATAATACCTGTTGATGTATGACACAGTGGTAGTGAAAAAAATGTTGAAACTCTGCATCGTTTTTACAAAACGTGATGAAGCCAACAGCAGAACCAATCATGGCAGGTGCGCCATCTGTTGTTATGGATACAAGTTTTTGAAGCGGAAGACTAATTTCTGTAACATGATTTTTAATAACTTGGTATATGTCGTACCGACGTGTATTCCCTTTTAATGACAAAACTGACAGTATATCTTCCTTTGCTGTGCAATCGTTGAAAACCATCCTTATAAAAATATTTATTTGTGCTACATTACAGATATCTGTTGATTCATCACACTGTAAACTTAGAAAAACACTTTTTTGTAAATCATCTTTTAATTGTTCTCTGATATTCACAGACATTGCTTCTATTCTACGGGTTACTGAATTTCTGGATAATTGAACTAAATTCTTGAAATAATATATCTGATGCAGCAAGCATTGATTCTCTAATTATGTTACCATCCTCAAAAGGTTTTTTGTGCATTGCAAGTATATGTGCAATCTTAAACGATGCAATAGTAGCAGGTTTTGATTTATTCACGGGCCTGGTAAACAAAGATTGTTGGGCAATTAATGCTGTTTTCATTTCTTTCAATTTATGTTTTCTTAAATTGCTGTTAGGAAGATATTCTGTATCATATTTTTTATGAACTGTTGTGAAATGTCGTTCTATGTTGCATTTTTTCCCAACAGTAACTGTTGAACCACAAATCAGACAAATACATTTGTTCTTAAAATGCAAAAAAAAATATTTCTCTTCCCATTCTTAATGAAAATTATAGTTGTATACACGTTTTTTCTTTTTCTCTGGTTCCTATGCCGACATGATTAGGGTAACTACAAAGTAATTGCTAATATATAATAATGACCAACTAAATAGAATAATATTTTTATACCGGGATGAAACCACTTGTTAGTTCATGCACAACTTCTGATAAATAAAAACTATAAATAAAACCTATCTCACTGCCCTCTCCGTAGCTACTGACCAACGTCACGCATTAACAAACCGGTATCGGCACATAACGAAAAGCACTTCGGGTGATGCCGTTTTGAAGCGAAAATATTCCTGACCTGATGTAGAGACGGCCTCGATTTTTTCCTAGAAATTTATTGGATATTTTTTCTTTAGAATTTATATGCATTTTTGGAGGCCGACAATGGCACACATTGTATTTGAAAATAGCTCCAGTCGGCCAACAGACTGAATAAAAATTCTGCCGAAACATTGAATGCTTATTGCTCATCTACGAGTCTACGCTCATAAAAATTGTAAGTGGCTCGAGCACCCGTTGGCGTCCTCCAATAATGCATAATAATTATATGGAAAAAATTTCCAGTAAATTTCTAAGAAAAATTTGTGGCAACGTAGAGGCAACGTTGATTTTATATTGGAACGAGGCACTCATATCCATTGCATAGACATGAAGCCTATCCAATCAATCCATCCAATCTACACACTCACTACGTTCTACATCAGTTTACAAACGAAAATAAGCAAAAGAAAAACGATTGCTGTGCTCTGCTGTCAATCACTGACTTATAACAATGGACTGAGCGTATTGTCATTTTCCTATAGGAAAGCATGGCACAAGTTTTATAGTTCTCTCTTTCGCCCTATGGCAGAGTTGGAGCTACCAACACAAAATATTGCATTCTGGAACGTTTGCTTATGCCATTTGATGTTTTTATGTTGGCTACAGATGCAATCACTGCAGAAGGAATAAGGTAAAGCTAGTGTTTACCACGCTCCGTCTCTCTTGCCCATAAGCAGAATTCAGTTAAGAATAATTTTTGAAAATTAAAGTCGGAATGAGTTTAATTCCTTATAAGCGATTAAAATACCACTTGGGCACAAGAAAATATATTTTTTTAATTAAACTCGATTTACGGGTGTAAAATTTCATCTGATTGGTTGAGTTTTACATGTTTTTTATGTAATCGTTTTAAAGGGTGCTCTAACGGTGATATACAGTAACACAATATTTTTCGTGCCACATGAAATAGCAAATCGCTCAGTCCATTGTTATAAGTCAGTGCTGTCAATGAAATAGTTTTGTTGATTCATTTCATTGTTCGGAGCTTCGCTAAAGTTAGCCAAGACTTGTCAGTTAATCTTGTCTTGTCGGTTAATATGAACTGAGTGGCATCACATTTTACTATGGGCCTTGCATAGCTGGGTATTATTTTGTCTGTGCTATGGCCATTAACAGCGGTATTGTATTTTATAGAGCAAATCATTTTTTAGACATTTATGCCCGAGTTGATAAAATGAGCCACATCAAAAGTTGCCGCAAGCCACGGGTTGGGAATCCCTGACCTAGAGCATGCAAGTTTACTGCTGACTGGTGTGTTGGAATAACTGAAATTTCGTTGCCATATCATGCCATAAAAAGAGGAGTCAAGCGAAATACAGCTGAAGAAGTAAATCAGAGTAATTTTAAAAGGGTAAGGCGTGAGGCATTTGATCCGTTGAAAGAAATAGCAGAGCAGCATAGAAAAGAAATCAAATCACTTAGCATCAAAATAAATGAAACCGTTAAACTCGAATGGACTAAAGAGAGTCTTGAGCAAGTTAGTTACAGAGCAGGACAAGTAAATTTTTCTGCGTTCCTACTAATATTTTATAGCGCTATTTCCCCATCATGGTATACCATGTACTTGGATGATGTTAAGAAAAAGACGTGGGATCGGTTAGAAGTTGACTTTTTTGATAGTGTTAAACCTGAAGTAAGTTACAAACAGGATCCACACGAGTTTACATTACACATGTATCAGGGTAAGAGGGCTTCAGAAAATGCTGTTTTAAAATATAAAAACTACGAGTCAGTTGAAGCCTTTATTGATGACGTATTTGGACAAATTCCTAGACAGTAGAGAAAGCATGCTATCATACAAGATTCGATAGACAACTGCACACATCCAGCGTTTAGCATCAAAAAAGCTCGTGAGACAGATAAAAATACTGGTGGCAAAAGGATACATGATGTATTTGAACTGCGGTTGGAAGATTTGAGAGTCACAATCAAAATAAAAAACCACTTCCATCTCATCTTAATGTCACAGATCTTATTACGCTTTTTATATCAAATGTGCACTTTGATGATCAAACTCTTAGCTAGCAAGAAAAACAAAAGATAATTATTCAAAGTAAGGATACGATTTTTAACATCTTGAATAGATTGAATAAAGACTCGATTATTGCTAAACCGTCCGAACAGCGAAAAATTATTAAAGGTAGCAATATTTTGGATATTCCATACGAAAAAAAAACTTCCGGTGAATATTTAACTACACCAGTACCTATTGATACTAATATAGACAACCTGTCCAACTTCTGTTGAATATCACCATACCATATAAATTAGTAGATAATAGAAAAAGAAGTAGCAAAATTCCATAAAAACAAACAGATGAATGTATGTATATAACATTCATCATAATTGCTAAATTTCACAGCTCATACAGCAAAATTTGTTGACTAGACATTTCCCACATTCTTGTCACCACAAAATCGTCTGGCAATGAAATTAGAATCCGTCAAAGGTATTGCAATGTAATTAGAATCCGACAAAAATATTTTGTGATGATAAGGTGTGGGAAATTATGAAATAATAAATTTTCACGTTGCTTAGATTTTAGCGTTTTACGAAAATGTCAAATAAGCATCTTTTTATTATAAAAATGTAATTTTGTGTAAAATAAAATATAGTACAGTTTTTACTTTTATCGAAGCAGGTGTTTATATTTTACCCAGTTCTCGTCAAATCGTCGCACTAGTTTTGTACTAGGGTGACATCACAAGGTTGCATAGGTATTGTACTTAGGCAACGTTCTTCTACATCGGGCGGCAATTAAGCCATTTGAATTGTCGCGGTACAAAAAACATTTTGTGACCCCGACGTGATTCTCTATTAAGAGAATTGCACTACACTGCTTCCATAGCGAGGAAGGCCATAGACATCAGCATCAAAGGTGAATTTATAACAGCAGCCTATTACTGCTGCACATCATAAAGGATCATTACAAAGGCTAAAATCAAGAAGTTTTATTCTGTTTCGAACCATGGCTGATGCAGAAGTTGAACGGATGCTGTAAGAACAGGATGCTATTGGTAGTAAACTAGAAAAGCTACTAATAAATTTCGAAAAAGATCCATTAGACCGTAAAACTGAAGATTACATCGCAAAGAGAATACAGTTATCAGACAAATACTGGCGTGCAATTCAATCAAACCACAAAAAACTCACTCCATTCAAGGAGCGGCTAGCCAGTTCACACTACTTCAAGAAAGAGTACTTCAAAGAGCTAGAACATGTGTATCTTACACTAAACAGTTTATTATTGGAACATCAAGCGAAGATCGTGTCCACAGCTCCCACTACAGAAGGTAATCATGGAGCGACAAGCTCAGCAGGCGATGCATCCAGCAGCAACAATAAGCAGGCTGATGAAAACAGTGGTAACTTAGATGATGGGGAAGGTAGTGGCGACGACGATAGCGATGACAATGTTAAACAAAATAACAACGGGCGAAAACCTTCCTTAATTTCGGAACTATATGAAGACAAAACTATGGATGTGGTCGCTTGCAAGCTAATACGCAAAGAAAAGGCCCTAATGAGGCTCACAACACACCAAATAAGAGATATTGAGTCAAGGCAGGATCAACAGCATCCAAGCCAATATTTCAAGCTAAAAATTGAAATACTCAAACAATATCAGAGAGAGATGGTTGACAATGACCAACAAATTTGGGAAATTGCCAATGAAGACAATCCACTTGGCTATAAATCAGATCTGTTCTACGACCTCGATGGCTGGACGCAAGATACTATCATTTCACTCGAACAGCAAATATCAATTCTTGAAGATAAATCCACCGAGCAGCCTGCACCTTCAAGACCACAAGAAGGCTTGATTAAATTGCCAAAGATTTCTCTGCCCATATTTGATGGCAACTATTTACAGTGGACACATTTCCGTGATCTGTATGTCCAGCTAATACACAACCAAACTATAAGCAACACTCAGAAGATGTTCTATCTAAAAACCAATCTGAGCGGAGAAGCAAGGGCGTTAATTCAACATCTACAAATTTCTAATGGGAATTACGACGATGCATGGGGTATCCTGAATAACCGATATAATAATAAGCCGTTACTTGTTACGGCGATATTAAGTCGATTGCTGTCACAACCAACAATTCAAGCTGAATCAGCTGCAGCTATTAAGAGCCTGCACGACACAACCAATGAATGTCTGTATGGACTGAAAAATTTAGGATTGCCCACAGAAACTTGGGATCCTTTGATAATACATATAGTAATCAAAAAATTAGACAAAACTACGCATGGCTTACACGAGCAATTACTAGAAGCACCAAGAGAACTAGACACAATTGGGAACTTCCTGAAATTTCTAGAAACTCGATTTCAGTCCCTAGAAGCTCTTGGAGGCCGAACTTTATGCAACGTAAGAAATAGCCAGAAACTTTCAAATCAGTCGAAATCATCCGCATTCATGGCAACCTCAATGAACAGCAGGTGTATCACCTGTAAGCAGAGTCACCCATTATATTCTTGCAAAGACTTCCTTTCCAAGAGCCCATCAAGCAGGCTTGACATAGTTAGAAAACATAATCTATGTGTAAACTGCATGAAGGGGAGCCATTCCGCTAAGAATTGCTCTCTTAGAGGTTGTAAAATGTGTTCATCAAAACATAACACCTTATTACATCTTGAAAGAGAAGCTAAAAATCAATACAGCACAAGTGGAGGAGCTCTACAGAAGACACAAGAATCAACCCGGCCGTATCAACCGACGGGTCAACCGAACTCACACCTTTCGCCAATCAGCTTATCTTCTCAAAACCCAACCACTTTAACTGCACAAGTAACGAAGGCGCAAAGGAGTTATGTTTTGTTAAGTACTGTAATTGTGAAGTTACGAAACAACGAGGGATTGGAAGTGGAGTGCAGGGCAATACTAGATTCAGGCTCTCAATTGAATTTTATCACAGAGCAGCTGGCGAAGAAACTGTCGGTAAGAGAAACATTTGACCCATTGCAAATTCAAAGCATTGGTCAAAGCCCACAGAGGGCAAACAAGAGGATCAATGTAGAACTGCGATCAAGAACATGTAGCTTCTCAACCAGAATTGAAGCGCATGTTCTGCCAGAAATAACAACACATCAACCATCTCAGTCCTTGGATATCACAAACTGATCCATACCACGGAACATTGAGTCAGCAGACCTGGGATTCAATCGTCCAGGGAAAATCGACCTGCTTATAGGAGCAGACACCTTTTTCCAGCTACTCCTAGCTGGACAGATTAAACTAGAAGATGGCCTTCCCGTCTTGCAAAACACTAAATTAGGCTGGATAGTCAGTGGAAAAACGTCGAACGCATCCGCTACCAATGTCTTGTGTGGTATTTCCTCCGAAGAAGAAGAAGCCAAACTAAATGAACAAGTTGAACGGTTTTGGAAACAAGAAGAAGTTGACTCTACTAACCCAACCTTGTCGGCATCAGAAATTAAGTGTGAATCACACTTCAACCAAAACGTGAGAAGGGACGAAACAGGTCGCTTTGTGGTAAGGCTGCCCTTCGCAAATGAAGCAACGAATCGAAAGACATCGCGCTTAATAGATTTTATTCATTAGAACGGAAGCTGACTAGAAATCCTGATATAAAGACGGAGTACATTGACTTCCTTAACGAATATAAGAATCTTGGGCATATGGAAGAGATCAGTTTAAAAGAAATCTCAGGCCCATATTTTTTTTTTTCTTTTTTTTTATATTTTTAAGCCAAGCTCAGGGGATACCCTATGATGCAAAGCACAGCGTGGCAGGAAGGAGATTGGGAAAGGATTAAGGGATATGAGGAAAGCGGCGGAGGTGCCGATGTATGTCGCCCTTAAACTTTCGCAGGTTGTATGCCGGAGGAAAGACAGAAGATGGTAGGCTGTTCCACATTCGCACAGTTCGGGATAAGAAAGCATCACGGAATTTTAGTGTACGGCCGAAGGTAATTTGAAGGGTAAAAGGATGAGCGCGGGATGCAGCGCGAGTATTGCGTGCAGGAACTATTCTACAAGGGATCAGACTAGATATTTCATCAGAACATTGACCATGCATATAGCGATAAAGGAGCGAAAGGCATCCAACATTGCGACGGTGCTCGAGCGAGTCGATATGACGAGTAATTGCCACATCGCCAATGAGCTTGCAGGCTCTCTTTTGGACAATATCCAATGAAGCTAAGGATGTGCGACCAGCCCCGGCCCAGATATGGGAATTGTATTCCATTCTACGTCTGATGTAGGACTTGTAGAGGAGCGCTATATTTGATGGGCTGAAATATTTCTTACACCTTTTCAAAAAAACCAAGACATTTTGATGCTTCTTTGGCAACCGAGAAGATGTGATCTGTCCAGTTTAACTTACTGGAAATATTAATGCCAAGAATTCTTAGTGACGGTGAATCAGAAATTAATGCTCGATCAAACGAAACGGGAGTGGTTAAGTGATGGTCTTGTTTTAATGAGATGAGACAGCTTTGGGTCTTAGATGCATTGAATTCGACGCGATTTACTTTGCCCCAAGCGAGAATATTGTCAAGATCGTTATTCAATGATCTAATCATGCAGTCTCGTTTAACACATGTGGCGTTCCCTCTGGAATCCGCAAGGGTGTCAAAGGAGTATGCGAAACCAAGGGTACTGTCATCAGCAAAGCTATGGATAGGATTAAAAGTAAGGGAAAGCAGATCATTACTGAAGATTAGAAATAGAGTCGGAGAAATAACAGAGCCCTGGGGGACACCGGCATTAATAGGATGAGGTTCAGATATAACGCCATCTAATACAACACGTATTTGGCGACTAGATAAAAAACTTTCAATCCATAATAGAAGAGGAGGGGAAAGACCAAGTGCTTTGAGTTTGGCTAAAAGGGCTGGATGCCAGACTCTATCAAAGGCCTTTGAAATATCTAGAGCAACGATTTTGGACTCACCAAAATTGTGAAGGCTACGATTCCAACGTTCCGTAAGAAAAGTCAGCAAGTCTCCAGATGAGCGACCGTGCCGGAAGCCGTATTGGCGATCGTTGATGAGCTGATTGGTTTCCAGATACGTCATTAATTTGGAGTTAATGATAGAATCGAAGTGATTGCAATTGGTCGATAATTTGAGGGATCGCTACCCTCTCCTTTCTTGGGAATAGGCTGAACGTGAGCTAGTTTCCAAGCAGTTGGAAATTTTCCTGTCGAATAGGACAGGTAGAATAGTTTGCGCAGAGGTTTAGCCAAGGATGAGGCACAGCTTTTAATTAATAGGTGCGAGAAACCATCAGGTCCTGCGGCTTTAGAGACGTTGATACCATTAAGAACCTTGAACACATCTCTCGTACGTGTTATATATATATATATATATATATACCTTATCAAATAGGGTACTCACAACAACTTGGATAGGTATAATATTCCGGGGGATAAATCACAAGATTGGCACTTCGTGTTGTATTCACTCTTTATTTTCTTTTTTTTTTTAAACTTATAAACTTTGCTTAAAATTATCAACACTTTTTCTTTCGCAAGTAGTCAATACTATTTTTACAACATTTCCTTTTTTTCGTTTTACCAATTTCAAAGCCGCGCGCCAATCACACCGAAGTTCTACTTTTGTCTTCTAATCAACCTTTCTCTAACTTTTACTGCCTTAATTTTCCGCGGAGATCACGACCGCTTGTCTACTCAACTCTAAAAAACCGACTGTGTCGAGACTTAGATTTTTCAATCGTAAGTCTCTTCGTTCAGGATAGGAAAATGCTTAATTAGCATTCCTATCCTGAGAAAATTATTTACCGCTGGGCATGTTTAAACATGCCCAGAATTATCGCGACGAACGATGGTTGAAATTGAAATTTGATATTTTCATAAATATCCAACCATCGTCGTGCTATCGTGCATACATTGTTGCGATCACAATGTATGCAGCTCGCAACAATTTTGCTGATAGCAGCTTTTTTCGGTGAAGACTTGATCGTTTCAGTCTTCACCGACGTAAAATTTTCATGCGCCCGATATGTATGTATGTATGTATGTATATATGTACATACATATCGTATATACGACAAATCTTACTGAAGGTAAGATTTATCGTGGGGCTATTTTTCTATCGAAACGACTTGGGTTGAAATTTAAAACTTTTATTTTTCCCAAGTCGTTTTGTGGGAAAAATATGTTGAAGGAATGTTGCGCGTAGTTGAAGAAATTGCTGATGCAACTTTCTTCGTATGCGCAAGAGATAAGCCATCCGTGCTTTTAGGCATGATTGGCTTATGAAAATTGTGATTTGTTTCTCGATGCCTTATGAATACATTTTGTATATGTAACATGTCTTCCCCCTGCAAAAACGAGGGTTATTCTTGGGAGAGGAATAGCCCTCAGAGGAGATTGATTGAGAGAAGAGATGAAAAAAAATAATGTCATAGCGGCCACTTAAATGTTTAGTATTTTCTTATCGGTGACTATTAAATTTTGTGTGGCATATGACTTTGGTATTTTTGTTAAGTGAATTCGCACCATAGCCGGGCAGCCCTTTGTAGTGGATCATTTCGGTTTTATCTCGCCAGTGAGACGGTACAGTTTTCTTTTCACCGAATTAACCAGAGGCTACGAATTAACCAGCAATGCTATTTCGTGCACGTATTAAGAGTCAGCCCTTTCGCAGCCCTGCGTGTCGTATCTCGACTATTTATTCTATTTATGTGCTGCGTGTGACTCCCGGATGGCAGGGGCCCATCCGGTTAGTATTACACATGGATGGAGAGGGCCCCGGCACCGTTTGGGGGGCTGAGGCCACGCCGGGGGTTTACCACCGGGTGCTGTTGCCCTTATATCCCCATAGGGGGCAGTCACTGGTCGCTGCAGGTGAGGTTTACCTTAATCTGTTTTTATTTTTATGTGCTAAAACGGTATTTTTTGTTTTCAGGTGCTGTGCTTTCGATTGTCGGGCTATATGGTCTGTGTGGCTGTTGCCATGATTTCGGAGGCTGTCCGGCGATGGCACTGATCAGGGAGTTCACCACTACTCCTCCATTACCAGGAACCGTTTCCGATTGGGAGGACTCGGAGGACGATTGTTAGGGTCTCCCTACTTTGAAATTTGTCCCCCTCTTCACCTTACATTAGACCACTTGCACTGACCTAGCAGGTGGTAGGGTGCGGGTCCTTTTAAGAGGTGTAGGTTCGATTATTTCGATTTGTTCGATTTGTTCCTCCGCCTCTGGGGTTTTCTCGGATTTGCGTGAACGGTAATGTTTAATGAATGGGACTATCCATTTGGCGACCAGGTACAGTACAATACATGTGATGGCAACACCAGTTAAGGATACTGATGTTGCCGCTAGGACATGTGTAGGGTGGTGACTGATAGGAGGAACTATTTTTTGTAATTTTTCGTCCAGTTCTTTTAATGACTGGGTACCTTCTAGGATGATGCTGTTAGTGTCATCTCCTGAATATAGTTCTGTCTGTATTTTTTCAGACTGTACTTTGTTTTTGGTTTCATTGAGATATTTTTCTACCACTTGCTCTAATGGAGCGATATTAGGGAAGTAGTTGGGTTGTTTGAGACTCAATGACTGGATATTCTCTGCCTCATAGTGCAGGATTTGGGATCCTACTTGCAATTGGCAGGGATGGTTGATAGTGATTATTCCTTGACCTTCAATCTTTGAAGTTAAAAATTGTTGGGTACACTGGAGGTGTACAATTGTAGGTTCTATCAACGAGAATATCCACGAATTGGGTTTACTTAATTTGATAAGCAGGTCTCTAGGAGGTATTTGTGCTCTGAAATGGCACTGAGGCTCTATATACTTCCTGTTCATTACTGCTGTCCATGGTCCCGAATAGGTAGTGCATTGCATTCCCTATTCCATCAAAGATAGATCTTGTTGATCTTGATTTTGGGACAACTTCTCGAATGACACTTGTTCTTCTCTTGATATTTTCCAAGAGAGAATGAACGTGTTTTTGTTGAACCAGGCATAGCTCATCCGTTTGGGAGCGATTTGAACATAGTCGGTGAACTAAGTGTTCCGCCTGTTCTGCCATAAGCGTTTGGTTGTCCAGTTCCATTAGATTGATCTCAGTTAAGATGTTCCATGTACTATGGTAGACTTGTAATTTTCCAAGATCCTCATACAGTATTCCTGTATTGTTCAGGGTACTTATGGTGTAGGGTTCCTTTTGTATTTGTCCCATTGCCAGATGGAAACAGCATATTAACACTAATATGTGCTTCATGTTCTGTAGAAAATGAAGGATAGGCTTCATTAGTCAATTGGTCATACTACATAGCATATAATATTTAAATATTGTATTGCTTAATTGAATCGTCGATAGTTGTATAGTGAGGGCTTAGTTGCTAAAAGGAAGACGAGATAGAACAGGGTAGGAGGACTGTAAGTCAGTTTATGCTAAATCTCGTCAAAGTAGGAGCAGTGTTTTCATTTAAAAATTGAATTGGGAGGTTGTTTAATTTACTACAATGAGTAAATCATGAAGAAGGATACAAAACTCTTAAGGCAAGGTATGACGGATGCAAGTCAAAGCATTGCAAACTCCATCATCTTTTCTATGAACTTTTAAGAAGATGAGTATTGTACCTTTTCAAAAAAATTTAATTAGGGAAGTTTCATTTACAACCACGAGTAAATCATGAAGAGGTATACGAAACTCTCAAGGCAAGGTATGAGGGATGCAAGTCAAGGCAAGCAAGACAAAATTTTATTGGTAGAATATTTGATGTATTCATATGTAGCTACTAAGAAGTAAGAGTGTATATATGGACACGTTTATTTAACGTATTTTTTATTGATTTAAATAAAATTTAGGTAAGGGTTGACTTCGTGAGTCATAGTAAATAATTCCGAATGCGGAACGTTTAAGTAGGTAGTGGCTAGTTTAGTTTAATTGGCGAAACTTTGTTTCAGCGTGGCTTATTTTCTAAAAGTGTATGTACCAGTATACTACTCATAATAGGGCTTTAAACGGTTGTTGTGTACTACAACCTGCCGCTTGCCTATTTTTATGGCAGTGTTTGTTGGACTGGGTACATTGATTACCAGATATGGGCCAACCCAGATTTGAGACAATTTGTGTTTGCGGCTTTCACTTTTGAGGAGGACTTTGTCTCCTAGGTGGAAAGTGAGAGGCCTGATTGTTTTGTCGTAATATTCCTTTGAGCGTTGTTTGCTGGCTAAGAGGTTTTTACGAGCCGTGGCATATGATTTTTGTAGTCTATATTTTAGCATATGGTAATAACTTTCGTGATTGTAAACGGGTTCAGGATCCCGTTTTAAATTAGATGGGACATCCGCTGTGAAGCCGTAAAGGCAATCCATTGGGGTTAATTTCGTACCCTCGTGTACACTGTTATTGTACACGAATGCAGCTGTTCGCAGGAATTGATCCCATGTTTTGGGATTTTCGTCTACGATTGTACGCAGATATTCGATTAATGGTCTATGGGCACGCTCTAGTGCGCCATTAGACTGTGGATGGTATGCGGAAGTCTGTAACTTCTTTACATTTAGGAGTATGCAGACCTTCTTGAATAGCTCACTCAGGAAATTGGTTCCCTGATCGGTGACTATTCTCTTTGGAATGCGATAACGCGTGACAATCTCATTGAAAAAGATTTGCGCCACCGTTACTGCTTCTCCATTAGGTATGGCATACCAATCGACGAATTTGGTAAGGTTATCTTGAAAAGTTAAGATATATTTATTACCTGATATGGTCTCTTCTAGTGGACCTACTATATCGAGGTAAACCTTGTCGAAAGGTTGTTCTGCGATGTCCGTTATTACCATGGGCATCTTGAATTGTGGAGATGCTTTCATTGTTTGGCACTTAGGGCATTTTTTATGTACTTTTTTATATCGCTAAGCATGTGTCTCATCCAGTACTTGCGTCTAATTCGTTTATAGGTCTTAATGACACCCTGATGGCCGCCGAAAGGAGAGTCGTGATAATCCTTTAGGATTGTTTGGACTTCCTTGGGGGTCGTGATTATCTCAGGTGCCTTGACTGGACATATTTCGTGTTCAAGCGTAACCGGGGGTTGTATTTCTGCCTCTGGGGGTTCATTTTCTTTATGTTCCGCTGCCGTGGGCTGTTTTTCAGCGCTGGGGCTCATACTGGCCTCTTGGGCTTTCTGTTTTTGAGCTCTGGTCACGGCGAAGCAATGAGCGGGTTTCTTTGTTTTCTTTTTATTTGGGAAATTATTTTCTTCCACATCAGAGTCCATAGTGTGGTGCACTTGGGCTTGTACCGTTAAGGAATTGCCTGTATAGTCTTCGTTTAATACTTGTGGAATGCGGCTTAATGCATCCGCATTGGTATTATACTTCCCTGGTTTGTATTCGATGGTGTAATCGAACTCTGACAATTTGTGGTGAAATCTCACCAAACGGGAAGTTGGGTCTTTAACATTAAAGACTCCTTTGAGAGGCTTGTGGTCAGTGTAGACCGTGAATTTCCTGCCTTGGAGATATCATCGGAAATTTCTAGTTGCCCAGACTATAGCCAATAACTCCTTTTCAATAGTGGAATAGTTTTTCTCGGCTGTGTTTAGCGTTCGGCTTGCATAGGCAATAGGCTAGTCTTTTCCCACTTCTCCTTGGGAAAGTACAGCTCCTAAAGCCTCGTTACTGGCGTCCGTTGTGAGATTAAATGGCTTTGTGAAATCTGGGTAGATTAAAAGCGGTGGGGAAATTAGGGCATTTTTAATGCTTTGGAATGCCTCTTGGCATTTCTCGGTCCAAGTGAATTTTACATCCTTTCGGAGCAGATTCGTTATTGGACGAACGATTTTAGAGAAGTCCGGAATGAACTTCCTGTAATAATTGGCAACTCCCAAAAAGGACTGTACTTGCCTTACTGTTCTTGGAACAGGGAATGTCTGGACGCAGGCCGTTTTGCTGGGGTCTGGTAATGCACCTTCGCTAGAACATTTGTGCCCTAGGTAAACAACTTCTCGTCTCAAGAACTGGCACTTCTCTGGCTGCAGTTTGAGGTTGTTTTCTCTCAATTTGTTGAAGACTTTGCGAAGCTTATTATTGTGGTCATTTAGGTTCTTACCATAAATGACGATGTCGTCAAGATAAACGAAACATTCGAGGCCTTGTAGGCCTGTCAGAACGAAGTTCATGAGGCGTTGGAATGTAGCAGGAGCTCCTTTGAGTCCGAATGGCATACCCTTAAATTCGTAGTGCCCGTAATTAGTGCTAAAGGCGGTCTTATGTCGATCCTTTTTGTCGACTACGTTTGGACTATCCCGTTGTCTAGCATTTCCCTTAATTGCTCGTTGATTACTTGTCTCTGGGTTTCTGGTAATCTGTAAGCCTTTTGGTTTATGGGCGCTTGGTCTTGTATTAAAGGGATATTGTGGGTGATAGCATTTGTATATGTCAGCTTGTCACCTTTAAGGTAAAAGATATCGTTGTACTCATAACAGAGTTCGGATATCGAAGCTTTTTCTTCCGCGTTTAGATTTGGGGCTAGGCTGAGCTCTTGGTCTAGCCTGTTGACTCGCGGAGTATACGTGGGATCTTCCTGATCCGGAAATAAGTATCTTACGTGTTGTAAGATAGTTGTGTTTTCCGAAAAGCTTACGTTTCTTTTCTCACTTTGTGGAGCTGTGTACTTACTATCTGTTTTACTTACATTACTAGATGGCAGGGAATGGGCTTCCTGCAGTTTTAATGGTGGAGTACCATGTTTTATGGGTACTTTTAATTGGTCCGAGTACTCGCACGTATTCGTATTTTGGCTTATGGGCCTTGAAGAATTGGTTTTCTTAATACTATTTGACGGTGGAGCCAACTTTGCCTTCAATGAGGTCTTACGGATCCCGCACGCGTCTTTTATCGGGCTCATTGGCCACTTTTTATTCTTAATACTAATCTTATTAAGTGGTGGAGTCGACTTTGCCTTTAAATAGGTCTTACTGAGCTCGCACGCACGGTTGATGGGGCTCTTGGGCCACTGTTGTTTCTTAACACTAACTTTGTTGGGAGGTGGAGTCGTCTTTGCCTGAGAATAGGTGTTACTGAGCTCACACGCACCTGTTGTTGGGCTTCTTATCCTTGTGGTTATCTTACATCTAGGTATATTGGATGGAGGAGTCAGCTGCATTTTGCTTGTCGGCTTCTGGGGCTCGCTCGCTCTTTAGTTTGGCTATGGGGCCATGTACAATTTTTGTAAGTTATTTTCTTGGACGGTGGAGTCATTTTTGCCTCTAGTCGGGTCTTATTGAGCTCGCACGCGTCTTGTATGGGGCTCTTGGGCCTCGTTAGTAACTTATATCTAGGTATTTTTGAGGAAGAAGCCTTGTTTGACTTCTGTTCCGCCTTGAGAAGCTCACTGATGTTCGTGTTACTCGCTCGCGATTTATTTGGCTTGAGAACGTGTTGTGTATCAGTGGCTTCTCCTATTGGGATGACGGCGTAGTCATGTATAGGGAACAGTTGTAACAATAAACTGTTGATGACTACTTGGAAATTGTTAATGTTGAGTATGGCAACTAGCACTGTTTCTTTCCCAGTAGGGAGTAAACTGTTGGCCAGGAAGACTCCATCGCCTATCTCTTTCGATAGACAGAGCATTTCTTCCTTCACTTGCAACGGGACTGTGGTGATCGTTTGTGACCTAGCAGGTATGCATATTGGTTCCTCTAAAGTAACCAGATGCTGCCTCATTTCGCAGGTTTCTTGATCACCCAGACAGCTCTTTTCGCATTCCGTCGGCTCTTGTTGAACCTGGCAGCCAGCATTACTCTTTTGAGATGCCTTGGAGACACTGCCTGTAGATAGCTTAACCTGTTTAGGTTCCATCTTTTCTGCAAGTGATCTCACTTCGACTGCTTTTCTGGAATATAGCTTGTCTGTTTTGCATGACAAGGGCACAGTAAACTCTTCGGGATTTGTTTCCGTACAAGGAAACTTGAGTGCTTTATTTGGGCCTTCAACATTACAATTGTTTGATAGGAAATCGTTTCCTAATAGGCCGTCATCGGAAAGACCTGGGAGGTTTTGTACCACCTGAAACTTGCAGGGAATTTTATTTTTAAAATTGAAGTTGCCCTTGCAATTTCCCAATGTCTTTCCGGTTCCAAAAGGGGTCTGTAAAGTGCATGCCTCATTGGAATTAATTATATTGAGGTTTTTAATTGCTCTTTTCTTAATAATACTAACCTCAGCGCCAGTGTCCACTACTAGTTTTGTATGGCCGTTAAGGCTTATGTCCAGTGGAAGTTTCACTGTAGGGACACCGGATTCGGGCGGTTGAGGTGACCCTTTTAATTTGCGTTGTGGGTTTAAAGTCGAGCCGGGGAGTTTTGGGTCGACTGCATGTCCTTTCCCTGACTCCGGGCTTCCCATTTTTTCTTTTGGCGGCAATCTTCGTCTGCGTGTCCTCGGCGACCACAAAAGGTGCATTTGAGTCTTATGTTGAAGACTTGAGGACTTTTTGTGTTGTGTTTCTCTTGTGTAGATCTATTGGAGAGGCGTGAAGGAACAATTTGTTGCATCTGTTGTGTTTTTCTGCAATCACGGAAGTCATGTCCATAGATTTTGCAGTTTGAGCAGAAAGGGGTGTTCTTGCGCTTAAGGCAATCTGAATACGTATGACCCTTTCGCTGGCAGAAATTACACGTGATGTTACGGACCAGTGCATCTGTATCCGAGTTTCTGGTATCAGTGTTTGTAAAGGGCCTTTGCCGTGACTGTGATGAACTTGGATTATTCACGTTGCGTGAAAAGTGATTTGGGTTTGGAGCTCGAGGTGATGCGAACATAGGTGTGGATGGCATTTGATAGTAAGGAGCTCTGTAGTAAGCTCTCACTCGTAAATCTTGGTCTACTGGAGCCAATGGAGGAGCTTGTACCAGAGGAGTCTGGACGAATGTAGCACTTTGTTGTAGTTTCTCCATGTCCAGGGCCTTTTGAATTAATGCTTCTAAATCACCTTCTCCTTGCGTGAGCAAATATTGACACAGGTGTGGGTTAGTTACTCCACTTTTCAAAGCGTTCTTGGGAAAATCCATCAGCTGTGTTTTCACAGCAGGGACTGCCTCAGCTCCATACTTCTGTGTCGCTGCCTCGTTGCAAATCGTCAACAACTGTTCCAATCTTGTAATGAACATAGTGAGAGATTCTAACGGGTTTTGCCTAGTAGTGAATAACTTATTCACTAACTCTTGGTATGTCTCACGGGGAAGGAATGTTCTATTTAGACGTTCCTCTACTTCACTAAATGATGCAGGGACGTCTGAAGCGAATAATTGGTATGCGTCACCTCTGAGTCTTGTGGGAAGGACCTGAATGAAAGCCACTTTTTCTTCATTATTTAGGCACTGCATAGTTTGTTTGCAGCAGCCAATGAAGGTTTGTAGCTCTCGTCCCAATTGTGGGGTACTTTCACCCGAAAATAAGGGGACGAGTTGAGCTGTGAGCTTAGCTACCTTAGCGTAGTCCACCATTGTGTTTAGTCTATTGACTGGAAATTTAAATTTGGGTGGACTAACTGGGCTTGTTTCTGGGCTGACTTCCGTTAAGGATTCTTCGAGCCAATCTATTAGCAGATCCTCAGGAGTTGGTTCAGCTGCTTCACCGCCACTGTCACCATCACTATTTGCACTTTCACTTAACCTAACACTCTTATTCTTCTCTAAGTCTAAATTTGGAGTTTCAGTACTCTCCTTATCTACTGGGAGGGAGCGCGTGGATTCAGCGAGCCTACTTAGTTCCTCACGGAACCGAACTGTGTTTTCCTTCAGTGTCTGTATTTGTGCGAGTCTAACTTCGCGGGTTTGACTCAGTTTTTTGCTGAGTGAATCACACTGAGTAATGGCTAGCGTACCTGAATCTCGCGCTCTCTCGTACAGTTTTGTTAAAAATTTATCAAGACTCACTTGTCTATTGAGACCTGGCAGAACGGTCCCGCTTCTGAGTCGAGGTCCTGTTGGCGATAACTGTGGAGATTTATCTCCTGCAGCAGATGATGTACCTTCACCGGCGTGCTGTGTATTGGCACCTGGGGTTGATCCCGCGTCGGCTAAAGATGGAGAGTTTTCCCTCGCTGCTGCGTCTGTTTCCTGTTGAGGTAGAGCAGGATTGTCGGCTGGCATATGATGCGCTGTTTGGTGAAAGGGGGGCTCCTTGCCTGCTTAAGTCCCTTTGCTGTGATTGAGAGGGGGGTTTCCTTAACCGCCTTCGAGTTCCCTCTCAATCCTTGGTCGGTTGATTTCGGTTTGTTTTGCAGCCGGGGGGGCCTTTGGGCCGTCTTAACTTCCCCTGGATCTAGTTGAGGCTTACGAGCCGTCTTCGATTTCCTCTTCAACTCAGGATCGTTGACTGCTAGTGTTTGGTTATCTGCTTGGCTGGAACTTCAGGCTGCTTATCGAGCTGTGTCCTGGCTGATCTGTATTCGTCCTTCTGGGGGAGTTCGAGATATTTCTCCTCTTCCTTCTGTGGACTGTTAACTGGTATCCCTCGGTGGTGCCTGTGCACTAATTGGGGTGAACGCTTGCCCGCCTGGAGCAGAGGCGCCTAGAGATGGTATCTACCCGAGTGTTGGGGGTGACTTGGCCTGAGTGGCTTAGTCAATGGGACCCCTTAGGTTCGAAGGATTAAGGCTTTTCAAGCATTTACGATCGTTTTGACTAGATCAAGCTTCCTCAATCCTACCGGCTGCGCCAATTTGTTATGTATATATATATATATATACCTTATCAAATAGGGTACTCACAACAACTTGGATAGGTATAATATTCCGGGGGATAAATCACAAGATTGGCACTTCGTGTTGTATTCACTCTTTATTTTCTTTTTTTTTTAAACTTATAAACTTTGCTTAAAATTATCAACACTTTTTCTTTCGCAAGTGGTCAATACTATTTTTACAACATTTCCTTTTTTTCGTTTTACCAATTTCAAAGCCGCGCGCCAATCACACCGAAGTTCTACTTTTGTCTTCTAATCAACCTTTCTCTAACTTTTACTGCTTTAATTTTCCGCGGAGATCACGACCGCTTGTCTACTCAACTCTAAAAAACCGACTGTGTCGAGACTTAGATTTTTCAATCGTAAGTCTCTTCGTTCAGGATAGGAAAATGCTTAATTAGCATTCCTATCCTGAAAAATTATTTACCGCTGGGCATGTTTAAACATGCCCAGAATTATCGCGACGAACGATGGTTGAAATTGAAATTTGATATTTTCATAAATATCCAACCATCGTCGTGCTATCGTGCATACATTGTTGCGATCACAATGTATGCAGCTCGCAACAATTTTGCTGATAGCAGCTTTTTTCGGTGAAGACTTGATCGTTTCAGTCTTCACCGACGTAAAATTTTCATGCGCCCGATATGTATGTATGTATGTATATATGTACATACATATCGTATATACGACAAATCTTACTGAAGGTAAGATTTATCGTGGGGCTATTTTTCTATCGAAACGACTTGGGTTGAAATTTAAAACTTTTATTTTTCCCAAGTCGTTTTGTGGGAAAAATATGTTGAAGGAATGTTGCGCGTAGTTGAAGAAATTGCTGATGCAACTTTCTTCGTATGCGCAGGAGATAAGCCATCCGTGCTTTTAGGCATGATTGGCTTATGAAAATTGTGATTTGTTTCCCGATGCCTTATGAATACATTTTGTATATGTAACATACGGATGTGTATTGGATCTTGTACACATACGCACGGGGGATGAACGACAGGTGCCTGTGAAGTGGGTGGAAAAAAAGAATTTGATGCGAATCTACCAGCCAAAATATCAGCTTTATCCAGGGAGTCAACAACCACTTCACCATTATTAAGTAGTGAAGGTATAGAGGAGCTGCTGAAGTTGTTCCTGATGGTTTTGACCAGGGACCAGAAACCTTTACTACCTTTGCGGCTTGCCAAGATTCTTTGTCTAACATTCTGGTCAAAAAGAATTTTTTCTCTCTGGATAATGGACTTGCAGGTGTTCCGTGCAGTCTTGTAGATTTCTTTCAGTTCTGGACAAGGATGCACTTGATAGGCGCGAAAAGCAGACTCTTTCGCTTTTAAAGCTTGGTTGCACTTATCGTTAAACCAAGAGCGATTTTGCTGTTGTTGAGATCTGCTCTAAGAATACGGAATATATTCACGCATGCCTAGACTTAGTAAGTTACTAAGTTCTAATGTGCATTCATCAGCATCCCTCGAAGCAAAACAGACCGACCAATCTATATCTCCAAGATACTGATTGAGACTTTCCCAATCAGCGTTCTTATAGTGCCAGAGAAGCCTACTTGTAGGTGGAGAAGTGGGGCGGCGCAGAGATTAGGTGATAAATTGAGCCGTGATTAGACAGTGGTCTGAATTACCAAGAGGGGAGCCGACTGAGATAGAATATTTGTCAGGGTGAGATGACAGAAACAAATCTAGTAAATTGGCCCTATCTCCAGCTGTATCAGGGATTCTCGTCGGTGTATCCACTAGCTGATGCAAATTGAAAGATTCACAAAATAGTTCAACGAATCAGCCCGCAGGACTTGTGGTAGAAGAATGTCTGAGCCACGGTATGTTATGGACATTAAAATCGCCTGCCAGGACGATTTCGGAAGAGGGGGAGACAGAAAGCAAATGATCAATATTGTTGGAGATATTGTCAAATGCGGATACCGTGTCGTCATCAGACATATTTGGGCTGCGATAAAGGAAGCAAAAGTAGATGATGTGCCTGTGAAGTTTGAACCTAATCCAGATGTAATTAAACTCAGGATTGGCAGAAGGTGGAAAGTCTTTTAGAATCGTAAAGGCCACATCATTCCGAATACATATTGCGATCCCCCTATGTGGAGAAAAAAGAGGCACTAAGCTATAACCAGGGACGTGATATTGATTAGAATCAGCATCAGAAACGACCTTGGTTTCACTTAGCGCCAGAATTGCCGGATTTTTTGATTGAAGGTGGCAGTACACCGAAAAACGATTTGCCCCCAATCCGCGAATGTTGCAAAATTCTAAAATAAAATTCTGCATATTCCAAAGCAAAACAAAAAGAAAGCAGAAGAAAGAGCGACACACAACAACACAAATATTTATTTAGGGCACCCAGCTGCAGTCAACGACACAGCGAGGTAAAAAAAAACAGCAATCTATTTGCTGCTTTCAGTACCTCAGACCGTGCAGTTCAATGACCACAGCTGGGGACACCCGTATTCCTGATCAGTGACAAGGGCTAATGACTTGCGACATGGGAGATTTGATTAAACGTCACCGTACTGTGCTGCTGGCTTGTGGAATGCCGGCAGGGCATAGAAAAGCCCTGGACTTGGCTGGTATTGTTTATTTTTTATGTAATAAAAAACGGCGCGGCGGATTTTAGTTATTATTATTATATTTATATTTAAAAAATTTCACTGCACTGCACTACAGATTGATCGCTATTTAACTTTGACACCAGTAACACGCACGATGGAACGTCTGCTCCAGATGACTCCACGCACTTACTTCCTTCCACATCACTGCGTGACTAAGCCAGATAGCACCACCACGAAGCTTCGGGTAGTTTTCGATGCATCAATGAAAACGTCATCGAACGTTTCATTGAACGACATCTTATACACTGGGCCCACTATTCAAGCTGAGCTCTTCTCCATATTACTACGATTTCGCCTACCACGGTATGTATTCACAGCGTATATAGAAAAAATGTACCGTCAAGTAATACTGGACAAGGATGACAGGAAATATCAAGTAATCCTTTGGAGAGATGATCCATTCAAGCAGTTGAAGTGTTATCAATTATCTACGGTTACTTACGGTGTAAGAACGGCTCCCTACTTGGCAACGAAATGCCTTCAAAGACTGGCAGGCCAAATGGTAGAACAACGCCCTCTGGGAGCCGCAACACTCATTCAAGATTTTTACGTCGACGACGTTATGACTGGTTGCAACAGTCTCACTGAAGCTATAGAAACACAAGAACAATTAACTCAGATTCTCCAATCTGGAGAATTCAAATTACGTAAGTGGTGCGCGAACCACACGGCGTTATTAGAAAATATGGATTCAGAAGGCAGAGCACCGCAGCTACAACTCCATGACGATAATGACTGCCACGTAAAGACTTTGGGAATAACATGGCTGCCACGTTCTGATGAGTTTGCTATCAAAACTCAATGGACAGGTGAACAAACTATTACCAAGAGAAGTGTTTTGTCAAACATAGCTCATCTATTAAGATGAAGATATTCTTATGAGAATTGTGGGCACTTAACCTTGGCTGGGACGATAAACTACCAGACGAACATAGCTCTATCTAGATCAACTTTCGTCAGAGTTTTGGCATCTTAAGTGACATAAAAATACAAAGACATGTTAGTTCAGGAAATGTGCCATGCTCTATGCAATTACATGCTTTCTCAGATGCATCTGAACAAGCATTAGGGGCTGTAATATATATACGATCTATTCTCCAGAATGGACTTATAATAGTGAGATTGCTATGTGCCAAATCGAAAGCAGCACCAAAGAAAAACGTAACAATACCCAGATTAGAGTTGTGCGCTGCCAAGTTAACTGCCAACTTAATGCATCGAGTTAAGGAGGATTTGAAATGTAATCAACCCTGTTATTATTGGTCTGATTCAGAAATTGTGCTAGCCTGGCTAAATTCATCATCATCTTCACATTATACCTTTGTAGCGAATCGCATAGCTGCAATCCAAGAAGTAAGCACTGCCGATCAGTGGCTCCATGTACCATCAAAACACAACCCTGCGGATCTTGCTTCACGGGGAACTACGCCAGAGCGCCTAAAGAACAATTCTCTATGGTGGTATGGGCCACTCTTTCTACATGGGCATCAATCCTCATGGCCGCTTAAACCATTAAATTTGACGACAGACTTGGAAAAAAGACAGGCAAAAGTGGTACTCTCAACAATCACAAGGAGGATTTCTATATTATAAGGAATTGATCACAGAAATTCGTTCAAATATTTACAAAGAACGTTGGCATACATCCTGAGATTTATTAAGAACATCGGTCAATTGCCGAAGGAACGTAAAACCGATCAGCTTAGCGTACAAGAATTAGATGGTGCATTAATGGTGATCTTAAAGGAAGTTCAACAGCAAGGTTTTGAAGAAGACATAGCACATCTTCAAGGAAGTAAGCACGTTAATGCAAACAGCAGCTTATGCAGTCTGAGCCCATTCTTAGATGAAACGGGAATTATAAGAGTTAGAGGAAGGCTTCAAGAATCCGAATTGCCTTACGACGCTAAACATCAGATTCTTCTACCATATGGTCACCATAATGACTCATATTCATGAAACAAACTCACACGTAGGCGCACAAGCACTACTGGCAATAACAAGACAAAAATTTTGGCCCATCAAAGGAAAAACTGTTGCCAGGTCAATAATTCAAAATTGCGTCCGTTGCTGCAAATTTAAGCCGAAACTCTTTGGGCAGTTTATGGGAAATCTTCCTGCTCACAGAGTTCAACCGTCAAGATCATTTATCAACGTGGGAATTGACTTCTGTGGCCCGTTCTCCATTCATTTTAAGCTGAGAGGTAAGAAACCTCAAAAATGTTACGTGGCCATATTTTGTTGCTTTTCCACCAAAGCAGTCCATATAGAAGTGGTAAGCGATCTTAGTACCGATGCATTTGTTGGAGCCCTGAAGCGATTTGTGAGTAGGCGAGGTAACTGTAGAAATATTTACTGTGACAATGCAACTAACTTCGTGGGAGCCAGCAACCAGTTAAAGGAGATTCAACAAGCAGTGTATATCAAAAATGCTGAAGGAAAAATAACACAGTTCTGCACAAATAGAGGCATAGACTTCCATTTTATCCCACCAAGAGCTCCTCATTTCGGTGGCCTATGGGAAGCTGCAGTGAAGTCAGCTAAGCATTTATTTAAAAAGAGTGTAGCTTCAGCTTCCCTGACTTTTGAAGAACTAACGACAATAATGACAGAGATTGAGGCAATTTTGAACTCAAGGCCTATAACACCAATGTCAAGCAATCCAAATGATCTTTGTGAGCTAACACCAGGTCGTTTTCTAATTTGCGAACCACTAACAAGTGCTGTTGATTCCAATGTACATTCTTCAAAGACGTCTCTGCTCAAAAATTGGAAACAAATATCAGAGTTAAAAAACCAGTTCTGGCAGCGATGGACAAGGGAGTACTTATGTGAGTTGCAGCATCGCTACAAATGGAAGCAGCGCTGCGAAAACGTGCAGCCAGGGACTCTGGTCTTGATAAAGGATGACAATCTCCCTCCGTTAAGTTGGCAATTAGGACGAATAGTCAACACTATTAAGGGACCAGATGGCTTGGTTCGAGTGGCTGATGTCAAAACAACATCCGGAATATTAAAACGGCCGATACATAAATTAGCTCCATTACCTATAGAGCAAGAACAAAACATATCCGCTGGAGTCGAGCCTTCAGCAGATCCTAATATCCAGAGCACTCTTCCTTCAGGCAACAAGCGAGAAGAAGAGAGAGAAACGCAACATGGGACTCCTGCAAAAAAATCCCGACTTGCAATGTCACCTATAAGTTTTGTTCTTCTGGCATGCCTGATTGTACCAATATTAGCGAACAGTCCAATACAGTTATCTCCTTTCAAAACTCAACCAGGATTGTACTTTGAAAGCATGGGATCCACTCACCTCGTGACCAACGAATGGAAACTGATCATATACTACAACTTGGAATCATACTGGAAGGAGCTTGAAAACATCAAGAATGGGATAAATAATCTAAGAAAGATTTGTGATTCAACAAGCGATACTAAAGCATGCACACAAACAGTTGTTCAATTTTCTGACACAGTAACAGAACTCGAAAACAACAATTCGTTGCTCACCCGTGACTCGAGTTCAAGACATAGAAGGGCCCCATTAGATATTGTTGGAAATCTTGCACATTCCTTATTTGGAGTATTGGATTCGACTTATGCCGAGAAAATGTCTCAAATAATAAATAATCTTGAAGGAAAGCAGCAACATCTACTGGAATTACTAAAAAACCAAACTTCTATAGTGGACCCAACGGTAAATGTAATCAAAAAATCTAGTGAGATAATGGAAGGTCGACTACAAGAGTTTGAAGTGCATATAAATCGAACCATTCTCCAACTTAAAGGGATAACCAAGGAAGTTCAAGAACAAAGAATCGTAGAAATGTTCAACGCTTTGGCAGTGCGTTTAATTTTAGCAACCACCAACTATCAACGAATGCAGAAAATGTTGCTGGATGTCATTATGGACACTCACCACGGAAAGATGAATCCCACACTACTAACACCGAAGCAGTTACCAGCAAATCAAGGTAATTTATTGGAACTCTACAGCCTCATGACCGTTGAAGTGCGAGTAGGAAAAACACAATTGATCTTCAGGGTGAAACTACCACTACTTTCTTACGAACCATTCGAATTACTACGAATTGTTCCGGTTCCAGTTTTGGTTAACGACTCATTTGTGATCATCGAGCCGTCATCTCAATTCCTCATAATCAATCTACATCGTGATCAATACTATCCGTTGTCAGAACAAGAAATGGCAATGTGTTCTACAATTGGCCACTTCAATCATCTATGCAAGCTGTATCATCCTCTATTCAGAAAGGGAGCTAACACCAGCGCCTGTGAAATTGGATTTCTCACAAACTCTCCATCATTACCTCCTACCTGCAAGATTAACAAATCCTACAATACACCCCGATAGATACAACTTGTCAGTTCGAACCACTGGATCTACATCATGAAGGAAGAAACAACAATAAACATTGTGTGCGGAAACACAGTTGTTCAAAAATCACTATCAGGAGTACTCAATATCAGCCATGGCTGCACCATCAAAGATGAATCAACTACTATCCAAGCACATAACCTATACCCTTCTATATTAAGAACATCGTTTATCCCTACCAAGAATTTAACTGAACTTTTAGGGCCAGTTCAGAATGCAGAACTCTGGTATAAACCCGCAGAACATCAAAATATCTCCAATTACATTAATGAGCTTAAGGATAAACTACAACAACTACGTATTGCAGAAGACTCCACCAAGGTTATCGCTCATCAAGATGCCCACCAGTTTGCCATCGGATACATTGGGCTGCTCATAACTCTAATCATCTGTAGTTATCTCCTCTGGAAGCATCTCACAAGACAACACCCAGCAAGACGACCATTGCCACCAATTCCGGTAGCTAGAGTAACACGACCCAACAATGTAGACTCTCAATTCAGCCTCTGACCTGAAACGGTGGAAATGGTTGAACTTAACGTTCAAGGCGGGGGAGCATGTTGAATATCACCATACCATGTAAATTAGTAGATAATAGAAATAAAAGTAGCAAAATTCCATAAAAACAAACAGATGAATGTATGTATATAACATTCATCATAATTGCTAAATTTCACAGCTCATACAGCAAAATTTGTTGACTAGACATTTCCCACATTCTTGTCACCACAAAATCGTCTGGCAATGAAATTAGAATCCGTCAAAGGTATTGCAATGTAATTAGAATCCGACAAAAATATTTTGTGATGATAAGGTGTGGGAAATTATGAAATAATAAATTTTCACGTTGCTTAGATTTTAGCGTTTTACGAAAATGTCAAATAAGCATCTTTTTATTATAAAAATATAATTTTGTGTAAAATAAAATATAGTACAGTTTTTACTTTTATCGAAGCAAATCGTCGCACTAGTTTTGTACTAGGGTGACATCACAAGGTTGCATAGGTATTGTACTTAGGCAACGTTCTTCTGCATCGGGCGGCAATTAAGCCATTTGAATTGTCGCGGTACAAAAAACAACTTCTTTATGGATATATTTCTCCAAACACCTGAAAATAAGCGTGAGCCTGACGCCATATTGTCAGAAATAAAAGAATCTTTTAATACGGCAGGATTACGTCAGGAGCATATGTCACTAATAGATGCACTTAATAGACTGGAAAAATCAGTTACGGACTGGGCACTAAGGTCACCGCAAGAGTCTCAGCAAACATCAAAGGACTGTTATGAAAAATATATAATTTATGTCTACACTGATATTATTCAGCCCTGAGTTATGTGATCAGTTAGTACAATACTTACGTATAATACCTTTAAAAGTATGTGAAAGTACAATAAGATTTCAACACGTAGATTACTGTCCTATTGAAAAAACGTTATCGAAAGTATTTCTATAAAAATATCTAATCAGCAAGGGGAGTTAATTGATTTCAAGCCAGGCTATATTCCGACATTAACAATGCTCCATTTTAAAAGAAAATAAACTATATATACTCATACAACAAATAATTTAACATAGTGTGGAGGTAATAGCATTTTGTATAACTTCGAAAATGAATTCATATTATACTAAATATTACGCAATTCAAAGTGGCGGTGGTTTAGCGGATATTGGAGAATTATATCGAGCTCCTCTTAGTTACCAGCTTGGAAGAGGAATTGGTAGTTTTTTCAGCGGATTATTACGATATGTACAACCTTTGGTTACATCTCGGGCAAAAGCTTTGAAGCAACAAGCAATTAAAACAGGAAAAGCTATTTTAGAAGAAGCGGATAGTAAACCCTTAACAGATATTTTAAAAGAACAAGGAAAAGCGGCTGCCGAAGAACTATCACAGAAAGGTATAAATAAGCTGTTTGGAAGCATGGCCGGTTCAGGAAGTAGCAAACGCATGCTTATAAAAAGACGCAACCTATTTGCAGCTTTAGATTTCGCTCCAACTTCTAAACGTAAAACCGTTCAAAATCACAAAAGTACGTTAGAAGAGGTTCATAAACAAAAAAGACAGCTAAAAGAGCATTTGATAAATAGACAGCATGCCTTCATACAACGAATGCATGAAATCTGAATTAGACCTTTTCTCTACACCACCTGTACAAAGTAGCATCTTAAAAACTGAAGAAGTATCTTATAAACCTATAGCTTCTTTGGATAACTCGTCGGTATTGGAATTTGTATTGCTAGGTCATAGTGACACATATCGAGACTTATCAAGCATATACCTTCGATTGAAATTACAACTGGTTAAAATCAAGAATTGAAAAGAAGAAACAGGATAAAGCCAAAGACACTGTTCGTGATGAAGGCCCTCGCCTTGTATATAACATACTCCATTCACTTTTCCGTCAATGTACAATTTACTTAAATGGAAAACCAGTTGCTCAAACTGATAACAATTATAACTGTAGAGCTTATATTGAGAATTTATTAAATTACGGAAAAGACGCCGCTTCAACACATTTGGAATCGGTTGGCTGGTATCTCGATCAAAATAATATGGATGTAGTTGAAAACGCTGAGCTAAATGAAGGTTATTTGGCAAGACAAAAGCTGTTTGATAAAAGTAATGTTGTTGAGCTGATGGGAAAGATTCACGGCGATATGTTTAATCAAGATAAATTATTAATGAACGGTGTTGATTTATGGGTAGTTTTAGCACTCAAAAAACCCGAATTTTACTTTTGGTCAAAAGATGATGACAATTCCCCACGAGTTAAGCTAGTAGAAGCAACTATGTACTTGAATCATGTAACTATCAATCCTAACATCTTGCTGGCTCATGAAGCTGTTCTACAACGCTCCAACGCCATATATCCGTATAAACGAGTTGAAGTTAAGACGTATACAATACCCGCAAATACATTTACATTATCATTGGACAATGTGGTTATAGGACAATTGCCAAATCTACTAGTCTTTGGCATGGTTGACAACGATGCATATACCGGAAAACGTACAAAAATTCTTACAACTTCAAGCACAACAACATCGCCAGATTTAACTTATCGGTGAACGGCGTACAAGTGCCAAATCAACCTCTAGAATTTGATTATTCAAAAGAAAATCCTGCCAGCACTTGAGGGTATATTACATTGTTTAAAGAAGCCGGTATACATTATTTCGATAAAGGACACCAAATTTCAAAGAAATTCTTTGACAACGTATGTTTTCTACTTGCTTTTGATTTAACAACAGATCTCTCATATAATTCAATATGTGGAAATCTATTGAATCAGGGAACGGTTAGAATTGAAGGAAGATTTAAAGAAGCACTAAAAACAACCGTGATATGTATTGTATATGCAGAATATGATAGCAGCCTTGATATAGCTAAAGATAAAAATGTGAGCTTCTAAAAACCTATATAAGGCAGGTTAAATGATGATTGTGCTTAAATACGTAATCTATAATGACCTACTCTTTGGTATATGTGGAGTACTTCTCCGGAGGCCACTTAACCTTCTTCAAAAGAGTTTCTTTTGCAAAATAAGTCTAGTACAGAATGTACTGAACAATTAAGTAAATTTGGCAACCTTGAGCTCAAGCGTTTGGATGACGATCTTATAAAAACTCTATCAAAATTTAACATCGTATTTGTTCGTGGAGATACAACTAAAGCATTTATAAATAACTACGCTACATCTCACACCAAAGTCATTGACGTGGAAGCCGTCATTTCTGCTGAACAAGAATGAACACGATTGAGCTTTCAAAGGCGTTAACAAATAACCGCACGACAAACAGGTTTTTTAGAGGTGTTTTCCATGCAGTCATCTACCACAAAAAATAAAAAAACCTGCATGAGTTATAGCTAACACTGATCCGGCACATAAAGGCGGAACTCATTGGGTCGCCTTTTATTTCCCAAAACAAGCTCACAACAGGATTTTTCGAAAATTTTTATTAGCTAATTCAACATCTTTTTGTAGCAATAAAAAACGACTGCAAATCCAGTTTTCGGCAACCTGTGGACATTATTGTTGTATATTTCTATATTCTCGATGCAAAGAAAGAATAGTTCCAAAATGGAATAGCCTAGTTAGAATGGTGACTAAAAATCACTGGCTCTTCGTGATGTCTGACGAGACTAAGCTGGAGGTAAATTACAGGAACATGCCAACTGCGATAGGAAAGCTGTCATCCACAGGCGTGTTAACTACAGAGGAACAGTGTCACCTGCAGATAGGAGATTGGTTGATAGAATCAGAGGACAGCGCGAGGCGCAACATAACACTTTGGCAGCCAACTAGATCAGAGCTCCCAGCCTGGGATGTCATCACAATGCAAACCAAATTACGGAAATCAGAAATTTTAGAAGATAGAAAAAATGAAGTGAAGTTGTTAGCAACCGACAACTTTAATCAAGCCGATATAAATAGGGTCAACGAAGCCGTCAAGCAGGAGGAAACCATCAGACAACTTATTCCTCATCATATACACCTAGCAGCTACATCAATTACGAGGTGTTTATGCATCGTCACTCTTGCAATATTAGCAGGAATTTTAATCCACCTGAGACGTTGGAAGAAGAGACAGACAATGAAGAGCACCAGACGACTGTCTAGATTACCGACCATCCAGATGTCTAAACCAGTCTGAAGTATGCAAAAGGAGTCATCGCTGGAAGAATCGGAACCGAACATTAGCATCGAGATCATCCCCACAACAGCCAATATACCTACAACATCCCTGCCAAACGTCGTGAAAAAACAACTGGTACAGTTGGAATGACCACATTAGGGTAGTAGAAAATTTATAAATAGAAGTGGTAGGATAGTTTTGTAAAATATAGGCGGCAACCCGTGTAGTTAGAAAGCAAGGTAAAGCGAAGCAAAGTCATAAAATTGTAATCATTGGAGAGATTTGTTGATATAAGATGTAATAAAAGGAATTTATTTTTGTGTTAATCATTGGAGAGATTTGCTGATATAAGATGTAATAAATGGAATTTATTTTTGTGTTTTTTGTTGTAAGTAATGATTTCTAACTATGTAATACGTGTAAGGTAATTCAGGAGTACAATAGGTAAATCATAAAATTTTAAGGTAATTGAATTAAATACAAGTAGAGAAAATTTAAAGTAAAAAAAAAAAACAGTTTTTTTTTAATTTAAGACAATGAAATAAATTACATGTAAGACAAATAAAGAAGGTAAATTTGAAAAGAAGATATAACGGAATATGAAAATAAAATAAAGCCAAAAAAAAATGTAACATGAAAAACGAGTGTAAAAAATGAAATATAGAAAGAAAATATAATGTTTAAAGAAAATGTTAGGCAGAAAAGAAGAAAATGTAATAGGTATAAGAAAGAAATTTAAAACAGATAATCAAAAATTGAAGAAAAGAAAATATGAAAATCTAGATGGTAAAAATGTAACGATGTAATGCTAAGAATCTGAACCGAACGTGAATTAAGATATTTTCAGTATTAATTGATTACACTCTCCCGATCTAGTTCCCTGTGGAAACTAGTTTTTCAAAGGGGGAGGGATGTTATGGCCCGATATACGGAAGATTCTTCCAGCAGCCAAGGGCATCACAGCGAAATAATCAGCAATTGCTAAACAATAACTTCGCATGGTATTGTTCTGCAACTGTCGGTTGTTTTGCTGATTAGCCCAACAGCTGGCTGCGATGAGCGCTTAGTGGAGAAATCGACGATTGCAATAATAATTCACCTTCGCATGGTTATTATTATGTAAAGCGATTGTTTAGAACTAAGCGACTCAGGTGCTGCAACGACATGGTTGTTGTCGTTTGTTTACATCCGCGTTGTGAGCAAAGAAAGTTTACTTCCGAGTATCGGACATAAAAAGACTAATGACTGGTCTGGCGAGTGCCGTTTGTAATCATCAGTCATTGTGCTCGCAAGTTTCGGTTCGGTTCAGATTACCTAAGCGCCAGATAGCTTAGTGTAAAGTAAGGCAGGTCAGTGCTGCAAATAAAGAAATTGTTTTAAAGTACTTCGCGCGTTTTTTTTTATGTTGAAGATTTTATTGCTTTGGGACACGACAGGAGTCAAATGTAAAATTTTACTTTTGGCAGATCATATTTAAATCTGTTTTAACACGATTTATAAGCTGTGTTAACAATACTGCTCCACATAACTCAAGACGAGGAAGCGTGATCGGTTTAACGGGTGCTATTTTTGTTTTTGCCATTAGTTAATTGACATGGACATGGCCCTCTTCATCGATGGCCCTGATGTATACGGCAGCCGAATAGGCTTGGTTGAATGAGTCGGAAAATCTATATAATTGACAAGTCGATAAATCACTAGTTGTAAAAATCCAACGTGGTATTTGAATTCCATTAATGTAAATTAACTTTGTCTTGAATTGTCGCCAATGCATATCAATGGATGCAGGAATTGGATCGTCCCATGGGCATCAAGAAAGCCATAAGGTTTGCATCAGAATTTTAGCTGTCACTATAACTGGAGATATCCAACCTAGTGGATCAAAGAGTGTCGCAATTTCTGACAACACAGAACGCTTTGTAGAAATGCGCTCTGCGAACTGTTTATATTGCAAGGTAACATGATCCATTCCTGGGTGCCAATTTATGCCCACGGTTTTTATAGTTTCATCACTTGCGAACCGTAATGGAAGTTGTACTTCCCTATATTCTTCCGGGATGCTTAGTAGGAGATCTGATGAATTGCTGACCCATTTTCTCAAATTGAATCCTGCTGACGACAAAATCTTTATAATTTGCGTTTGTATTTCCAAGGCTTCACCGATGGAATCTGCTCCAGTGAGGAGATCATCAACATAGAATTCACGTGGTATGATTTTTGCAGCTATAGGATATTTAGCAGCTACATCAATTGCTAACTGATGAAGGGTTTTAATTGCTAAGAGACCAGCTGGCGTTGTGCTAAATGTAACCGTAGTTAATTTGTATTCTTTGATCACTTTATTAGGATTATTTCTCCAAAGTATCCTTTGATAATTTTGATCTACAGGCTGAACGTTGATCATCCGGTACATCTTCTCTCTGTCGGATGACATAGCGTATTTGTACTTTCGCCATCTAAGTAACGTTGTGAAGAGTTCAGATTGCAGTACTGGGCCTGTATGCAACTGTTCATTTAAACTTTTCCCGTTAGAGGATTAAGCTGAGGCATCGAAGACAACTCGAACTTTGGTTGTTGTACTGTCTTTAATAACGGCGTGGTGTGGAAGATAATAGCATTTATCTTTATCAACTTCTTTGTCAACTGCTATCATGTGCCCTAATGATTGATATTCATTAATGCAGGTTTTGTATTCCTGACTGAGCTCAGGATTCTGCTGTAATTTGTGCACCAAATTGTAAAATCTCCGTAAAGCCATGTCACGCGAGTTGCCTAAGCTTGGACTACCTGGTATAAAGGGCAAGCGGACTTCATATCGGCCGTTTGCATTTCGATAATGAGTGTTTTGGTAGAACTTTTCACAATCACGGTCGGGATTGTAGGGATTGTGGACATATTGTTGATATTTCCGAAAAAAATCCAACCGAGCGTACTATTTTGCGCGATTGGTGTTCCTGGAGGACCTTTTCGTAGTCCTTCCAAGAGAATTTCTCCGTATACATCCGCTTCTAAGAGCAGGTCGATTTTTCCTGGTTTAAAAAATATGGATCGACGAGTTGCAGGTCTCGTACATGACTCCATTCCTTGTTTGGAATGGTGAACGGAGATAATATGCCTGTTATAGAGCATTGATCGTAGTTACCTTGTTCGATGATGAATAAGGGTGAATTTGTATTGTTGCCTGTTTTTTTACATTCATAGCTTCTGACTTTCCTAAGACAGTGATTTGTACTGACGTATTCCTAGTTGGTAATTGTAGTTTTCGTGCGGCGGCTTGCGTAATGAATGTGACTTGCGAGCCTGAGTCAATTAAAGCACGCAAGTACGGCGCCCTTTTTTGAAGACACTTTGAGCAATGCTGTGGCAAGCAATGCTTGTGACGTTCTTGCTGATTGATTCGCGTGAAGCGTGTGCATATTAGATGTAGAAGGTGAAGGTTGAGCTTGTGAATTCAGGTTTTCTGATGCTTTGATCAAACCCTGTGAAGTTGCGTTATTCCTATGGAGTAAGGAATGATGTTTCCTTCCACATCGCTGACACGTAAATTTTCTAGGGCAATATTTCGTGTTGTGACCTTTTGAGAGGCAGTTAATGCACAAGTGGTTTGACGTGGTAATTTTGAGTCTTGAATCTGCGTCTTGTTTAAAAAATTTTGGACATTTGGATATCCGATGTCGCTCTTTGCACATTATACATCTGTCACCAGATGATGAAAGGTGAGTGGATGCTCTTGGAATTTGAGCTGGTTTGTTTACGGAATATGGTTTTGCTTCTGAAATTGCTTCTAGAGTTCGGAATCTCGTCTCTAGAAAAGCTTTTAAAGATTCTAGGGTAGGAAGTTCATTTGTACTGTTCACTTCTTGTTCCCATTAGTGATGCGTCTCTGTTGGAAAGCATTGCACTAGCATGTAAATTAGGATTATATCCCAGTGTTTAGTGGGGACTTCCAATGCTTCGAGTTCATAAATACTTTCTGACGATTTGTCTAGCACAGTTTTTATTGCCATGGCTGACTAGTGTGTCGCTTTAGGTAGATTGAATAGAATTTTAAGCTGAGCATTAATTAATACTCGCTTATTGTTATACCTATTGAGCAATATCTTCCATGCGTTGTCGTAACTCGCATTGGTCATTGGAAGCTGACGCAACAAATGTTCTGCTCCTCCAGAAATATTAGATTTTAAATAATGCAATCTCTGCACTGGAGATAACGCAGATTTTGTATGCACCAGTGACTGGAATAGATCGCGAAAAGACCTCCATGAATCATATGACTCTGAGAACTTTGGGATTGTGATGCTAGGTAGCCTTAAAAACGAAGAAGATTCATTCTCAGTGTTTGGCTTTGATCCTAGTTTTGTTTCGAATGCATCTAGTGCATCTCTGAGAATACCTCGGAACGTGTAGTATTTATTTACCACGCTTGAGAACTGATCGTTTTAAAATAGTCGTATTTTTGCAATTCCCTATCTTCTAAAGCCTGAGTAGCTTGGATAATCGTATAAAGCGTATTCTTATAGTCGGACCAAATTTCGTTTAGGGCGATTAGCCGCTCACAAATAAGTCCACTCGTTCGTCTTTGTACATCAGTATTTTTGTAGTTATTGAACGAGTTTTGGAATATTTGTGCAGAGGTGACTTGGTTGGCGAAAAGTTTTTGAAGTGAAGACATGGTTGAAATACTGAGAATATATACAACTACACTTTAAATTTGGCTACGAAGGACCATAAAATGTACTGCCCGTAGCCAGAGCGTACATGCAATAAAAGGTGTGGTGAAATTTATGCCACTGGTATAAAGCTAGTGGTTTTTATTTGTTTATTCACTGCACTAAATGTTTCAAGTACAATAAATGCTATAACTTGAGATCTACAAGATATATATTGTTACGCGCCACAAAGTGATACAAGCGACATCTATTGGAAATTGAGACAACTTTAGGTTAGTGGCATCCTAGTAAACTGGGTTTGGAGAACGGAATATTCAGGAACGCTTGGATAATTTGTTGAGAATAAATGCGGCGCTTCTCACATCCAGGAGGCAGTCTTATTTCAGACAGTGAAATAAACGAAGTAAACTATTGCGATAACTAAAAGTACAGTAGTAGCGATAAATATAAAGAGTTGATTTGATAATTGTTTGTAAATGTTATAAAAGTAAATAGTTAAGTTAAATAAAAGAAAGAACTTGTTAATGATATCTGAAATACTGTGTTTTAAATAACGAATTAAGGCCAGGCTCGTAACAACTGGTGTCAGAAGTAAAATGAAATCGCGAAATAAAGTGGTGGCATTTGACTTTGAAATTCAAAGAGTGATTTCGTGAAATCACGCGAGAATGGGACGCAAACTAGAGGAGCTTCGCATACAGGAATTGAAAGTGGAGTTGGGGAAGCGGTCATTGCAAACGACAGGTCTAAAGAATGTTCTAGTCAAGCGACTTAGACAAGCTTTGATAGAGGAAGAAAAGAATCCTGAGACATACGTTTTCGAGGAAGAACCAGACAGAAACTGAAGAAGAGCCCGCGATGAACATAGAACAGCTTTTGGGTACTTTAATGACCAAAATGGGGCTCTCAACCCTGAAAGTGAAGAATGCTCTTGAGGAACAAAAGAATTTTCTAGATGCCCGTTTGGACGAACAAATGAATGCTTTTGAGGAACAAAAGAATTGTCTCAAATCCCGTTTAGATGAGCAGAAGAATTCTCTGGAATAACGTTTAGATGAGCAGAAGAAATCTCTGGAGCAATAAAAGAATGCTTTTGAGGAACAAAAGAATTCTCTCGAATCCCGTTTAGATGAGCAGAAGAAATCTCTGGAGGAACAAAAGAATTCCCTAGAAACCCGTTTGGACGAACAAAAGAATTCTCTGGAATCCCATTGGGATGAACAAAAGATTTCTTTATAGAATTGCCTAGAAACTTGTTTGGAGGAACATAAGAATTTTCTGAAAAATTCATTAGAGACACAAAATGTGAAAATTGAAGAAATCCAGCACGAAGTGTTGGAAGCTCAGCACCAAGTGTCGGAAGTTAAACAACAAGTGTCGGACTTACAACAAAATGTCACGGTGCTGCTTCATAACTTTAAAGCAGATTTGGAGAGGATAAAGCATCGACATCCTCGACACGAAGGAATTGAAATATCCGGTACAGGCAGAATGGAACCTCCAATATTTGATGGACAAAGTTCGTGGCATATTTTCAAGAGACAATTCGAGGCAGCTTCCGAAGTAAATGGATGGAGCGATGCAGATAAAGCTACAGCTCTGGTATTAGCACTTCGAGGTCCTGCGTCAGAGTTATTACAAACTATACAGATTGAAAAGCAACGTGATTACATTTCACTAGTACAGGCGATAGAATTACGTTATGGAGATGAACACATGCAGCAAGTATATCGCCTGCAGTTACGCAACAGGACTCAAAGGCATGACGAGGCACTACAACAACTGCAGGCTGATGTAGAAAGGTTAGCTTATCTTCCGTACTCTAGCGTAAATGCGGATTTCCTTAATGAAGTGGCAACAGAAGCATTTGTGAACGCTATTGCAGATCAAACTTTACAACAAGCGTTAAGGCTAGCAGGAAAGAAATCAACATCAGAAGCACTAGCTTATGCATTAGCGTATGAATCTGCCAGGCAAGCTTCTCGAAGTGCAGTACGAGTGAGAGAAATTTCGGTGGAGGAATGCACTTGTAATAGAATGTAGCCATCACAGAGCAATTCTTCACGTGGTATTCTGCGATGCTGGAATTGTGATAGACCAGGACACCTCCAAAGCGACTGCAGAAAACGCCGTCGAATGGAATCATTAGAAGAGGAGGCCAGAACAGAATGCCAAAGACAAACAGCGACTAGTCGCATCAGCTCCCCTGTTCTGCTGTCGGAAAACATGTAGGAACCAACTTCGGTGGGCAGAAGTTGGTTGGTAGGGTCGACAGCCCCGAAGTCATCATTCAGATAGCCCAGTTGCAGAGAAATAATAGCAATCTTGTTATATATGGAAGTGTAGGGAAAAATGACTGCGTTGTTCCTATCGACACTGGAGCTTCAAGATCAAGTATTAGAGCAGATCTTGTCAAGAACAAATGGCTTCACAATACCACCAAATATTTACTAAGAACAGCAACTAGAGGAGCAGCACAAGTTTTTGGAGAAATAAGTTTGGATATTCAACTATTCGAACTACTATTTCCTCACACTTTCCTAGTTTCAGACCTAATGGATGAATGCATTCTTGGAGTTGACTTTATGACCACATATAAAATAAATTTAGATGTCGGAGAACGAATACTCAAATATGGCAACATAGAAATTCTTATAAGATTAGGAGGAGGAACAGATTATCCTGCAGAAATAAGGACGATGGTCTGCATTCTCGGAGACGCTAGTATGGACAAAGCTTACTGATGAAATCAGGACCTGCCGATTCTATTTGGTGGAACCTAACCCTACAAAAGTTACATCGAACATCACTGTAGGTAAGACTTTAGTTAAAGCAGAAGGTGCAACACTAATTCCAGTCAGAGTAATAAGGTACAACTAAAAGAAGGTGCTATAATTGGAACTGGTGAACCCGTTTATCACATTGTTAATTTGAATAATGGTAGTAATATTAAGGTAGCAATACCTATACCAACTACAACTCAACAGGTTGAGAAACTTCTTTCATCTTCTGCCTTAAGTGAACAGCAATACAACGATGCCAAAGAGGTGATCGATGAATTTTCGGAATTATTTGCAATGAATGATGAAGATTTGGTAAAATAAATCTTGTCCAGCATCGAAGCAATACAGGAGATTCTCGGCCCATTCGGCAAATACGACGAAGACCACCATTAGTGAATCAATCAGAAGTTACAGATATGATAAACTCCATGAAGGAACAAGGTATAATAAAAGAATCTAACAGCCCTTAGACATCGCCAGTTGTTCGGGTCAGGAAAAAGGATGGCAGCACCCGATTCTGTGTAGACTACCGGCAGCTAAATAGCGAAAAAGGATAGCTATCCGTTACCAAGGGTTGATGACACACTAGACACCCTTTCTGGAGCACAATGGTTTTCCACCCTGGACTTGAAGAGTGGTTACTGGCAAGTGGAAATACATCCCGAGGACCGAGAGAAAACTGCTTTCTCAGTTGGGAGTGGCTTATGGCAATTCAGAGTTATGCCATTTGGATTATGTAATGCTCCAGCCACATTCGAACGACTCATGGAATGTGTTTTACGAGGATTAACCTGGAAAACATGTCTAGTATACTTAGATGACATAATATTAATCGGAATAACATTCGAGGAACATAAAAACAATTTACGGGACGTACTTCAAAGACTAAGAGATGCGCAACTGAAGCTCAGTGCGAATAATATTTATATATATATATATATATATATATATATATATATATATATATATATATATATATATATATATAATATCTATTTAAAAGTGAAGTAAAATATCTGGGGCACATAGTTTCATCACAAGGCGTAAGAACTGATCCAGAAAAGATAACAGTTGTCAAAAATTGGCCAATTCCAAAGGACAAACATCAATTAAGGAGTTTTCTTGGTCTTGCTACCTACTACAGGCGATTCGTAAAAGGTTTTGCAGATATAGCAAGAAGCCTACATCAATTTATAGAAAAAGGAAAGCCGTTCATATGGTCAGATAAATGTAACGGAAGTTTTGAGAATTTGAGGCAGCACCTCTGCGAAAGTCCAGTACTTCACTATCCAATGTTGGGAAAAGCTTTTATATTGGACACGGATGCCAGCAATGTAGGTATCGGGGCAGTGCTTTCACAGGAGAAGGATGGTCAAGAGGTGCCAGTATCCTATTAAAGCAAAGCACTTTCAAAATCAGAGAGAAATTATTGTGCTACAAGAAAAGAGCTAATTGCTATTGTAAATTCAACAAAACATTTCCATAAATATCTCTACGTGCAGAAATTTATCTTCCGCACAGACCATGCAGCGCTGAAATGGCTTTTGCAGTTAAAGAACCCTGAAGGACAAGTGGCGAGATGGATAGAGCGACGCCAAGCTTATGATTTTGAAATCCAACACCGAAGAGGACGTATCCATGGAAATGCTGGCGCCTTTTCACGACGTCCATGCAAAGTTTAATGCAAACATTGCGTTCGGGTGGATGAAAAAGAAACAAAGGCAACTATACAGCTAATAACAGTGGAACCATCGACGGGCTGGGACAACGAGAGTTTGCGAACAGCACAACGGGAAGTCCCAGACATATCACCCATTCTTGCTTGGAAAGAAGACATGGAAAGACCACAATGGAAAGGATAGGAGTGAAAATCTAAAGAGCTACTGGGCTCAATTGAATTCTCTTCACGTTGAGTGTGGTGAGTCATTCCGTATGCAGACAGTCGTGTCAGCATCCAAGGTCAAAGATGTTTTAGAAGAAATGCACAGTGGATCATCTGGAGGACATTTGGGGGTGAATAAAACAATTTCCGAAATACGAGAACGGTTGTATTGGTTACAAATGCGAGAGGATGTGGAGGAATGGTGCCGCAGATGCACTATCTGTGCTTCTTGCAAAGGACCGCCACACAGAAGCAGAGGAGAAATGCATAAGTATAATGTAGGAGCCCCATTTGAAAGGATAGACATAGACATCGCTGGACCTTTTCAAGAAGCAGATAACGGTAACCGTGACATATTAGTTGCTATTGACTATTTCAATAAATGGCCTGAAGCTTTTGCAATCCCTAATCAAGAGGCAACCACAGTGGCGGAACAAATTATAATGAATTGGGTCAGTAGATTTGGTGTGCCTCATGAACTTCATTCGGACCAAGGACGGAACTTCGAATCACGGACTTTCCAAGAGATGTGTAAAATGCTGGGAATAAGGACAACCAGAACAACTCCTCTGCATCCACAATCTGATGGCATGGTAGAGCGCTTCAACAGAACATTGTTCGAGCATCTAAAGAAAGTAGTCGACTATCACCAACGCGATTGGGATCGACATATTCCCATGTTCCTAAAGGCCTATAGATCAGCTGTTCACAACACAACCGGGCAAACTCCAGCTAAGGTCATATTCGGGAGGGAGATGCGTTTACCAAGCGACATCAATTTTGGTACACCCAGAGGTGAACAAAAGTTACCAGACGATTATGTATCGGAACTTAGACAACGATTAGCTGATGTACACAAGGTCACGAGAGCAAAACTAGCAAGAAATACCGATCGGATGAAGACCCGCTATGACATACGTGCTAATTCAGCCGGGTTTAATGAAGGTGACCTTGTTTGGCTGTACAACCCGAAACGACGTAAGGGACGTTCCCCAAAATTACAACAACACTGGGATGGACCGTATTCAGTAGTGACTAGAATTAATGACATAGTATACTGGATTCAGCGGGGCACAAGGAGCAAACGGAAAATCGTTCATCTAGATTGTTTATGTCAATACTGCGAGCATCAAGACCGTGGATCATCTGTTGTTCGGGACGAACAGTTTTAAGAAGGGGGCAGTGTTACGCGCCAAAAATTGATACAAACGACATCTATTGGAAATGGAGACAACTTTAGGTTAGTGACATCCTAGTTAACTGGGTTTGGATAACGGAATATTCAGGAACGTTCTAGGATAATTTGTTATAATTACTATCAGAACCAGCTTAACACAAGCTCGCTGCATGCACACGTTTAATAAATAAACGTCTCAACAATACATGCGATTCATCACTTAGTCGGTGTTAGTATTAGTATGTTACACTAAACATAAACCAACACCAGATGAAATTACATGCACAACACATTAAACAAAATAGATTAAATATTATATAGACGTTTTTTTAAAACATACTTAGAAACGTCGAGAACAAAATGCTCAGCCATATTATTAACAGTAATACACATGCGATTAACAGGCTCATACTTGCTAAAGTTAGACCTTGAGGAGTTAACATGCAACAAAAGTAGCCTTCTTAAATTGTGCCTACTATCACGGAAAGAGATTTTATTAAGTAACAATGGAGAATTAATATTCCCGTTTAAGAGTTGATGCACAAACGTTATATCGGCAACCATACGACGTTTCTCTAGCGAGTGCATATTTAAAAGCTTCAAGCGATCCTTATAGGGTGGAAAATTAATGAATTATTCCAGGGTAGGTGCCTGAGAGCAAATCGTAAGAAGTTCAGCTGAACAGACTCGATACGATCGATGTGTATACCATAAAATGGAGACCAGACCTGGCTAGCGTATTCAAGAAGGGGTGTCACAAAGCAAGTGTACAAATGCAATGTAATGGTGGGATTCGGGAACTCTCGAGACCAACGTTTTATAAAGCCCAACATAGAACTACTCTTTGATACCATGAAGTTTATATGGGAGACGAAATTCAATCTTTGGTCACATTTGACACCCAAGTCACAAACAGAACTAACACGGCGAATCGAGGAATTCGAGAATTCATAATCCTAAGTGATTGGTTTCAGATTCCTGTGGAAAGTCATAACCTCACATTTGTCGATATTGAGTAGCAAATTATTGCTTTTGCACCAGTCGTTAAATTTGTGGAGGTCACCCTGTACAAGTTCACAATCGTTAAAAGATTTAATCTGAGCGAAAAGTTTAATATCGTCAGCATAAATCAAGACTTTGCAGTGCTTCACAACAGATACAATGTCGTCAATAGATAGAATAAAGAGCAACGGGCCCAGGTGACTCCCTTGAGGTACGCCGGACGAAGCTTTCAAGACTCTAGAGAAGGAATGGCGGAAATTGATTTGGTATGTTCTGTTATCTAAATATGACTCCGTCCATTTTTGGAATGTTAGGGGAAACCCATACTTTTCCATTTTAAACAATATCACGGAGTGAGATAACTTGTCGAAAGCTTTACTAAAGTCAGTATAGATACAATCTGTTTGGAAGCCTTTTGCAAACCCGCCATTAGTATCCGAGATGAATTCTAATAAGTTGGTGGTTGTAGACCTGCCCGAAATAAACCCATGTTGGTTTGAAGAAAGCAAATTCTTACAGGAAAATGATAGCTGAGAGTAAATGATTGATTCAAATAATTTGGGCATGCATGATAATTTCGCAACAGGCCTATAGTTAGAAATATCATATTTACTACCTGTTTTGTGGGTAGGTATGATGAAAGAATTTTTCCATAGCTGCGGAAAACAACCACTATCGAGCGATTTTTGGAAAATAATTCTCAGCGGGGCTACTAGGGAGAGGCAACATGACTTCAGAAAGGCTGGAGGAATCCCATCGGGACCCGTTGTGAAGTCAATTGGAAGCCCATTTATATGATCCAGTATATCCTCATGTGTAATTGTAGGGATAGTGAATGAAACTTTATGAGAGTCGTTCATATAATTAAAGTTGCTATTACGAGGTTGGAAATTTGAAGAGGAAAAAGGATTTTCAAAAAATGAAGCAAACATATTGCAAATTTCAGACGAAACGTCACTAGCAGAATCTTTGTACCTCATGGTATTGGGGTAGTTGTCGGTTTTTTTTTCATATTAATAAACCCAAAAAAGTTACGTGGGTCACTAAATAATTTCACATGCATACTTTGAATATACTCATCATATAGTGAAGAGGAAAGTTCGTTGAACTCATTATAGGATGTGAGGAAGTTGCTGTGACTTATAATGTCCTTGTCGCGCAAATATCCTTTCCACAGTTTATTCTTTCTATTTTGAAGGCGTTTCAACTCTTTATTGAACCATGGCGGTGATGTTTTAGAGATCCGCTGACGCTGACGGGGTACATGAGAAGCGAATAAATCGAAAAGAATTATGTAAAACTTAGAAACATCTTCATCAACACTATTGCAAGACAGCAATGTGTTGAAATAAATAGAGGTAAGTCTACGAGAAAGTTCCGAAAAATCAGTTTTTCTAAAATTGAAAAAGTATTGTGATTCGTCACAATTTGCGAGATTTTCGGTTTCATGGCATTATGTAATTAGTAGAGGAGGGTGATATTTGTCAAGAGTAGACATTATAACTGAGCTAGGTTCAACTAATAAGTTCCCAGCGTCAGTAGAAAATACCAGATCTAGCTGCCTACCCATGTCATTCTTATCATTACTGATTTGGCTGAGACCAAGAGATGAAATAGTGTCAAGCAAACGTGATTCTCTTGTTGTCAAGTTATTAAGTGGCAGATAGTCATCTTCATCTTCATTAAGTACCCATTGTATATTGGGTAAGTTAAAATCACCAATAAGTAGTAATTCGTCAATAGGTTCCATCTTACCATGGATAAAATTAGATGTTAAAGTAAGTAGGTCGTAAATATTTTGACCTTTGTCATCGACAATATTTATGGAGTCTGGAGGAATGTAGCAACAAATTATGTAAAAGTCATATTTTAGGAGAGATAGCTTAAGTGCTATGAGCTCAATATCGAGGGTGTTGGAGAAACAAGGAAGTTCAATTTTGCTGCAATTGAACTTATTTTTACACGCGAGAATTACGCCACCGCCACGAGCCCCCGAAACAGTATGTCTATCTCTTCTAAAAGTTTGATAAGAATTATCAAGTATTTCAGCATCGCGAATACCATGATGCAGCCAAGTTTCAGTGAAAGCAACTATATCGAAGCAAGCCGCGACAGAGGATTTGAAGATATGTGCGGTTTTTGTCCGAATCCCCCTTACATTTTGATAGTAAAGGGAAAGCGACTTCAGTTTTTTGGAACAACGTTATTTATTTTAGCTTTATTTCTAGGTAGGCGCTCAGAAGGTACAAATAATTTAGTAAAAGTGCCAGGAGGCCAAAGTAAGGGGTCTAACAACTTGTCCTGCATATCTGCTGAAACAGTTAGGAGAAAGGATGCAACCGGTTTAGAGCTTTTACTGATTTTTCGACAAGAAATACCATCAGTCGCAATATTTTTGGACTTTAAATACTTTGATATGTCCTCACACATAGTTTCTGGACAGAGACGGGTGACGAAACATTCGAAGGTTTAGGTACCGTTCTCAAAGAGGCCCCAATACCATTTCCTAAAGAGGACTGAGATGAAGTACCAATCGCTACTGTGGAAGGCTCCCTCCTTTCAGTTGCAATTGCATGTTTCCGGGATCGGTTTTCACGGATGCTTTGTTCACGGATTTGCTTGGAATGCTCCACAGGAATAGGAGCATTCCTATTAAAATCCAAGTCAAGTTCGGAAGATTTGGCCAACGGAAGCGGCACGTCCGAAGCCCGGACAGCATTCTTACCTACGGATAACTCCGTCTGACCACCTGCAGAGGTTGTTGTCGGAAGGGATTTTTGGCTACTAAGATTAGTGTCCGAGATGGCGGTTGCATTTTGGGCCGCTATGAGTTCACTTCTTAAGCTTGAAGCGGAAGAAGGAAGATTAAAATTATTAGCTGGAACAATTGTGCGAAGATCAGATTGTGTTCTGATTTCATCTGCAATATCACTCATTATCACCCTTGTAGCAGCGAGATCGTCGGAAGTAGTGGTAAGTTTCGTTTGTAGTGGGGAGGAAACGGATTCCTGACCAAACAGGTTCTCAATAGAGCTAGGAATATCATTAATATATGTCTTAAGGTCGTTCCAGTGATTGTTTAAACTTATCGACAACTCTTTTTAGTGTCTCGAATGTGTGGAAACATCCATGAAGATCCTGCCGAATGATTCTGCAAACTTACGCAGATCAGAATCTGAAGACTTTGATTTACCATCCTTTAAACAGTCGAGTAAACAATCCAATTTGGATTCAAGTGCATCAAGCCTATGATGTAGAGAGGCAGAATTGTTCGAATTGTTTGAAGCCGTAGTTAGTTTATCGACTTTACAAGAGAGCTCATCAAAAACCTGAGAAATAGATGAAAAGTCGGAGGATTGTACTGTTTGCATCACTTTTAGAGAATTTATATCATTGGTCAGGTTGTCAGTGTTGTTTAGTAATTCCTGCAATTGACCATTATTACATTTTACTGCCATTAAAATATGAGATAACGAAATTTCCTTACATTCAGAGCAAAAGTAGGAGAATATGTTAGAAAACTCAAGCAGTGACTTAGCAGAGAGGCGGCTAAAATTGGAGAAGCCCACGCAAGCATAATGAAAAGATCTGCCACAAATTCCTTGGCACTTGATTAGAGCAAGATTACTATCAGTTAACTGACAATTATTAAAACAGCAGCCATCCATGCTTCAAATCAACATGCAAGAAATAAATAAAAAAAATCGGGAAAGGTAAGCTAATAGCATTAGAAAATAGTTTAGTGGATTAGTTTTTAATCTTTCACAGATAGGTGGCATGAAGAGTTAGGTCTTGTATATACATAGGTACATATGTACCTAATCGAAGCAATGTCAGCCCTTCAAACCCAATTCAGGTAAAAGAAAATAGCGAAAATGGGAAAAAAAAATTTAAGAAGAATTTTGCGGATGCACAGCATGCACCCATATGCAGAAACTACACAGAGAAAAAAAAATAAGGAAAAATTACCCCAGAAAGACTTTAACCACTCCCGTCGAACAAATCGAGGAGACAAACACGGCGTAATCCGAAAATAAACAACACAATTGAAAATTAGTCCGGGTCGGACAAAAACACGGAGAAACGGTTCAAAATAAGAAAAACGAATAGAACAAACACAAAAAAGATGCACAGAACACCGATTAAATAAAGAAATTAAAAATTAAAAACGGACACGAACGAAAACTCGGCTTGACAGCACAACAATTCACAATTCAGTATAAATACGGCGCTACTCACATCCAGGACGCAGTCGTATTTCAGACAGTAAAATAAACGAAGTAAACTATTGCGATAATTCGAAGTACAGTACTAGCGATAACTATAAACAGTTGATTTGATAATTGTTTGTAAATGCTATAAAAGTAAATAGTGAAGTTAAATAAAAGAATGAACTTGTTCATGATATCTGAAATATTGTGTTTTAAATAACGAACTAAGGCCACGGTCGTAACAATATATATATATTTTATAATATAAAAAGCTGAAACCAATTTTTAATAAATGATTAATATATAAATTTGTTTTATACAACTGTAGCAATTGACTTGTTCTCACCTGATCGATATATAGCAGCTGATTTTCTTGACTTTTTATTTGACTGAGGTTTGGGATGAGGACATTCTTTATTGCAGTCGATACCCGCAATAAAGTGGATTTATTAGGAATCGTCTTATTACAGTCGATACCCGCAATAAAGTGTTTTGTGTTAGTGACCTTCTTACAACAGTCGAGACCCGCAGCAAGAATCTTTGTTACAGTCGAGACCCGCAATAAAGTGTTTGTGTTAGTAATTGTTTCATCGCTATCTAAAATAAACTCCTTAATCCTGTCGGTACCCAGAATAAGAATATTTTATTTTAGCCGTCAATTAAACAAAGTATTTAATTTAGTAATAAAATATAACACTAGGAATAATCACTAGGAAAGAACACAAAGGAATAAATTGCCAAGTTAATCACTGCACTGCTAAATCACAAAAGAGATCGAATCTAGTCAAACTGCTGTTTATATAGCCAGAGTTTGCGCACGGCACCAAAGAACGGTAGTCAACGGCGCGTGGTAACAATATTGAGTACGTTTAGACTGCAGCTATTTAGAACTAGTTTTACGTAAGTCGACTTACGTAGGACTAATCCGGCTGCCGTTTAGTGCACTCGTATGAAGGCTTTGACTGTAGTCAAATTTGTCAGATCTCCCTACTTCTTCACGAGAAAAATGAGAAATAATATTTTAATTTTATGCATGCGGTGTGCACAAGAAAATAGAGCATAAGAAAACAATTAAATTTTCCAAATATCTAATTTTTTACCATCCATTACCGACAGAATACTTTCTTCAATAAATCAAATGTCTATAACAGAAGTTGCCGTTCCCTCTGACCAGTTGCACGTTTTTCCATCTTAATTCCACTCATTTTCATTAAAACAGAATTACAATTCTCTCTATGAATGAATATAACGCATTCAAGTTTTTTAAACAATTCCTTATTGGAGGTTTATGTCTACGGTTAATACTAATTTTGTAGGTCAATACCGCATCAAATACCGGATTAAAGTAGGATTAGTTTTTCGTAATGCGGCATGTTTACACTACTTCATATTAGTTCTACGTAAGTCGACTTACGTAAAACTAGCTCTAAATGGCACGGTCTAAACGGGCTCAATATTGGCATAGCAACAGCTTGCATAGCAACAACAACCTGACGTAGCAACTGCACTTCATCATTGGTTCATAAAGTGTTACCATTTTAGTTGTTGTTGTTAACAAGCTGCACTCAACCTATGAATATATAAAATATCTTGCGTAAATTCAATTTATTCCAAATCCAGTGTAGTCTAAATGTCAATAACAAATAAAACTTTCACCTTTTGTTGGATGAGAAAGTTTACTTACCCGCAAAAATTTGTAAATTTCTAAAATCAATACCTTCGGCTGACTTAGACGTAGCTAGAAGCAGCACTCACGAGTTGCTGCCCTTGTACTTAGATGTACCTTCACGATATTCTGCTGCGCAGTAATTCTATATGTAATTATCGCAGTTCATATGATGCTCGTGTTGCAAGTTAGAACTGGGAGTCTTAAATTGTCTCATATTTTTGATCTGTTCACTACTTTGTGTACTCGAATGCCTGTTAGTAGCGTGTACACCTCACGCAATGCTTGAGTGGAAACAATCATGGCGGAACGTGGTTCGTAATGAGAATTTCTTGTGTCTCTGTTCCATTTTGTATATACCCGTTGCTGTCCAGCTGACTTGAGTTGACAGCTTATATCATACAACAAACAGGATAGGCTATGAGGAAGAAAACCTTAAGCATTTTTCATGATGTAGTAGAATCGCATCGATGTGTTTGTTTAGTCATGGAAGTCGTAAACTACGAAAGTTTCAGAGCGGGCACATAATTTAATCGTGTAAACTTTATCAAATATTAAAGCAGTTATTATATTTTCTGTTACCGTGATTCGAATTATTTTTAAGTTTATAATTTTATAATTTTTTTATAACTTTTTACACTCTATTGCCCCATTTATTTGCTGATAATATTTCTTGTCGTTGCCTTTGCTTGACTGACATCAAACAAGACACCCGATGACAATTCAATTGTAAGCAAACAAACCGGCATTGGAAAACGTTAATTTTTTTACCACGGCTGTTTATTTTTATAACTATTTCAGTTTTATTTTACTTAAAACACTATAATTTATTAGTAAAACTTTTCAACTTGCTTGAAAAATCCTTTCCCACGACACAAACTCCGCTTGTTTCTGCAGCGCAACACAGCGCACTTCAACACCATAATTATAGACTCCGGAGTCTCGATTATAACAAATCTTTTGCACAGAAAGAATAATTTCTACCAGTTTTATATTATAACAAAATTATGAAACACTTTTATTAATGTTTACACTCACAAATCACTAAAACAACACCCGACCTAAGAAATGACAAATGAGAAATGTCAGAAATATCGAACTGACAAAAACTAAAAACCCAGCCCTCTTGTCATTTCCCTCCCGTGTCCACAAAAAAATTGCTTATCACACGTACACGAATTTTATACAAGATAGCCTATCCTTTCGTTATATGATCTGAGGTTGACAGCAGCAATTTGTTGATGTTTGTTTTGAGTTTTGTTGGACTGATAAATATTCAGTGATTAAGATGATTTGTTGTGCAGATATTTCTATACCGTGAGAGGTATTAATTCATTCACGCTTATTAAAGGTAGTGTTGCAAATGAATTGCAGATCGGGTGACAATTAATGATTTGCGAAGTAGATTTCGATCATGATGCGGGATTAAGGAAGCTGCTGTTATCGCATTTGTAGTTTTACGTAATGGAATTTCCCCAAAATGGTACAGCCGAGCAGTAATCCAAAATGGAAAGGAGGAAATCGTTAATGGTGTTTATGCATCTAAAATTTGCTTTGAAAGCATACTTAAATACGAGTAACTGCCATTTTTGTCTCGTGTCAATATCACTTCTGGAGTGTGTGACAGTGGATTAAATGCACGGGTTTCCCAAGATGCAATCTTCATGTTCATGGAATTAGGTAAGATAACTTTGAATTTATTGAAGGATTTGATTCTTGGTGGTCCGTTTTTCCCTTTTCAGGTTGGAGGATCTGTAGTCAGGAGCCCAATCCTGAAGAGTAGTTCTTCGCTTGACTTGTACTTGGATGGTGAATCGTGATGCTCCAACTCCCAAAATTGTTTCAACTGTTTGTCCAGTGATGAAACTGAGGGTTGTGTTGCGATGTGACAGCTTTGAATGCAGCCAGGTTGAGTTGGCACCTTTCCTGCAAGAATCCATCCAAAGTGGGTATTTTGAAGCAGTGGAAGGTTGAGTAGTCTTATTCTACCTTCTTGCAAGAGTTGAAAGAATAATTCAGCTCCCAATAACACTTCGATGGCCTGAGGTTTATAGAACGCGGGGTCTGCTAGCTGGATGCTAGTTGGAATATCCCAGTTCGACATTTTGATATATTGTGACGGTTGGTGTTCGCTGATAATTTTTAAGATAACAGCATTGATGAATTCTGAAAAGCTCGTCGCTGTTGAATGTATCGTGCTAATAGAATCTGCAAGCGTGCTGACGCCTGTAAGTTAAATATTTGTGAGTTTTTTGTCTCAGTTGGAGTAGAACGACTAATCTCCTGGAACTGAGAAGTGGAGTCAAGTTGTCTAGTAGCCCCTGAACTGCCTCTGCTCACTTGTTGATAGTTCATTGGTGCCAACTCTGTGCTCCGATGAACGATGCCTTGTCGTGATTTCGCTTGAATAAGGTTTCTTGGCTTCTGTGATTGACGAGAGTTATGTATGAATGTGTTATGGCGCTTGCCACATATCATACAGCCTCTTGATGTGCAATCATATACTGTATGGTCTAGCTTTAAGCAATTGGGGCACAATTTGCACTGCCCAATGAGCTGAATCCGATTATCTAATGTTGCATAGAGGAACTTTGGGCACCTAAAAACTCTATGCTCTGCCTTACATACTGCGCACTTGTAATTCGTGAAGTGCCTCAAGTGACTGCTCATATAATCTCCTGGATTCCCTATCGAGCTTCTGAGTGAGTAAATGAAGCAGTATGGGATTCCATTGCTTGATCTCGATGCCACTGTTCTCCAATGCTAGTAGGCATTCCTCTCTAATGTCATGCAATCTTTTGATTCTCGAGCCTGATTCGGTTGTGAGAGCCACTTGATATAGTAACTGATTGAGAATTGCTGTTACTATAGCCCTCGGATTGTCGTACCTGTATAATAGTAACTTCAAAGCCACTGAGTAGTTATCCTCAGTAGCTTGTAAATGTTTTATTAGTCAGCTATTTCGAAAACGTATCAATTACAGTGAGAAGAAAACGAAAGCCTTGGTTTTCTGAAGCGTACGAACCCATATAGACCAAGTCTAACCACCACAAATCATCAATACCCTTGATAGTAACACTCTGTCGCTTAAAGTTTTTGCGAGCTGGTTGCAGTTCATTCACGACTTGTCTTCTACTCATTTTACCGAATGTATAAATACAACCCAATGAATAACAGTTTTATATAAAAAATTTTAAAACCAGCAAAGATCAAGTTTAATCATCCGTTTACAATGATGGTTGCTGGACCTTCATGCTGTGGAAAAACAACATTTATAAAAGACTTTCTCAATAATATATTTTTAACAAGGCCGCAAATAACAAGAGTTATCTGGTGTAATACAGAACATGGGGCTCTGCCCTCAGATACCACATTCACTAACATCGAATTTATTGATAGTATTCCTGAAGAGTTTGTAAATTATACACAGGAATCTACATTAATTGTATTGGACGATATGATGTTAATGCTTTTAGCAGACAAGTATGTGAACTCTTTACAAAAGGATCACAACATAGCAATCTTTCAGCAATCCTTATAACAGAAAATGTATTTCATCAAGGCAAGTTTTGCCGAGACATATCACTTAACTGTAAATACCTCGTTGTAATTAACAACCCTCGATATAAGAGCCAGTTTATTCATTAGGCGAGAGAGATCCAGAAAACAGTTCAGAGCTGCTAAAAATATATAAAGAGATTACACGGGTGCCCCATGGTTATTTACTGGTAGATTCCACTTAAGATATCAACGAGGTGCTAAGATTTCGTACTGATATTTTTAACAAGACATTTACAATAGTGTCACGAATGAATCGATAAAGGGCAACAAGCATATGCTATATGTGCTTAGAACGGCGAAACCGAAATTAAAGCAGGCCATTATTAAAAATGCCGAACCCGGGGTCATTAAAACTCTTTGCGAAATTACTCTTAATACTTTGAAGGGAAACCATACCCTCATGGAAAAATGTACAATTCGCTCTGTAAGTATAAAAAGGATTTGCGAAAATTAATTGTTGCTAAAAGATCTGTACCCAGACAACGTAAAATACTTATACAGCGAGGAGGCTTCTTACCAGTGTTGTTAGGAAGTGTATTATCAGGTGTAATTGGTTCATTAATCGAGAGATATGTATAAAAAAAATAATCTAAGTAAAATGCTACTTCTTTCACCAGAAGTTTACGAAAAATTGAAAAACGAGATTGAGGATGCCCTGAATCAATCTAGGTTCGATAAGACTATGGATAAAATATTAAAAAACAAGAATTTATCTGATAGGGAAAAATGGTATAATTACCGAAATGAGCTAATAAAGTTTTCAAACTTAAGGCGCAAAGTTGTGCGTGTGTCAGATGAAAACCAAATATTCACATACCGCAAGAAAAGCAAAAAAGTTTGCGGGATAGTGCTACTCAAACTACTTTTATTCGCATACCGCAAGATAAGCAGAAAAACTTGCGGGACAGTACTACTCAAACTAAATTTATTTTTAAAGATGAAATATCAACACAGACATCACCCTTAAAAGAAAACACACCTGAAAGAATGGAAGAGGATTTCTTCGAACTTGCTGAAATATCACCACCAAGACAACCATTAACACCCGCTTCCAAACGTCGCTTATCAGCTAGTGGTATACGAAAAAGTCTGAAACCAACTTGAAAAATACCTAAGACGATTTCTGAAACCAAGTCTCGTGATAAAGATTATAAGGTAATCACGGCTGAGGATGGTATAACCCAGTACACCGTACCTGCAGAAATGAGTATAGATGAAGCTGCGAACATATTAGAAGAACTCGACACGGAAAGTCCTACAGCTGAGAAAGGTAGAAAACCATCCAAAAATCAATCTATATTAAGGCCGTCTCTGCTAGATCCAGTCAATATATGCTTTCGTTACCAGTTAAGAAAGTTGTCCGACAAAGTGATCGCCTAAAAAACGCAGCAAAAATTAGAAGTTCCAGCATTGCAGCGATTCCTTGGGAAAACCTGTAATAATAATAAGCAGTAAATCTTAAGTGTACCGAGCGTTGGTTGTGAAAGAATTTAAAAATGCCTGTAGATATAAAAGATAATGACTGTTACGTATGCCTTTTAAGTAACAATTCCATGCAAATTTATCCCGAAAATACGCTATCAGCTTTTACAAATGCACTACCTAGAGCAGTGGTGCCCAATCTTTAACCTTGAGCTTGAGCAAATTAAGTATTTAAAATTTTTTGGCGAGCCATATAATAATAAATATATATATATTGGTAATGCACAAAAAATTCTAATATATCAAAGAAAATGCGTACTTTATTAAGAATTCAATTACAAATTAAATATAAGAAAAACATTAATGTGAAACCTGACACTGCATTTCTTCTGCCAGTTTCTTGTATTCTGGTACATACGATGTTATAGCTAAATTCATGCAGTTATCCAGATGTTTATTACTTATCCTAGATCTCAACTTTGATTTTAACAAGTTCATTGTTGAAAAACCACTTTCGCACAGGTAAGTTGATCCTAAGCAGGAGTGTAGCCTTTGAAAAGTTTCTTTTAAGAGTGGATATTTTTTCTCATCTACGAGTATCCAATAATCTGTTTGTTATATTCTTGTTTTCAGTTGTAGATCAGATTGAAAATCTATTATTTCCATCTCTAAATTAGTAACTTTTGTATTTATCATATTTGCAATTTGTTGCGATATTTCAGAAATATTAGTATTAATAAATGGATTTGAAATGAATAAAGCAATTGGCTCAATTTTACGAAAATCAGAAAATCTAATTTCAAAATCATTTTTGAGCGCAGTGAGAGATTTAAAATATTTATTTGTTTTAATTTTCTCATATTTCTTAACGTAGTACTCCAAATTTGTAAAATGACCAAAGTTACATCCCTTTATTTGGGCCATCCACAAATTTAATTTTAATTTAAATGCGTTGATACTTCCTATTAATTCAATAATAGTTTTTCCTTTTCCCTGAAGTTCAAGATTGAGTATATTCATTTTAGTTGTTACGTCTGTAAGAAAGGCTAAATCACATAACCAGCTATGATCAGTAAGTTCTACATAATTTTCGTTTCTAGACTCTACAAACTGTTTTATCTCTGGAAGAAGCTCTAAAAATCGTTGCAGGACTTTTCCCTTACTAAGCCACCTAATTTCAGAATGTAACATTAAAGTTCCATACTCAGCATCAAGTTCATCGGTCAGTTTTTTGAATAATCTGCACTGAAGTGGTCTGGCACGAATAGAATTGACAATTTTTAGAGCAACTCTCATTACGTGTTCATAATGCAACTTTTGCACATAATACCTGTTGATGTATGACACAGTGGTAGTGAAAAAAATGTTGAAACTCTGCATCGTTTTTACAAAACGTGATGAAGCCAACAGCAGAACCAATCATGGCAGGTGCGCCATCTGTTGTTATGGATACAAGTTTTTGAAGCGGAAGACTAATTTCTGTAACATGATTTTTAATAACTTGGTATATGTCGTACCGACGTGTATTCCCTTTTAATGACAAAACTGACAGTATATCTTCCTTTGCTGTGCAATCGTTGAAAACCATCCTTATAAAAATATTTATTTGTGCTACATTACAGATATCTGTTGATTCATCACACTGTAAACTTAGAAAAACACTTTTTTGTAAATCATCTTTTAATTGTTCTCTGATATTCACAGACATTGCTTCTATTCTACGGGTTACTGAATTTCTGGATAATTGAACTTAATTCTTGAAATAATATATCTGATGCAGCAAGCATTGATTCTCTAATTATGTTACCATCCTCAAAAGGTTTTTTGTGCATTGCAAGTATATGTGCAATCTTAAACGATGCAATAGTAGCAGGTTTTGATTTATTCACGGGCCTGGTAAACAAAGATTGTTGGGCAATTAATGCTGTTTTCATTTCTTTCAATTTATGTTTTCTTAAATTGCTGTTAGGAAGATATTCAGTATCATATTTTTTATGAACTGTTGTGAAATGTCGTTCTATGTTGCATTTTTTCCCAACAGTAACTGTTGAACCACAAATCAGATAAATACATTTGTTCTTAAAATGCAAAAAAAAATATTTCTCTTCCCATTCTTAATGAAAATTATAGTTGTATACACGTTTTTTCTTTTTCTCTGGTTCCTATGCCGACATGATTAGGGTAACTACAAAGTAATTGCTAATATATAATAATGACCAACTAAATAGAATAATATTTTTATACCGGGATGAAACCACTTGTTAGTTCATGCACAACTTCTGATAAATAAAAACTATAAATAAAACCTATCTCACTGCCCTCTCCGTAGCTACTGACCAACGTCACGCATTAACAAACCGGTATCGGCACGTAACGAAAAGCACTTCGGGTGATGCCGTTATGAAGCGAAAATATTCCTGACCTGATGTAGAGACGGCCTCGATTTTTTCCTAGAAATTTATTGGATATTTTTTCTTTAGAATTTATATGCATTTTTGGAGGCCGACAATGGCACACATTGTATTTGAAAATAGCTCCAGTCGGCCAACAGACTGAATAAAAATTCTGCCGAAACATTGAATGCTTATTGCTCATCTACGAGTCTACACTCATAAAAATTGTAAGTGGCTCGAGCACCCGTTGGCGTCCTCCAATAATGCATAATAATTATATGGAAAAAATTTCCAGTAAATTTCTAAGAAAAATTTGTGGCAACGTAGAGGCAACGTTGATTTTATATTGGAACGAGGCACTCATATCCATTGCATAGACATGAAGCCTATCCAATCAATCCATCCAATCTACACACTCACTACGTTCTACATCAGTTTACAAACGAAAATAAGCAAAAGAAAAACGATTGCTGTGCTCTGCTGTCAATCACTGACTTATAACAATGGACTGAGCGTATTGTCATTTTCCTATAGGAAAGCATGGCACAAGTTTTATAGTTCTCTCTTTCGCCCTATGGCAGAGTTGGAGCTACCAACACAAAATATTGCATTCTGGAACGTTTGCTTATGCCATTTGATGTTTTTATGTTGGCTACAGATGCAATCACTGCAGAAGGAATAAGGTAAAGCTAGTGTTTACCACGCTCCGTCTCTCTTGCCCATAAGCAGAATTCAGTTAAGAATAATTTTTGAAAATTAAAGTCGGAATGAGTTTAATTCCTTATAAGCGATTAAAATACCACTTGGGCACAAGAAAATATATTTTTTTAATTAAATTCGATTTACGGGTGTAAAATTTCATCTGATTGGTTGAGTTTTACATGTTTTTTATGTAATCGTTTTAAAGGGTGCTCTAACGGTGATATACAGTAACACAATATTTTTCGTGCCACATGAAATAGCAAATCGCTCAGTCCATTGTTATAAGTCAGTGCTGTCAATGAAATAGTTTTGTTGATTCATTTCATTGTTCGGAGCTTCGCTAAAGTTAGCCAAGACTTGTCAGTTAATCTTGTCTTGTCGGTTAATATGAACTGAGTGGCATCACATTTTACTATGGGCCTTGCATAGCTGGGTATTATTTTGTCTGTGCTATGGCCATTAACAGCGGTATTGTATTTTATAGAGCAAATCATTTTTTAGACATTTATGCCCGAGTTGATAAAATGAGCCACATCAAAAGTTGCCGCAAGCCACGGGTTGGGAATCCCTGACCTAGAGCATGCAAGTTTACTGCTGACTGGTGTGTTGGAATAACTGAAATTTCGTTGCCATATCATGCCATAAAAAGAGGAGTCAAGCGAAATACAGCTGAAGAAGTAAATCAGAGTAATTTTAAAAGGGTAAGGCGTGAGGCATTTGATCCGTTGAAAGAAATAGCAGAGCAGCATAGAAAAGAAATCAAATCACTTAGCATCAAAATAAATGAAACCGTTAAACTCGAATGGACTAAAGAGAGTCTTGAGCAAGTTAGTTACAGAGCAGGACAAGTAAATTTTTCTGCGTTCCTACTAATATTTTATAGCGCTATTTCCCCATCATGGTATACCATGTACTTGGATGATGTTAAGAAAAAGACGTGGGATCGGTTAGAAGTTGACTTTTTTGATAGTGTTAAACCTGAAGTAAGTTACAAACAGGATCCACACGAGTTTACATTACACATGTATCAGGGTAAGAGGGCTTCAGAAAATGCTGTTTTAAAATATAAAAACTACGAGTCAGTTGAAGCCTTTATTGATGACGTATTTGGACAAATTCCTAGACAGTAGAGAAAGCATGCTATCATACAAGATTCGATAGACAACTGCACACATCCAGCGTTTAGCATCAAAAAAGCTCGTGAGACAGATAAAAATACTGGTGGCAAAAGGATACATGATGTATTTGAACTGCGGTTGGAAGATTTGAGAGTCACAATCAAAATAAAAAACCACTTCCATCTCATCTTAATGTCACAGATCTTATTACGCTTTTTATATCAAATGTGCACTTTGATGATCAAACTCTTAGCTAGCAAGAAAAACAAAAGATAATTATTCAAAGTAAGGATACGATTTTTAACATCTTGAATAGATTGAATAAAGACTCGATTATTGCTAAACCGTCCGAACAGCGAAAAATTATTAAAGGTAGCAATATTTTGGATATTCCATACGAAAAAAAAACTTCCGGTGAATATTTAACTACACCAGTACCTATTGATACTAATATAGACAACCTGTCCAACTTCTGTTGAATATCACCATACCATATAAATTAGTAGATAATAGAAAAAGAAGTAGCAAAATTCCATAAAAACAAACAGATGAATGTATGTATATAACATTCATCATAATTGCTAAATTTCACAGCTCATACAGCAAAATTTGTTGACTAGACATTTCCCACATTCTTGTCACCACAAAATCGTCTGGCAATGAAATTAGAATCCGTCAAAGGTATTGCAATGTAATTAGAATCCGACAAAAATATTTTGTGATGATAAGGTGTGGGAAATTATGGAATAATAAATTTTCACGTTGCTTAGATTTTAGCGTTTTACGAAAATGTCAAATAAGCATCTTTTTATTATAAAAATGTAATTTTGTGTAAAATAAAATATAGTACAGTTTTTACTTTTATCGAAGCAGGTGTTTATATTTTACCCAGTTCTCGTCAAATCGTCGCACTAGTTTTGTACTAGGGTGACATCACAAGGTTGCATAGGTATTGTACTTAGGCAACGTTCTTCTACATCGGGCGGCAATTAAGCCATTTGAATTGTCGCGATACAAAAAACATTTTGTGACCCCGACGTGATTCTCTATTAAGAGAATTGCACTACACTGCTTCCATAGCGAGGAAGGCCACAGACATCAGCATCAAAGGTGAATTTATAACAGCAGCCTATTACTGCTGCACATCATAAAGGATCATTACAAAGGCTAAAATCAAGAAGTTTTATTCTGTTTCGAACCATGGCTGATGCAGAAGTTGAACGGATGCTGTAAGAACAGGATGCTATTGGTAGTAAACTAGAAAAGCTACTAATAAATTTCGGAAAAGATCCATTAGACCGTAAAACTGAAGATTACATCGCAAAGAGAATACAGTTATCAGACAAATACTGGCGTGCAATTCAATCAAACCACAAAAAACTCACTCCATTCAAGGAGCGGCTAGCCAGTTCACACTACTTCAAGAAAGAGTACTTCAAAGAGCTAGAACATGTGTATCTTACACTAAACAGTTTATTATTGGAACATCAAGCGAAGATCGTGTCCACAGCTCCCACTACAGAAGGTAATCATGGAGCGACAAGCTCAGCAGGCGATGCATCCAGCAGCAACAATAAGCAGGCTGATGAAAACAGTGGTAACTTAGATGATGGGGAAGGTAGTGGCGACGACGATAGCGATGACAATGTTAAACAAAATAACAACGGGCGAAAACCTTCCTTAATTTCGGAACTATATGAAGACAAAACTATGGATGTGGTCGCTTGCAAGCTAATACGCAAAGAAAAGGCCCTAATGAGGCTCACAACACACCAAATAAGAGATATTGAGTCAAGGCAGGATCAACAGCATCCAAGCCAATATTTCAAGCTAAAAATTGAAATACTCAAACAATATCAGAGAGAGATGGTTGACAATGACCAACAAATTTGGGAAATTGCCAATGAAGACAATCCACTGGGCTATAAATCAGATCTGTTCTACGACCTCGATGGCTGGACGCAAGATACTATCATTTCACTCGAACAGCAAATATCAATTCTTGAAGATAAATCCACCGAGCAGCCTGCACCTTCAAGACCACAAGAAGGCTTGATTAAATTGCCAAAGATTTCTCTGCCCATATTTGATGGCAACTATTTACAGTGGACACATTTCCGTGATCTGTATGTCCAGCTAATACACAAACAAACTATAAGCAACACTCAGAAGATGTTCTATCTAAAAACCAATCTGAGCGGAGAAGCCAGGGCGTTAATTCAACATCTACAAATTTCTAATGGGAATTACGACGATGCATGGGGTATCCTGAATAACCGATATAATAATAAGCCGTTACTTGTTACGGCGATATTAAGTCGATTGCTGTCACAACCAACAATTCAAGCTGAATCAGCTGCAGCTATTAAGAGCATGCACGACACAACCAATGAATGTCTGTATGGACTGAAAAATTTAGGATTGCCCACAGAAACTTGGGATCCTTTGATAATACATATAGTAATTCAAAAATTAGACAAAACTACGCATGGCTTACACGAGCAATCACTAGAAGCACCAAGAGAACTAGACACAATTGGGAACTTCCTGAAATTTCTAGAAACTCGATTTCAGTCCCTAGAAGCTCTTGGAGGCCGAACTTTATGCAACGTAAGAAATAGTCAGAAACTTTCAAATCAGTCGAAATCATCCGCATTCATGGCAACCTCAATGAACAGCAGGTGTATCATCTGTAAGCAGAGTCACCCATTATATTCTTGCAAAGACTTCCTTTCCAAGAGCCCATCAAGCAGGCTTGACATAGTTAGAAAACATAATCTATGTGTAAACTGCATGAAGGGGAGCCATCCCGCTAAGAATTGCTCTCTTAGAGGTTGTAAAATGTGTTCATCAAAACATAACACCTTATTACATCTTGAAAGAGAAGCTAAAAATCAATACAGCACAAGTGGAGGAGCTCTACAGAAGACACAAGAATCAACCCGGCCGTATCAACCAACGGGTCAACCGAACTCACACCTTTCGCCAATCAGCTCATCTTCTCAAAACCCAACCACTTTAACTGCACAAGTAACGAAGGCGCAAAGGAGTTATGTATTGTTAAGTACTGTAATTGTGAAGTTACGAAACAACGAGGAGTTGGAAGTGGAGTGCAGGGCAATACTAGATTCAGGCTCTCAATTGAATTTTATCACAGAGCAGCTGGCGAAGAAACTGTCGGTAAGAGAAACATTTGACCCATTGCAAATTCAAAGCATTGGTCAAAGCCCACAGAGGGCAAACAAGAGGATCAATGTAGAACTGCGATCAAGAACATGTAGCTTCTCAACCAGAATTGAAGCGCATGTTCTGCCAGAAATAACAACACATCAACCATCTCAGTCTTTGGATATCACAAACTGATCCGTACCACGGAACATTGAGTTAGCAGACCTGGGATTCAATCGTCCAGGGAAAATCGACCTGCTTATAGGAGCAGACACCTTTTTCCAGCTACTCCTAGCTGGACAGATTAAACTAGAAAATGGCCTTCCCGTCTTGCAAAACACTAAATTAGGCTGGATAGTCAGTGGAAAAACGTCGAACGCATCCGCTACCAATGTCTTGTGTGGTATTTGCTCCGAAGAAGAAGAAGCCAAACTAAATGAACAAGTTGAACGGTTTTGGAAACAAGAAGAAGTTGACTCTACTAACCCAACCTTGTCGGCATCAGAAATTAAGTGTGAATCACACTTCAACCAAAACTTGAGAAGGGACGAAACAGGTCCCTTTGTGGTAAGGCTGCCCTTCGCAAATGAAGCAACGAATCGAAAGACATCGCGCTTAATAGATTTTATTCGTTAGAACGGAAGCTGACTAGAAATCCTGATATAAAGACGGAGTACATTGACTTCCTTAACGAATATAAGAATCTGGGGCATATGGAAGAGATCAGTTTAAAAGAAATCTCAGGCCCATATTTTTTTTTCTTTTTTTTTTATATTTTTAAGCCAAGCTCAGGGGATACCCTATGATGCAAAGCACAGCGTGGCAGGAAGGGGATAGGGAAAGGATTAAGGGATATGAGGAGAGCGGCGGAGGTGCCGATGTATGTCGCCCTTAAACTTTCGCAGGTTGTATGCCGGAGGAAAGACAGAAGATGGTAGGCTGTTCCACATTCGCACAGTTCGGGATAAGAAAGCATCACGGAATTTTAGTGTACGGCCGAAGGTAATTTGAAGGGTAAAAGGATGAGCGCGGGATGCAGCGCGAGTATTGCGTGCAGGAACTATTCTACAAGGTATCAGACTAGATATTTCATCAGAACATTGACCATGCATATAGCGATAAAGGAGCGAAAGGCATCCAACATTGCGACGGTGCTCGAGCGAGTCGATATGACGAGTAATTGCCACATCGCCAATGAGCTTGCAGGCTCTCTTTTGGACAATATCCAATGAAGCTAAGGCTGTGCGACCAGCCCCGGCCCAGATATGGGAATTGTATTCCATTCTACGTCTGATGTAGGACTTGTAGAGGAGCGCTATATTTGATGGGCTGAAATATTTCTTACACCTTTTCAAAAAACCAAGACATTTTGATGCTTCTTTGGCAACCGAGAAGATGTGATCTGTCCAGCTTAACTTACTGGAAATATTAATGCCAAGAATTCTTAGTGACGGTGAATCAGAAATTAATGCTCGATCAAACGAAACGGGAGTGGTTAAGTGATGGTCTTGTTTTAATGAGATGAGACAGCTTTGGGTCTTAGATGCATTGAATTCGACGCGATTTACTTTGCCCCAAGCGAGAATATTGTCAAGATCGTTATTCAATGATCTAATCATGCAGTCTCGTTTAACACATGTGGCGTTCCCTCTGGAATCCGCAAGGGTGTCAAAGGAGTATGCGAAATCAAGGGTACTGTCATCAGCAAAGCTATGGATAGGATTAAAAGTAAGGGAAAGCAGATCATTACTGAAGATTAGAAATAGAGTCGGAGAAATAACAGAGCCCTGGGGGACACCGGCATTAATAGGATGAGGTTCAGATATAACGCCATCTAATACAACACGTATTTGGCGACTAGATAAAAAACTTTCAATCCATAATAGAAGAGGAGGGGAAAGACCAAGTGCTTTGAGTTTGGCTAAAAGGGCTGGATGCCAGACTCTATCAAAGGCCTTTGAAATATCTAGAGCAACGATTTTGGACTCACCAAAATTGTGAAGGCTACGATTCCAACGTTCCGTAAGAAAAGTCAGCAAGTCTCCAGATGAGCGACCGTGCCGGAAGCCGTATTGGTGATCGTTGATGAGCTGATTGGTTTCCAGATACTTCATTAATTTGGAGTTAATGATAGAATCGAAGTGATTGCAATTGGTCGATAATTTGAGGGATCGCTACCCTCTCCTTTCTTGGGAATAGGCTGAACGTGAGCTAGTTTCCAAGCAGTTGGAAATTTTCCTGTCGAATAGGACAGGTAGAATAGTTTGCGCAGAGGTTTAGCCAAGGATGAGGCACAGCTTTTAATTAATAGGTGCGAGAAACCATCAGGTCCTGCGGCTTTAGAGACGTTGATACCATTAAGGACCTTGAACACAATTCTCGTACGTGTTATGTATATATATATATATATATACCTTATCAAATAGGGTACTCATAACAACTTGGATAGGTATAATATTCCGGGGGATAAATCACAAGATTGGCACTTCGTGCTGTATTCACTCTTTATTTTCTTTTTTTTTAAACTTATAAACTTTGCTTAAAATTATCAACACTTTTTCTTTCGCAAGTAGTCAATACTATTTTTACAACATTTCCTTTTTTTCGTTTTACCAATTTCAAAGCCGCGCGCCAATCACACCGAAGTTCTACTTTTGTCTTCTAATCAACCTTTCTCTAACTTTTACTGCTTTAATTTTCCGCGGAGATCACGACCGCTTGTCTACTCAACTCTAAAAAACCGACTGTGTCGAGACTTAGATTTTTCAATCGTAAGTCTCTTCGTTCAGGATAGGAAAATGCTTAATTAGCATTCCTATCCTGAGAAAATTATTTACCGCTGGGCATGTTTAAACATGCCCAGAATTATCGCGACGAACGATGGTTGAAATTGAAATTTGATATTTTCATAAATATCCAACCATCGTCGTGCTATCGTGCATACATTGTTGCGATCACAATGTATGCAGCTCGCAACAATTTTGCTGATAGCAGCTTTTTTCGGTGAAGACTTGATCGTTTCAGTCTTCACCGACGTAAAATTTTCATGCGCCCGATATGTATGTATGTATGTATGTATATATGTACATACATATCGTATATACGACAAATCTTACTGAAGGTAAGATTTATCGTGGGGCTATTTTTCTATCGAAACGACTTGGGTTGAAATTTAAAACTTTTATTTTTCCCAAGTCGTTTTGTGGGAAAAATATGTTGAAGGAATGTTGCGCGTAGTTGAAGAAATTGCTGATGCAACTTTCTTCGTATGCGCAAGAGATAAGCCATCCGTGCTTTTAGGCATGATTGGCTTATGAAAATTGTGATTTGTTTCCCGATGCCTTATGAATACATTTTGTATATGTAACATGCCTTCCCCCTGCAAAAACGAGGGTTATTCTTGGGAGAGGAATAGCCCTCAGAGGAGATTGATAGAGAGAAGAGATGAAAAAAAATAATGTCATAGCGGCCACTTAAATGTTTAGTATTTTCTTATCGGTGACTATTAAATTTTGTGTGGCATATGACTTTGGTATTTTTGTTAAGTGAATTCGCACCATAGCCGGGCAGCCCTTTGTAGTGGATCATTTCGGTTTTATCTCGCCAGTGAGACGGTACAGTTTTCTTTTCACCGAATTAACCAGAGGCTACGAATTAACCAGCAATACTATTTCGTGCACGTATTAAGAGTCAGCCCTTTCGCACCCCTGCGTGTCGTATCTCGACTATTTATTCTATTTATGTGCTGCGTGCGACTCCCGGATGGCAGGGGCCCATCCGGTTAGTATTACACATGGATGGAGAGGGCCCCGGCACCGTTTGGGGGGCTGAGGCCACGCCGGGGGCTTACCACCGGGTGCTGTTGCCCTTATATCCCCATAGGGGGCAGTCACTGGTCGCTGCAGGTGAGGTTTACCTTAATCTGTTTTTATTTTTATGTGCTAAAACGGTATTTTTTGTTTTCAGGTGCTGTGCTTTCGATTGTCGGGCTATATGGTCTGTGTGGCTGTTGCCATGATTTCGGAGGCTGTCCGGCGATGGCACTGATCAGGGAGTTCACCGCTACTCCTCCATTACCAGGAACCGTTGCCGATTGGGAGGACTCGGAGGACGATTGTTAGGGTCTGCCTACTTTGAAATTTGTCCCCCTCTTCACCTTACATTAGACCACTTGCACTGACCTAGCAGGTGGTAGGGTGCGGGTCCTTTTAAGAGGTGTAGGTTCGATTATTTTGATTTGTTCGATTTGTTCCTCCGCCTCTGGGGTTTTCTCGGATTTGCGTGAACGGTAATGTTTAATGAATGGGACTATCCATTTGGCGACCAGGTACAGTACAATACATGTGATGGCAACACCAGTTAAGGATACTGATGTTGCCGCTAGGACATGTGTAGGGTGGTGACTGATAGGAGGAACTATTTTTTGTAATTTTTCGTCCAGTTCTTTTAATGACTGGGTACCTTCTAGGATGATGCTGTTAGTGTCATCTCCTGTATATAGTTCTGTCTGTATTTTTTCAGACTGTACTTTGTTTTTGGTTTCATTGAGATATTTTTCTACCACTTGCTCTAATGGAGCGATATTTGGGAAGTAGTTGGGTTGTTTGAGACTCAATGGCTGGATATTCTCTGCCTCATAGTGCAGGATTTGGGATCCTACTTGCAATTGGCAGGGATGGTTGATAGTGATTATTCCTTGACCGTCAATCTTTGAAGTTAAAAATTGTTGGGTACACTGGAGGTGTACAATTGTAGGTTCTATCAACGAGAATATCCACGAATTGGGTTTACTTAATTTGATAGGCAGGTCTCTAGGAGGTATTTGTGCTCTGAAATGGCACTGAGGCTCTTCCTTTAATGGATTAAAGAGCAGCTTCACTATGCATTCTTTGGACAGAGTTGCGTTTGTTACGGGAATGCCCAGCTTAGCGATGTAAGTGTCCTCTTTGGAATATTGAGTGATCTTTTTAAAGCTTTTAAGATCTTGTGTTTTTAATAATAGAATATCTTGTGTCTGTACCTGGTGCGCTACGTGCGAGTACTGTATATCGGGTACCAATGATTGTTTGTTGTTAATATGTATGGGAAAACTGTGTACTCTATACAACTTCATTTGTGGTAGATTGAAAATCGGAAGTTGTATTCGAATGAATAATTTGTCTTGGAATAGGCGAGCCTTTGTTTCCGCTGTCTGATATAGCAGGGAGAGACAATTTTGTGCATCTGGACAAGTAGCGTGGGACTTGTGGTATATCTGTAATAGAGTTTTGGGAGACACCACTAGCGGATGTAACTGGTGATTTTTACTGGCGATTATTATGTCGAGTAAGGCTTGCTGCCTGTACTCAATTTCGACAATTTGTAAGGTCAGGCTTGAAATTATTTCCTGTCTCAATTGTCTCATCAGTAAATCATCCGTTATGTTTTGCATTCTATTTACCTGGAGATTTATTTGACGTTGTTTTTCCTGCAGAGATGTCAATGGCTTTTGAATTTGCTGTAGTGTAGTTTTGACTACACTGATCTGCTGTCTTTCCAGGTGGGCTAGTGCTTTTGTATTTGTTTCGAGCTCCTCGAGTCGACTGTATACCTCCTGTTCATTACTGCTGTCCATGGTCCCGAATAGGTAGTGCATTGCATTCCCTATTCCATCAAAGATAGATCTTGTTGATCTTGATTTTGGGACAACTTCTCGAATGACACTTGTTCCTCTCTTGATATTTTCCAAGAGAGAATGAACGTGTTTTTGTTGAACCAGGCATAGCTCATCCGTTTGGGAGCGATTTGAACATAGTCGGTGAACTAAGTGTTCCGCCTGTTCTGCCATAAGCGTTTGGTTGTCCAGTTCCATTAGATTGATCTCAGTTAAGATGTTCCATGTACTATGGTAGACTTGTAATTTTCCAAGATCCTCATACAGTATTCCTGTATTGTTCAGGGTACTTATGGTCTAGGGTTCCTTTTGTATTTGTCCCATTGCCAGATGAAAACAGCATATTAACACTAATATATGCTTCATGTTCTGTAGAAAATGAAGGATAGGCTTCATTAGTCAATTGGTCATACTACATAGCATATAATATTTAAATATTGTATTGCTTAATTGAATCGTCGATAGTTGTATAGTGAGGGCTTAGTTGCTAAAAGGAAGACGAGATAGAACAGGGTAGGAGGACTGTAAGTCAGTTTATGCTAAATCTCGTCAAAGTAGGAGCAGTGTTTTCATTTAAAAATTGAATTGGGAGGTTGTTTAATTTACTACAATGAGTAAATCATGAAGAAGAATACAAAACTCTTAAGGCAAGGTATGACGGATGCAAGTCAAAGCATTGCAAACTCCATCATCTTTTCTATGAACTTTTAAGACGATGAGTATTGTACCTTTTCAAAAAAATTTAATTAGGGAAGTTTCATTTACAACCACGAGTAAATCATGAAGAGGTATACGAAACTCTCAAGGCAAGGTATGAGGGATGCAAGTCAAGGCAAGCAAGACAAAATTTTATTGGTGGAATATTTGATGTATTCATATGTAGCTACTAAGTAGTAAGAGTGTATATATGGACACGTTTATTTAACGTATTTTTTATTGATTTAAATAAAATTTAGGTAAGGGTTGACTTCGTGAGTCATAGTAAATAATTCCGAATGCGGAACGTTTAAGTAGGTAGTGGCTAGTTTAGTTTAATTGGCGAAACTTTGTTTCAGCGTGGCTTATTTTATAAAACTGTATGTACCAGTATACTACTCATAATAGGGCTTTAAACGGTTGTTGTGTACTACAACCTGCCGCTTGCCTATTTTTATGGCAGTGTTTGTTGGACTGGGTACATTGATTACCAGATATGGGCCAACCCAGATTTGAGACAGTTTGTGTTTGCGGCTTTCACTTTTGAGGAGGACTTTGTCTCCTAGGTGGAAAGTGAGAGGCCTGATTGTTTTGTCGTAATATTCCTTTGAGCGTTGTTTGCTGGCTAAGAGGTTTTTACGAGCCGTGGCATATGATTTTTGTAGTCTATATTTTAGCATATGGTAATAACTTTCGTGATTGTAAACGGGTTCAGGATCCCGTTTTAAATTAGATGGGACATCCGCTGTGAAGCCGTAAAGGCAATCCATTGGGGTTAATTTCGTACCCTCGTGTACACTGTTATTGTACACGAATGCAGCGGTTCGTAGGAATTGATCCCATGTTTTGGGATTTTCGTCTACGATTGTACGCAGATATTCGGTTAATGGTCTATGGGCACGCTCTAGTGCGCCATTAGACTGGGGATGGTATGCGGAAGTCTGTAACTTCTTTACCTTTAGGAGTTTGCAGACCTTCTTGAATAGCTCACTCAGGAAATTGGTTCCCTGATCGGTGACTATTCTCTTTGGAATGCGATAACGCGTGACAATCTCATTGAAAAAGATTTGCGCCACCGTTACTGTTTCTCCATTAGGTATGGCATACCAATCGACGAATTTGGTAAGGTTATCTTGAAAAGTTAAGATATATTTATTACCTGATATGGTCTCTTCTAGTGGACCTACTATATCGAGGTAAACCTTGTCGAAAGGTTGTTCTGCGATGTCCGTTATTACCATGGGCATCTTGAATTGTGGAGATGCTTTCATTGTTTGGCACTTAGGGCATTTTTTTATGTACTTTTTTATATCGCTAAGCATGTGTCTCATCCAGTACTTGCGTCTAATTCGTTTATAGGTCTTAATGACACCCTGATGGCCGCCGAAAGGAGAGTCGTGATAATCCTTTAGGATTGTTTGGACTTCCTTGGGGGTCGTGATTATCTCAGGTGCCTTGACTGGACATATTTCGTGTTCAAGCGTAACCGGGGGTTGTATTTCTGCCTCTGGGGGTTCATTTTATTTATGTTCCGCTGCCGTGGGCTGTTTTTCAGCGCTGGGGCTCATACTGGCCTCTTGGACTTTCTGTTTTTGAGCTCTGGTCACGGCGAAGCAATGAGCGGGTTTCTTTGTTTTCTTTTTATTTGGGAAATTATTTTCTTCCACATCAGAGTCCATAGTGTGGTGCACTTGGGCTTGTACCGGTAAGGTATTGCCTGTATAGTCTTCGTTTAATACTTGTGGAATGCGGCTTAATGCATCCGCATTGGTATTATACTTCCCTGGTTTGTATTCGATGGTGTAATCGAACTCTGACAATTTGTGGTGAAATCTCACCAAACGGGAAGTTGGGTCTTTAACATTAAAGACTCCTTTGAGAGGCTTGTGGTCAGTGTAGACCGTGAATTTCCTGCCTTGGAGATATCATCGGAAATTTCTAGTTGCCCAGACTATAGCCAATAACTCCTTTTCAATAGTGGAATAGTTTTTCTCGGCTGTGTTTAGCGTTCGGCTTGCATAGGCAATAGGCTAGTCTTTTCCCACTTCTCCTTGGGAAAGTACAGCTCCTAAAGCCTCGTTACTGGCGTCCGTTGTGAGATTAAATGGCTTTGTGAAATCTGGGTAGATTAAAAGCGGTGGGGAAATTAGGGCATTTTTAATGCTTTGGAATGCCTCTTGGCATTTCTCGTCCAAGTGAATTTTACATCCTTTCGGAGCAGATTCGTTATTGGACGAACGATTTTAGAGAAGTCCGAATGAACTTCCTGTAATAATTGGCAACTCCCAAAAAGGACTGTACTTGCCTTACTGTTCTTGGAACAGGGAATGTCTGGACGCAGGCCGTTTTGCTGGGGTCTGGTAATGCACCTTCGCTAGAACATTTGTGCCCTAGGTAAACAACTTCTCGTCTCAAGAACTGGCACTTCTCTGCTGCAGTTTGAGGTTGTTTTCTCTCAATTTGTTGAAGACTTTTCGAAGCTTATTATTGTGGTCATTTAGGTTCTTACAATAAATGACGATGTCGTCAAGATAAACGAAACATTCGAGGCCTTGTAGGCCTGTCCAGAACGAAGTTCATGAGGCGTTGGAATGTAGCAGGAGCTCCTTTGAGTCCGAATGGCATACCCTTAAATTCGTAGTGCCCGTAATTAGTGCTAAAGGCGGTCTTATGTCGATCCTTTTTGTCGACTACGACTTGGTGATAGCCGTTGGCCAAATCGAGAGCGGTAAAGTATCTGGCATGACCTAGTTGGTCAAGAATATCCTCGATTCGTGGTAGCGGAAAGGCATCGCCAATTGTCTTTTCGTTCAATTTACGAAAATCGACAACGACGCGCCACCTTTTTTCACCATCGGGTCCCACCTTTTTGGGGACTACTAATAAGGGTGAATTCCAAGGGCTTTTGCTAGTTTGGACTATCCCGTTGTCTAGCATTTCCCTTAATTGCTCGTTGATTACTTGTCTCTGGGTTTCTGGTAATCTGTAAGCCTTTTGGTTTATGGGCGCTTGGTCTTGTATTAAATGGATATTGTGGGTGATAGCATTTGTATATGTCAGCTTGTCACCTTTAAGGTAAAAGATATCGTTGTACTCATAACAGAGTTCGGATATCGAAGCTTTTTCTTCCGCGTTTAGATTTGGGGCTAGGCTGAGCTCTTGGTCTAGCCTGTTGACTCGCGGAGTATACGTGGGATCTTCCTGATCCGGAAATAAGTATCTTACGTGTTGTAAGATAGTTGTGTTTTCCGAAAAGCTTACGTTTCTTTTCTCACTTTGTGGAGCTGTGTACTTACTATCTGTTTTACTTACATTACTAGATGGCAGGGAATGGGCTTCCTGCAGTTTTAATGGTGGAGTACCATGTTTTATGGGTACTTTTGATTGGTCCGAGTACTCGCACGTATTCGTATTTTGGCTTATGGGCCTTGAAGAATTGGTTTTCTTAATACTATTTGACGGTGGAGCCAACTTTGCCTTCAATGAGGTCTTACGGATCCCGCACGCGTCTTTTATCGGGCTCATTGGCCACTTTTTATTCTTAATACTAATCTTATTAAGTGGTGGAGTCGACTTTGCCTTTAAATAGGTCTTACTGAGCTCGCACGCACGGTTGATGGGGCTCTTGGGCCACTGTTGTTTCTTAACACTAACTTTGTTGGGAGGTGGAGTCGTCTTTGCCTGAGAATAGGTGTTACTGAGCTCACACGCACCTGTTGTTGGGCTTCTTATCCTTGTGGTTATCTTACATCTAGGTATATTGGATGGAGGAGTCAGCTGCATTTTGCTTGTCGGCTTCTGGGGCTCGCTCGCTCTTTAGTTTGGCTATGGGGCATGTACAATTTTTGTAAGTTATTTTCTTGGACGGTGGAGTCATTTTTGCCTCTAGTCGGGTCTTATTGAGCTCGCACGCGTCTTGTATGGGGCTCTTGGGCCTCGTAAGTAACTTATAACTAGGTATTTTTGAGGAAGAAGTCTTGTTTGACTTCTGTTCCGCCTTGGGAAGCTCACTGATGTTCGTGTTACTCGCTCGCGATTTATTTGGCTTGAGAACGTGTTGTGTATCAGTGGCTTCTCCTATTGGGATGACGGCGTAGTCATGTATAGGGAACAGTTGTAACAATAAACTGTTGATGACTACTTGGAAATTGTTAATGTTGAGTATGGCAACTAGCACTGTTTCTTTCCCAGTAGGGAGTAAACTGTTGGCCAGGAAGACTCCATCGCCTATCTCTTTCGATAGACAGAGCATTTCTTCCTTCACTTGCAACGGGACTGTGGTGATCGTTTGTGACCTAGCAGGTATGCATATTGGTTCCTCTAAAGTAACCAGATGCTGCCTCATTTCGCAGGTTTCTTGATCACCCAGACAGCTCTTTTCGCATTCCGTCGGCTCTTGTTGAACCTGGCAGCCAGCATTACTCTTTTGAGATGCCTTGGAGACACTGCATGTAGATAGCTTAACCTGTTTAGGTTCCATCTTTTCTGCAAGTGATCTCACTTCGACTGCTTTTCTGGAATACAGCTTGTCCGTTTTGCATGACAAGGGCACAGTAAACTCTTCGGGATTTGTTTCCGTACAAGGAAACTTGAGTGCTTTATTTGGGCCTTCAACATTACAATTGTTTGATAGGAAATCGTTTCCTAATAGGCCGTCATCGGAAAGACCTGGGAGGTTTTGTACCACCTGAAACTTGCAGGGAATTTTATTTTTAAAATTGAAGTTGCCCTTGCAATTTCCCAATGTCTTTCCGGTTCCAAAAGGGGTCTGTAAAGTGCATGCCTCATTGGAATTAATTATATTGAGGTTTTTAATTGCTCTTTTCTTAATAATACTAACCTCAGCGCCAGTGTCCACTACTAGTTTTGTATGGCCGTTAAGGCTTATGTCCAGTGGAAGTTTCACTGTAGGGACACCGGATTCGGGCGGTTGAGGTGACCCTTTTAATTTGCGTTGTGGGTTTAAAGTCGAGCCGGGGAGTTTTGGGTCGACTGCATGTCGTTTCCCTGACTCCGGGCTTCCCATTTTTTCTTTTGGCGGCAATCTTCGTCTGCGTGTCCTCGGCGACCACAAAAGGTGCATTTGAGTCTTATGTTGAAGACTTGAGGACTTTTTGTGTTGTGTTGCTCTTGTGTAGATCTATTGGAGAGGCGTGAAGGAACAATTTGTTGCGTCTGTTGTGTTTTTCTGCAATCACGGAAGTCATGTCCATAGATTTTGCAGTTTGAGCAGAAAGGGGTGTTCTTGCGCTTAAGGCAATCTGAATACGTATGACCCTTTCGCTGTCAGAAATTACACGTGATGTTACGGACCAGTGCATCTGTATCCGAGTTTCTGGTATCAGTGTTTGTAAAGGGCCTTTGCCGTGACTGTGATGAACTTGGATTATTCACGTTGCGTGAAAAGTGATTTGGGTTTGGAGCTCGAGGTGATGCGAACATAGGTGTGGATGGCATTTGATAGTAAGGAGCTCTGTAGTAAGCTCTCACTCGTAAATCTTGGTCTACTGGAGCCAATGGAGGAGCTTGTACCAGAGGAGTCTGGACGAATGTAGCACTTTGTTGTAGTTTCTCCATGTCCAGGGCCTTTTGAATTAATGCTTCTAAATCACCTTCTCCTTGCGTGAGCAAATATTGACACAGGTGTGGGTTAGTTACTCCACTTTTCAAAGCGTTCTTGGGAAAATCCATCAGCTGTGTTTTCACAGCAGGGACTGCCTCAGCTCCATACTTCTGTGTCGCTGCCTCGTTGCAAATCGTCAACAACTGTTCCAATCTTGTAATGAACATAGTGAGAGATTCTAACGGGTTTTGCCTAGTAGTGATTAACCTATTCACTAACTCTTGGTATGTCTCACGGGGAAGGAATGTTCTATTTAGACGTTCCTCTACTTCACTAAATGAAGCAGGGACGTCTGAAGCGAATAATTGGTATGCGTCACCTCTGAGTCTTGTGGGAAGGACCTGAATGAAAGCCACTTTTTCTTCATTATTTAGGCACTGCATAGTTTGTTTTGTTTGCAGCAGCCAATGAAGGTTTGTAGCTCTCGTCCCAATTGTGGGGTACCCGAAAATAAGGGGACGAGTTGAGCTGTGAGCTTAGCTACCTTAGCGTAGTCCACCATTGTGTTTAGTCTATTGACTGGAAATTTAAATTTGGGTGGACTAACTGGGCTTGTTTCTGGGCTGACTTCCGTTAAGGATTCTTCGAGCCAATCTATTAGCAGATCTTCAGGAGTTGGTTCAGCTGCTTCACCGCCACTGTCACCATCACTATTTGCACTTTCACTTAACCTAACACTCTTATTCTTCTCTAAGTCTAAATTTGGAGTTTCAGTACTCTCCTTATCTACTGGGAGGGAGCGCGTGGATTCAGCGAGCCTACTTAGTTCCTTACGGAACCGAACTGTGTTTTCCTTCAGTGTCTGTATTTGTGCGAGTCTAACTTCGCGGGTTGGACTCAGTTTTTTGCTGAGTGAATCACACTGAGTAATGGCTAGCGTACCTGAATCTCGCGCTCTCTCGTACAGTTTTGTTAAAAATTTATCAAGACTTACTTGTCTATTGAGACCTGGCAGAACGGTCCCGCTTCTGAGTCGAGGTCCTGTTGGCGATAACTGTGGAGATTTATCTCCTGCAGCAGATGATGTACCTTCACCGGCGTGCTGTGTATTGGCACCTGGGGTTGATCCCGCGTCGGCTAAAGATGGAGAGTTTTCCCTCGCTGCTGCGTCTGTTTCCTGTTGAGGTAGAGCAGGATTGTCGGCTGGAATATGATGCGCTGTTTGGTGAAAGGGGGGCTCCTTGCCTGCTTAAGTCCCTTTGCTGTGATTGAGAGGGGGGTTTCCTTAACCGCCTTCGAGTTCCCTCTCAATCCTTGGTCGGTTGATTTCGGTTTGTTTTGCAGCCGGGGGGGGGGGCCTTTGGGCCGTCTTAACTTCCCCTGGATCTAGTTGAAAAGGGGGCTTACGAGCCGTCTTCGATTTCCTCTTCAACTCAGGATCGTTGACTGCTAGTGTTTGGTTATCTGCTTGGCTGGAACTTCAGGCTGCTTATCGAGCTGTGTCCTGGCTGATCTGTATTCGTCCTTCTGGGGGAGTTCGAGATATTTCTCCTCTTCCTTCTGTGGACTGTTCACTGGTATCCCTCGGTGGTGCCTGTGCACTAATTGGGGTGAACGCTTGCCCGCCTGGAGCAGAGGCGCCTAGAGATGGTATCTACCCGAGTGTTGGGGGTGACTTGGCCTGAGTGGCTTAGTCAATGGGACCCCTTAAGTTCGAAGGATTAAGGCTTTTCAAGCATTTACGATCGTTTTGACTAGATCAATCTTCCTCAATCCTACCGGCTGCGCCAATTTGTTATGTATATATATATATATATACCTTATCAAATAGGGTACTCACAACAACTTGGATAGGTATAATATTCCGGGGGATAAATCACAAGATTGGCACTTCGTGTTGTATTCACTCTTTATTTTCTTTTTTTTTTAAACTTATAAACTTTGCTTAAAATTATCAACACTTTTTCTTTCGCAAGTAGTCAATACTATTTTTACAACATTTCCTTTTTTTCGTTTTACCAATTTCAAAGCCGCGCGCCAATCACACCGAAGTTCTACTTTTGTCTTCTAATCAACCTTTCTCTAACTTTTACTGCTTTAATTTTCCGCGGAGATCACGACCGCTTGTCTACTCAACTCTAAAAAACCGACTGTGTCGAGACTTAGATTTTTCAATCGTAAGTCTCTTCGTTCAGGATAGGAAAATGCTTAATTAGCATTCCTATCCTGAGAAAATTATTTACCGCTGGGCATGTTTAAACATGCCCAGAATTATCGCGACGAACGATGGTTGAAATTGAAATTTGATATTTTCATAAATATCCAACCATCGTCGTGCTATCGTGCATACATTGTTGCGATCACAATGTATGCAGCTCGCAACAATTTTGCTGATAGCAGCTTTTTTTCGGTGAAGACTTGATCGTTTCAGTCTTCACCGACGTAAAATTTTCATGCGCCCGATATGTATGTATGTATGTATATATGTACATACATATCGTATATACGACAAATCTTACTGAAGGTAAGATTTATCGTGGGGCTATTTTTCTATCGAAACGACTTGGGTTGAAATTTAAAACTTTTATTTTTCCCAAGTCGTTTTGTGGGAAAAATATGTTGAAGGAATGTTGCGCGTAGTTGAAGAAATTGCTGATGCAACTTTCTTCGTATGCGCAAGAGATAAGCCATCCGTGCTTTTAGGCATGATTGGCTTATGAAAATTGTGATTTGTTTCCCGATGCCTTATGAATACATTTTGTATATGTAACATGCCTTCCCCCTGCAAAAACGAGGGTTATTCTTGGGAGAGGAATAGCCCTCAGAGGAGATTGATAGAGAGAAGAGATGAAAAAAAATAATGTCATAGCGGCCACTTAAATGTTTAGTATTTTCTTATCGGTGACTATTAAATTTTGTGTGGCATATGACTTTGGTATTTTTGTTAAGTGAATTCGCACCATAGCCGGGCAGCCCTTTGTAGTGGATCATTTCGGTTTTATCTCGCCAGTGAGACGGTACAGTTTTCTTTTCACCGAATTAACCAGAGGCTACGAATTAACCAGCAATACTATTTCGTGCACGTATTAAGAGTCAGCCCTTTCGCACCCCTGCGTGTCGTATCTCGACTATTTATTCTATTTATGTGCTGCGTGCGACTCCCGGATGGCAGGGGCCCATCCGGTTAGTATTACACATGGATGGAGAGGGCCCCGGCACCGTTTGGGGGGCTGAGGCCACGCCGGGGGTTTACCACCGGGTGCTGTTGCCCTTATATCCCCATAGGGGGCAGTCACTGGTCGCTGCAGGTGAGGTTTACCTTAATCTGTTTTTATTTTTATGTGCTAAAACGGTATTTTTTGTTTTCAGGTGCTGTGCTTTCGATTGTCGGGCTATATGGTCTGTGTGGCTGTTGCCATGATTTCGGAGGCTGTCCGGCGATGGCACTGATCAGGGAGTTCACCGCTACTCCTCCATTACCAGGAACCGTTGCCGATTGGGAGGACTCGGAGGACGATTGTTAGGGTCTGCCTACTTTGAAATTTGTCCCCCTCTTCACCTTACATTAGACCACTTGCACTGACCTAGCAGATGGTAGGGTGCGGGTCCTTTTAAGAGGTGTAGGTTCGATTATTTTGATTTGTTCGATTTGTTCCTCCGCCTCTGGGGTTTTCTCGGATTTGCGTGAACGGTAATGTTTAATGAATGGGACTATCCATTTGGCGACCAGGTACAGTACAATACATGTGATGGCAACACCAGTTAAGGATACTGATGTTGCCGCTAGGACATGTGTAGGGTGGTGACTGATAGGAGGAACTATTTTTTGTAATTTTTCGTGCAGTTCTTTTAATGACTGGGTACCTTCTAGGATGATGCTGTTAGTGTCATCTCCTGTATATAGTTCTGTCTGTATTTTTTCAGACTGTACTTTGTTTTTGGTTTCATTGAGATATTTTTCTACCACTTGCTCTAATGGAGCGATATTTGGGAAGTAGTTGGGTTGTTTGAGACTCAATGGCTGGATATTCTCTGCCTCATAGTGCAGGATTTGGGATCCTACTTGCAATTGGCAGGGATGGTTGATAGTGATTATTCCTTGACCGTCAATCTTTGAAGTTAAAAATTGTTGGGTACACTGGAGGTGTACAATTGTAGGTTCTATCAACGAGAATATCCACGAATTGGGTTTACTTAATTTGATAGGCAGGTCTCTAGGAGGTATTTGTGCTCTGAAATGGCACTGAGGCTCTTCCTTTAATGGATTAAAGAGCAGCTTCACTATGCATTCTTTGGACAGAGTTGCGTTTGTTACGGGAATGCCCAGCTTAGCGATGTAAGTGTCCTCTTTGGAATATTGAGTGATCTTTTTAAAGCTTTTAAGATCTTGTGTTTTTAATAATAGAATATCTTGTGTCTGTACCTGGTGCGCTACGTGCGAGTACTGTATATCGGGTACCAATGATTGTTTGTTGTTAATATGTATGGGAAAACTGTGTACTCTATACAACTTCATTTGTGGTAGATTGAAAATCGGAAGTTGTATTCGAATGAATAATTTGTCTTGGAATAGGCGAGCCTTTGTTTCCGCTGTCTGATATAGCAGGGAGAGACAATTTTGTGCATCTGGACAAGTAGCGTGGGACTTGTGGTATATCTGTAATAGACTTTTGGGAGACACCACTAGCGGATGTAACTGGTGATTTTTACTGGCGATTATTATGTCGAGTAAGGCTTCCTGCCTGTACTCAATTTCGACAATTTGTAAGGTCAGGCTTGAAATTATTTCCTGTCTCAATTGTCTCATCAGTAAATCATCCGTTATGTTTTGCATTCTATTTACCTGGAGATTTATTTGACGTTGTTTTTCCTGCAGAGATGTCAATGGCTTTTGAATTTGCTATAGTGTAGTTTTGACTACACTGATCTGCTGTCTTTCCAGGTGGGCTAGTGCTTTTGTATTTGTTTCGAGCTCCTCGAGTCGACTGTATACCTCCTGTTCATTACTGCTGTCCATGGTCCCGAATAGGTAGTGCATTGCATTCCCTATTCCATCAAAGATAGATCTTGTTGATCTTGATTTTGGGACAACTTCTCGAATGACACTTGTTCCTCTCTTGATATTTTCCAAGAGAGAATGAACGTGTTTTTGTTGAACCAGGCATAGCTCATCCGTTTGGGAGCGATTTGAACATAGTCGGTGAACTAAGTGTTCCGCCTGTTCTGCCATAAGCGTTTGGTTGTCCAGTTCCATTAGATTGATCTCAGTTAAGATGTTCCATGTACTATGGTAGACTTGTAATTTTCCAAGATCCTCATACAGTATTCCTGTATTGTTCAGGGTACTTATGGTCTAGGGTTCCTTTTGTATTTGTCCCATTGCCAGATGGAAACAGCATATTAACACTAATATGTGCTTCATGTTCTGTAGAAAATGAAGGATAGGCTTCATTAGTCAATTGGTCATACTACATAGCATATAATATTTAAATATTGTATTGCTTAATTGAATCGTCGATAGTTGTATAGTGAGGGCTTAGTTGCTAAAAGGAAGACGAGATAGAACAGGGTAGGAGGACTGTAAGTCAGTTTATGCTAAATCTCGTCAAAGTAGGAGCAGTGTTTTCATTTAAAAATTGAATTGGGAGGTTGTTTAATTTACTACAATGAGTAAATCATGAAGAAGAATACAAAACTCTTAAGGCAAGGTATGACGGATGCAAGTCAAAGCATTGCAAACTCCATCATCTTTTCTATGAACTTTTAAGACGATGAGTATTGTACCATTTCAAAAAAATTTAATTAGGGAAGTTTCATTTACAACCACGAGTAAATCATGAAGAGGTATACGAAACTCTCAAGGCAAGGTATGAGGGATGCAAGTCAAGGCAAGCAAGACAAAATTTTATTGGTGGAATATTTGATGTATTCATATGTAGCTACTAAGTAGTAAGAGTGTATATATGGACACGTTTATTTAACGTATTTTTTATTGATTTAAATAAAATTTAGGTAAGGGTTGACTTCGTGAGTCATAGTAAATAATTCCGAATGCGGAACGTTTAAGTAGGTAGTGGCTAGTTTAGTTTAATTGGCGAAACTTTGTTTCAGCGTGGCTTATTTTATAAAACTGTATGTACCAGTATACTACTCATAATAGGGCTTTAAACGGTTGTTGTGTACTACAACCTGCCGCTTGCCTATTTTTATGGCAGTGTTTGTTGGACTGGGTACATTGATTACCAGATATGGGCCAACCCAGATTTGAGACAGTTTGTGTTTGCGGCTTTCACTTTTGAGGAGGACTTTGTCTCCTAGGTGGAAAGTGAGAGGCCTGATTGTTTTGTCGTAATATTCCTTTGAGCGTTGTTTGCTGGCTAAGAGGTTTTTACGAGCCGTGGCATATGATTTTTGTAGTCTATATTTTAGCATATGGTAATAACTTTCGTGATTGTAAACGGGTTCAGGATCCCGTTTTAAATTAGATGGGACATCCGCTGTGAAGCCGTAAAGGCAATCCATTGGGGTTAATTTCGTACCCTCGTGTACACTGTTATTGTACACGAATGCAGCGGTTCGTAGGAATTGATCCCATGTTTTGGGATTTTCGTCTACGATTGTACGCAGATATTCGGTTAATGGTCTATGGGCACGCTCTAGTGCGCCATTAGACTGGGGATGGTATGCGGAAGTCTGTAACTTCTTTACCTTTAGGAGTTTGCAGACCTTCTTGAATAGCTCACTCAGGAAATTGGTTCCCTGATCGGTGACTATTCTCTTTGGAATGCGATAACGCGTGACAATCTCATTGAAAAAGATTTGCGCCACCGTTACTGCTTCTCCATTAGGTATGGCATACCAATCGACGAATTTGGTAAGGTCATCTTGAAAAGTTAAGATATATTTATTACCTGATATGGTCTCTTCTAGTGGACCTACTATATCGAGGTAAACCTTGTCGAAAGGTTGTTCTGCGATGTCCGTTATTACCATGGGCATCTTGAATTGTGGAGATGCTTTCATTGTTTGGCACTTAGGGCATTTTTTTATGTACTTTTTTATATCGCTAAGCATGTGTCTCATCCAGTACTTGCGTCTAATTCGTTTATAGGTCTTAATGACACCCTGATGGCCGCCGAAAGGAGAGTCGTGATAATCCTTTAGGATTGTTTGGACTTCCTTGGGGGTCGTGATTATCTCAGGTGCCTTGACTGGACATATTTCGTGTTCAAGCGTAACCGGGGGTTGTATTTCTGCCTCTGGGGGTTCATTTTATTTATGTTCCGCTGCCGTGGGCTGTTTTTCAGCGCTGGGGCTCATACTGGCCTCTTGGACTTTCTGTTTTTGAGCTCTGGTCACGGCGAAGCAATGAGCGGGTTTCTTTGTTTTCTTTTTATTTGGGAAATTATTTTCTTCCACATCAGAGTCCATAGTGTGGTGCACTTGGGCTTGTACCGGTAAGGTATTGCCTGTATAGTCTTCGTTTAATACTTGTGGAATGCGGCTTAATGCATCCGCATTGGTATTATACTTCCCTGGTTTGTATTCGATGGTGTAATCGAACTCTGACAATTTGTGGTGAAATCTCACCAAACGGGAAGTTGGGTCTTTAACATTAAAGACTCCTTTGAGAGGCTTGTGGTCAGTGTAGACCGTGAATTTCCTGCCTTGGAGATATCATCGGAAATTTCTAGTTGCCCAGACTATAGCCAATAACTCCTTTTCAATAGTGGAATAGTTTTTCTCGGCTGTGTTTAGCGTTCGGCTTGCATAGGCAATAGGCTAGTCTTTTCCCACTTCTCCTTGGGAAAGTACAGCTCCTAAAGCCTCGTTACTGGCGTCCGTTGTGAGATTAAATGGCTTTGTGAAATCTGGGTAGATTAAAAGCGGTGGGGAAATTAGGGCATTTTTAATGCTTTGGAATGCCTCTTGGCATTTCTCGGTCCAAGTGAATTTTACATCCTTTCGGAGCAGATTCGTTATTGGACGAACGATTTTAGAGAAGTCCGGAATGAACTTCCTGTAATAATTGGCAACTCCCAAAAAGGACTGTACTTGCCTTACTGTTCTTGGAACAGGGAATGTCTGGACGCAGGCCGTTTTGCTGGGGTCTGGTAATGCACCTTCGCTAGAACATTTGTGCCCTAGGTAAACAACTTCTCGTCTCAAGAACTGGCACTTCTCTGGCTGCAGTTTGAGGTTGTTTTCTCTCAATTTGTTGAAGACTTTTCGAAGCTTATTATTGTGGTCATTTAGGTTCTTACAATAAATGACGATGTCGTCAAGATAAACGAAACATTCGAGGCCTTGTAGGCCTGTCAGAACGAAGTTCATGAGGCGTTGGAATGTAGCAGGAGCTCCTTTGAGTCCGAATGGCATACCCTTAAATTCGTAGTGCCCGTAATTAGTGCTAAAGGCGGTCTTATGTCGATCCTTTTTGTCGACTACGACTTGGTGATAGCCGTTGGCCAAATCGAGAGCGGTAAAGTATCTGGCATGACCTAGTTGGTCAAGAATATCCTCGATTCGTGGTAGCGGAAAGGCATCGCCAATTGTCTTTTCGTTCAATTTACGAAAATCGACAACGACGCGCCACCTTTTTTCACCATCGGGTCCCACCTTTTTGGGGACTACTAATAAGGGTGAATTCCAAGGGCTTTTGCTAGTTTGGACTATCCCGTTGTCTAGCATTTCCCTTAATTGCTCGTTGATTACTTGTCTCTGGGTTTCTGGTAATCTGTAAGCCTTTTGGTTTATGGGCGCTTGGTCTTGTATTAAAGGGATATTGTGGGTGATAGCATTTGTATATGTCAGCTTGTCACCTTTAAGGTAAAAGATATCGTTGTACTCATAACAGAGTTCGGATATCGAAGCTTTTTCTTCCGCGTTTAGATTTGGGGCTAGGCTGAGCTCTTGGTCTAGCCTGTTGACTCGCGGAGTATACGTGGGATCTTCCTGATCTGGAAATAAGTATCTTACGTGTTGTAAGATAGTTGTGTTTTCCGAAAAGCTTACGTTTCTTTTCTCACTTTGTGGAGCTGTGTACTTACTATCTGTTTTACTTACATTACTAGATGGCAGGGAATGGGCTTCCTGCAGTTTTAATGGTGGAGTACCATGTTTTATGGGTACTTTTGATTGGTCCGAGTACTCGCACGTATTCGTATTTTGGCTTATGGGCCTTGAAGAACTGGTTTTCTTAATACTATTTGACGGTGGAGCCAACTTTGCCTTCAATGAGGTCTTACGGATCCCGCACGCGTCTTTTATCGGGCTCATTGGCCACTTTTTATTCTTAATACTAATCTTATTAAGTGGTGGAGTCGACTTTGCCTTTAAATAGGTCTTACTGAGCTCGCACGCACGGTTGATGGGGCTCTTGGGCCACTGTTGTTTCTTAACACTAACTTTGTTGGGAGGTGGAGTCGTCTTTGCCTGAGAATAGGTGTTACTGAGCTCACACGCACCTGTTGTTGGGCTTCTTATCCTTGTGGTTATCTTACATCTAGGTATATTGGATGGAGGAGTCAGCTGCATTTTGCTTGTCGGCTTCTGGGGCTCGCTCGCTCTTTAGTTTGGCTATGGGGCATGTACAATTTTTGTAAGTTATTTTTTTGGACGGTGGAGTCATTTTTGCCTCTAGTCGGGTCTTATTGAGCTCGCACGCGTCTTGTATGGGGCTCTTGGGCCTCGTAAGTAACTTATAACTAGGTATTTTTGAGGAAGAAGTCTTGTTTGACTTCTGTTCCGCCTTGGGAAGCTCACTGATGTTCGTGTTACTCGCTCGCGATTTATTTGGCTTGAGAACGTGTTGTGTATCAGTGGCTTCTCCTATTGGGATGACGGCGTAGTCATGTATAGGGAACAGTTGTAACAATAAACTGTTGATGACTACTTGGAAATTGTTAATGTTGAGTATGGCAACTAGCACTGTTTCTTTCCCAGTAGGGAGTAAACTGTTGGCCAGGAAGACTCCATCGCCTATCTCTTTCGATAGACAGAGCATTTCTTCCTTCACTTGCAACGGGACTGTGGTGATCGTTTGTGACCTAGCAGGTATGCATATTGGTTCCTCTAAAGTAACCAGATGCTGCCTCATTTCGCAGGTTTCTTGATCACCCAGACAGCTCTTTTCGCATTCCGTCGGCTCTTGTTGAACCTGGCAGCCAGCATTACTCTTTTGAGATGCCTTGGAGACACTGCATGTAGATAGCTTAACCTGTTTAGGTTCCATCTTTTCTGCAAGTGATCTCACTTCGACTGCTTTTCTGGAATACAGCTTGTCCGTTTTGCATGACAAGGGCACAGTAAACTCTTCGGGATTTGTTTCCGTACAAGGAAACTTGAGTGCTTTATTTGGGCCTTCAACATTACAATTGTTTGATAGGAAATCGTTTCCTAATAGGCCGTCATCGGAAAGACCTGGGAGGTTTTGTACCACCTGAAACTTGCAGGGAATTTTATTTTTAAAATTGAAGTTGCCCTTGCAATTTCCCAATGTCTTTCCGGTTCCAAAAGGGGTCTGTAAAGTGCATGCCTCATTGGAATTAATTATATTGAGGTTTTTAATTGCTCTTTTCTTAATAATACTAACCTCAGCGCCAGTGTCCACTACTAGTTTTGTATGGCCGTTAAGGCTTATGTCCAGTGGAAGTTTCACTGTAGGGACACCGGATTCGGGCGGTTGAGGTGACCCTTTTAATTTGCGTTGTGGGTTTAAAGTCGAGCCGGGGAGTTTTGGGTCGACTGCATGTCGTTTCCCTGACTCCGGGCTTCCCATTTTTTCTTTTGGCGGCAATCTTCGTCTGCGTGTCCTCGGCGACCACAAAAGGTGCATTTGAGTCTTATGTTGAAGACTTGAGGACTTTTTGTGTTGTGTTGCTCTTGTGTAGATCTATTGGAGAGGCGTGAAGGAACAATTTGTTGCGTCTGTTGTGTTTTTCTGCAATCACGGAAGTCATGTCCATAGATTTTGCAGTTTGAGCAGAAAGGGGTGTTCTTGCGCTTAAGGCAATCTGAATACGTATGACCCTTTCGCTGTCAGAAATTACACGTGATGTTACGGACCAGTGCATCTGTATCCGAGTTTCTGGTATCAGTGTTTGTAAAGGGCCTTTGCCGTGACTGTGATGAACTTGGATTATTCACGTTGCGTGAAAAGTGATTTGGGTTTGGAGCTCGAGGTGATGCGAACATAGGTGTGGATGGCATTTGATAGTAAGGAGCTCTGTAGTAAGCTCTCACTCGTAAATCTTGGTCTACTGGAGCCAATGGAGGAGCTTGTACCAGAGGAGTCTGGACGAATGTAGCACTTTGTTGTAGTTTCTCCATGTCCAGGGCCTTTTGAATTAATGCTTCTAAATCACCTTCTCCTTGCGTGAGCAAATATTGACACAGGTGTGGGTTAGTTACTCCACTTTTCAAAGCGTTCTTGGGAAAATCCATCAGCTGTGTTTTCACAGCAGGGACTGCCTCAGCTCCATACTTCTGTGTCGCTGCCTCGTTGCAAATCGTCAACAACTGTTCCAATCTTGTAATGAACATAGTGAGAGATTCTAACGGGTTTTGCCTAGTAGTGATTAACTTATTCACTAACTCTTGTATGTCTCACGGGGAAGGAATGTTCTATTTAGACGTTCCTCTACTTCACTAAATGAAGCAGGGACGTCTGAAGCGAATAATTGGTATGCGTCACCTCTGAGTCTTGTGGGAAGGACCTGAATGAAAGCCACTTTTTCTTCATTATTTAGGCACTGCATAGTTTGTTTTGTTTGCAGCAGCCAATGAAGGTTTGTAGCTCTCGTCCCAATTGTGGGGTACCCGAAAATAAGGGACGAGTTGAGCTGTGAGCTTAGCTACCTTAGCGTAGTCCACCATTGTGTTTAGTCTATTGACTGAAATTTAAATTTGGGTGGACTAACTGGGCTTGTTTCTGGGCTGACTTCCGTTAAGGATTCTTCGAGCCAATCTATTAGCAGATCTTCAGGAGTTGGTTCAGCTGCTTCACCGCCACTGTCACCATCACTATTTGCACTTTCACTTAACCTAACACTCTTATTCTTCTCTAAGTCTAAATTTGGAGTTTCAGTACTCTCCTTATCTACTGGGAGGGAGCGCGTGGATTCAGCGAGCCTACTTAGTTCCTTACGGAACCGAACTGTGTTTTCCTTCAGTGTCTGTATTTGTGCGAGTCTAACTTCGCGGGTTTGACTCAGTTTTTTGCTGAGTGAAATCACACTGAGTAATGGCTAGCGTACCTGAATCTCGCGCTCTCTCGTACAGTTTTGTTAAAAATTTATCAAGACTTACTTGTCTATTGAGACCTGGCAGAACGGTCCCGCTTCTGAGTCGAGGTCCTGTTGGCGATAACTGTGGAGATTTATCTCCTGCAGCAGATGATGTACCTTCACCGGCGTGCTGTGTATTGGCACCTGGGGTTGATCCCGCGTCGGCTAAAGATGGAGAGTTTTCCCTCGCTGCTGCGTCTGTTTCCTGTTGAGGTAGAGCAGGATTGTCGGCTGGAATATGATGCGCTGTTTGGTGAAAGGGGGGCTCCGCTCCTTGCCTGCTTAAGTCCCTTTGCTGTGATTGAGAGGGGGGTTTCCTTAACCGCCTTCGAGTTCCCTCTCAATCCTTGGTCGGTTGATTTCGGTTTGTTTTGCAGCCGGGAGGGGGGCCTTTGGGCCGTCTTAACTTCCCCTGGATCTAGTTGAAAAGGGGGCTTACGAGCCGTCTTCGATTTCCTCTTCAACTCAGGATCGTTGACTGCTAGTGTTTGGTTATCTGCTTGGCTGGAACTTCAGGCTGCTTATCGAGCTGTGTCCTGGCTGATATGTATTCGTCCTTCTGGGGGAGTTCGAGATATTTCTTCTCTTCCTTCTGTGGACTGTTCACTGGTATCCCTCGGTGGTGCCTGTGCACTAATTGGGGTGAACGCTTGCCCGCCTGGAGCAGAGGCGCCTAGAGATGGTATCTACCCGAGTGTTGGGGGTGACTTGGCCTGAGTGGCTTAGTCAATGGGACCCCTTAAGTTCGAAGGATTAAGGCTTTTCAAGCATTTACGATCGTTTTGACTAGATCAATCTTCCTCAATCCTACCGGCTGCGCCAATTTGTTATGTATATATATATATATATACCTTATCAAATAGGGTACTCACAACAACTTGGATAGGTATAATATTCCGGGGGATAAATCACAAGATTGGCACTTCGTGTTGTATTCACTCTTTATTTTCTTTTTTTTTTAAACTTATAAACTTTGCTTAAAATTATCAACACTTTTTCTTTCGCAAGTAGTCAATACTATTTTTACAACATTTCCTTTTTTTCGTTTTACCAATTTCAAAGCCGCGCGCCAATCACACCGAAGTTCTACTTTTGTCTTCTAATCAACCTTTCTCTAACTTTTACTGCTTTAATTTTCCGCGGAGATCACGACCGCTTGTCTACTCAACTCTAAAAAACCGACTGTGTCGAGACTTAGATTTTTCAATCGTAAGTCTCTTCGTTCAGGATAGGAAAATGCTTAATTAGCATTCCTATCCTGAGAAAATTATTTACCGCTGGGCATGTTTAAACATGCCCAGAATTATCGCGACGAACGATGGTTGAAATTGAAATTTGATATTTTCATAAATATCCAACCATCGTCGTGCTATCGTGCATACATTGTTGCGATCACAATGTATGCAGCTCGCAACAATTTTGCTGATAGCAGCTTTTTTTCGGTGAAGACTTGATCGTTTCAGTCTTCACCGACGTAAAATTTTCATGCGCCCGATATGTATGTATGTATGTATATATGTACATACATATCGTATATACGACAAATCTTACTGAAGGTAAGATTTATCGTGGGGCTATTTTTCTATCGAAACGACTTGGGTTGAAATTTAAAACTTTTATTTTTCCCAAGTCGTTTTGTGGGAAAAATATGTTGAAGGAATGTTGCGCGTAGTTGAAGAAATTGCTGATGCAACTTTCTTCGTATGCGCAAGAGATAAGCCATCCGTGCTTTTAGGCATGATTGGCTTATGAAAATTGTGATTTGTTTCCCGATGCCTTATGAATACATTTTGTATATGTAACATACGGATGTGTATTGGCTCTTGTACACATCCGCACGGGGGATGAACGACAGGTGCCTGTGAAGTGGGTGGAAAAAAAGAATTTGATGCGAATCTACCAGCCAAAATATCAGCTTTATCCAGGGAGTCAACAACCACTTCACCATTATTAAGTAGTGAAGGTATAGAGGAGCTGCTGAAGGTGTTCCTGATGGTTTTGACCAGGGACCAGAAACCTTTACTACCTTTGCGGCTTGCCAAGATTCTTTGTCTAACATTCTGGTCAAAAAGAATTTTTTCTCTCTGGATAATGGACTTGCAGGTGTTCCGTGCAGTCTTGTAGATTTCTTTCAGTTCTGGACAAGGATGCACTTGATAGGCGCGAAAAGCAGACTCTTTCGCTTTTAAAGCTTGGTTGCACTTATCGTTAAACCAAGAGCGATTTTGCTGTTGTTGAGATCTGCTCTAAGAATACGGAATATATTCACGCATGCCTAGACTTAGTAAGTTACTAAGTTCTAATGTGCATTCATCAGCATCCCTCGAAGCAAAACAGACCGACCAATCTATATCTCCAAGATACTGATTGAGACTTTCCCAATCAGCGTTCTTATAGTGCCAGAGAAGCCTACTTGTAGGTGGAGAAGTGGGGCGGCGCAGAGATTAGGTGATAAATTGAGCCGTGATTAGACAGTGGTCTGAATTACCAAGAGGGGAGCCGACTGAGATAGAATATTTGTCAGGGTGAGATGACAGAAACAAATCTAGTAAATTGGCCCTATCTCCAGCTGTATCAGGGATTCTCGTCGGTGTATCCACTAGCTGATGCAAATTGAAAGATTCACAAAATAGTTCAACGAATCAGCCCGCAGGACTTGTGGTAGAAGAATGTCTGAGCCACGGTATGTTATGGACATTAAAATCGCCTGCCAGGACGATTTCGGAAGAGGGGGAGACAGAAAGCAAATGATCAATATTGTTGGAGATATTGTCAAATGCGGATACCGTGTCGTCATCAGACATATTTGGGCTGCGATAAAGGAAGCAAAAGTAGATGATGTGCCTGTGAAGTTTGAACCTAATCCAGATGTAATTAAACTCAGGATTGGCAGAAGGTGGAAAGTCTTTTGGAATCGTTAAGGCCACATCATTCCGAATATATATTGCGATCCCCCTATGTGGAGAAAAAAGAGGCACTAAGCTATAACCAGGGACGTGATATTGATTAGAATCAGCATCAGAAACGACCTTGGTTTCACTTAGCGCCAGAATTGCCGGATTTTTTGATTGAAGGTGGCAGTACACCGAAAAACGATTTGCCCCCAATCCGCGAATGTTGCAAAATTCTAAAATAAAATTCTGCATATTCCAAAGCAAAACAAAAAAAAAGCAGAAGAAAGAGCGACACACAACAACACAAATATTTATTTAGGGCACCCAGCTGCAGTCAACGACACAGCGAGGTAAAAAAAACAGCAATCTATTTGCTGCTTTCAGTACCTCAGACCGTGCAGTTCAATGACCACAGCTGGGGACACCCGTATTCCTGATCAGTGACAAGGGCTAATAACCTTGCACTGATCACTGATGTATATGGGAGATTTGATTAAACGTCACCGTACTGTGCTGCTGGCTTGTGGAATGCCGGCAGGGCATAGAAAAGCCCTGGACTTGGCTGGTATTGTTTATTTTTTATGTAATAAAAAACGGCGCGGCGGATTTTAGTTATTATTATTATATTTATATTTAAAAAATTTCACTGCACTGCACTACAGATTGATCGCTATTTAACTTTGACACCAGTAACACGCACGATGGAACGTCTGCTCCAGCTGACTCCACGCACTTACTTCCTTCCACATCACTGCGTGACTAAGCCAGATAGCACCACCACGAAGCTTCGGGTAGTTTTCGATGCATCAATGAAAACGTCATCGAACGTTTCATTGAACGACATCTTATACACTGGGCCCACTATTCAAGCTGAGCTCTTCTCCATATTACTACGATTTCGCCTACCACGGTATGTATTCACAGCGTATATAGAAAAAATGTACCGTCAAGTAATACTGGACAAGGATGACAGGAAATATCAACTAATCCTTTGGAGAGATGATCCATCCAAGCAGTTGAAGTGTTATAAATTATCTACGGTTACTTACGGTGTAAGAACGGCTCCCTACTTGGCGACGAAATGTCTTCAAAGACTGGCAGGCCAAATGGTAGAACAACGCCCTCTGGGAGCCGCAACACTCATTCAAGATTTTTACGTCGACGACGTTATGACTGGTTGCAACAGTCTCAGTGAAGCCATAGAAACACAAGAACAATTAACTCAGATTCTCCAATCTGGAGGATTCAAATTACGTAAGTGGTGCGCGAACCACCCGGCGTTATTAGAAAATATGGATTCAGAAGGCAGAGCACCGCAGCTAGAACTCCATGACGATAATGACTGCCACGTAAAGACTTTGGGAATAACATGGCTGCCACGTTCTGATGAGTTTGCTATCAAAACTCAATGGACAGGTGAACAAACTATTACCAAGAGAAGTGTTTTGTCAAACATAGCTCATCTATTAAGATGAAGATATTCTTATGAGAATTGTGGGCACTTAACCTTGGCTGGGACGATAAACTACCAGACGAACATAGCTCTATCTAGATCAACTTTCGTCAGAGTTTTGGCATCTTAAGTGACATAAAAATACAAAGACATGTTAGTTCAGGAAATGTGCCATGCTCTATGCAATTACATGCTTTCTCAGATGCATCTGAACAAGCATTAGGGGCTGTAATATATATACGATCTATTCTCCAGAATGGACTTATAATAGTGAGATTGCTATGTGCCAAATCGAAAGCAGCACCAAAGAAAAACGTAACAATACCCAGATTAGAGTTGTGCGCTGCCAAGTTAACTGCCAACTTAATGCATCGAGTTAAGGAGGATTTGAAATGTAATCAACCCTGTTATTATTGGTCTGATTCAGAAATTGTGCTAGCCTGGCTAAATTCATCATCATCTTCACATTATACCTTTGTAGCGAATCGCATAGCTGCAATCCAAGAAGTAAGCACTGCCGATCAGTGGCTCCATGTACCATCAAAACACAACCCTGCGGATCTTGCTTCACGGGGAACTACGCCAGAGCGCCTAAAGAACAATTCTCTATGGTGGTATGGGCCACTCTTTCTACATGGGCATCAATCCTCATGGCCGCTTAAACCATTAAATTTGACGACAGACTTGGAAAAAAGACAGGCAAAAGTGGTACTCTCAACAATCACAAGGAGGATTTCTATATTATAAGGTATTGATCACAGAAATTCGTTCAAATATTTACAAAGAACGTTGGCATACATCCTGAAATTTATTAAAAACATCGGTCAATTGCCGAAGGAACGTAAAACCGATCAGCTTAGCGTACAAGAATTAGATGGTGCATTAATGGTGATCTTAAAGGAAGTTCAACAGCAAGGTTTTGAAGAAGACATAGCACATCTTCTAGGAAGTAAGCACGTTAATGCAAACAGCAGCTTATGCAGTCTGAGCCCATTCTTAGATGAAACGGGAATTATAAGATTTGGAGGAAGGCTTCAAAAATCCGAATTGCCTTACGACGCTAAACATCAGATTCTTCTACCATATGGTCACCATAATGACTCATATTCATGAAACAAACTCACACGTAGGCGCACAAGCACTACTGGCAATAACAAGACAAAAATTTTGGCCCATCAAAGGAAAAACTGTTGCCAGGTCAATAATTCAAAATTGCGTCCGTTGCTGCAAATTTAAGCCGAAACTCTTTGGGCAGTTTATGGGAAATCTTCCTGCTCACAGAGTTCAACCGTCAAGATCATTTATCAACGTGGGAATTGACTTCTGTGGCCCGTTCTCCATTCATTTCAAGCTGAGAGGTAAGAAACCTCAAAAATGTTACGTGGCCATATTTTGTTGCTTTTCCACCAAAGCAGTCCATATAGAAGTGGTAAGCGATCTTAGTACCGATGCATTTGTTGGAGCCCTGAAGCGATTTGTGAGTAGGCGAGGTAACTGTAGAAATATTTACTGTGACAATGCAACTAACTTCGTGGGAGCCAGCAAGCAGTTAAAGGAGATTCAACAAGCAGTGTATATCAACAATGCTGAAGGAAAAATAACACAGTTCTGCACAAATAGAGGCATAGACTTCCATTTTATCCCACCAAGAGCTCCTCATTTCGGTGGCCTATGGGAAGCTGCAGTGAAGTCAGCTAAGCATTTATTTAAAAAGAGTGTAGCTTCAGCTTCCCTGACTTTTGAAGAACTAACGACAATAATGACAGAGATTGAGGCAATTTTGAACTCAAGGCCTATAACACCAATGTCAAGCAATCCAAATGATCTTTGTGAGCTAACACCAGGTCGTTTTCTAATTGGCGAACCACTAACAAGTGCTGTTGATTCCAATGTACATTCTTCAAAGACGTCTCTGCTCAAAAATTGGAAACAAATATCAGAATTAAAAAACCAGTTCTGGCAGCGATGGACAAGGGAGTACTTATGTGAGTTGCAGCATCGCTACAAATGGAAGCAGCGCTGCGAAAACGTGCAGCCAGGGACTATGGTCTTGATAAAGGATGACAATCTCCCTCCGTTAAGTTGGCAATTAGGACGAATAGTCAACATTATTAAGGGACCAGATGGCTTGGTTCGAGTGGCTGATGTCAAAACAACATCCGGAATATTAAAACGGCCGATACATAAATTAGCTCCATTACCTATAGAGCAAGAACAAAACATATCCGCTGGAGTCGAACCTTCAGCAGATCCTAATATCCAGAGCACTCTTCCTTCAGGCAACAAGCGAGAAGAAGAGAGAGAAACGCAACATGGGACTCCTGCAAAAAAATCCCGACGTGCAATGTCACCTATAAGTTTTGTTCTTCTGGCATGCCTGATTGTACCAATATTAGCGAAAAGTCCAATACAGTTATCTCCTTTCAAAACTCAACCAGGATTGTACTTTGAAAGCATGGGATCCACTCACCTCGTGACCAACGAATGGAAACTGATCATATACTACAACTTGGAATCATACTGGAAGGAGCTTGAAAACATCAAGAATGGGATAAATAATCTAAGAAAGATTTGTGATTCAACAAGCGATACTAAAGCATGCACACAAACAGTTGTTCAATTTTCTGACACAGTAACAGAACTCGAAAACAACAATTCGTTGCTCACCCGTGACTCGAGTTCAAGACATAGAAGGGCCCCATTAGATATTGTTGGAAATCTTGCACATTCCTTATTTGGAGTATTGGATTCGACTTATGCCGAGAAAATGTCTCAAATAATAAATAATCTTGAAGGAAAGCAGCAACATCTACTGGAATTACTAAAAAACCAAACTTCTATAGTGGACTCAACGGTAAATGTAATCAAAAAATCTAGTGAGATAATGGAAGGTCGACTACAAGAGTTTGAAGTGCATATAAATCGAACCATTCTCCAACTTAAAGGGATAACCAAGGAAGTTCAAGAACAAAGAATCGTAGAAATGTTCAACGCATTGGCAGTGCGTTTAATTTTAGCAACCACCAACTATCAACGAATGCAGCAAATGTTGCTGGATGTCATTATAGATACTCACCACGGAAAGATGAATCCCACACTACTAACACCGAAGCAGCTTCGAAATCAATTAATTATTATCAAGGAAAATCTACCACCAACTTTGCGGTTACCAGCAAATCAAGGTAATTTATTGGAACTCTACAGCCTCATGACCGTTGAAGTGCGAGTAGGAAAAACACAATTGATCTTCAGGGTGAAACTACCACTACTTTCTTACGAACCATTCGAATTACTACGAATTGTTCCGGTTCCAGTTTTGGTTAACGACTCATTTGTGATCATCGAGCCGTCATCTCAATTCCTCATAATCAATCTACATCGTGATCAATACTATCCGTTGTCAGAACAAGAAATGGCAATGTGTTCTACAATTGGCCACTTCAATCATCTATGCAAGCTGTATCATCCTCTATTCAGAAAGGGAGCTAACACCAGCGCCTGTGAAATTGGATTTCTCACAAACTCTCCATCATTACCTCCTACCTGCAAGATTAACAAATCCTACAATACACCCCGATAGATACAACTTGTCAGTTCGAACCACTGGATCTACATCATGAAGGAAGAAACAACAATAAACATTGTATGCGGAAACACAGTTGTTCAAAAATCACTATCAGGAGTACTCAATATCAGCCATGGCTGCACCATCAAAGATGAATCAACTACTATCCAAGCACATAACCAATACCCTTCTACATTAAGAACATCGTTTATCCCTACCAAGAATTTAACTGAACTTTTAGGGCCAGTTCAGATTGCAGAACTCTGGTATAAACCCGCAGAACATCAAAATATCTCCAATGACATTATTGAGCTTAAGGATAAACTACAACAACTACGTATTGCAGAAGACTCCACCAAGGTTATCGCTCATCAAGATGCCCATCAGTTTGCCATCGGATACATTGGGCTGCTCATAACTCTAATCATCTGTAGTTATCTCCTCTGGAAGCATCTCACAAGACAACACCCAGCAAGATGACCATTGCCACCAATTCCGGTAGCTAGAGTAACACGACCCAACAATGTAGACTCTCAATTCAGCCTCTGACCTGAAACGGTGGAAATGGTTGAACTTAACGTTCAACGCGGGGGAGCATGTTGAATATCACCATACCATGTAAATTAGTAGATAATAGAAATAAAAGTAGCAAAATTCCATAAAAACAAACAGATGAATGTATGTATATAACATTCATCATAATTGCTATATTTCACAGCTCACACAGCAAAATTTGTTGACTAGACATTTCCCATATTCTTGTCACCACAAAATCGTCTGGCAATGAAATTAGAATCCGTCAAAGGTATTGCAATGTAATTAGAATCCGACAAAAATATTTTGTGATGATAAGGTGTGGGAAATTATGAAATAATAAATTTTCACGTTGCTTAGATTTTAGCGTTTTACGAAAATTTCAAATAAGCATCTTTTTATTATAAAAATATTGTCAGAAATAAAAGAATCTTTTAATACGGCAGGATTACGTCAGGAGCATATGTCAATAATAGATGCACTTAATAGACTGGAAAAATCAGTTACGGACTGGGCACTAAGGTCACCGCAAGAGTCTCAGCAAACATCAAAGGACTGTTATGAAAAATATATAATTTATGTCTACACTGATATTATTCAGCCCTGAGTTATGTGATCAGTTAGTACAATACTTACGTATAATACCTTTAAAAGTATGTGAAAGTACAATAAGATTTCAACACGTAGATTACTGTCCTATTGAAAAAACGTTATCGAAAGTATTTCTATAAAAATATCTAATCAGCAAGGGGAGTTAATTGATTTCAAGCCAGGCTATATTCCGACATTTACAATGCTCCATTTTAAAAGAAAATAAACTATATATACTCATACAACAAATAATTTAACATAGTGTGGAGGTAATAGCATTTTGTATAACTTCGAAAATGAATTCATATTATACTAAATATTACGCAATTCAAAGTGGCGGTGGTTTAGCGGATATTGGAGAATTATATCGAGCTCCTCTTATTTACCAGCTTGGAAGAGGAATTGGTAGTTTTTTCAGCGGATTATTACGATATGTACAACCTTTGGTTACATCTCGGGCAAAAGCTTTGAAGCAACAAGCAATTAAAACAGGAAAAGCTATTTTAGAAGAAGCGGATAGTAAACCCTTAACAGATATTTTAAAAGAACAAGGAAAAGCGGCTGCCGAAGAACTATCACATAAAGGTATAAATAAGCTGTTTGGAAGCAACCTATTTGCAGCTTTAGATTTCGCTCCAACTTCTAAACGTAAAAACCGTTCAAAATCACAAAAGTACGTTAGAAGAGGTTCATAAACAAAAAAGACAGCTAAAAGAGCATTTGATAAATAGACAGCATGCCTTCATACAACGAATGCATGAAATCTGAATTAGACCTTTTCTCTACACCACCTGTACAAAGTAGCATCTTAAAAACTGAAGAAGTATCTTATAAACCTATAGCTTCTTTGGATAACTCGTCGGTATTGGAATTTGTATTGCTAGGTCATGGTGACACATATCGAGACTTATCAAGCATATACCTTCGATTGAAATTACAACTGGTTAAAATCAAGAATGGAAAAGAAGAAACAGGATAAAGCCAAAGACACTGTTCGTGATGAAGGCCCTGGCCTTGTATATAACATACTCCATTCACTTTTCCGTCAATGTACAATTTACTTAAATGGAAAACCAGTTGCTCAAACTGATAACAATTATAACTGTAGAGCCTATATTGAGAATTTATTAAATTACGGAAAAGACGCCGCTTCAACACATTTGGAATCGGTTGGCTGGTATCTCGATCAAAATAATATGGATGTAGTTGAAAACGCTGAGCTAAATGAAGGTTATTTGGCAAGACAAAAGCTGTTTGATAAAAGTAATGTTGTTGAGCTGATGGGAAAGATTCACGGCGATATGTTTAATCAAGATAAATTATTAATGAACGGTGTTGATTTACGGGTAGTTTTAGCACTCGAAAAACCCGAATTTTACTTTTGGTCAAAAGATGATGACAATTCCCCACGAGTTAAGCTAGTAGAAGCAACTATGTACTTGAATCATGTAACTATCAATCCTAACATCTTGCTGGCTCATGAAGCTGTTCTACAACGCTCCAACGCCATATATCCGTATAAACGAGTTGAAGTTAAGACGTATACAATACCCGCAAATACATTTACATTATCATTGGACAATGTGGTTATAGGACAATTGCCAAATCTACTAGTCTTTGGCATGGTTGACAACGATGCATATACCGGAAAACGTACAAAAATTCTTACAACTTCAAGCACAACAACATCGCCAGATTTAACTTATCGGTGAACGGCGTACAGGTGCCAAATCAACCTCTAGAATTTGATTATTCAAAAGAAAATCCTGCCAGCACTTGAGGGTATATTACATTGTTTAAAGAAGCCGGTATACATTATTTCGATAAAGGACACCAAATTTCAAAGAAATTCTTTGACAACGTATATTTTCTACTTGCTTTTGATTTAACAACAGATCTCTCATATAATTCAATATGTGGAAATCTATTGAATCAGGGAACGGTTAGAATTGAAGGAAGATTTAAAGAAGCACTAAAAACAACCGTGATATGTATTGTATATGCAGAATATGATAGCAGCCTTGATATAGCTAAAGATAAAAATGTGAGCTTCTAAAAACAGGTTAAATGATGATTGTGCTTAAATACGTAATCTATAATGACCTACTCTTTGGTAAATGTGGAGTACTTCTCCGGAGGCCACTTAACCTTCTTCAAAAGAGTTTCTTTTGCAAAATAAGTCTTTTGCGAAAGAAATAATTTTCAGGTATCCTACATCTAGTACAGAATGTACTGAACAATTAAGTAAATTTGGCAACCTTGAGCTCAAGCGTTTGGATGAAGATCTTATAAAAACTCTATCAAAATTTAACATCGTATTTGTTCGTGGAGATACAACTAAAGCATTTATAAATAACTACGTTACATCTCACACCAAAGTCATTGACGTGGAAGCCGTCATTTCTGCTGAACAAGAATGAACACGATTGAGCTTTCAAAGGCGTTAACAAATAACCGCACGACAAACAGGTTTTTTAGAGGTGTTTTCCATGCAGTCATCTACCACAAAAAATAAAAAAACCTGCATGAGTTATAGCTAACACTGATCCGGCACATAAAGGCGGAACTCATTGGGTCGCCTTTTATTTCCCAAAACAAGCTCACAACAGGATTTTTCGAAAATTTTTATTAGCTAATTCAACCTCTTTTTGTAGCAATAAAAAACGACTGCAAATCCAGTTTTCGGCAACCTGTGGACATTATTGTTGTATATTTCTATATTCTCGATGCAGAGGACGGAGCTTTAAGACCTTTTTAAAACAGTTTGATTCGAACGATCTAAGTTTAAATGATATCAAAGTTTTTAATTTATACCGTAGCATATATCTAAAAAAAAAGCATCCACAATCTGGAAAGGACTTTTGTAGCCAGTCTTGCAAGCCTGAGATCAAAACTATAAAAACCTAAACCCTAGCTGTTTGTGTATTCAGCGTAACAGTGTGATTTGATTAAGATGGAACCATCACGTAAAAAACAAAGGACTCCCAGAAAAGGTAAAAAGAAGTTGCCCAAAGGTGAAGCAGCCGTAAAAGAAAAAAGGAAGTTGTGTAAATATGCAGCAGAAGTAGCCGGTGAAAATCTCTTGTTAAACTACACGTAAAATTTGGACCATTGCCATAACCGGAAAGTAATCCTGGGGTTTGACCCTTTATCGTTCGAAGCGAAAATAGTGTTTCATCGGCATGGCCTCTTTCCGATATCAACAACTTATTCCGGATGGTTGGCAGTTTACGAGAATCTCAACGATTTAAAAACCAAAATGGAAGGGACGCTTCCAGCTAATCAGACCGAATAAAAAAACGAATACACGATCCCCGTCAATAATGGCAGCATTATACTATCGCAAGCGGAGCTTTATAAAATATTTGAAATGATAAAATTCTTCAATATTGTCATGTTTCACAATAACAACGCTTCTGAAGCTCTTAAGGAATATTATAAAAAGTATGCTGACAAATGTAAAGAAAAAAATGTATTAAAATTACCATGTGAAGATTTTTTTATTCCCAGTCGAGCTTCTTATGTACACTTAAATTATTCCAGACTTTTTTATGAAATACCAATGTATTGTATTGCAATTCTAATTTTCGATGCAATGAATTTCTATTACAAATAAATGAAATAAAATTGTAGAGCGCAAGTTAAGCGACCTACAACACATAAATATCCACACAACAAAATGTCCATAGTTAAAGAAAGGCAATATGCTATGCGAAGCATTAACACAAATTCACTATAAATGAATGTAGCATTCACGACATGAATGAAATTAAAGTAAACAAGCACAAAAAGGAAGAAAGCAAAAGAATTTACAATTACCGCTTGTTTACATGACAAAGCGATATAGCCATGCCAGTGAACTCATCATTAAGTAAGCATTGAACATATTGCTGTAAGAACTTTGAGTATTGCGAAAAGCTTACTCGGCGCTTTCGGTGTGAGACCAATTCCAGGTGATCGAGCGGTGAGAACTTAATTTTTGCAAGCAATATTGATGAAGTAAGCGATAATTTGATTGTATAAAAAGGGTGTACTATTGGAAATAAATCAGAGTTATATTATACTCCACTCTGGTCCTTTATTTAAGGGAGCTCTCCCCCTTAGCTCCGATATGGATATCCACCAAGGTAAATAGAGCTTTCTGGCTCTCACACCTCTGCCTTATTTGCACTAGAGCTCTTTAGCTCTAGGGCATTTAAGGTGCCACCAATAGAGCTGTCCGCGCCTCTCGTGATTCAAATTAACACTTATATTAAGACCAGACTTAGAGCTTTTTGGCTCTCACTTGGTCAAGATACAAATGTATAGAAGCTTCACATTGCTTTACCATTTGTATCTCCAAGTTAATATAAATATTATTATATCTTCAAGATTCTCATCAGCCATTGGCGATAATAAAAAGGAAGGAAGAAACTTTACAAAATAAATATAAAAAGTATTTTATTTAATTATTTTATTCACTAACAAATATATATAAATATTAATACAATTTTTAACAGCATAACGTACAGCAGATAATTTCCATGAATTTCACAATATACTTCAAATTGTATAATGCTGTTTAGTTTTGGTATTTCAAGTTGTTTTATTTTAGCTTGAGGAATGTATTGCTGAATAAATTTTTCCTTTTCAAGTCCTTTTACATAAATTGTTGAATTTGATAATTTCTTCAGTATGTCAGGTAGATTGTTGTAATTAATAGTACCAGCGTTCCATCTTAACCCGTTTATTCGATTGAAATTGTAGTCATCCTGCCAACGAGCTTTTGCTGACAATTGATTATACGGGTATGGAGGTTTGAAATAATATAAGGTTGGATTAAGCGATCCGTGATGTAAGAACGACAACTCCTAAGCAAACAGCTGGCCTTTAACTCCGCTGACAAACTGTATATCTAAAACAACACTGTCCGAACTAATGACTTTTACTTCAGAAACGAAATTCCAAACAGATATTTAAATATACGTTTTAAGGCCTTGTATATGTAGGTTTCTCGAAAATAATATAACAATGTTCAACACTATTTAACAATTACAACTACTATCATAAACTATGTACATTTTTTTTATTTTTTTTCGTATAACAGTTGTCATATTAATGATTATTTTATTTTTTTGCAATTACTAAAAATATTCTATTTGCCTAATAACAATAAATTATTCAAATCTTATAAATATTACATTCTGGTGCCCTTAAAACCGTCAGGATAAGAAAAACCATCCTGCTTAATTACTCTTTTATCAAATGTAAATCTAATTCTTTTTGTTTCCGGTTCAGATAAAATCACACCAGGTAATTTTCGTTTAATTTTACATTTATTATCTATTTTTACAGGCTCCGTTTCTTCAAAAACAATTTTCTTCATTATATCAAAATTTATCATTTGAGAATTTTTAAAGTTTAACGAAACCCCTTCACATTTGGTGACGTACTCAAAACAACTAGTTGTTTTAATTTTCAAACTATAACATTTAGCTCCAATGCTTACAAACACAGATATGTATGCGTTTTTTCCATAACATTCCAGCTCATTTGTGAGTCCACCCAAAAATTCAGATGTTTCAAACGTGTTTTCATTCGTTTTTTCAGTGAAAATTACGCTATCAGTGTCGCAGCATAAAACACGATTTTGTATTTTTTCTAGTACTCCATATAATTTCATACGAGCATAAGATGTCGTATATGCCCCTATAGGAATATTCACATGACCAACTACATCTAGATCTTGCTGAATATGTCGCCAGTTAACCCACAATGTATCATTATTTATTACATATTTATATTATATTATTTATTACATATTACATCTTTAAAACTATTTACAACAGTTGCCTGCATTTTGTCCCTTCTTTGGGCAAATTTTCCCCACAAAGAATTGAAACATAGTTTTGCTTCGTGTCTTTGCCCGGAATTTTTTTCGATTTTTGTTTTATTTAAAAGAATCTTTTCGTATTTTTCATTCTTCTGAATATACAGTTCTGTTTCATCTTCAGTATTACATGTACTAGTCCAACCACTAGCTTCTTGGTTTAGCTTTAAAAACGTATTAACATTTTCGGAGAATAGACCTCCCTGTCCTGTTTCACGAGCATATTGAGTGTAGCTATATTGCCAAACTTCAAAAATATCTATTATTTCATACCCTTGCTTAACTGCTAGGGCAACTTCAGGAATTACCCAAGTACCTAATAACATTCTTTCAGTTTCAGTGTGTGGGCATTGATGAAGAATATTAAGTTCGCTGCATGTTTTGCAAGGAGGAAAATATAATTTGTTGTGTATTTTAAGAGGAAGAACAGAAATAGTAATATTTTGTAAGGCAAAATTCTACATTTAACAAACCCATGCATTTTTATCAAATCTTCCGCGGAAGGTACATCCCTATGTTTTAATATTTTTGGATGCCCAACAGGATAAGGTGCATATCTATTTACGTACGGATAGAGACTTGTAAAGTCCAAATATTTAATTTTCTCATAAGCCTATGCTTCATAATAAACAGCAAATAGCCCTCCTGTTATAGCTTCCCGCGGGCTAAGGGAAAGTAAATGACTTTTTAAATCGTTATCTAAAGATTGGTTTATTTCCGGATTTTCTCTTAAAAACTGTTTGAAATAACACTTCCACATTGTTATTATTTTAAACCCTGCACGTTTGATTAGTTCAATTCTCTTACACGTGCCTTCATATCGATGATCAAGATTCTGGAATTGAAGTTTATTTGAAGTCCGGCTTTTGAAACACAGTATACAGCCATGGAAGAAAAATCCAAAAAATTCATTAACAGTATTGGTATCCGGATTAAACCCGTCAACTTTAAAGTCGCATTTTGGTAGTTTTACTTCACCACAATTTTGTACGTGTTTAATTTTCGCCCCAACTTTGCTGTTTTCTAATGTAAGCCATTTTAGACCAATAATTGACTGATTCGAATTTCTAATATACCCGTTTTTATGCATAATACAAACAAATTTTCTTTTAGAAAGTTTTTTCTGTATACTAGCATTACTGTTGATGCAATTTTAAGAGCTTCCGTAAACGGATTTTTTTGTGTTATTTTTAAAAAATCCTTCATAAAAGTTAAACAACTCTCTCGGAAAATGTTGACGTCATTTCGACAATAACTTATTAATTCGACCTGATTATTAAAAATTACCTTGGATTTTATTTGGTTGTCGTACCATTTGCAGAAGTTTTCCCTTTCATCTGTCTTCATTGCGTCAATGGCATACATTTCTGTAGATGGAATTTGTCCTACATAGTTCCAGTTATGTAAAGTATTAAAAAAATGAGGGTAATATCCTTTTTTGATATTTGGAATATTAAAAACTTTGGGTAGTTTTGATAATGCAAACGGTAGAAAATTTAATGAATCAATAAAAATTAAACGCCCACAAGTAATTTTCATAATTTTTGACCCATTCATGACTGGTACAACTTTTAGTTTTCTTTTTATCAGTTCTGATATAATAAAGTGTCCGTCGTAAGATTGCAAACTGTGCGCAATACAAATAATTTGCGTTGCAAAAGTCTGTGCAAAAAGCAGTAATCTACAAATTTTTCTACTATATTTTCAGATCCGTTTTGATATTTAAAAATATGTTCGCGTTTGCCGCATTTAATACAATCACCATCGTCTCTAGTATCCGAAATATAACATTCATTGCAATTCTGCGGGGCTGTTATTTAGTTTCCATTGTGTACAAAGGAATCAGATTTTTCTTGATATTGTTTGTTTTGAGTGCTTTCACAATCAAAAAATATGAAAAAAAAATTTGTATTTTTTTTTTTTTGTAAACTTTTATAAAACACAAGTGATCTTCTGGAACGTATTTAAAACAATTCTGACAATAAAACTCACCACAAATGTGAATTTCCTGCCTTTTAGAATAATCGACAAATTTACCATAATCTTTACAAACTTGTAAAGTTTTGCAAATAGTTTCTTTATTCAATATATTTTTTAAGTGATAATTATAACGCACAGTACCCCTAAAGGATCTTTTAAATTTTTCACAATTTATTACTTCTTGCACAAATAAACACGGGGGAGATACATAACAATATGTACACTGCATTTCACATTTGTGGTAAAACTTATGATCATATAAATTATCACAAAAACATAAAGATATTTCTTATTAAAAAACCCCGTCGGAGATTTAACAACAAAAAAATGGTTTTCAGCTTCAGAAAAATAAAGATAAATTTTCTTATTCCGCTCAAAAAGGGTTGGCCCCTGAAAAAGTATACTTCCCTTTAACGAATTAAGACCACAATTTGAAATTTTTTTAATTTTTTTTTAAATTTATATAGATGTGATAATAAACAACCTTTATTTTCCGTTACTCGAACTAAAGCATTCTTACACAACACTTTTGAAAGGCTAAGAAGTTTGTTTTCAAACTTACGTGAACATTTTTTCGATAGGGTGATACCATTTGATATTTCTACTGAATAACACAAATATTTTGGAAGACATAAAAAACAGCTTTGACTAACATTTGTCAGACTTTTCTTGTTTTTCAAGTAAGCGGATTCATTCTCGATGTTACTAAATTTTCCTCCTCCATATAGAAAATTCACTATATTGGCTTCGACTTGCGATATTTCTTCCAAAAAAAAATACGGAGTTTGACTGATTAACATCAGAGATCAGATTTACGATCAACGTACCGTTAATCTTATCTACTGGTCTCATGCTAACCCATATCGGTTTAACTTCCGGATTATTTGGCAATGAAAGTGACAAGGCTATTTGACTTCCCTCATTGCTCTTTAAAACTAATTCTTTAGTCATTTCAGAAAATGCACTTTCCATCCATTCAATTAAATTATTAATGTCTTGATGTGAGGAGTCTCTTAGTTGAAAAGTCATCCTTACGCCATCCATTTTAAATTTCCTGAAATGTTTATTTTCTTTAGATAATATTTTAATAAAGTCCCCACCACCTGACTGCACTATTTCACTGAGTTTGGTACTAGAAGAAGGTACAGCCACATCATCCGTATTTCCTAATACGTTGGTGCTGACAGTAGACTCACAAATATCCACTATGCCGGAAATGTGTGGTGTGTTTTGGCTGGATAAAACGCTTACCTTTTCTAAGGTAGAATGAGCTTCTTGAACAGAAAGGTTTTGGAAGCAGTCCTTATTAGAAATTGTTTGTTTTGTTTTGTTGTTAAAGCAACATTATTATTAAACATTTGGTTTAACCCTGATCTTAAAAACCATGGGAAAAACTCATCACCCTTTTCTAAAACTAGTTCTAATATATTTAAAAACTTATCTGTTGACATGACGCCGTTATTTTATTAATCTATTATGGCTGGTGATACTGCTGAGAAGTTGCTGTAACAAAAAAAAAAAAAAACAATATATTAAAAACTAGCACTTTAATTTACTTCCAAAATTATGACTCGTACTTTTTACTTTTGCTTTTTTCTCTGCGCACTACCTAGAATTAATAAAACTACAGCTTTTAATTTTAAAATACGCACAAGATTTCGTGATAAACACAACGTTTGCTTATAAAAGTTCTTTCAATAAAAATGACGGTATTGTCGTGACCCAATATTCAATTGGTGCAATTGTGACATCACGACTCGAGCTAGCAGCAAATGCACAAGTAATTAAACGATTTGCAATAACTAAGCATTTTACTTCGCACAGTGAAATGCTTGGCTATTGCGAATTGTTTACTTGTCAACTGGCGCATCCACTGCTGTGTGTAACTGGGCATTGAGTCATGGTTAAGTAATTCACTTCGCATAGTGAAATACTCAGCTGGGCTCACTGTTTGTTTACATACAGTATTGGGGGCTCCCGCTGTCGGCAGTGATTAGCGTAATACTTTGTAATTATGATTGCAAGGTATTGCGCTGGTCACTGGGTCAAAGTTGCTTCCACCTAAGTGAATGGAGGTGAGCACGGTCGATTCGCTGGATCGGTTAGTTCAGTTAGAAGTTGGAGTTTATTGAAGATAGCGGTTCGGCATCTTTTTGAGTCAGTTGTAATTAGAGAGTTAAATCAGACGTATCAATCACGGGTGATACGCCTCTTAATTTATATCGTCGTTTAATTAAAGTAATAAAGTTGTTGTACAATTGACTTACGCGAGTTTTTAATTGATTTCCCTGGATCGCTTTTGGACACGACAATTTGGCGCAGCCGGATAAAGAGTAGGTAAGTGTCATTTTTCTGCAGTGAAATAATTTATTTTTCTTTGTTCTTTTCATTTTTATTTCTTTTTGTGCATTTTATAGGAGTAAAGCTTTTTTTTAGCTGCTCCATTTTTTTTAAGTGTGGGAGTAACGCTTTTTTAGCGGCTCCGTTTTGTTGTATTTTGTGGGAGTTAACGCTCTTTTTTAGCTGCTCCATTGTTAATTTCATTTACTTTCCAGAATTAATCTAAAAATTGCTAGATTAAGTGAAGTACGTCTAATTTTAAAGTATTGATATACGTTACTCATTGGGGCTCTGTTTGTGGGCGATAATGTTGCGCATAGTGCATCAGCATCAATCTGAATGTTTGTGATGTGATTATTTTCTGTTGAGTGAGTGGAAAGTATAGTATTGGGTTATCTTCAGGGATGTGCTAGGGGTGAGGTAGTAAGTTGTTTAGTTTCACAGGAGGGAAAATGAATTAACTTATGGGATTATTGTGATGTTGATATTTTATGTATGGTTTTTGGGGAATTAGGATTAAAATTGGCAAGGTGAGTATATAAAAATATTCAAGAGACTAAAAGAAAAGGCCAGAAGGGGAATATATGTATTTTTGTGGGGAATAATCCGTGGCAGCGTATCAATGTCTGCATGGTACTAGCTTTGTTATATACCTTAAATGTCCACAGGTAGGAGTAATATATTAACTAGGGAGGAATTAGCACGCTATCAGGCCCAGGAAAGGGAATTAGAACTGAAAGCACAAGAGCTTAAGGAATTTCAGACAATATTGCAGAGTTATGAGCAGGACTGGCAATATATAGAGGAGCATATAACGGGAGAGTTACGGAAAAGGTGGACAGAAAAAGAGGCAGAGAAATTACTGGAGAAACTAAATGAGAATGCTAAAAAAAGTACAAAAGGCGAAGCCTTAGATCTACTGGTGACAGCAGCATTGGAAGTTATCCAGAGCCGTGAAATAGAAGCAGAACAAGCATTGGAGGAAACCCAGAAAGACAAAAAGGGCCCTTAAAGAATATAGAATCGCTAAAGGTACAGCTAAAGGAGCCCGAGGAAGCTACAGCAGAACTAGAGAAAGAGTTGGGGTTCGATAAATCTTCACAGAGAAGTCCGAATCAAGACAATAATAAAGCGATCACGAGTAAGGGGTTCAAGCCAAGGAAATTATTATTCTGGGAACAGCCTAAGGAGCAGAAGCAACATTCCGAAACAGAGCAAAGTAGAAGAAAGAAACAGGAGTTAGCGTCGAGTGGAAAAGAGGGAAGCGAACGAAACCAAATAAGACATTAGGAAAGTGGAAAATCAAACGAAGATCACATAAAAATGGTGGATATACACGACAAAGTGATGGATATGGTCGTCAAGTACGTACCCATGTTTTCCGGAGATCGATCTCCAAAACTGGTGAAAGCGGTGTACAGATTCTTAAGCTGCGGCAAGAATTTGTACGACCGACTGAAGCCTGAGGAGCAGAACATTTTTATGAAATGTGTGAAGTATCGGTTGACAGATGATGCTTACTATCTGGTAAGTTCAGAGGAACCAAAAGATTTTGAAGCTCTGCAATTGATAATTGAAACAGCTTATATGCCGAAGAAGTCATTTTGTGAATTGCGAACGGAGATGGTGGCCTGCAGACAAAGACCAGGTGAAGACATCCGAGAATTTGCGGACCGACTGAAGGAACTGTTGAGCCAGATCAAGACAGCCGTATCAGCAAAGTACCCGGACAAAGACGGAGGACTAATAGCGCAGTTAGAGCCTGATGCAGTGGCAACCTTCAAGGGTGGTGTGTTTAATCATGCCACTCAGGTACATCTGACGAGAAGGAAGTTCGAGTCTCTGGAGGCAGTGCGTGAGGAAGCGACTTACTTCGAGAAGGATGCAAAACGTCTTCAACTTCGGCCATCGGGAGTAGGGGAAGTGCTTAAGAGCAACGGCGGAGCCCCTCAGAATACATGGGAGCCCAGGTTGGCCAAGAAAGATCCAGGGAGGCCATCTCAATCAAATATAAGAGAATACCGAGGAACCCCGCCCAGAAACAGTCAGCGAGGTTCTAAGCAATGCTTTCGATGTGGAAAGGAGGGACACTTCGCAAAGGAATGTGGTGCGGAACAACAGCCCAGAGTTGTCAAATGCTTCAAATGCGGTCAACCTGGACACATTACGAGAGAGTGCCAAGAAGTTTCTTTCTGTACGGGATGTCAGGAATATGGGCACGTGATATCCAATTGCCAAAACCATCACGTCAGAGTAGCCAACTGTGCAGCTAGCATTCAAGATATCTGCTATTCAGGAAGGGAGGGGCTGTATTGCAAATTCTGCCGAACACGTGACGATTACACGGATATCTGCGTAAAGAAGTATTTAGCAGATAGAGAAGAAGAAAAATTGACTTCCAGTAATAAATTTGTCATCACAGTGCCATCAGACATAGCTTTAGAAGGCAAGCTTACGCTTTTAATCGACACTGGGTCTACGTGTAGTTTCATTAAAATTAATAGAATAAAAAGAAATACACCGATACGAACACATCAGAAAATACAAATTGGAGGACTGTTTGGATTTGTTAGGAACTCCATAGGCACTTGTGAGGCGAATTTGCTTATAGATAACAGTCAGCAGGCCTGTCGATTTAACGCCATAGGCGACACAGATTCAATTCCAGCAGACGGTATCCTTGGGATGGATTTCCTCAGTGATAGAGCTGTTATCGACTGCATGAAGAGGAAATTGTGGATACAAGGTGCTGAAGCAGAAGAAGAAAGTGCCGTTTGTGGGAACGTCGCCGCTAGTGGAGAAGTTGTGACGACTGCTTTCCATTGTTATAGTCTAGAAAATCCTTCACAAGACAGAGTAGAGGAGGGTCGAATTAATGGGGCAGAATACATCACACCAAGTAGCAATAACCCAGACAGCAAAGGGAAAGGTATAACATGCAATGTAGAGCCCGCTTCAAGACACGGAGAGAAGAGCACACCAATATGGCAGAAGACCTGGAGCACATCTGAGGACAGTGCGGGACTTGATAAGGTAAGAAATGAAGAAGTCAATAATGGAAGTAGGACACAAGATAGGTGTTACGGGTATAGCGGAAATAAGCTGGGAGATGAACCTGCATTTGTTAGAATCGCGAATGCAAGAGCCTACCCTGTCAAAACCATGAACTCCTCGAACGAATGGCACGGACCTCGTAAGTATCTTAAACGATATGGATGGCGCTATAATGGTACGAACAATTGTTATCCTCAACTAGGGGATTCTACAAAAAGGTAGGTTTAAATCGCAGGGAGATAAAAGGAAGCCAGATAGGACAGAAGTCCATCAAGGCAGAAGGAAAGTAAGGGAACGGAACTTTATTCATGTTGAAAGTTCAACTTTGGCTAAAAGTTCAATAAACCCTTTGCAAGGTAGGTAACGGTTATGACCCAGGAATAGGGGTATGTAACCAAAAAGATTTCCAACAAATTCCCTCTAATTTCAGAAGAAATTCGATGATCGGAGTTTGGTAGTCTGTGGCCAGGAGGAATATGGAAGGAAATATAAGTAACGCAGTGGATCCAATTTAAGGGTAATTTATAAATTAAAAGGTAAGTCGGTAAGCAAATGCTTTTAGGAAGAAGACAGTGAGATTTAAGAACAAGAGAAACTTGAAAAAATGAGTTATTTAATTACGGGAATTAAAAAAAAAGGAATACCAGATTTAAAAGAAAGATAAGATTGAAAAGAAAAGAAATAAGAGATTAAAAAGAAGGAGAAGTTAAACAAAAGAGGAGAAATATTATTTGACAAAAAAAGGTAGAAGGAAAAAGTTTGTAAATCATTGGCAAAGTTATAAGCAAGATTAGGTTAGAAGAATATATATATGAAGGTGTAAATATAAGAAATAAATATGTAGTAAGTGTTTAAGGCTTAAAACTATAGAATAATGAAAAGACCGAGAACTAGATAAGATTGAGAAATTTATATAAGCAGTGTAAAATAACCTCGACGTAACGGAAGCAGATGTAGCAGTCGCATCATGACATCAATTTATCCCTGTATAGACTGCGTGGAGCAAGCATCAGACCAATAGTGTGGGTGGGTAAATAATGATAAGCACTTGTGAAAACTGAATTTTTCACCGCCGACGACTTTCTTATTTGCAGATATTAACCGAATTCTGAAGATTGATCTCAAAAGCAGGAAGGCACCGATGAAGAAGTAAAAGAACTTCGGGAGGAATCAGAAGTTAGATCTCAACTATAATTACTACGAGAAAAGAATGGTATACTCATCATTTCTCAGTTACACCGACATTGAGATATCTGAGGGATTCAAAGAAGTTAAGCCCCAAGATCATCTAGTTAAATGAAAGGGGTTAAAAGTAGCGGCAAGATTTTAGTATACTCAAATAAGTCAAGATCAAAGTGAAGTTATATATGGCATCAAATTCAAAACATATCCACTGAATAAATCACAAGATTTGGGAAACAGGCAGAATGCTATGCAGTTGTAGAAAATACATTAGCAGATTCATATAGGGAGAGCAAGTCTATTCCTTCTATGTACGGGTGGACTCTTGATATAATCGAGAGAACTCCATCGTACATTTAGAAATAGTACAAAAAATATCTGACAAGTTAGAGATTCAGAGTTCAATAAGAATGAGCATAGGAAAGGAGCAGCGTCCAGCACGGCTAAAAAGAATAGTGAGCATTCGTATAAGCAAAAAATCTCAAGCGTAAATTGATGATCCGTTCTACCCAAAATCCCGCTATTGGAAATACATTTTAATAATCCCGTAGAGAGCAGCCCCACAAAGAAAAAGAGGACTTAGTTTATTCCACGGATATGGTCTAGCTTTTAGTAGCCTAAGTCAAGACCGAACGCAACGGACCGCACTCATCAAGAAGAAGCTTGGAGCAATCACAGTAGTATTAGGGTTATAATGTGTATTACTTGTCGTTGTAAAAGTAGAGTATTATAAACGTCAATAGATTTTAGAAGATAATAGGAATCGAATAGGAAATATGTTGTAAAGAGGGACAATTTTGTTAAGCAGCAGATGAGCTAAAAATTATTAGTGAAAATAAAACAATGTAATCAGAAAGAAGCGATAGAAGAGATCAAAACAAGGAAATAAGGAAATTATAAGAAAGATGTTAGAGTAACATTTGTAAAGAAAAGAAATGAATAAGTAGAAAAGAAAATGGTTTGGAAAGAAATAAGTGTTAAGTTTATTTGATAAGTCTAGTATATGAAAAATTGCCAATGATTGAGAATTCAAAAGCAAAAGTTAAATGAAATGGATATATTATAAAGTTATTAAAGGAATGAAAAAGAAAAAACAAACATTGTTAAGGTAATGGAAAGAAAAATGAGAAAAGAAAATAGAAGAATAGAACAGAAATTATATATGAAGTAAAGGATGTACATAAAATGACGTAAAGAATGTAAACCGAACCATAGCTATAAAAATTGTGTAGATCATAGTGAGTATTGTCTCTTAATTTTGTTATAAATTAGATAAGTTATATATTGTAATCTAACTGAGCACCCCGATCTGATTCCTCTTGGGAATCAGTTTTTCTCAGGGGGGAGGAATGTCGTGACCCAATATTCAATTGGTGCAATTGTGACATCAAGACTCGAGCTAGCAGCAAATGCACAAGTAATTAAACGATTTGCAATAACTAAGCATTTTACTTCGCACAGTGAAATGCTTAGCGATTGCGAATTGTTTACTTGTAAACTGGCGCATCCACTGCTGTGTGTAACTGGGCATTGAGTCATGGTTAAGTAATTCACTTCGCATAGTGAAATACTCAGCTGGGCTCACTGTTTGTTTACATACAGTATTGGGGGCTCCCGCTGTCGGCAGTGATTAGCGTAATACTTTGTAATTATGATTGCAAGGTATTGCGCTGGTCACTGGGTCAAAGTCGCTTCCGCCTAAGTGAGTGGAGGTGATCTCGGTCGCATCTCTGGATCGGTTAGTTCAGTTAGAAGTTGGAGTTTATTGAAGATAGCGGTTCGGCATCTTTTTGAGTCAGTTGTAATTAGAGAGTTAAATCAGACGTAACAATCACGGGTGATACGCCTCTTAATTTATATCGTCGTTTAATTAAAGTAATAAAGTTGTTGTACAATTGACTTACGCGAGTTTTTAATTGTTTTCCCTGGATTGCTTTGGGACACGACAGTATTTTCGTCTACCTTTTATATACCCTAGTCTCTGTTTAAGTGTATGTCTTGCTTACAAAGTAATAAAATCCAATCCAATTGTTTTTTACTTTCGCTGTTGTATATAAAATGGAATTTTTCGTGTATATTTCACAGTTGTTGGCTCTTAAGAAATATTCGTAAAGTCATAGTTTTAAAATAATATTATTGTTAAGCATGGTGAGTCAAAAATAAAAGTTTTAAAAAGTTTTACGTCAATAAAATAATATGATTAACCAATTCAGGCAAACTCCACATCGGAATTGTTGACGAAAATCGGAAACGAGCCAGCGTATAAACTTTTGAGACTTGCAGAGCTGGAAACCGAAAAGGAATATAAAATCAACTATTTCAAGTACGTGAAAACGCAGTACGGCCAGAAATTAACGGTTTACCTGGATGGTAATTCATTCATATATGTACCTTCCAAATCAATTCTCCGAAAAAATAAAAACGCAAAAGCAGCTGGATGAAACCAACTCTATTCAAAATTATTTTATTGTTTTAACAAATAGATACGAGGAGAACAAGTTTCTTCAGTTTTCATTCATTCAAAAATGAAAAAATGTTTATTGATTGTAATAAAAATACTTGACTGCTATTAACCACGTCTTTTATTTTTTCGCCTGACCTTTTTTCAGATCATCGCATTAATTTTAAACGACGCAAAAACTTACCTTACCCAACATTTATACACCGCTTCTCTCTATATCCAGCCACTTTCGCTTTCAACACAAAAAAATATAAACAACAAACTTTGCCCCCAGCAGGCCCCCACGAAGACAGAGTGTAAACAAAAACTTAGCCCCCTATGGTTCCCACACGGAAACAAAACCTTGCCACTGAAAAAACGAGTTTCATTTGAAATTCGACCGCGAAAAATATAAACCCACCTCTTGAGCAGGTACACTACATGTATTCACATGTGTCCGAACATAACAACTCTACTCTCATTTTTCAGATCAATAATGTCACACGGTACAAGCACACCTCCATATTCTGGAAGTTGTTTCCAATTCCGCCATTTACTTTACACACAAGTGGTACAAAAACAACTTTAGTCTCATCAACTTTCATTTGCCCGTGCATACGCCCATTTCTCATATGATTTACTCTACAGGGTGTTTCCCCTTAGGAGGTCCATAGAGCGGGAGGTGATAGTACTCACCTAGACGAACCAAAAATTGTAAGGCAGGGGGGGGGGGCAATATCAACCGTTTAGGAGTTACAGGGTGATTCATAAAAAAAGCTAGGTTTTCACAAAACACCCTGTATATTTAAAACTACAGGGCGTATGGTCACAGTTAAGGGCTCACTGTATGCAGAACTTCATGGCCTTTCCAACGACAGCTCAACCAGTCCCATATCCCTCTCCGCTCAGAAGTTATCGAGGTCTAAACTAAAAATTTCGGATTTTCTTTCCATTTTTTTGAATTTGACCTCTATTATTTTTGCAAAATGGTCGTTAATATAACTTTTTTTTGTAAAAACTGTAAACTGTAGACTCTCCTCTTTAATATGACCTATTACACCCAATGTGCTATCTGAGGCCCTTTAAGAGTTATTAGCTCTAAACATAAACCTATTTTCAAACCTATTCTCAACGATAATTTGTTCCCTTAGCACGTCATTTTAAAAAAATATCGTCTTTTTTCGGTGTGACCTGAATAGGTTATGAGTTAATAACTGTTTAACGGCTACAGTTAACACATAGGATGTAATAGGTCAACTTAAAGAGGAGGTGTTTTGTGAAAACCTATCTTTTTTTATGAATCACCCTGTAACTCCTAAACGGTTGATATTGCCCCCCCCCCTGCCATACAATTTTTGGTTCGTCTAGGTGAGTACTATTACCTCCCGCTCTATGGACCTCCTAAGGGGAAACACCCTGTATAGTGCAATGGTTATTAACCGGTGCTCCGCGGAGCATTTGTGCTTCGCAACCTTGTCCGAGGTGCTCCGCGAAACGAAAGTGAAACGAAATATTAAAAACTGTTACATTTAATCATCCTTTAATTTATGTGGTATATGCTTTAAGAGTTGTGATGTGCACATCACATGACTTGAAAAAGTAGGGATATACACCGCATTTCGATTTAACAATTGAACGGATGATGTGCACTTCGATTCGGAACGTTACTTTTGAAAGTTCCCACTTTGAATTAAAGGAATAAAACTGGGGAGCCATATTTCGATCGCCTGAACGGCATGGTGTGTAAAAATGCGACATTGACCACAGATGGATTAAAGAAATTTGAGAAATATTCATTGTATTTTAAATTCCAAAAAAATTGTAATCAAGAAGGCTACCCAAAAAACTTCGATTCAAGTAAAGGCTGAAACAGATTACACTTTAGTGCGCGGCGCGACAACACGGCAAATTGAGCAGTGAAAATGTTACGCCACGCTGTGACGCAGATTGCAACAAAGGCGCAGCAGGGTAGATTTAGCGCTTTTATATTGGTACTACATATTTTGATGTGAAGCTGCCTACTCCAAATACATTTTTTTTTGTGGCACCACTGAAAGTGAGCAGCTAATTTAGGATTAGAAATGACTACGCGGCAAAAAATTTTGCCGCCCTGTCGCGCCGCGCTCAATGTGTGATGCACAATAGGGAACACATGTTTTCTAACATTTTGCAGCGTTGTCGCGGCGCGTAGAAAAGTGTAATCTGTTTCAGCCTTAAGCTGAAATTTTCGTAGTTTTTTAAATTCCAAAAAAAAAAATCTAATCAAGTAGGCTACCCAAAAAAATTCTAAACAAGTAACCTGAAAGTTTTTGTAGTCTTGTTGGACGTCGTTATATAAACACAAATTTTTCACGTACTTTAATGTAAATGTGCTTTTAATTAATAATTGATTAAATTTTATAAGAAGTGACAACAAATATAGTTGAGTAAGTATCTTACGTAATAAATTTTAAGTTAACATGAAAAAAAAAATTAAATCATAAATAAACACTTAAACATGTGTGACATAAATTAATTACTTCGTAACGAAAATTAAGTAAATATTTGTACTTATTCTTATATCTATTTTATTTAAAATAGCGGCATGGAGAAATATTTTAAACGAAAAGGCAACTCGGAGCAAAATATTAATGATGGAGCAAGTACAAGCCGGGGTAGTATTAATAGTGGCAATATAGAAGATGTCATCTGAAATAAAATAAGAAAGACTAATAGGCAGTATTCTGATGAATACATCAGTTTTGGGTTTACATGGACCGGTGAAAAGGAGTGTCCAATTCCTCAATGTATTGTATGTGGTGAAAAGCTGTCCAATAGTGATATGTTTCCTGCTAAGTTGAGCCGTCATGCACATGATATCGAGGAAACGGTTAATAATAAACTTTCTAACAAATATTTTGTTTTGCAAATTGATGAATCCGTTGATATTAGCAGCAAAGCTCAATTACTTGCATTCGTTCGCTACATTGATGAAAACGAAATAGTAAATCAATTTCTTTGCTGCAGAGGGCTTACCGAACATACAACAGGAAAAGATATTTTTTGTATTGCCACATATTTAGAAAAATTCAAAATATCATGGGATTTCTGCGTAGGAAATTTGTACCGATGGATGTCCATCAATGGCAGGATCTACTAAAGGATGTGTTACACTTCTAAAAGAAAAAAACCCAAATATCATATCTGCACACTGTTTTTTACATCGGGAAGCTTTAGTTTCAACAACATTGCCAAAAACATTAAAATCTGTTTTGGATGAAGTTGTACAAATAGTAAATTACATCAAATCAAGACCTCTGCAGGCACGCAGTTTTAAACAACTTTGTGTAGCTATGGAAGCTAATTGTACTGTGAACTGATGAATATAATTTAAATTTGATCGATTGCTATCTGATAATCAATTCAATTTTTATTAATTTGATTCGCTTATTTATACAATATTTACTATACATATATACATAGGATGACAATAAATGAAAAAACAAATATAACAAAAATTTATGTCAATGAAACACAAATCACAAGATCAGCATAAATTTACTTCGTAGGCAAAGTCACCGACCGTAATTTCACTTGTACTTCCATGCAATTGCTGACCTAGAACTTTGGTGAATGTAAGAATTGCATAGCTAAGTGAAGGTAGAAATTGCATATTAAAGAATGAAATTACGGTCGTTGACTTATTGATATTGTTCTTTAATAAGTTATGACTAACTATGGATTTTGTATCTCTACATTCTCCCGCCTCGCATTATCAAATCGGGGTACCTCCAAGATGATACCGAGTTGCTCTTGTGACCTGGACCCTACTCGTCTTGGGGTTGGTTGAGGTAGGTTTAGTTGTGGCATCATGTTGTTTCGTCGCTTTTTCCACAAGAAATAGGACGCCACACTTATGATTATGATAGCTGCCAATGAATAGAATCCAACATAATGATGTATGTGGTGACGGTGAAGGTGAGGAATTCCCGCGATATACTGTTGTTGGGTTTTAATTGCCTTATGGAGCTCTTCAATATCATCAGCCTTGATCTCTTTAATTAGCAAGGGAATGGAAGTATTGGTTGTATTTTGACTTGCTAAATATTTGCCAATGTGAGTAGAGATAATTTCTTGCTCCGGTATAAAAGAGGAGTTCAAGTTTCCTGGTTGTTGATTGTTTGCATTTATGAATAATGTTGGATGCTTTATCATACAGGTAGGCTGTATTTGTATAATCCCACTTTCTTCAAGGATTATAGGGTGGATCGTTGTTCCACATATGATGTCGAAATGAGTTACTGCATCCATTATATAGATCCAGGTACTTGGTGTGTGTAGCTTATACCACATTTTCTTTAATGGTATACTTCGTAATTTACAGAAGGATGACAATTTCCCCTGATGGTTAAGCAGTTCTATCTCACATCTGCTTTGATTCGATTGCGCACTGTATATAGGCTGTTTCAGATTGCAAATTAATTGGGCCTCTGATAATTGTATGCATTCCTTGATATCTTCCCCTTTTAATGGTGTAAGGCGGTCCTTATGGATGTTTACAGCCAGGTATTGTGTTGAGGGTTGAATGTGGATGAACTGATCTGCATGTTTCACAGGTATAGGCGTAAGTTTGAATAGCCGATATATTTCTGCATTGAGCAATGGAATTCGAACGTCAAATAATACATTCCTTTGCGTGATGCGCATCTTAACATGCATTGAATTATATATTGGCAGTAATGATTTCGAAGTTTCATTTCCTGGTACTCTAAGATGTTTTGGTAAGTGCTCTTTAATTATGCTTAGTTGTTCACGAAGCTGAATGGGTGTGAGCAGTAGTGTGTTGAGCCTTCCGTGTTTTGTGTCGGTTACTACAGCTAATAAGCTCCTTTGCATATGTTGAAAGTTTATCAGATTTAGGGTTACTAGTAATACTGCCGACGTAAAGGCTTGCGTAGTTTTTAAGACTTCGTCAGCTTTATTAAGTCCATTTGCAATTGTCTCTATATGATGTTCCAAGATAGTGATTTGATGATTTAACGTCTCACTATTCTTCATTATGACATTAACTGTGTGTTCAGCAATGGATGTTTGATTCATTAGCAGTTCTTTCAATAGATCTTCATTTTCCTTGATGTTCTGAATTTGCTCTTCGTATCTTTCTGCAAACCCTTGATCAAGGATACCAAATAAACTGTTTGCGATTGAGCCCACTATTTCAAGAGGAGCTCGTTTGATTCTAAATCTTTCATTTTCATTTTGTTGTTGTAATATACTATTGATTTGAAAGGATTCACCATACTGATGTTGTAACTGTAAAATTGTTGCGTTACATAGTTCTTTTGGTATTGTTAGATGGGTGTTTTGTTGGCAGATTTCTGTAAGCCTTTGCACTGATTTTCTTATCCCTGTGAACTCCTTCCAATATGATGACAAGTCATAGCAAATGATAAGATTCCATTCGCTTGAATATAGCTGGATCTCTGATACGTCTTCAAAATAGATTCCTTCTTGTTCTTTAAACCTGGTTATACTATATGGTTTATCAGGTTGCTGGCCTATAACTAATATAGTGAGCAATGCCAATATCATGAAGGTTAGCCATGATTTACTCAGTGAGCTTGAGTTATGAGGTGGAATTGTATTTGGATGTCGGGTGCGTTTAACATTTCTATTTTCATGTAGTGAGTTTGAGCACCTCCGCCTTTTGTTCGAGCTTTGAATGCAATGCGAATTAATTATTTTGCCCTCGGAGATAGGATTTGGAACCGTCTCTATCGTAGTAGTTTCTTCATTTGTTTGATGCAGGAGTCTCTTTGGAGCAACCGATTCATTCATGTGATTGTCGATTATAGGAAGCAGCGACACTTTAGTGACTGGTCGTTTGATCCTTGATCCCTTTGTTTGGAGTGTTACTACTCTAGTTAGCTCATGGAGTCCAGGATGCGTTTCTATCACTCGGCCAAGTGCCCATTTTGTTGGTGGAAGCTGCTCGTCTTTAATTAGTACCAGATTTCCAATTCGTAGGTTCGGTTGTCGTTGAGTCCATTTAGGACGTTGCTGTAGCCTTGAGAGGTATTCGGATGACCACTTTCTCCAGAAATCCTGATGCATCCGTCCTACCCGTTGCCACTTATCAAGAGCATTTGGATTATTTTCAAGATGATTTCTTTCAGGTACGGCAAGTAATGAAGAGCCAGTCAAGAAGTGACCTGGAGTAAGCACTTCCAAGCTTTCAGGATCTTCAGATATTGGGCACAGCGGTCCCGAATTTAAGCATGCTTCAATTTGAGTCATGAGTGTACACATTTCCTCATATGTCAGCCTGCTATCACCGAGTACACGGCGCATATGATGTTTCATAGCTTTGACACCCGCTTCTCATAAGCCACCAAAATGAGGAGAGGCTGGAGGAATGAAGTGCCATTGTGTGCCGATTTCTTGTAGTGCATTCTGCACGTCATCTTTATACGACTTTTGTGTGTGTAATTTGCTAAGTATGTTGTTAGCGCCAACGAAATTAGTTGCATTATCGCTATATATATGAGCGATGTGTCCTCTTCTCGCGACAAATCGCTTGAAGGCAGCTATAAATGCCTGAGATGTGAGGTCGGTTACTACCTCCAAGTGAATCGCTTTTGTCGTTAAACAGACGAATATTGCCACATAGCCCTTGTGCGATTTGTTTCCTCTTCCTCTGGCCAGTAAAAGTTCGAATGGTCCAGCATAATCTACCCCGGACTGGCTGAAGGGTCGAGTAGAGATCACTCTTGCCTTAGGTAACATTCCCATCATTTGTTCGGTCATTTGAGCTTTGTTTCTATGACAGCTTATACATTGATGTATGAACCATTTAACTGCTTTCAGGCCATTTAATATCCAGAATTGCTGTCTTGTGACTTCCAAAGTCAAGGTGTTTCCTCCATGTAAGGTAAGTTTATGCATTTTGTCCATCACTAGTGTTGTCAGCCGGCTTTTGTAGGGCAGTATAATAGGATGCTTGCGATCGTATGATAGTTCTGCTTGATGTAATCTTCCGCCTACTCGTAATATCCCCTTAGAGTCTATAAACGGTGATAGAGGAAGTAATCTGCTCTTCTTATTAAGTGGTTGTTCTATTGAACACTGGGCTATTTCATCTTTAAAGACTTGCTTTTGAGTAGTCTTCACTAGTGGTACTAGTGCTTCTTCGATTTCATTTACTGTCAAGTACCCAGACGTACGGTTCGCCTTGCTTACCTTCATATTTTGCACAAACCTTTTAATGTATGCTGTTACTCTTTGTAATCTTCCTAATGTTGAAAATCTTTCGAGCAACTCTTGATACAAGTTTAGTTCTTGAAGATCATCTTTCTCATGTTCGGCTTTGGAATCATAACAAGAATGTGCCGTCAACACTTTCTTCTCTAGGTCAGTTGTCTCCTTTGGGTTTGATGGAAACGATATTTCCTTGGAGCTAAGCCAAGAAGGTCCATGCCACCAAAGAGTATGATCTTTGAGCAGCGATGGTGATATTCCTCTAGAGGCGATGTCGGCAGGGTTCTCGGATGATCGCACGTAAAACCATGTATTTCTGTCTGATAATCCATGTATTTGTGCAACTCGATTCCCCACAAATGTTTGCCACTTATGCGCATCTTCTTGTATCCATGACAGAACTATCATTGAATCTGTCCAGGCGTAGCACCTTAAGTCATCGATTTCTAGACTTTTTCTAGTCTCGTTTATCAGTCTAGCGAGTAGTGTTGCTACACATAATTCTAATCTTGGAATTGTCAGCTTTGTTTTCAGTGGGGCTACCTTAGTTTTGGCGGTTATTAAGTTTGTCTGAACATGCGATTTTCGTGTAATTCGCAGATATATTACTGCACTGTAGCCCTTTTCTGACGCATCTGAAAACCCGTGAAGCTCGCAGCTAGTGTCTTTTCATGTGAACCCAATCCATCGTGGAATCTCAATTTCTTCTAATTTTGGAAGTTGAGACTTTATTTGTAACCATCTAGTTAATAATGTACTTGATAATGGTTCATCCCAGGACGAGTTCTCTAGCCAAATATTCTGTAGAAGAATTTTGATTGACATTACTACCCGCGATAGTAATCCAACAGGATCAAAGATTTTCGCCGCCTCGGATGCTACATTCCGCTTTGTTGTGGGGTTGTCGTACATGCTTATTGAAACGTGTAATTTGAAATTGTCGGTTATAGGGTTCCAGTGCACTCCAAGTGCCTTAATAGTCTGTTCTTTCTGGAAATCTATAAAGCGAGGTTGTTCTCGAAACTCATAGGGTATATCCTTAACAACCTTGAATTTATTGCTTGTCCACTTGCGAAGCTTGAAACCTCCGCCCTTTAGCATGTTTATTAACTGCTGACAAGATTCTATTGCTTCATCCATGGAAGCGCCTCCTGAGACTACGTCGTCTACATAAGTATCGCTCAGTATGATTCTGGATGCGATAGGGTATTGTTTTTCTTCATCTTGCGCGAGTTGCTGCAGAGTGCGTATTGCGAGAAACGGTGCTGAGGTTGTGCCGTAAGTAACGGTCGTCAGCTTATATTCCTTGATAGGGTGATTTGGAGACTCTGGCCAAAGAATACATTGATACTGCTGATCTCTCACATCCACTTTTATCTGGCGGTACATTTTTTCTATGTCCGCCGTGAATACTATTTTATGTTTTCTCCATCTTAATAGAATGGAGATTAGGCTTCCTTGCAGTTGAGGACCGGTCATCATGATATCATTTAGACATCTGGTGTTGTTTCTTTTGGCCGAAGCGTCGAAGACTACACGTAATTTGGTTGTTGTACTGTCTTGTTTGAAAACCGCATGGTGAGGTAGGTAGTATTTTATCTCACCATCATCTTCGGCTGGAACCATATGACTTAAGCGTTGGTATTCCTTCATAAAATCCTTATACATGGTTTCAAATACTTTGTCTTGGTTAAATTTTCGCTCCATTTGGAACAGTCGGGCAAGCGCTAGTTCTCTTGATCTGCTCAAATTGGCTTCTTTAGGATTTTGTTTAAATGGAAGGCGAACGATATATCGACCACTCTCGTCCCGTCTGTGCGTTTGTTGGTAGTAACTTTCACAAGCAATGTCTTCTGGTGTGGTAATAGTTTCGGCTGCCAGTTCTTCGCATTCCCAAAATCTCTGCAGCTCGCTGGTTATATCTATTTCTGATACCATGCAAATAAGTTTATTCTCGTTGTTTTCGGTATGCGTCCAGTTAGTTGGAATGATTTTATTTGTAGGCAATTTTCTTGTGAGATTTTTTAATACGAGGGCTGTGGTTGTGAGAGAGAATGTTGATTTAAATCGTGGCGTTACTGTAATCTCTATACTGGATTTTGTGATTCCTGGACTGGAGCACCCAAGACCGGAAACTGTGGCTTCAATTTTTCTTCTAGGTAATCTTAATTGCTGAGCTGCATTCTCAGTAATGAACGTTGCTTGAGACCCTTGGTCAAGTAATGCCCTGAGTAGCACAGCATCTCCTGATTTATTGATTACTTGTATGAGAGCGGTTGCCAGTAATACGTCATACCTCTTTGATTTCTTCGCCAAGTGGGCTGCAACCGCTTCGTTTGGTGAGCTATCATCTCGAGTTGCTTCCTTTCTTGGATAGTTATTACTTTGTTGATAAGATGGTGCCTGCTGCTTTTGATAATGTAAAAGAGTGTGGTGCTTTTTCTGGCATAACTTGCAGGTGTACCGGCTTTTACATTGTAGTATATTGTGGCCTTTTACTAGGTAGTTATGGCAAAGGTTTGCCCTTTTTACAGCTTTTAGTCGTTGTTGTACGCTTAGCTTACTAATGCAATGATATATTCTGTGATTTTCTCCACAGATAGCGCAATACTTTGAAATCATTCCCAGGTATACTTTTGTATTTCTCCCATTTCTTTCGGCTTATTTTGGTTTCGATGGCTCTACTGCTTCAAGACCTCGAAATCGATTTTCTAGGAATTCAAGAAATTTGCTTAGTTCTTGAACTTCTCTTGGTGTGGCCACTGATTGTTCATAAATTCGGTGAGTTTCTTTATCCAATTTTGTTATGATTATGTGTATGATCAATGGATCCCAATTTTTCGTATCTATGCCTAGATTTTTGATACCCTCTAGACATTCAATTGTCACGTCATGTAACTTCTTCAAGCCTTCCGATGATTCTTTGAACAGTGAAGGTTGTTTTAGAAGTATATTTAATTGCGCTGTCAAGAGAGTCCTCTTATTGTTATATTTTTTTTCAAGAATTTCCCAGGGCGTCTCAAAGTTTTCGTTTGTTATTTGTAGATGCTGTATGAGTTCACTTGGGTCACCTATGAGATTGCCTTTGAGATAGAATAATTTTTGAGCTCCAGACATCTTGTCATCTTTATAGATGAGTTCCATGAACAAATTTCTAAATGATTGCCACTTGATATAGTCACCGTTAAATGACGGAATATCGACTCTTGGCAACTTTATTTGTGTTCCCTTTGACTCGTTGGTGCTGATCGAATTTTTAGCTTGAGGATTTAATTTATTCAATACTTCTTGTAGTTGAATTGTGGTAGTTTGATAGGTATCCTCAATGCTTGAGAATATATCATTCTCCATATATTCGTGTTTTGTTCTACCCATCGACATGATCTCTCCATGGTTTCGGACAAGGTGCTCCCAATAGTCATTCACCAACTTGATTTTTTGCATACAGTAAGCTGCAGATACCTCTTGTTTAATCTCTTCTTTAATTGAAACCGATGCCTTTTGTAGAGTTTCTATAATGGCATTTGCTTCTTTATTACCTTTAGTTGATCTTGCAATACTTCAGTGATTTTCGCTCTTGACATTAAATCCGCCAAGGAATTTTCTAACATATGCCGTGTTTCTTCATACAATTTTTCCACGGTGTCATAAAAATTCTCTTTAAAGTATGGCTGTTCTGAATTAGTTTCACGGTATAGCTCCAGATCATCATTTCTTTTGTCAAATCTTTCCCATAGCTTGCTTATTTTAATCAAACGGGTTTCAAAGTAATCCCTTGTTTTACGTACGTCAGAATCTTTGGTGTGGTTTGTTATAAATTTCTGAAGTTTTACAGCATCTGCCTTGTTTGCTTTAATTAACTGCTCCATAGTAGTATATATTCGTTGAATTTTCGAGTAGCTGATGTTGCTAGATTGAATGGACTTCTTCGCTTCTCGCCAATATTGCTTTAGGTATTAGGACTGGAAAAAATATTTATTATTAGTAAATAAATTGCCTGAGGACACTAAGTTCAACAGGAATTTCTGCGCTGAATAACAATTAACTGCAGACACTAAGTTCTGCAGAAATTTTGTACTGCTTTGAAGACACTAAGTTCAACAAAGCAAGCTCGAAGGACCAATATTGTACTGTGAACTGATGAATATAATTTAAACTTGATCGATTGCTATCTGATAATCAATTCAATTTTTATTAATTTGATTCGCTTATTTATACAATAATTACTATACATATATACATAGGATGACAATAAATGAAAAAACAAATATAACAAAAATTTATGTCAATGAAACACAAATCACAAGATCAGCATAAATTTACTTCGTAGGCAAAGTCACCGACCGTAATTTCACTTGTACTTCCATGCAATTGCTGACCTAGAACTTTGGTGAATGTAAGAATTGCATAGCTAAGTGAAGGTAGAAATTGCATATTAAAGAATGAAATTACGGTCGTTGACTTATTGATATTGTTCTTTAATAAGTTATGACTAACTATGGATTTTGTATCTCTACATTCTCCCGCCTCGCATTATCAAATCGGGGTACCTCCAAGATGATACCGAGTTGCTCTTGTGACCTGGACCCTACTCGTCTTGGGGTTGGTTGAGGTAGGTTTAGTTGTGGCATCATGTTGTTTCGTCGCTTTTTCCACAAGAAATAGGACGCCACACTTATGATTATGATAGCTGCCAATGAATAGAATCCAACATAATGATGTATGTGGTGACGGTGAAGGTGAGGAATTCCCGCGATATACTGTTGTTGGGTTTTAATTGCCTTATGGAGCTCTTCAATATCATCAGCCTTGATCTCTTTAATTAGCAAGGGAATGGAAGTATTGGTTGTATTTTGACTTGCTAAATATTTGCCAATGTGAGTAGAGATAATTTCTTGCTCCGGTATAAAAGAGGAGTTCAAGTTTCCTGGTTGTTGATTGTTTGCATTTATGAATAATGTTGGATGCTTTATCATACAGGTAGGCTGTATTTGTATAATCCCACTTTCTTCAAGGATTATAGGGTGGATCGTTGTTCCACATATGATGTCGAAATGAGTTACTGCATCCATTATATAGATCCAGGTACTTGGTGTGTGTAGCTTATACCACATTTTCTTTAATGGTATACTTCGTAATTTACAGAAGGATGACAATTTCCCCTGATGGTTAAGCAGTTCTATCTCACATCTGCTTTGATTCGATTGCGCACTGTATATAGGCTGTTTCAGATTGCAAATTAATTGGGCCTCTGATAATTGTATGCATTCCTTGATATCTTCCCCTTTTAATGGTGTAAGGCGGTCCTTATGGATGTTTACAGCCAGGTATTGTGTTGAGGGTTGAATGTGGATGAACTGATCTGCATGTTTCACAGGTATAGGCGTAAGTTTGAATAGCCGATATATTTCTGCATTGAGCAATGGAATTCGAACGTCAAATAATACATTCCTTTGCGTGATGCGCATCTTAACATGCATTGAATTATATATTGGCAGTAATGATTTCGAAGTTTCATTTCTTGGTACTCTAAGATGTTTTGGTAAGTGCTCTTTAATTATGCTTAGTTGTTCACGAAGCTGAATGGGTGTGAGCAGTAGTGTGTTGAGCCTTCCGTGTTTTGTGTCGGTTACTACAGCTAATAAGCTCCTTTGCATATGTTGAAAGTTTATCAGATTTAGGGTTACTAGTAATACTGCCGACGTAAAGGCTTGCGTAGTTTTTAAGACTTCGTCAGCTTTATTAAGTCCATTTGCAATTGTCTCTATATGATGTTCCAAGATAGTGATTTGATGATTTAACGTCTCACTATTCTTCATTATGACATTAACTGTGTGTTCAGCAATGGATGTTTGATTCATTAGCAGTTCTTTCAATAGATCTTCATTTTCCTTGATGTTCTGAATTTGCTCTTCGTATCTTTCTGCAAACCCTTGATCAAGGATACCAAATAAACTGTTTGCGATTGAGCCCACTATTTCAAGAGGAGCTCGTTTGATTCTAAATCTTTCATTTTCATTTTGTTGTTGTAATATACTATTGATTTGAAAGGATTCACCATACTGATGTTGTAACTGTAAAATTGTTGCGTTACATAGTTCTTTTGGTATTGTTAGATGGGTGTTTTGTTGGCAGATTTCTGTAAGCCTTTGCACTGATTTTCTTATCCCTGTGAACTCCTTCCAATATGATGACAAGTCATAGCAAATGATAAGATTCCATTCGCTTGAATATAGCTGGATCTCTGATACGTCTTCAAAATAGATTCCTTCTTGTTCTTTAAACCTGGTTATACTATATGGTTTATCAGGTTGCTGGCCTATAACTAATATAGTGAGCAATGCCAATATCATGAAGGTTAGCCATGATTTACTCAGTGAGCTTGAGTTATGAGGTGGAATTGTATTTGGATGTCGGGTGCGTTTAACATTTCTATTTTCATGTAGTGAGTTTGAGCACCTCCGCCTTTTGTTCGAGCTTTGAATGCAATGCGAATTAATTATTTTGCCCTCGGAGATAGGATTTGGAACCGTCTCTATCGTAGTAGTTTCTTCATTTGTTTGATGCAGGAGTCTCTTTGGAGCAACCGATTCATTCATGTGATTGTCGATTATAGGAAGCAGCGACACTTTAGTGACTGGTCGTTTGATCCTTGATACCTTTGTTTGGAGTGTTACTACTCTAGTTAGCTCATCGAGTCCAGGATGCGTTTCTATCACTCGGCCAAGTGCCCATTTTGTTGGTGGAAGCTGCTCGTCTTTAATTAGTACCAGATTTCCAATTCGTAGGTTCGGTTGTCGTTGAGTCCATTTAGGACGTTGCTGTAGCCTTGAGAGGTATTCGGATGACCACTTTCTCCAGAAATCCTGATGCATCCGTCCTACCCGTTGCCACTTATCAAGAGCATTTGGATTATTTTCAAGATGATTTCTTTCAGGTACGGCAAGTAATGAAGAGCCAGTCAAGAAGTGACCTGGAGTAAGCACTTCCAAGCTTTCAGGATCTTCAGATATTGGGCACAGCGGTCCCGAATTTAAGCATGCTTCAATTTGAGTCATGAGTGTACACATTTCCTCATATGTCAGCCTGCTATCACCGAGTACACGGCGCATATGATGTTTCATAGCTTTGACACCCGCTTCCCATAAGCCACCAAAATGAGGAGAGGCTGGAGGAATGAAGTGCCATTGTGTGCCGATTTCTTGTAGTGCATTCTGCACGTCATCTTTATACGACTTTTGTGTGTGTAATTTGCTAAGTATGTTGTTAGCGCCAACGAAATTAGTTGCATTATCGCTATATATATGAGCGATGTGTCCTCTTCTCGCGACAAATCGCTTGAAGGCAGCTATAAATGCCTGAGATGTGAGGTCGGTTACTACCTCCAAGTGAATCGCTTTTGTCGTTAAACAGACGAATATTGCCACATAGCCCTTGTGCGATTTGTTTCCTCTTCCTCTGGCCAGTAAAAGTTCGAATGGTCCAGCATAATCTACCCCGGACTGGCTGAAGGGTCGAGTAGAGATCACTCTTGCCTTAGGTAACATTCCCATCATTTGTTCGGTCATTTGAGCTTTGTTTCTATGACAGCTTATACATTGATGTATGAACCATTTAACTGCTTTCAGGCCATTTAATATCCAGAATTGCTGTCTTGTGACTTCCAAAGTCAAGGTGTTTCCTCCATGTAAGGTAAGTTTATGCATTTTGTCCATCACTAGTGTTGTCAGCCGGCTTTTGTAGGGCAGTATAATAGGATGCTTGCGATCGTATGATAGTTCTGCTTGATGTAATCTTCCGCCTACTCGTAATATCCCCTTAGAGTCTATAAACGGTGATAGAGGAAGTAATCTGCTCTTCTTATTAAGTGGTTGTTCTATTGAACACTGGGCTATTTCATCTTTAAAGACTTGCTTTTGAGTAGTCTTCACTAGTGGTACTAGTGCTTCTTCGATTTCATTTACTGTCAAGTACCCAGACGTACGGTTCGCCTTGCTTACCTTCATATTTTGCACAAACCTTTTAATGTATGCTGTTACTCTTTGTAATCTTCCTAATGTTGAAAATCTTTCGAGCAACTCTTGATACAAGTTTAGTTCTTGAAGATCATCTTTCTCATGTTCGGCTTTGGAATCATAACAAGAATGTGCCGTCAACACTTTCTTCTCTAGGTCAGTTGTCTCCTTTGGGTTTGATGGAAACGATATTTCCTTGGAGCTAAGCCAAGAAGGTCCATGCCACCAAAGAGTATGATCTTTGAGCAGCGATGGTGATATTCCTCTAGAGGCGATGTCGGCAGGGTTCTCGGATGATCGCACGTAAAACCATGTATTTCTGTCTGATAATCCATGTATTTGTGCAACTCGATTCCCCACAAATGTTTGCCACTTATGCGCATCTTCTTGTATCCATGACAGAACTATCATTGAATCTGTCCAGGCGTAGCACCTTAAGTCATCGATTTCTAGACTTTTTCTAGTCTCGTTTATCAGTCTAGCGAGTAGTGTTGCTACACATAATTCTAATCTTGGAATTGTCAGCTTTGTTTTCAGTGGGGCTACCTTAGTTTTGGCGGTTATTAAGTTTGTCTGAACATGCGATTTTCGTGTAATTCGCAGATATATTACTGCACTGTAGCCCTTTTCTGACGCATCTGAAAACCCGTGAAGCTCGCAGCTAGTGTCTTTTCATGTGAACCCAATCCATCGTGGAATCTCAATTTCTTCTAATTTTGGAAGTTGAGACTTTATTTGTAACCATCTAGTTAATAATGTACTTGATAATGGTTCATCCCAGGACGAGTTCTCTAGCCAAATATTCTGTAGAAGAATTTTGATTGACATTACTACCCGCGATAGTAATCCAACAGGATCAAAGATTTTCGCCGCCTCGGATGCTACATTCCGCTTTGTTGTGGGGTTGTCGTATATGCTTATTGAAACGTGTAATTTGAAATTGTCGGTTATAGGGTTCCAGTGCACTCCAAGTGCCTTAATAGTCTGTTCTTTCTGGAAATCTATAAAGCGAGGTTGTTCTCGAAACTCATAGGGTATATCCTTAACAACCTTGAATTTATTGCTTGTCCACTTGCGAAGCTTGAAACCTCCGCCCTTTAGCATGTTTATTAACTGCTGACAAGATTCTATTGCTTCATCCATGGAAGCGCCTCCTGAGACTACGTCGTCTACATAAGTATCGCTCAGTATGATTCTGGATGCGATAGGGTATTGTTTTTCTTCATCTTGCGCGAGTTGCTGCAGAGTGCGTATTGCGAGAAACGGTGCTGAGGTTGTGCCGTAAGTAACGGTCGTCAGCTTATATTCCTTGATAGGGTGATTTGGAGACTCTGGCCAAAGAATACATTGATACTGCTGATCTCTCACATCCACTTTTATCTGGCGGTACATTTTTTCTATGTCCGCCGTGAATACTATTTTATGTTTTCTCCATCTTAATAGAATGGAGATTAGGCTTCCTTGCAGTTGAGGACCGGTCATCATGATATCATTTAGACATCTGGTGTTGTTTCTTTTGGCCGAAGCGTCGAAGACTACACGTAATTTGGTTGTTGTACTGTCTTGTTTGAAAACCGCATGGTGAGGTAGGTAGTATTTTATCTCACCATCATCTTCGGCTGGAACCATATGACTTAAGCGTTGGTATTCCTTCATAAAATCCTTATACATGGTTTCAAATACTTTGTCTTGGTTAAATTTTCGCTCCATTTGGAACAGTCGGGCAAGCGCTAGTTCTCTTGATCTGCTCAAATTGGCTTCTTTAGGATTTTGTTTAAATGGAAGGCGAACGATATATCGACCACTCTCGTCCCGTCTGTGCGTTTGTTGGTAGTAACTTTCACAAGCAATGTCTTCTGGTGTGGTAATAGTTTCGGCTGCCAGTTCTTCGCATTCCCAAAATCTCTGCAGCTCGCTGGTTATATCTATTTCTGATACCATGCAAATAAGTTTATTCTCGTTGTTTTCGGTATGCGTCCAGTTAGTTGGAATGATTTTATTTGTAGGCAATTTTCTTGTGAGATTTTTTAATACGAGGGCTGTGGTTGTGAGAGAGAATGTTGATTTAAATCGTGGCGTTACTGTAATCTCTATACTGGATTTTGTGATTCCTGGACTGGAGCACCCAAGACCGGAAACTGTGGCTTCAATTTTTCTTCTAGGTAATCTTAATTGCTGAGCTGCATTCTCAGTAATGAACGTTGCTTGAGACCCTTGGTCAAGTAATGCCCTGAGTAGCACAGCATCTCCTGATTTATTGATTACTTGTATGAGAGCGGTTGCCAGTAATACGTCATACCTCTTTGATTTCTTCGCAAAGTGGGCTGCAACCGCTTCGTTTGGTGAGCTATCATCTCGAGTTGCTTCCTTTCTTGGATAGTTATTACTTTGTTGATAAGATGGTGCCTGCTGCTTTTGATAATGTAAAAGAGTGTGGTGCTTTTTCTGGCATAACTTGCAGGTGTACCGGCTTTTACATTGTAGTATATTGTGGCCTTTTACTAGGTAGTTATGGCAAAGGTTTGCCCTTTTTACAGCTTTTAGTCGTTGTTGTACGCTTAGCTTACTAATGCAATGATATATTCTGTGATTTTCTCCACAGATAGCGCAATACTTTGAAATCATTCCCAGGTATACTTTTGTATTTCTCCCATTTCTTTCGGCTTATTTTGGTTTCGATGGCTCTACTGCTTCAAGACCTCGAAATCGATTTTCTAGGAATTCAAGAAATTTGCTTAGTTCTTGAACTTCTCTTGGTGTGGCCACTGATTGTTCATAAATTCGGTGAGTTTCTTTATCCAATTTTGTTATGATTATGTGTATGATCAATGGATCCCAATTTTTCGTATCTATGCCTAGATTTTTGATACCCTCTAGACATTCAATTGTCACGTCATGTAACTTCTTCAAGCCTTCCGATGATTCTTTGAACAGTGAAGGTTGTTTTAGAAGTATATTTAATTGCGCTGTCAAGAGAGTCCTCTTATTGTTATATTTTTTTTCAAGAATTTCCCAGGGCGTCTCAAAGTTTTCGTTTGTTATTTGTAGATGCTGTATGAGTTCACTTGGGTCACCTATGAGATTGCCTTTGAGATAGAATAATTTTTGAGCTCCAGACATCTTGTCATCTTTATAGATGAGTTCCATGAACAAATTTCTAAATGATTGCCACTTGATATAGTCACCGTTAAATGACGGAATATCGACTCTTGGCAACTTTATTTGTGTTCCCTTTGACTCGTTGGTGCTGATCGAATTTTTAGCTTGAGGATTTAATTTATTCAATACTTCTTGTAGTTGAATTGTGGTAGTTTGATAGGTATCCTCAATGCTTGAGAATATATCATTCTCCATATATTCGTGTTTTGTTCTACCCATCGACATGATCTCTCCATGGTTTCGGACAAGGTGCTCCCAATAGTCATTCACCAACTTGATTTTTTGCATACAGTAAGCTGCAGATACCTCTTGTTTAATCTCTTCTTTAATTGAAACCGATGCCTTTTGTAGAGTTTCTATAATGGCATTTGCTTCTTTATTACCTTTAGTTGATCTTGCAATACTTCAGTGATTTTCGCTCTTGACATTAAATCCGCCAAGGAATTTTCTAACATATGCCGTGTTTCTTCATACAATTTTTCCACGGTGTCATAAAAATTCTCTTTAAAGTATGGCTGTTCTGAATTAGTTTCACGGTATAGCTCCAGATCATCATTTCTTTTGTCAAAACTTTCCCATAGCTTGCTTATTTTAATCAAACGGGTTTCAAAGTAATCCCTTGTTTTACGTACGTCAGAATCTTTGGTGTGGTTTGTTATAAATTTCTGAAGTTTTACAGCATCTGCCTTGTTTGCTTTAATTAACTGCTCCATAGTAGTATATATTCGTTGAATTTTCGAGTAGCTGATGTTGCTAGATTGAATGGACTTCTTCGCTTCTCGCCAATATTGCTTTAGGTATTAGGACTGGAAAAAATATTTATTATTAGTAAATAAATTGCCTGAGGACACTAAGTTCAACAGGAATTTCTGCGCTGAATAACAATTAACTGCAGACACTAAGTTCTGCAGAAATTTTGTACTGCTTTGAAGACACTAAGTTCAACAAAGCAAGCTCGAAGGACCAATATTGTACTGTGAACTGATGAATATAATTTAAACTTGATCGATTGCTATCTGATAATCAATTCAATTTTTATTAATTTGATTCGCTTATTTATACAATAATTACTATACATATATACATAGGATGACAATAAATGAAAAAACAAATATAACAAAAATTTATGTCAATGAAACACAAATCACAAGATCAGCATAAATTTACTTCGTAGGCAAAGTCACCGACCGTAATTTCACTTGTACTTCCATGCAATTGCTGACATAGAACTTTGGTGAATGTAAGAATTGCATAGCTAAGTGAAGGTAGAAATTGCATATTAAAGAATGAAATTACGGTCGTTGACTTATTGATATTGTTCTTTAATAAGTTATGACTAACTATGGATTTTGTATCTCTACAGAAGCTAACTATGAAAGTTTGCTTTTGCATACTGAAATAAGATGGTTGTCTCGCGGTAAGGTTCTATGTCGTTTATTGGAGCTCAAAGATGAGCAGCTGTGTTATTTCCAAAATGTGGCTATGGATAAATTTGTTAAATATCTTGAAAATGATATTAGGTGTGCTAAATTGGCATATCTAGCTGATATTTTTAAATACTTAAATTCAGTGAATACAAGTATTCAAGGTAAAAATGAAAATATTTTAACATCCACGGACAAAATGCTGGCATTCAATAAAAAAATATTGTACTGGAAAGATCGAATAACAACAAAAAATACGCTTGATATGTTTCCTTCAATTTAAACGAAAAATGTTGCAGATATTATTCCTTCTATAATAGAACATCTAACAATATTGGATCAAAAAATCATGTGTTACTTTTCATCTCTTAAATTACCTTTCCTATGACTGGATACGAAATCCATTTCGCACATTTGAATCTTCAAATACTGAATTATCTTTAGAAGAAGAAGAAGAAATTATTTCATTGTCAACAGATCGCCCTCTGAAATGCAGTTCACAAAAATGTCAAATGAAAATTTTTGGATTTTCCTCCTTCAGATCTGTAAGTCTTTCTCTTTTTTTAGTGTTTATATTGACTAATGTTGAGAATCCCAATTCACAAAGATATGACGTAGCAAATTGTAGTAAAATCGTGAGTGCCTTCTTAGATGGGTGAATTGGGATTCTCAACATTAGTCAATATAAACACTAAAAAAAGAGAAAGACTTACAGATCTGAAGGAGGAAATGAGGGTAGCAATATCTCATATTAGACCTAATAGTGGCGAAATATTAAAAACTCGCCTGGCTCAAATATCGCATTGAATTTTTTATAATATTATTTTGAATTTGTAACAATTTACTTTTGTTGAATTGATTATATATTATGAATAAAATTATTATTTTTACTTGAATAAATGGAAAATTTTATATATTTCAATACATAATCCAAATTACTGGAATCAATGTTAATTAGTTGTGATGCTCCGGGAAAGTTTCATATAATTAAATGTGCTCCGTGACCCCGAAAAGGTTAAGAACCACTGCTATAGTGGGACGAGGGTCTTCTGTCCATTACAGACGCAACATTACTTGGTAAAAAGTGTCCATATACTAGTCTTTGTACCTATTCAAAGGGATTCCAACAAATGTAAACATTCCTTTGTTTTATCATGTAAATTGTTTAGGCTACTTTCATTTTCACCTTTTACTACAGCTTGATTAAATAAGATCTTAAGTTGTGTGAACACTAATACTCTTTTATTATTGTATCTTTGAGTCAACTCAGTCCAAGCTGCTTGATAATTAGTACTAGTTATATCATATTGTCGCAATATCCGCTCTGGTTCTCCAGATAGATTGGACTTTAAATAGTATAACATTTGTACTAGCGGAATCTGAGGTTCTTTATGAATCAAAGATTCGAACATATCGTGAAAAGATCTCCACTTAGTGTAATCACCATCAAATTTAGGAATTTCAATGCCAGACAATTTTATTTCCGTAGTGTGGTCATTGATTACACTTGCCTCTGGTTTACCTACCTTTGGCTCTTGAAGTTTCAATAGCTCATCTTGAAGCTCCCCTAAAAATCCGATGTATACTCCTTCGCATTCCTCAAAAATACGGCTTTTTTTGTAGTCGTTGAGTGCTGTTTCCTCAATGCTTCGGGTTCATTGCTTCAGATAACCTTTAGTTAACTGTTGACCTGAACCTACTCTCTCTTCATAATTAGATACACCATGAATTAAAACAGGTAGGGTTAACTGATTCAAAATATCAACCTGCTTTTAATACGTTTATTGCGTATTCTTAGAAACTAACAATAATTCTACAAATAAATAATAATTAAACTCAAAAACAATAAAGTTAACAAAATTAAATTGAAAAAAGAATTCAAGAAAAAATCTTAACAATTAAATTCTCTTAACTTAAGTCCTACTTATTACTAATAGTCTGCAATAAGGGAAGAGAAAAAATTAATAAGGCAAAAAAAATAGCTAGCAATACAAATTATGATCGAAACTTTGTTAGTGTCTAATATTTTAAATTGGTTGGTGTAGTTGATCCCTGTGCTTGTGTCTAACCTAAATCTGGACTATGGATTGAACCCCTGGAAATCCCCGAAAAGGTTCAATGCCAATTTGTGTTCCCTACCTATTCCTGGATCCAAACCCAAATCAGCAACAAAAACCCCTGAGAATATCCCCAAAAGTTTCACTGCTGATCTAGCCTAGATGTCAACCGGGATATCTATATAGTATGGAAATCACCCAATACTATTATATTAGACTATCAGAACCAGCTTAGCACAAGCTCGCTGCATGGACACGTTTAATAAATAAACGGTCAACACTAAATGCGTTTCATCACTTAGTCGGTGTACAAACTCTAGGTTTGTCTAAACTAATAACAGGGGTGCCAGATCAAAAACAAATAGACCAATTAAACAATTTTAAACAAATGTGCTTTATTTTAGCAACGAAAATGAACAAAGATATGGAACAAATTAGTTTTTTAAGAACAAGAATATAAAACAAATCAACTTAAACTAATGTTGACTTGGTTGTGGTGCTGGAATGAGAAAAGAAGAATTAGTACTCAGAAATATACTGGTTTTCTAATAGTGTGATGTGGTCTGAACCTTACTGTAGTTCAGTAGTATACAAATATAATAAACCTTACTGTAGTTTATTATTTTTATATATGCGATAATTGTATGCCTTAATGTAGCATGCAAGTGATGTTTGGTGTAGTGAATTCTTTGGATAGGATTAGCTTGGTAGTAACAGCTTAATATACTGTACTTGATAATGAACGTTACTGTAGTTCAGTAATATATATAAATATAATAAGTCTTATTGCAATTTATTATATTTATATGTGTGTTCCTGGTGGTGTAGTGTCACAGTCGCAAGTTAATGCGTTACGACTGTGGGGCTAAGACTTGCAACTTAGTATGTTGCTCTAGTCTGTGATCAGAAGTGACTGACAAAAATCCCTTTGCTTCACAGGCCTTTTATAGTAAGCAGGTTGCCGGGAAAACCTGCTTTGATTTGTACATTCCCAGCAAGTTATTGAGAATGCCTGCTCTGATTTGTTGAAGCAAAGTGATTTAATTTTAGTGTGCGTTCGCACAATCTCCAGCCTCCAAATAATTCCTACTTACGTAATTTGTGTATCACCGTAAATGTTCCTCGTTTTGTTACCGTAAACTTGATATGATGCCCCTGACCAAGAGAATATAGATAGTACTTCCTTGCTTTCAATATTTTGGTCCACGAGATGTTGAGTTTAGAAATTATGTGTGCAATCGCTTTAGTGGTTTCTAGCTTTTGAAGCACAGCTAGCGGAAGTAGAGTTGTACTACTCTGTTTACCTGTCGATTGCGTTGCTGTTCTTTTCCATGTACGTTTGTTTGGTGCATTAGGTCTGATCTCGGTGACGTTATCCTGGTGTTTAATAAATCTATTTTTTTTCCTTTTTTGACTTTTCTTCCAACTTGTTTGCTTTCCTTCGTACTGGGGATGTAGCACGTTTTGCCTCAAATGGTTTGTAGATGATAATATCTAGCTAGTTAATTTTTCTTGGTGTTGTTGGTAGCGGTGATATTGGCCTTGGCGTAGGGTCCATGGTCAGCATCTCCTTGATAATATCTGGGACGTCTGATGTTATCATCCTTCGTGGTGTTGTCGGCAGCGGAGATATTGGTCTCAGCATCGGGTCCGTTATTACCATCTGTTCAAATCGAGCGGGTATCTATCATGAGACTCATTTTTGATGGTGATGCCTTGCAAGTTTGTTGTATACTGATTTTAATTCTGATTTTAAAATTTCTTTATATACTGATATAAGTCACAGCATGGTTTGCTGTGATTCGAGGAGAGGAATTATTTTTGTAATAGGTCTTACAAGTGTATTTTTTGAAGTTTTTAACGTAATTGTTCGAATCAGTTTATCGTGCCCCATGTGAACTTTTAATATTCTCCCTAATAACCATTGACCAGGGGGAAGATTGTCTTCCTTTAGAATCACTTTGCTCATCTCTATGGGGATATTTGTCTCCCTTTGCCATTTATTTCTGTCCTGTAATTGATGTAAATAATCTGACGACCATTTTTTCCAGAATATGTTCATTAATACTCGGAGATATTGCCACTTTTTTAGGGTATGATATGGAATATGTGGCAATGCAGTTTCTACTGGTGTTAGCAAATGTTTCCCAGTTAAGTAATGTCCCGGTGTCAGATAATTGCAGTCGTTAGGATCATTGGAAAGCGGGCAGAGCGGTCTAGAATTTAAATATGCCTCTACTTGCGTAAAGACTGTAGACGTTTCCTCGTATGTTAGTTTTGTATTTGATAGTGTTTTGTTCAGATGTCTTTATGCTGACTTAACACCGGCTTCCCATAAACCTCCAAAATGTGGAGCATACGGTGGGTTGAAGTGCCAAGTAATATCAAAATTTGCAAATTCATTAGAAATATTATATTTTATGTCATGTAAAGCAGCTTTGAATTCTGTTTGTAATTCTTTGGCTGCACCTACAAAATTTGTACCATTATCTGAATACATGTCAGATGGTAATCCTCTTCTGCCTACGGACCTCCTGAATGCAGCTAGGAAGGCAGAGGTAGAAAGTTCTGTAGCGAGCTCTGTATGAATTGGTTTAGTTGAAAGGCAAATGAATAAACAGATATATGCTTTGGTTAATTTTGCCGACCATATATGAGAAATTTTCAAATTGATGGGCCTGCGTAGTCAACCCCTGTATATGTAAATCGTAGGGACTTGTTAACACGTGCTTATGAACCGAACACATCAATTGGGTTGGTGGCCTTGCATTATATCTTTTGCATGTTACACATTTGTACAGATGGCTTCGAATTGTGTTTCGAGCATTTAGTAACCAATATTTACTTCTCAGGCTACTTAGAAGTAGTTGTGTTCCACCATGAAGAGTAGTTTTATGAAAGTAATCTATTATGATATCGGTTATGTGATGTTTGTTAGGTAGTAATATGTGGTTCTTTTCGTAGAATAATTCACATTGTTCATGAATTGGTTTGAGCTTTGAATGATTCGGTAATTCTTCCGTTTCCCAGAATTGTCTGAGCTGGTTTTGTAGTGTGGTCGAATCATCAATAGAGGCAGTTAATGTCGAAATACGCCAATCGGAACGTTTTGTGGTTGAGCCTATCAATATCCATCCAAGATGTGTATTTATGGCTGTCGGTGTATTTGGTGGGCCTTTAAGTACTCCATCTGTTATTATCTCTGTGTATATGTCCGCTTCTAGTAACATATCCACAGGTCCGGGCTGGTGAAATTGTGGGTCAGCCAAGTTCAAATACTTGATGTGAGGCCATTCATTTGTGTTGACAATACCCTGAGGTATATTGTCCGATATTTTGGGTATTACCAAAACGTTGGTATTTATGGAGTATTGTTTGTATAAAGACCTTATAGTAATGTTTGCTTGCTTTGAAGCTGTAGTAGTTCGAGGATTACCCAAGATACATGAAGATTTATTGATGATCCCTTTACCTTAAAACGTTTATACGCTGATTTAGATATAAATGATACCTGAGATCCGGAATCTATAAGAGCGCATAGTTTATTTGTTACCCCATTCGGTGTTACTACTTCTACCAATGCTGTTGATAGCAATGCTTTCTTTAAGTTCGATGTAAAGAAAGATGTCGGTTTTTCTGGCGATGATTTCTCCTCTCAATTGACAGGGGAGTTTGGTTTACTTACATTGCTTCCTTGAATTGGTGCTGCTGGTAGATGTAGTAAAGTATTGTGACGTTTTCTGCATTTGAAACACGTCCCTTTGCTCTTGCAATTTTTTGCGATGTGAGCTGGTGCCAAACAATTCATACACAACCTATTCTCCTTTGTGTACCTTTGGCGGTCGGCTATGCTCAGTTTATGGAATATTTTACAATGGTACAATATGTGTGCTTCCTTGCACATTATACAGGCTTGTGTGCCTTGTTTTGGTAGATTGGCGTAGAGTCTGTATGTTGGTTTGGACCTGGTGGTGTATTGCGTAGCATGATGCGGTTTGGAAGTGTTCTGTATACTTCTTGTATTTTCACTAATAGCTTCGAGTGTTCTGAAGCGCCTTTCCAAAAATTACATAAACTTTTATATGATGGAAATTCGCTTGTATTGCTTATTTCCTGTTCCCATAAGTAATGGGTTTCCGAGGGAAGTTTTTTCACCAAAATGTGTATTACTATTAAATCCCATTGTTCAATGGGTATTTTGAGTGCCTTAAGTTCGTGTAGGTTTTCTTCTGTTGTAGTCAGAAGATTTTTGATATTTATGTGAGATTCCACTTTAATGGGTGGTTGATTTAGAAAAATCGATAATTGAGTGGAAGCTAATACGTGTTTGTTGTCGTATCGTTGGATAAGTAAGTCCCATGCTTTCTCATAGTTGGACTCTGCGATGTCGAATTGTCGCAGAAGTTGTTCTGCCTCACCAGTGACACTGGTTTTGAGGTAATGTAACTTTTGTATATTAGGTACAGAGTAGTCCTCATGTATTAGTGATTTGAATAAATCGTGGAAAGTTCTCCAAGATTTGTAACTACCATAAAATATAGGAATATTGATTCTAGGCAACTGTATGTCAGCCTTGTGATGATATTTAGTTTCAGGTTTTTCTACCTTTGGAGTTGCAGTTAGACAATCATTGAGCTCGACAAGAAGCTCAATGTATGTGATTTGGGTGACATCGAATGTGTTTTCTGTGAAGTATGAGTCATCATTTGGCTCTAATTCTTCACAAGTACACGAGATCATTCTCTGCGAATTCAATCCAGTAATCTTTTAAAATACCGATTACTGTCTGAATGTGACCAGAAGTTGTTTTGTTTAGTTTCTCATTGCGTGACTTTTGCCCTTCTATTTTTGCTTTAAGGGCAATTTGTCGTTTTATTAATTTGTCTATCTTAGTCATCTCGCTGCTTTAAACACTTTTCAAAACTGAATGATTGATCTATTTATCCGGCTCGAAGGACCATGTACAAACTCTAGGTTTGTCTAAACTAATAACAGGGGTGCCAGATCAAAAACAAATTGACCAATTAAACAATTTTAAACAAATGTGCTTTATTTTAGCAACGAAAATGAACAAAGATATGGAACAAATTAATTTTTTAAGAACAAGAATGTAAAACAAATCAACTTAAACTAATGTTGACTTGCTGGTGGTGCTGGAATGAGAAAAGAAGAATTAGTACTCAGAAATATACTGGTTTTCTAATAGTGTGATGTGGTCTGAAACTTACTGTAGTTCAGTAGTATACAAATATAATAAACCTTACTGTAGTTTATTATATTTATATATGCGATAATTGTATGCCTTTATGTAGCATGCAAGTGTTGTTTGGTGTAGTGAATCCTTTGGGTAGGATTAGCTTGGTAGTAACAGCTTAATATACTGTACTTGATAATGAACGTTACTGTAGTTCAGTAATATATATGAATATTATAAGTCACAATCGCAAGTTAATGCGTTACGACTGTGGGGCTAAGACTTGCAACTTAATGTGTTGCTCTAGTCTGTGATCAGAAGTGACTGACAAAAATCCCTTTGCTTCACAGGCCTTTTATAGTAAGCAGGTTGCCGGGAATACCTGCTTTGATTTGTACATTCCCAGCATTATTGAGAATGCCTGCTCTGATTTGTTGAAGCAAAGTGATTTAATTTTAGTGTGCGTTCGCACAGTCGGCGTTAGTAATAGTATTTTACACTATACATAGAGCAAACACCAGATAAAATGACATGCGTTGCGACATAGAACAAAAATACAAAAATCTAAATTAAATCTAACTAAAAAGATTAAATATTATGTAGACGTTTTTTTAAGACTTGCTTCGATTCGTCCACAACAAAATGCTCAGCCAAATTATTAACAGCAATGCACATGCGATTAATAGGTTCATACTTGCCAAAGTTAGACCTTGAGGAATTGACATCCAATAGAGTTATCAAGTAGCAACGGCGAATGAACATTCGCGTTTAAAAGTTGGTGAACAAAAGTTACATCGGCAACCATGCGACGTTTCTTAAGTGAGTGCATATTCAAAAGCTGTAAGCGATCCTCATAGGGTGGAAGAGTCAATGTACTATTCCAGGGTAGGTGCCTGAGAACAAATCGTAAAAAGTTTCTCTGTTCAGACTCAACTATTGATTTTCTACTAATCTGTTTGAACAGAGTTCTCCACCACATTCACTTGGATATGCCCGAAAATCCATTTCAGATAATTGGATATCTCCCAAATTAACTTTGTCGAATAGTTATTAGTAGCAAAAAAAAGGAGACAACAAAAATTTGAGATTTCCACATTTTATTCTTAGCTTGGTAAAATCCCAAAATTTTGAATTTATTCTCCAATCTCAATATAAAAAATTTAAGTGTGAAATTTTCTGGTAATATCCCTTTCTTATATGACGAACTGAGTGTCTGAAATCATAGAAGTCTATTCTCAATTTGATAATATCCCAAAAGCTTGAAATTATCCTATATAACAGTGATAATTCAGTTAATAGAAAATGCTCTGGTAATATACAAAAAAAAATTCATATGTTCATATGTGTGTGAGGAAGACTATTTGTCGGAATAACCCGACAAAAAAAATTGAGGAGGAGTGGTAAAAAATGCCTAGTGGTAATAGCCTTTACTAGTGAAATACCGAGTAACAAGTGATTTTTCTTCTGAAATTGCCCCCTTTTTATATGGCTTAGGCCAGCTGCCGTCTATTGTTCTGTGGGGTCACTTAGTTGCTGGCTATTGTTCTCGACTTTGAGTAAGTTCACCACGGCGCTGTAACTTTTGAGATGACGGGGGCGCCACTATTTAAATGTCGTGGTTTGATATTTGTCATTAAATTTTTTTCAATTAATCTTCTGGTTTTGTTTTTTATAGTGAAAGTTTATATTTATTGTGTAAAAATATAAATAAATTATAAATAAAATTCTTGAAAAATAATGACTGGACTAAACTGGATATATTTACTGACTAGTTGGCAAAATACATTCAATTTCACCAACGTGTTCTGTCAAAGGTCATCTTTTTGAAATCTTCCATTATATTTCAATAAGACTGGTGCATTTATGCATGCTACTATATTGGAAAGTATAGTAAGACCTGGAAAACTTTACATCTTTATGGTGAATGGTGTGAATATTAATCAACCTGGCTGCTGTAATATCTTCATTTTACCTTTTTTTTACTTTTTAAGGAAAAGTGGCTCAGATTTCCGTAAACTGGAGGACAAGTATTAAGCACAAGTAGCGACACTAGAGGGTTACTTTAAGCCATATTTAGTTACGTTAGCAACTTCAAGTTGGAAGTGCCTTTACCTTCACTGTGGATACAGAGACATTGGTCACAAGTCATTCTTGTACTTCCAGCTCTCTCCCAGCGAAGGCTTTATATACACATTGGTCTAACAAATATTATAGTTTAAGGTATGTAATAAACGTTTTGTAATTACAAATCGGCCGCGTATTACTTGCCATCCCGTTCCCCTCATTTTATAACAATTGGCGACGAGGATGAAAAAGATATTTTAAGATAAAAAAATATCATGGTAACAACCACTCAGAGCACAGCAACTACAATCACACATAGTACAACAACAGTAGTTTCTTCTGGGGGCTCCAACACTACATCGACAACGTGTGTGTGTTATTGATAAATTCGAGCCAAGATCCACGAAATGGAATCGTTGAGTTCAAAGATTCGGAGGAGCCATCGAAATATAAAGTATAAGCCACCTATTGCATTTCATGGGGCAAAAAGCTTATGACTTAGTATGAGATAAAGTGGCACCAGAACTGCCTCATAAAAAAAGTTACAAGGAAGTAGTCGATATCCTAGCAGAGCATTTCGATCCGACACCATTAGAAATTATGAAAAATTTTCGATTCCATAAACGTAAACAAAAGGAGGGAGAGAGCATTCAGGAATTTTTGGCGGCTTTGCGACACCTCGCTATTCATTGTGGGTTTGATACATACCAGAAACAGCACTACGAAAACAATTAGTATACAGTCGCGCCTGCTCGAGGCACGGGATCTGACACTTTCCAAAGCAACGCAGCTAGCTACGGCTATGAAGTTATCAATGCGAAATGCAGCACAAATACATGAAAATGACGCAACAGCGGCAGTACATTCGGTAGCAAACAAATATACGGCGGGTGGAAAAAGTGGCAAGACGGCTAAGAAGCAGAATCAAAAGAAAAGCGACAACTGGGGGGCAGGCAAGCCATGTTTTCGTTCTGGTTCAACCTCACACTGGGCGAATAAATGTAAACACATCAAAAGCACCTGTCATCACTGTAAGAAAAGAGGACATCTGAAGGCGGTTTGCAGTAAATTGTAGGATTTTAATAAAGTAAAAGGTTCTAATTTAGTAGAATTAGATGAGGTAACTGTAGATACCTTTAATATTCATGTTGTAAGTTGTTGCGTATTATCGGGCACCTTTTAACGTAGTCACTTAACACCGCGCACTGTTGTTATGAGGGATTTGACAAATTAAAACCACCTTGAATTGTTTCCTATTTGTACTTTTATATTTTATTCACTATTATGCACTAGCTTTCGTTTTTCTTTTATTAAACAAATTAAAAATGGTCCAGCCACTTGTACCGCGCGACCAAAGCTTCACCGGGGTTAGAACCAGATCACTTCACCATATAATTTTATTTTATCTTTTTAAAACTCCAATCTGTTTTTTAATATATAAAATTCGCGATGCGACCCGTTCCGAGGTTGTAAACGAACTCCCTCTCGACTTTTAATTTTTCAATAATTAAGTCTCGACAGTCAGGATAGGAAAATGCTTAATTAGCATTCCTATCCTGAGAAAATATATTATCGTTGGGCATGTTTATTTTCATAAATATCGAGCCACCAACCAGTCGTCTTATCGTTTCTTACATTGTTGCGCACTTGAATTCTGGCGTCGCTTTTATCTTTTTATTACTTTGTTGCGCGATTGAATTTATATTTTATGCTGGCAAATCTTACTGAGGGTAAGATTTGTCATGGAATTCGACTTTATTTGTCGCCTTTTTCAAGTGGGCCATGCAAAGAAATTGCTGATGCAACTTTCTTTGCGTGTGAATAGATAAGCTGGTCACGTTGTTAAGTGTGACTAGCTTATAGGACCCTTTTCATGACTTGATTTTAATTTTGCTTTAGGAATGTGCCGTTTTTTCCTTATTTTTCTTTATTAGGGATTTTATGAATCCGCAGGTTTTTTATTGAATGTTGTGTATACAACAAACCTTCCCCCTGTGAAAAAGAGAGCTATTCTTTGGAGAGGAATAGCTCTCAGGGGAAAAATTTATTTGGCTGGGTGCGGTCTTAACCCCTTGCGAATACTTGGTCGTTTCAACTACTTTGCTGTGCCCTATTTTACATGAAATTTTTTGTATCATATATAAAAATTCCTTGTGCTTTATTTGTCTTTGTTGTTAAAATACTTAGTTGTTTTTTTTTATATTTTAAACTTATTTAATACTAATCGTATGTGATACCCTAATCTAGTGTTAGTTTTTGTTAAGTTTTAGTTTTATACTAGATTGGTGTTGTTAGCTTAATATTATTTGATTAATATATTTTGTTATTGTTATTTCTATGATTTATTACTAATTCTCTAGTGAGAGCAATATCTATATATATATTTTGTTTTCTAAAAATTTTTGTTGCTATGTATATACTTATGTGCTTTTGACACCATATCTATAATATGCTAGGAGGTATACACTGTCCTTAAATAAAATTTCTTTTGATTAATTAGTGTTATAGTATATAGTATACCCTATTCTACGGTTGGTATTAATTTATCTTACCTTTACTTACTAATAATAATCATATAATAATATCTAATAATATCTATTTTTATTTGTTTATTTTGTTATGTTTTACATTTTTCTTGTTTGTTTTATTCTCTCTCCTTTTGAGATTTACATTATACTTGTAATACTACTATTGCCTTTGCTTCTATCTATTTTAAGTGTCGGCTAGTGGTTGTTAGATAGTGACCTTTTAGAACGAGTGACCTTATGAAGTGGAAATTTTATACCACTTGCACCGACCTTGTAGGTGGTAGGGTGCGGGTCCTTTTAAGAGGGGTAGGTTCGACTGTTTGGATTTGTTCGATTTGTTCGATTTGTCCCTCCGCCTCTGGGTTTCTTTCAGATTTGCGTAAGCGATAATTTTTAATAAATGGGGCTAGCCATTTGGCGACTAGGTATAGCACCATACATGTGGTGGCAACACCAGTTAGGGAAACTGAAGTTGTTGCTAGTACATCTGTAGGGTGGTGACTTAAGTGAGGCGTTATGTTTGTTAATTTTTTGTCCAGCTCTTTTAATGACTGGGTACCTTTCAGGATAAGATTATTCGTATCATCTCCTGAATATAGTTCTGTTTTAATATTTTCTATTTTTGGCTCATTAGTAATGTTCAGAAATTGGTTCACTCTTTCTAAAGAGGCCGTATTTGGGAAATAATTAGGCTGTCTGAGACTTAATTTTTGGATATTCTCTGCCTCATAGTGTAGGATTTGCGATCCCACTTGTAATTGGCAGGGATGGTTGATAGTTATTATCCCTTGGCCTTCTATTTTGGAAGTTAGGAATTGTTGGGTACACTGAAGGTGTACAATGGCTGGCTCTATCAACGAGAATATCCAAGAATTTGGTTTACTTAGTTTAATAAGTAGGTCTCTGGGAGGTATTTGTGCTCTGAATTGACACTGAGGCTCTTCCTTTAATGGATTAAATAGCAGCTTCACTACGCATTCCTTAGACATCGTAGCCTTTGTTATGGGGATGCCCAGCTTAGCGATGAAAGTGTCCTCCTTTGAGTTTTGGGTGATCTTTTTAAAGGTCCTAATAGTTTGTGGTTTTAACAATAGAATATCCTGTGTCTGTACTTGGTGTGCTTGTGCGAATACTCTATTTCAGGTACCAAAGATTGTTTTTTATTAACGTGTATGGGGAAACTGTGTATTCGATACAACTTCATTTGTGGTAGATTGAAAATCGGAAGTTGTATTCGAATGACTAATCTGTCTTGGACTAGATGAGCTTTTGTCTCGGCTGTTTGATATAATAGAGATAGACAGTTTTGTGCATCTGGACAAGTAGCATGGGATTTGTGGTATATTTCTAGTAACTTTTTGGGAGACACCACTAGCGGGTGCAGTTGCAGTTTCCTGTAGGGATGTCAACGGCTTTTGGATCTGCTGTAATGTAGTTTTGACTACACTGATCTGTTGTCTTTCCAGGTCGGCTAGTGTTTTGGTGTTTGTTTCTAGGTCCTCAAGTCGACTGTATACCTCTTTTTCATTAGTGTTGTCCATGGTCCCGAATAGGTAGTGCACTGCATTCCCTATTCCATCAAAGATAGATCTTGTTGATCTTGATTTTGGGACCACTTCTCGAATGACACTTGTTCTTCTCTTGATATTTTCCAAGAGTGAATGAACGTGTTTTTGTTGAACCAGACATAGCTCATCCGTTTGAGAACGATTTGAGAATAGTCGGTATACTAAATGTTCCACCTGTTCTGCCATAAGCGTTTGGTTGTCCAGTTCCATCAGGTTGATTTCCGTTAAAACATTCCATACGCTGTGGTATACTCGTAGTTTTCCCAGATCTTCATACAGTACTCCCGTGTTGTTTAGGGGGCTGATGGTGTAGGGATCCGCTGCTATTTGTCCCATTGTCAGATGAAGACAGCACGTTAACATAAATAAGTGCTTCATGGTCTGCAGAAAATGAAGGATAGGCTTCATTAGTCAGATAGTCGTACTAAATCGCATATAATATTCAGATATAGTATTGCTTAATTGGACGGTTGATAGTTTGTCTATTGGGAGCTTACTTGCTAAAAGGAAGACGAGGTAGAACAGAATCAGAGAAACATAAAAATTCATGTTGAATCTCGTAAATATACAGTAGGGTTTTTAGTGTTAAGAGCATTGTTTTAATTCACTCTTATCTATTAAAACAAGGTATGGGGAGTGTAAGTTACAGCATGCTAAATTTCATCAACTTCTCTATGAGCTCTTAAATCGATGAGCATTGTACTTTTTCCAAAAAATTTTACTGGTAAAACGTTTAATTTACTCATAGCTACCAAAAAGTAAAAGTTTATTTGTTATATGTCCCGATTTATTTTTATTTTGTTATAAGTAACAACGTATATATGGGTACTTTTATTTAGCTTATTTTTTATTGATTTAAATAAAATTTAGGTAAGGGTTGACTTCGTGAGTCATAGGGAATAATTCCGAGTGCGGAACCTTTAAGTAGGTTGTTGTTAGTTTAACTGGCGAAATTTTGTTTCAGTGGAACTTATTTTCTAAAGGTGTATGTACCAGTATACTACTCGTAATAGGGTTTCAAACGGTTGTTGTGTACTACAGCCTGTCGCTTGCCTATTTTTATGGTAGTGTTTGTTGGACTAGGTACATGGATTACCAGATATGGTCCAACCCAAATTTGAGACAGTTTATGTTTCCTACTCTCACTTTTGAGGAGGACTTTGTCTCCTAAGTGGAAAGTGAGAGGCCTGACTGTTTTGTCGTAATATGCCTTCGAGCGTTGTTTGCTGGCTAGGAGATTTTTACGAGCCGTGGCATATGATTTTTGTAATCTGTACTTTAGCATATGGTAATAGCTTTCGTGGTTGTAAACGGGTTCAGGATCGCGTTTTAAGTTGGATGGGACATCCGCTGTGAAGCCGTAAAGGCAATCCATTGGGGTTAATTTAGTACCCTCGTGTACACTGTTATTGTATACGAATGCAGCGGTTCGTAGGAATTGATCCCATGTTTTGGGATTTTCGTCTACGATTGTACGCAGATATTCGATTAGAGGTCTATGTGCACGCTCCAGTGCTCCATTAGACTGTGGATGGTATGCCGAAGTTTGTAACTTCTTTACCTTTAGCAGTTTGCAGACCTTCTTGAATAGCTCACTCAGGAAATTAGTTCCCTGATCGGTGACTATTCTCTTTGGAATGCGATTGCGCGTGACAATCTCATTGAAAAAGATTTGCGCCAGCGTTACTGCTTCTCCATTAGGTATGGCGTACCAATCGACAAATTTGGTAAGATTATCTTGAAAAGTTAAGATATATTTATTACCTGATATGGTCTCTTCTAGTGGACCTACTATATCGAGGTAAACCTTGTCGAAAGGTTGTTCTGCGATGTCCGTTATTACCATTGGCATCTTGAATTGTGGAGATGCTTTCATTGTTTGGCACTTAGGGCATTTTTTTATGTATTTCTTTATATCGCTAAGCATGTGTCTCCACCAATACTTGCGTCTTATTTTTTTATAAGTCTTAATGACACCCTGATGGCCGCCGAAAGGAGAGTCGTGATAATCCTTTAGGATTGTTTGGACTTCCTTGGGGCTCGTGATTATCTCAGGTGCCTTGACTGGACTTATATCTTGTTCAAGCGTAGCAGGGGGTTGTATTTCCGCCTTTGGGGGTTCATATTCTTTATGTTCCGCTGCCGTAGCCTGTGTTTCAACGCTGGGGCTCGTATTGGCCTCTTGGGCTTTGTGTTTTGAGCTCTGGTCACGGGGAAGCAATGAGCGGGTTTCTTGGTTTTCCGTTTATTTGGGGAATTGTTTTCTTCCACATCAGAGTCCATAGAGTGGTGGACATGGGCTTGTACCGTTAAGGTGTTGCCTGTATAGTCTTCGTTTAATACTTGTGGAATGCGGCTTAATGCATCCGCATTGGTATTATACTTCCCTGGTTTGTATTCGATGGTATAATCGAATTCTGATAATTTGTGGTGAAATCTCACCAAACGGGAAGTCGGGTCTTTAACATTAAAGACACCTTTGAGAGGCTTGTGGTCAGTATAGACCGTAAACTTCCTGCCTTGAAGGTAGCATCGGAAATTCCAAGTGGCCCAGACTATAGCCAATAACTCCTTTTCAATTGTGGAGTAATTTCTCTCGGCTTTGTTCAGCGTTCGGCTTGCATAGGCGATAGGCTGGTCTTTTCCCACTTCTCCTTGGGAAAGCACAGCGCCCAATGCTTCGTTACTGGCGTCCGTTGTGAGGTTGAATGCTTTAGAAAAATCTGGATAGATTAAAAGAGGTGGTGAAATTAGAGCATTTTTAATGCTTTGGAATGCTTCTTGGCATTTTTCGGTCCAAGTGAATTTTACATCCTTGCGGAGTAAATTCGTAATTGGGCGAACGATTTTTGAGAAGTCCGGGATGAACTTCCTATAGTAATTGGCGAGTCCTAGAAAGGACTGAACTTGCCGTACTGTTCTAGGAACAGGGAATGTTTGGAGGCCGTTTTGCTGGGGTCTGGTAATGCACCTTCGCTAGAGCATTTGTGCCCTAGGTAAACAACTTCTCTTCTCAAGAACTGGCACTTCTCTGGCTGCAGCTTGAGGTTGTTTTCTCTCAATTTGTCGAAGACTTTACGAAGTTTATCATTGTGGTCATTTAAGTTTTTTCCATAAATGACGATGTCGTCAAGATAAACGAAGCATTCGAGGCCTTGTAGGCCTGTCAGAACGAAGTTCATGAGGCGTTGGAATGTAGCGGGAGCTCCTTTGAGTCCGAATGGCATACGATTAAATTCGTAGTGCCCGTAATTAGTGCTAAAAGCGGTTTTATGTCGATCTTTTTTGCCGACTAAGACTTGGTGGTAGCCGTTGGCTAAATCGAGGGTGGTAAAGTACCTGGCATGACCTAGTTGATCAAGAATATCCTCGATTCGGGGTAGCGGAAATGCATCGCCAATTGTCTTTTCGTTTAATTTACGAAAATCGACAACGACGCGCCACCTTTTCTCACCATCAGGTCCCGCCTTTTTGGGGACAACTAATAAGGGTGAATTCCAAGGACTTTTGCTAGTTTGGACTATCCCGTTATCTAGCATTTCTCGCATTTGCTCATTTATCACCTGTCTCTGAGTCTCTGGTAATCGATATGCCTTTTGGTTTATTGGGGCCTGATCTTGTATTAATGGAATGTTATGGGTGATAGCGTTTGTATATGTAAGCTTATCATCTTTAAGGTAAAAGATATCATTGTACTCATAACAGAGTTCGGATATTAAAGCTTTTTCTTCCGCGTTTAAAGTTTCATCCAGGTTGAGCTCTTGATCTAACCTGATAAGTCGCGGGCTATTTCTGGGATCTTCCTGATCCGCAAACAAGTATCTTACATGTTGTAAAATAGCTGTATTTTCCGAAAAGTTCGTATTTTTCTCCTTGCTGTGTTTATCTTCCTTTTTACTTACACTTCTATTGTCTGATGGCAGGGGATGCGCTTCCTGCTGTTCGAGTGGTGGAGTACTATGTTGTACTGGTATTTTTGTTGGTTTAGAATACTCGCACGCATTGACACCTTGGTTTATGGGCCGTGAGAAATTGGTATTTTTAACTATATTTGATGGTGGAGCCAACATTGCCTTTAATGAGGTCTTATGGATCTCGCACGCATCTTTCGTAGGATTCTGGGGTCTCATTTGATTCTTAATATTAACTTTTTTAGGTGGTGGAGTCGGCCTTGTCTTTGAACAAGTCTTTTTGATATCACACGCACCTTTACTTGGGCTCTTATGCCTTGTAATTATCTTAAATCTAGGTATATTGGATGGAGTAGTCAGCTGCATTTCGCTTATCGGCTGCTTTACCTCTCTCGCATCCCACATTGGGCTCTGAGGCCTTAACAATTTTTTAAGATTTTCTTTCTTGTACGGTGGAGCCTGCCTTGCCCCTGCTCGGGTCTAACTGGGCTCGCACGCGTCACTTATTTCGGTTCCTAATTGAGATAAGAACTTGTATTTAGGAATTTTAGAACTTGAAGTCTTGTTCGGCTTGGGCTCGGATTCGGGAAGCTCACTGTTGTTTATGTTGCTCGTTTGCGACGCATTCGGCTTGAGAACGTTTTGTATATATGCGGCTTCTCCTACTGGGATGACGGCGTAGTCATGGATAGGTAGCAATTGTACCAATAAACTGGAGATGACTACTTGAGAATTGTTACTGTTGAGTATGGCTACTTGCACTGTTTCTTTCCCAGTGGGGAGTAAACTGTTGGCCAGGAAGACTCCATCGTCTATCTCTTTTGATAGACAGAGCATTTCTTCCTTCACTCGCAACGGGACCGTGGTGATCATTTGTGACCTAGCAGGTATGCATATTGGTTCTTCTAAGGTAACCAAATGCTGCCTCATTTCGCTGGTCTCTTGATCACCCAGACAGCTCTTTTCGCATTCCAGTGGCTCTTGTTGAACCTGGCAGCCAGCATTACTCTTTTGAGTTGCCTTGGAGACACTGCAGGTAGATAGTTTAACCTGTTTAGGCTCCATCTTTTCTGCCAGTGATCTCACTTCGACTGCTTTGCTGGAGTACAGCTTGTCCGTTTTATATGACAAGGGCACAGTAAACTCTTCGGAGTTGGTTTCCGTACAAGGAAACTTAAGTGCTTTATTTGGGCCTTCGACATTACAATTGTTTGATAGAAAATCGTTTCCTAAGAGGCCGTCATCGGAAAGACCTGGCAAGTTTTGTACTACTTGTAACTTGCAGGGAATTTTATTTTTGAAATTGAAGTTACCCTTGCAATTTCCCAGTGTCTTTCCAGTTCCAAAGGGGGTCTGTAGAGTGCATGCCTCACTTGAATTAATTAGTTTGAGGTCTTTAATCGCTTTCTTCTTTATAATACTGACCTCAGCGCCAGTGTCCACTACTAGTTTTGTTTGGCCGTTAAGGCTTATGTCCAGTGGAAGTTTCACTGTAGGGACACCGGATTCGGGCGCTTGAGGCGACCCTTTTAAATTTTTAGTTGGGTTTATAGTCGAGCCGGGGAGTTTTGGGTCGACTGCATGTCGTTTCCCTGACTCCGGGCTTCCCACTTTTTCTTTTGCCTGCAGTTTTCATCTGCGTGTCCACGGCGACCACAAAAATTACACTTGAGTCTTATGTTAAAGACCTGGAGACCTTTTGTGTTATGCTTTTCTGTTGGTGGTCTGCTGGGGAGGCGTTGAGGAACATTTTTGTTGAGACTGAGTGAAGTCCTGGTGTGTCTGTCTATTTGTTCTGCAATCACGAACGTCGTGTCTATATTTTTTGCAGTTCGAGCAGAAAGGGGTGTTTTTGCGCTTTAGGCAATCTGTATATGTATGACCCTTTCGCTGACAGTAGCTACACGCGATGTTACGGATCAGTGCATCTGTGTCCGACCTTTTAGTTTAAGAGTATACAGGTACTCGGTGGCGTGGCTGTGATATTGTGTTACTTGCGTGGCGTGAGAAATGGTTTGGGTTCGGTGCTCGAGGTGATGCGAACATAGGTGTTGATGGCATTTGATAATACGGGGATCTGTAGAACGCTCTCACTCGTAATTCTGGGTCTACTGGAGCCACTGGAGGAGCTTGTGCCAGAGGACTCTGGACGAATGTAGCACTTTGCTGTAGTTTCTCCATGTCCAGGGCTTTTTGTATGAGAGATTCTATATCGCCTTCTCCCTGCGTGAGTAAATATTGACACAAATGTGGATTAGTTACTCCACTTTTGAGAGCATTTTTGGCGAAGTCCATCAGCTGTGTTTTCACAGCCGGGACTGCCTCAGCTCCATACTTTTGTGTCGCAGCCTCATTGCAGATCGTCAACAGCTGCTTCAACCTTGTAGCAAAAGCAGTGAGAGATTCCAATGGGTTCTGTCGTGTGGTGATCAATCTGTTCACCAATTCCTGATACGTCTCATGGGGAAGGTAGGTCCTGTTCAAACGTTCCTCTACCTCAGTGAATGAAGTAGGGACGTCTGAAGCGAATAGCTGATATGCATCACCTCTTAATCTTGTGGGGAGAGCCTGAAGGAAAGCCACCTTTTCTTCATCATTAAGGCACTGCATAGTTTGCTTGCAGCAGCCGATGAAGGTCTGTAGCTCACGTCCCATTTGTGGGGTACTTTCACCCGAAAATAAAGGGACGAGCTGAGCCGTCAATTTTGCAACTTTGGCGTAGTCCACCATGTTTTGTAGCCTTTTGGCTGAATATTTAAATTTAGGTGGACTAATGGGACTACCTTCTGGACTGGTTTCCGTTAAGGATTCTTCCAGCCAATCTATTAAAAGGTCCTCTGGTGTAGGGTCTATCACTTCACTAACACAACCACTTTCTTTTGGGCCTTCACTTAAATTATCACTTTTATTTAATTCTAAATTATTCTCACTTTTATTCTTATCTAATTCGAGGGAGCGCTGAGATTCAGTTAGCTTATTTAACTCTTCGCGAAATCGAACTGTATTTTCCTTTAAAGCCTGGATTTGTGCAAGCCTATTTTCGCGGGTTTGACTTAATTTTCTACTCAGTGAATCACACTGGGTGATAGCTAGCGTGCCTGAATCTTGCGCTCTCTCATGCAATCTATCTAAGAACTTATTAAGACTTACTTGTGTAGTGGGACCTGACAATATCGTTCCACTTCGGAGTCGAGGTCCTGTTGGAGTTGGTGTTGGTTGTTGATTCGCAGCTGATGATGTACCGTTCCGGAGGTGCGTAGTATCGGCGCCTGGGGCTGATCCCGCGTCGGCTAAAGGTGGAGGATTTGTCCTCTTTGCTGCTTCTGGTTCCTGTTGGACTGGATTAGAGCTGTTGCTTTCTGACATGTATTGTCGGTTGAAAGGGGGGCTCCGGCCTGCTTATTTCCCTTTGATGTAGTTTGGAGGGGGGTTTCCTTAACCGTCTTCGTATTCCCTCTGAGTACTTTTGTCCGCTGCCGTCTGATTTATTTGCTGCCGGGGGGGGCCTTGAGCCGTCTTAATTCCCCTGGTGTTAGTTGAAAGGGGGGCCTATTAAAGCCGCCTTCGAATTCCCCTTCAACTCTGGATCGAAGTCGTCTAATGAGCGAGCTGACTGCTGTTTTTCTTGGTACTTCGGGATTTCGTATTCGTCCTTCTGGTTGCCTTTTTGTAGTCTTGATTTCCCTCGGTGGTGCTTGTGCACTGACTGGGGTGAACGCGTGCTCGCCTGGAGCAGAGGCGCCTACAGATGAAATCTACCCGAGTATTGGGGGTGACTTGGCTTGAAAAGCGTCGTCAAAGGTTCCCCTTTTTGTTCGCAGGATCAAGGAATTTAAGCTTTTGATTATTTAGCAAGATCAAACTACCTTGATCCTACCGGCTGCGCCAATTTGTTGTGTACTATCGGGCACCTTTTAACGTAGTCACTTTAACACCGCGCACTGTTGTTATTCACTATTATTCAGAATTGTATCATCGTTTATATTTTAAGCATACACTAGCTTTCGTTTTTCTTTTATTAAACCAATTAAAAATTGACCAGCCACTTGTACCGCGCGACCAAAGCTTCACCGGGGTTAGAACCAGATCACTTCACCATATAATTTTATTTTATCTTTTTTAAAACTCCAATCTGGTTTTTAATATATAAAATTCGCGATGCGACCCGTTCCGAGGTTGTAAACGAACTCCCTCTCGACTTTTAATTTTTCAATAATTAAGTCTCGACAGTCAGGATAGGAAAATGCTTAAATAGCATTCCTATCCTGAGAAAATATATTATCGTTGGGCATGTTTAATCATGCCCACAAAAATTTCTCGCCGGACGGAGGTGAAACCCAATATTTTCATAAATATCGAGCCACCAACCCGTCGTCTTATCGTTTCTTACATTGTTGCGCACTTGAATTCTCGCGTCGCTTTTATCTTTTTATTACTTTGTTGCGCGATTGAATTTATATTTTATGCTGACAAATCTTACTGAGGGTAAGATTTGTCATGGAATTCGACTTTATTTGTCGCCTTTTTCAAGTGGGCCATGCAAAGAAATTGCAGATGCAACTTTCCTTGCGTGTGAATAGATAAGCTGGTCACGTTGTTAAGTGTGACTAGCTTATAGGACCCTTTTCATGACTTGATTTTAATTTTTCTTTAGGAATGTCCCGTTTTTTCCTTATTTTTCTTTATTAGGGATTTTATGAATCCGCAGGTTTTTTATTGAATGTTGTGTATACAACAAAGTAAATCTATAAACTCTAATGCAAAATTTTGGCTTTCAGTGTCGGTGAGTTCGGTCCCTATCAAGTTTGAGGTGGATACAGGGTCAGCAGTTTCGGTCATAAACCTCAAGGACAAGCAGAAATTCTTTCCGAAAGAGAAAATTCTCAAGAAAAATGTCGAGTTGGTGTCCTACTGCCGCACTAAATTGAAGACAATTGGGTTCATCATCGTTAGGGTGTCAGTGCAAAATAGCGTTAACGCGTTGACATAAATGATGTCTATAGTCGTGCAACGCTAGTGCTTACAGATACAAATGACTGCTATAGCCGTCCTATATTCTTAGCATTCTAAATAAATGATTAAACTGTATATCAGTGTTAAATCCATTTGTTTCATATTTCTTCAATCTTGTTCTAAGAATGAATCATGAAATATTTCTTAATGATTAATATAGTCGTCTTTTTCAGTTATTCTCAGAAGTAGAAAGAGATTCCAAAAAGGGTATATAAGATAATCAAACAAACATTTGGCAGCAACTTACATGAATTTTGTTGATGAGGATCCCTCCCCGAGGCGCCTCTGAGAGGTTCCACTGTGACACTGGATTCTAGCTAGCCGGTTTTAAAATATAGACCTGATCGCTGCAGGCGCCCAATGTGTTACTCGACCCACGACCATGAAAGCATTTCCTATCAATAATGCCAGGCGAATGAGACGGCCGATTTGATCTACTTGAAGTGTGCCGAATCGGAGACACATTCCTGAAGTCCCATCAATCTTTGATGAGATCGCGACATGATTTTCCGTGCCAGAAGTCAGAGGTGTACCGCCAAGCTGGTAACCTAAAAAATCCAGTCGACCAGTACCTCTCTGCCTTCTTTCACCGAGATTAGCCGAGGGAACCCCGCGGTCAGAAACCTAACCAACTGATCGCAAAGCTTTCCCATCCCTAACATCTCACTCTGATCTCCGACCGGCGTTCATGGGTGTGTCTCCAAGGCGTCGTTGAAGTAGCGACGTGCCAGGTTTTCTTCCTTAAATTAGCAAAGGCTTTATGGAAGTGGAATTCCTACGACAAACTATCTGCCGTAGGGTACCATGTAGGAGGGGTTCTGGCGCATTGTCAGGCGAGGGATTGGGGTGAAACGTATCTATTTTCCAAAAGGTATGCCGACCGCTAGGCTGGGAGGGTCCTAAGCGGCACATTGGCATAGGTACTGTAGTTTACCAGTGAAGCTGGCTGGATGCCTAATAAGGGCTACCAGAATGGAAATTTGCACTAGACCTACAACGTCCCAGAAATATGGATATCACGGCCTCATGTCCTTGGCGTGATAGACTTCTAACGTTCTTCCCTGAAGATCTTCAAGCTCATATAAGGATTTTCCTTTCTTTGACTTAACCCGATACTTCACAAATTTACGTCCTAATTTAGCACTGGTCTGCTGCTGGAAATTGCTTCGGACAACATTCCGTCTGTACACTTCTTGACCCACTTTGAAACTAACAGGCTTCGCTCTAAGATTATAAGCTTTTAAAGCCTGTTCAAACGCATAGTTCATATATTCCTGCACTCTCGCACGGATCAATCTTAGTTTGTCTTCAGCATCTACTCTTAGAGCTTCATTAGGAGTTCCAAGGGTCCTAAGGATGTGATAGGAACTCGCAGGATCAATCATCTGCTGACCGAAAAGTAACCGGTAAGGTGAGAAGCCGGTTGCTTGGTGGATTGAGCTCCTGAGGGAGCTAGCTATGTGGCTTAGCTTCTCATCCCACTTAGTGTGACCCCTCTGGATGTATGCCCTAATCCCTGCCAATAGAGACCTGTTCACTCGCTCTGAGGCGTTTGCTTGCGGCAAGTAGACTGCCGTTCGCAAGTGTTTGACCCCATACCTATCCAGTAATTTGGCGAACTGAGCCGAGCAAAACTGGACTCCATTGTCAGAGACTATCGTCTCCGGAACTCCGAGCACTTTTCTCTCGATGAATTGACATACCTTAAGAATAGATGCCTTTCTCATTGGTTTGAGAATCGGGAATTTAGAAAAGTGGTCAAGAATTAGTAGTATGCAGACATTTCCTTTCGCTGACCTGGGATATGGACTTAGAAAGTCGACGTACAGCTTTTGCCATGGTCTTTCTGTCATAGACTGAACTCCCATAGGTGGTCTAAAAGTGGGCTACTTCTTCCTGAATCGAATCGCCTGTTCTCGGAACAGTCCGAATATAAACGAAGCCATCCCTGACACAGAAGTTGATTTAACTTTCTGCCTCAACTCCTCGTATTCCAACCAGTTGAAATATGGGGAGCTAAGTTCAACTTCCGGACCAGGATCTTCAGATGGTGAGAAGGTCTCACAGTGGATTCGTGACAGAGCATCCGGGACGACGCTCAAGCTTCCTCTTCTATGTTCGATTGTGAAGTCGAAACCTTGAAGCTTCAAACTCCACCGAACAAGTCTATCGCGGAGGTCCGTTTGAGATATCAGCCATTTCAAGCTCGCATGATCAGTCACTATATTAAACGGTATAAGTTCTATGAAGGGCCGAAACTTCTGTACACTTAAGATCGCTGTTAAGCATTCCTGCTCTGTGACTGTGTAATTTCGCTGTCATGAATTCAACTTTTTGGAGAGGAGCAGAGGTAAGTTTCTGTTTTAACAATTCCAGAGACGTCTGGACTTCAGGTGTCCATTGGAACTGACTGGGATTTTTCAGAGTGTCTGTAATGGAGGCAGTTAGATCAGCATAGTTCGGGATGAATCGTTGATACCATCCCGCCATACCTAGTAGGCGTCGGGCCTTCCCAACAGTTTTAGGTGACGGATAGTTTTGTGTTTATAAAAATATATGTATTTCATTTTGACTAAATTATTCTCAACAAATATCGTTATGGTCTTTACAGCTACCAACACGTCTATAGACGTCTTTTGTTTATCAGTGATATCGAAGCTATTAAAAACAAATGACGGCTATAGACGTCCAAAATTTTTTAGGAATATTTGGTGGAAAATACATTAATTTTATTCTGTAATTATGATATCTGGATTGAACTCCCCAAGAACCAACTAAGTAACAAAAAAAAACAAAAAGTCGTTTTTGTTGTCCATCACCGATTTCAAAGTGAGCGTCAACTTGTTAAGGATCTGAGACTTTACGTCGTGGAGAGTAACAGACATTCACTCCTTGGTCGCGAGTGGATGAAAAACATTCCAATTAACTGGAATTCGATAATGACAATAAGAGACATAAATCAAATTATGGATAGCCAGGTAAATGTAGATAATAGGCTAAAAGAAATTCGCGAAAAATACTCGAGTGTTTTTAGTAAAGAAATGGGGTGTATTAAAGGGCTGCAAGCAACTTTACATTTAAAAGAAAATTATAAGCCGGTTTTTAGGAAAGCGCGTCCGGTTCCTTTTGCTCTAAAGGGGAAAATAGAATCTGAATTAGAGAATTTAGAAAAAAGTGGCAGCATGTAATGGAGGGGGTTTTAAAGGGCATTGATGCGGTAACCGTGTTCCTGGATGACATTATGATCACCGGGCCAGATACAAATACACATTTAGAACGGTTAGAGAAGGTTTTGAGCAGACTAGAGCATCACAATATGAAGGTGAATGTGTATAAGTGCAGTTTTTTTCAAAATAGTATTGAATATTGTGGGTATATAATAGATAAGCGCGGTATACACAAAGTGCGTGAAAAGGTAGATGCGATTCAAAATATGCAACGACCAAAAAATACTGACGAAGTTCGCGCGTTCTTGGGTATGGTAAATTATTACGGTAGATTCTTAAAAAATTTGAGTACCATGGCTCAACCGATAAATAATCTTTTAAAGAAAAATGTACATTTTTCATAGAACTCACAATGCGAAAATGCGTTCAATAAAATTACATGGGGAATGCAATCGGACGAATTTTTGGTCCATTTCGATCCGAAGTTACCATTAGTCCTTGCAACTGACGCATCCCCATATGGGGTGGGGGCAGTGCTGAGCCAATTTTACCCTGATGGCTCTGAACGCCCAATACAGTACGCGTCACAGTCCTTATCAAGTACTCATAGGAAGTACACACAATTAGACAAAGAAGCTTACGCTTTAATGTTTGATGTTAGGAAATTTGCGCAGTACCTGATTGGACAAAAGTTTACGTTGTTGGTGGATAATAAGCCACTTATGCACATTTTAACACCAAAGAAGGGACTTCCCGCTTTCACAGCAACGAGAATGCAGAACTACGCACTTTTCTTAGGGGAATTCACATATGATATAAAATTTCGCGGCACTAAAGAGCAGGGAAATGCAGATGGGCTTTCACGCTTACCCATTCAGAGCTCAGTCTCAGACAAATTAATTGAAGAAAGTGATGTTCTTGAAATTGCATTAATAGAAACCCTTCCTTTAACGGTGAAAGAGTTGGCTAAGGCAACCGAAAAGGATAATTCTCTCGATAAAATAATACAGGGATTAAGGAAAGGACATGAGGTACCGGGTCAATATAGATTCGGGGTAGAACAAAGAGAATTCGGTCTTCAGCAGGGCTGTCTAATGAGGGGCTCAAGAATTTTTATACCTAAATTACTGCTAGGGAGAATTTTGCGTGAATTACATTCGACACATTTCGGCGCAAGTAGAATGAAGTCGTTAGCTCGTAGTTATTGCTGGTGGGATACCTTAGACAAGGACATACAGGAAACCATTCAGGATTGTTCTCAGTGCCAAGCTACGAAACCAAATCTTTCTAAAGCACCTATTCACTGCTGGGAAAATCCAACTCAACCATTTCACAGAGTGCATATAGATTTTGCTGGACCATGGAAAGGTCCCAATTTTCTTATTTTAATCGATGCATTCTCGAAGTGGCCTGAGGTTTACGTCTTAAAGGAAGTAACGGCACGAGCTAGAATCGATGTCTGTATAGATATTTTTCCAAGGTTTGGTATGCCTGTAGTGCTCGTTAGCGACAATGGTACGCAATTTACTTCACATGAATTTCAAAGATTTTTACGTGAAAACGGAATTACTCATAAAAGAAGTGCACCCTTTCACCCAGCTACTAATGGTCAGGTTGAGAGATATGTACGAACTTTAAAAGAGAAATTAAAGGCCATGAATTGCACAAAAGACAACGTGAGGGAGTTATTAAGTAATATTCTAATTTTCTACCGGAAGACAATCCACCCTGCAACTAAGCAATCACCGGCAAGTATGTTAATGAATAGGGACATAAGATGTCGATTGGACACTATGTTTCCTCAAGATAGGCAAGTAGGGGAATACAACGGAAGGGCAAAAGGGGTAAGATATTTCGAGGTAGGGGAGAGAGTATCAGTACGGAATTATACACGAGACAACAAATGGGAGTTTGGGAAAGTATCAAGAAAGTTAGGGACCTTACACTGTTTAATTAGTCTGGATGATGGACGTGTATGGAAGCGACATATAAACCAAATTCCAAAAATAGGTAGGAACACCCGTCACCCTAACCCCGATTTACTCACGTCTCCAATATGCGACAACGGTTACCAAACGACAAGCGATAATACAAACAATAACCAAATATCGTATCAAAAGGTTAACAACGAGTCCGTGCACGAAGCTGTTGCCCTACGAGAATCGACCATACAGACAGGAACGGGGCCGACTTCCGACAGCGAAAGTATACCATTAAGGCGATCTTCTAGAGTGATTAAGGCTCCTGATAGATTAACTTATGAGAAGAAGTGATATGTAATACAGCTACGATAAAGAAAGATCATTTCAAAATTGTTGAACTATGAAGTTATTCTTATAACATTATATTATGGTAGTCTTACATGGATACACTCATATTCCTATATTTTTATATGTTTATGTTCTAGTATTGCTATACCTACTCTTATATTTTTATGAATTACTATTTTTGATTGTGAATTGCGTAAATGAGTTATGAATTGCAATAAGTAGATTAAGCTGATGGTTAAGCCGTTTGCGTTATTGTTCCCACAAAAAGAATATATACTGATGTAAGGTTCTTAAAGAGGGAAGAGTGTTGAGGACAAGTATTAAGCACAAGTAGCGACACTAGAGGGTTCCTTTAAGCCATATTTAGTTACGTTAGCAACTTCAGGTAGGAAGTTGGAAGTGCCTTTAACTTCACTGTGGATACAGTGACATTGGTCACAAGTCATTCTTGTACTTCCAGCTCTCTCCCAGCGAAGGTTTTTATATACACATTGGTCTAACAAATATTATAGTTTAAGGTATGTAATAAAGGTTTTGTAATTACAAATCGGCCGCGTATTACTTGTAATCCCGTTCCCCTCATTTTATAACAGTATGTATGTCTTTATATTCTATATTGTTTATATTTACAAACTATATTGTTTGTATTTGTTTTTATTTAAAATATATTTTCGGTTGCTAATTGCAACAACTTCCGGCCACGTTGATGCACTAGTTGTGCATCAACCAAATGACGGGATCATGTTTTGTTTATTAAATTTCAACGACTGCTTACCTTTGGTTTTGGCTAATGATAGTTGTACCAAACTACTATGTTTTTTACCAATCGTAGACTGACAGAGGAAGAATTTTATGGGTCATTTATCTTATGCGTAAAATAGAAATATATGGCCAGGTCGCATACGTGTGTCAAACTTGACGTGTAAAAACATTTACGGACAGCACAACTTACTTCCTTTACCCCTTTATTACAAATTGATTGGTAAAGGGCAAATTTTTGAATGGATCTCTGTAAAACATTGGTTGATGTTTTTACAGACCCCACTCTAACTCTGCAGTCCTTACCAGGATGCACTTCTTCACTGAGCCCCAACACTCATTTTGATGGTGGTTGCCTTTCATCTTTAATGATGACAACTTGACCAATATTAATATTATTTTGTGGCGTATTCCACCTTTACCTTTTCTGTATATCGGTCAAGTAATCTGTTGACAATCTTTTCCAGAATTGTTGACGTAATTGTATTAGAAGTTGCAGATTTGGCTCCTCTTGAATGGGTTCTGGTTCAGCTAGTATCGGTATTCCAATTAGGAAGTGACTTGGGGTAAGAATTTCCAGTTGTTGTTGATTTTTCGGTGACAGCGTGCAGCGGTCTGGAATTGAGACCTGTAATTCGAAGACAGTGGTGTTTAATACTTTTTACACCTGCCTCCCAAAGTCCACTTTGATGTGGAGCTGCAGGCGGTAGAAAATTCCATTTCATCCCCATGGCTGCAGTATTGTGAGCTGCTAGTTAATTTGCTTCAGCGATTGCTTTTGTGTATTCTTGCTGAAGAATTTTGTTTGCCCTAATAAAATTTGTTCCATTATTGGAATATATATTAGCATGTAAACCTCGTCTTGCAACAAATCTTTTAAATGCTGAGAGAAAGGTTTCGGACGTTAGTCGGAGACTACTTCGATGTGTATGGCTTTTGTTGCCATACACACAAATAAACACAGGTATCCTGTGTAAGTTTAAGATCCCCGATATTTTGTCGGGCTGACATCAATAGGGCTAGCATAGTTTAACCCTCTATTTTCAAATGAGAGTGCCTGCGACACTCGAGGACTGGGTAGGCTGCCCATAAGCTGCTATTTTGCTGCAGCGCGATGTCTAACACATATGAAGCAGAGATGGATCCGTCTTTTTACAGCGTGTAGTCCATTGATTATCCAAAACTGGGTTCGTATGGCATTTAGGATTAATTGTGGTCCACCATGCAAAGATTCTTTATGATAATGATCAATCACTAAGTCAGTGAAGTGATGATCTTTAGGTAATATAGCTGGGTGGCATTTTGCGATTGGCAGGTTTGAATTCTGCAACCTGCCACCTAGTCTCAAGACTGATTCTCTGTCTAAAAATGGAAAAAGCCCTATAATTTTGCAATTTTGTGATAAGTTTTCTCCAGCTTGTAACTACTGGAATTGATTTCCGAATTCTTGCTGTTGCACTTGCTGAATCACTCTTATTTCGAATGTTTCTGTGTCAGCCGGTGTCAATATGTCAATGTCGCTCTCATATTTATGCCTACAGTTATGGACTAATCGGCGGCATTGTGCAGTGACATGCAGTAATCGATTATATGACGAGAATCGCTCAATTATTGTTTCGAGCCCTTCGCTTTTTTGTAATGCTAGAGCTTTTATTGTCTTTAATTCAAAAGACATCCCTCTGCCAAGGCGCTTATCGTATTAATTAGGTTTCCTTCTTGTGTCTCGGTAGCTCTGCTTGCCACATAAGTCTTCCATCTATTGGGATGACGTGATATCCAGCCCAATACGATGTTCGAATCGCACCATGAATAGCTGCTGACATTACTCATATGCATGTCAGCTCGAACTTGACTTAATAGTCTAGTTAACAACGCTGCTCCGCTTAACTCAAGTCTTGGCAGAGTAATTGGGCTTGCGGGAGCCACTGGAGTCTTTGACATGATCAATGTTAATTTTATATATATATACGCATATACATACATAATTATTACTTCCGTAAAGCTGTTCTTTACGGCACTTAGACATTAATTTCGGCAAAGCTTTTGCCGGTTTGTTGTTGTTACATCACGGCACTCATTGCTTTCATGTGTACATACATAAATACTTCCGTAGACAGCTCGCCGCTTTGCTGCTATTATGAAATCATCGTGAACCATTGCTTTGTTCACCTAAGTTCTACCGCTGGGGCAAGGTTATCAAATTGCATCGTGTGAATTCTTGCGCGCAGGGGTATTGTGTCACTGCCTTTACTTTTTTCTTTATGTGATTAAGAAATTGGTGTAGGTCACTAGCGTGTGACTTTATTTTTATTGCTGAACATTGTAAATATGTTTGTAGATATGTTTATACATGCATCTGGGAATTATAATTCTGCATGCAATGAGAATGTTGTATGTATGTATGTATCTACATGTTTGCATTTCTTCATTTATGCATGAAATTATAATTCTGCGTATAGCGAAATCGACTGAGACATGTATGTGTGTATATATATGTTTAACTGATTCAGCAAATGGGTACAAATCTCCCCCTTTTAAAAAAAAATTTGTTATTCTTGGGAGAGGAATAACGCATTAAATATTATTGTACATGTTTGATAGCTTGGGAACCTTTTGTATGTAGGTAAATACCTTATGCTGAAATGATTACATGTGATGTGTAATTATATTGAAGAACAAGGCTTATCTAAGCGTAAATTAATTTGGGTTAGCTTACCTGTATTTTGGACATTTTTTTTACAACTATTTATATTTCTACTATTTATGTCTACATTTTTTCTATACAACAATTTATTTCTACTATATATATTTTTGGTACAATTATTTTTCATTACTCTTATTCGTACTATATGTATATACAGGTTTTTCGGTAATATTAGTCTTATGTTCTATATGTGTAAATACATATTTTTTGGTAATATGTATTATTGTTATTCGTACTATATGTGTGAATACATATTTTTTCGGTACTATTATTGTTATTCGTAATATATGTGTGAATACATATTTTTTGGTACTATTATTGTTATTCGTACTATATGTGTGAATACATATTTTTTCGGTCCTATTATTGTTATTCGTACTATATGTGTGAATACATATTTGTTCTGGACTATTATTGCTATTCGTACTATATGTGTGAATACATATTTTTTCGGTACTATTATTGTTGTGGATTACACTGATGCGAACGGATTCGGTTGATGTTAATTAAAAAACCTCTTCTTACAATTCAATATCTTGATTTAATTAAAATCTAGTCTGTCTGACAACTCAAAAAAACTCTTTTATTTTAAACAGAAAAACTGAATGCCAACATGATTCAAACTAGCTAACCATTAAAAGTAGTGAAATTATAGTGAAATTAATTGTACAAATAATAATTGAGTACAATTAAACATGCCGGCCACCTTGAAATGGTATGTTTCAATTTTCTTCTTCAGTCTGCTTTATATTGTCGTTGTCAATGGGAGGAACGAATATTCTATTGACAGCTCGGCGAAAATTGCCACGGGATGTTTTCACAGTCACCACTCTAAAAACGTTATCATCGCCCTTATGTAGAGATGTAATTCTCCCAAGGATCCACTTAATCGGGGGTAGATTGTCTTCCTTCAGGAGCACGAGAGAACCCAAATTAATAATTGTTCCATTCTTACTGAACTGCCACTTATACCTATATTGAAGTCAATTCAGATATTCGATATGCCATCGACGCCAGAATTCTTGAACGGTATGCTGGACTCTTTGATACCTTGAAAGACGATGCATATTAAGTTCATGAAGATGGGGGTCCACTACTGATGTCAATGGAGCTCCTATAATGAAATGACCTGGAGTAAGTGCTGAGAGATCATCTGCATTGCTGGATATCTGAGTAAGAGGCCTCGAATTTAAACACGCCTCAACTTGGGTTGCAACTGTTAGCAACTCTTCTGCAGTATATTTTGTAAGTTCGAGACTCCTTCGAATATGGTGCTTGGCGGACTTGACCGCAGCCTCCTATAAACCCCCAAAGTGTGGCGATCGAGCAGGCATAAAATGCCAATGGATGGTTTCAGCTATACACCATATATTGATCTTTTCCTGATGAGCCTGAGATGTAAATAATCGCAGTAATTCCTTAAGTTCCGTTCGCGCCCCGATGAAATTGGTCGGATTGTCACAGTATATGTGAGCGCAATGACCTCTCCGTGAAACAAAACGTCGTAGCAAGCGATGAATGCCTCTGATGTTAGACCATTTGCAACCTCGATATGTATGGCCTTCATAGCAAAGCACACAAATATTGCCAAATATGCCTTTGATGTCACTTTACTTCGAATTTTATATCTAACAAGGAATGGTCCACAGAAGTCAACTCCGACATTCATAAAAACTCGGTTAGGTTACACACGATGACTTGGAAGGTTACCCATTAATTTTTGGATAGAAATTGGTCGGGTCCTAAAGCAACGACTGCATTGATGATATACCGTTTTGCACATATTTCTTCCATTCATTATCCAAAATCGTTGTCGTGTAATATTTAGTAGCGCTTGTGAACCAGCATGCAGATTGCTTACATGTTCATATTTGCAAAGTAGTAGACTAAATGCATGATTTGCTGGCAGAAGAATTTGTTGTTTGTGCTCAAAAGGAATATTTGCATGTTTTAGCCGGCTACCAACACGAACAATACCAAATTCATCGAGGAATGGATTCAATCCAATTAGTTTGCTATGATTGCTTAACTGTTGATGAGATTTCAATGCTGTAATATCGTTATTAAATTCTTGATGTTGTATATGACGTATTAGTCCTTTGAGACCTCGGTCAATTTCCATTGTAGTTAAAAGTCGGCTAATAATCCGGTCAGACTTTGGTAGCTTACAATTATGATAAAATCGAAAACACGTAGCAGCTATACGAATAAGTTTGCTAAAATCTGAATATCGTTCTACTATATCTTCAGTTGCTGAGGTAGCGATGGGAAAACTGGTTGTAGCCCTTCTCAATTCAGAATCAGCTTCACTATATTGATGATTTGGAAATGACGGCCAACAGTCTTAGTTCTTGAGTAAAAACGATGGTCCACTCCACCAAAAAGAAGCTTTATTTAAATCGGTTGGCAATAGCCCTCAAGAAGCGATGTCAGCAGGGTTATACTCTGTAGGAACATAATTCCACTTTCCAATTTTTGACTCTTGGATCTGGGCCACACGATTTGCAACAAACGTGGCATATTGAGTTGAAAGCGCTTTTATGGGAAATAATGTCACTGATGAGTCCGTCCAAAAGAATACGCGAGTAAACTTTATCCGCATGGTGGATATAACCTTATTCATTAGCTGTGAAACGAGCAGGGCAGCGCATAATTCGAGTCTGGGTATGGTTGGTTTTTTCAGAGGTGCCACTCTAGACTTAGCGCAAAGCAGGTTAACGCTAGTATGATTCTGGTTACCTGTAGATCGCAGGTAAATGCAGTATCCATATCCTCTCTCTGAAGCATCTCCAAAGCCATGTATTTCCATCTTTGTCAAATTATTTGATTTACTTGGAATCACACATCTTGGTACTCTGACTTCTTTCAACGTACGTAATTGATCGCAATAGATATTCCATTTTAAAGCCACTGAGCCTGGGAGAACGTCATCCCATCCTAAATTTCCAAGTATCTAAATCTGTTACATTATCAGCTTTGCAGTGAATATTACTGGGGTACATATACCAAGAGGATCGTAAGCCTTGCAATGATGGACAAAACTACTCGTTTTGTACAATGCTGGTTGCTAATTTCCTGTACCAACGGTATTGTAAGAAAATCCATAACCGGGTCCCATAGCAGTCCCAATACGCGAGCTTGTTTATCTTGGAGCACCTGTTCATCTATTAACGTTGTAAGATTAGAGCACCACTGACGTAAATCAAAACCACAACTGGCGAACAACTCGATCAAACTAGCCTTTAATCCAATGACTTCTTCTTCAGTGCTCGTCCCTGATACTAAATCATCGACATAAAAATCATTGAGAAGCCTTTCAGACGCATCAGGATAATCACTTTGTTCATTCAGAGCCAATGGCTTCAGAGAGCGTTTCGCTAAGAATGGAGCACAAGTCGTTCCATATGTCACTGTGCACAATCTGTAACGCTTGATGCTTTCAGTATCAGACGTATGCCAGAGTATTCTTTGTTAATCGCGTTGCTGTTCCTTCACAAGTACCTGACGGTACATCTTCGCAATATCCGCGCTGAGAGCAACCTGATATTTACGAAAACAAATAAGTATCGAGAACAGATCCTGTTGGATGGTTGCACCTGTGTGTAGGGTATCATTAAGAGAGAGTCCAGACGTGGTTTTCGCTGAAGCATTGAAAACTACTCGTAGCTTCGTAGTTACGCTTGTAGGATTAATAACACAATGATGAGGTAAGTAATACACCACATTATTATTATTTCATCAGTCGATAAACTATAAACTTCTTCCATGTGGGTCCTAAATCTGAGTATTCCTTCATGAAAGCAATGTATTGTTGTTTCATACTTGGTTGTTTGGTCAATCGTTTCTCCAAATTTATAAATTGTCTCAAAGCACTAACCTTAGATTCACCCAGTTGATGAATTTTATTTTGAGTTGGTAGCCCGACGGTATATCTTCCGCTTGAGTCACGCGACACATTATTTATATAATGCGATTCACATTCCTTCTCATCCCTTGAAGAACAAACTTGAGATTGGACTTCTTCAATGGTCAAGAATTATTGAATTTTTCGACTCAAATCATCCAAAGTGCAAACCAGAGATGTCACTGAACCTATAACTGGTGCAACCGAGTGACATTTTCCTGTAATTATGTATCCAAAAACAGTGTCTTTTAATGGAGGTAAATTATTTTGTAGGACTCTTCTAACTCCGGACACTATATCAAAATATGTCTCTGCAGCCAATAACATATCAATATTAGCCGGTAAATAAAACTGTGGATCTGCCCATTGTAGGCCACTTGGTAGTGATATGAAGGCCTTCAATGGTTGTATTGAAAGATCTCCTGTAATTTTAGGCAATACAAGAAATGATAACTCAGCTTTAAAATTCGATATGCGAGAACCGATCGTAGTTGCAACTTTATTTCGTATAAGAGTTTGATTTTGATTGACGCCTATAACTGGAGCAGAAATCTTATGTTTAAATAATCGTAGCCTTTGACAAAGAGTTTCGGTAATAAAATTAGATTGTGACCCACAATCAATTAGTGCACGACATAAATGTCTATTTGCACACGAGTCTGTTACCCAGATATCCCGGTCGCTAAAAGTATTTGACTATTATCTTTACTTATTGATGAGCAAAATGAGTGGCTATTATCTGATTGACTTCTATATACCTGCCCATCGTTGACCATATTAGACTATGTCTTCTCCCTAATTACTACATTATTCATTTAATTCAAATTACCTTGAACATTGTTGTCCTGATTGCTCACGACTCTATGCAACAGAGTATGATGTCTTTTATGACAAATGCGACATGATCCATATGTAGATTGATTCATGCGATGAGTAGTACTAAAACAGTTTATACACAGATTAAGTTGTTTAATTAAATCTTCACGAGCATGCATGGATTGAGCCAGAAAACTTTCACATTTAAAAATTGAGTGCTTTGATGTACACACAGGACAAGCAGACGAAACTGCGACGAATGAACGTGAAGCTTTAGGGATAATTATTTGGTTGTGTGCGATTATTACATTTGCTCAATGCTTGCAATACTCGAGCATGCTGTGACAGAATACTAATAAACTCCTTCAGCGACAATAGCTTAGTTTGATCAGTTTTAATTTCAACTTCACGACGAGTTGCATCGTCCAATTTTGTACTTAAATGATGAACTAAAATAAGATCCCACTCTTTAACCGGCTGAGATAACGCCTCCAGTCCATTATACAGCTTATGAACATTGTCAATAAATTCTTGAAGAGATCACGACGAATTTTCACATATTCTCTCCGAAGTCTGGGTTCGTTGTCATAATGGGCGATTAGTAAATTCCAGCCGGACTCGGACTTATCCCCAGAAAACGTTAACGTATCGATGTAAAAATAGTGCAATTTAGTTGTATTCGTAAGGGAGATATTGTTGTGTATTAAATCCCGGTAAATATCACTGAAACGTAACCAATGCATGAAATTGCCACTAAACTTGGGTATTTCTACATCGGGTAATTTTATCGACACTTGCGCTGAGTTCGTGCTATTATTGGAAGTACCACTTGTATTGAGAGCAACGTTTTGCAATACCTTCTGCTCAGTAATTAATGACAATAACAGAGATTCTGCAGCTCCGTAATCTTTCTCAAATAGCTCTCGCTGACTACTAGAGAATTCTGCACAGTCATATCTTTCTAATTTCGTTTGAATTTCATCAAACTTTGTATACGTTGTCTAAAGCAGATTATAATACGATTGTAGCTCATCTAATGTTGCAGTTCTGTTATCTGCTAGATTTCTGAAATATATTACACACCCCTTTATACCCTTTCTTTGGTTTTTAGGAATGTAATTTCTTCTTTATTCTCCAAACTCTTTTTAATGACTATATTTTCTTCTTCATTATATACCGAACTAGTCGGTCTACTCCTTGGCATTGTGAACTACAAATACTTTGATCTTTTGCCTGGTATTAGATTCTTATGTGCCCCTTTTGAAATGATTGTAATTGAGACAAATTTACAAGATCCGATTATCCAATTTTCGCTTGATTAAATCCGGCTCGACAAGGACCAAAATGTTGTGGATTACACTGATGCGAACGGATTAGGTTGATGTTAATTAAAAAACCTCTTCTTACAATTCAATATCTTGATTTAATTAAAATTTAGTCTGTCTGACAACTCAAAAAAACTCTTCTATTTTAAACAGAAAAACTCAATGCCAACATGATTCAAACTAGCTGACCATTCAAAGTAGTGAAATTATAGTGAAATTAAATATTCAAATAACAATTAGAGTACAATTAAACAATTATTGTTATTCGTACTATATGTGTGAATATATAATTTTCTGTACTATTACTCTTATTCGTACTATATGTGTGAATACTTATTTTTTCGGTATTATTATTGTTATTCCTACTATATGTGTAAAAACATATTTTACGGTACTATTACTCTTATGTTATATATGTGTAAAACATATTTGTTGGTACTATGTATTATTGTTATTCGTACTATATGTGTAAATACATATTTTTTTTTGTTTATAAAATTTAACTTAAACATATTTATACATTTATAAACTACTCATTTTGATTTATTCATGATATATATACATGTTGAGTTTACCATTCAGACGTTTGTTATTATCTTTGGTTATGTAGATGTATTTAGAGATTTAATTAAACTACCTGTAAATGGTGGGTGCGTGGAATTGACTCAGGTTCGACACGGCCTTGTGTTTGAGGAAGTGTTGGTGGTGGGGGAATTGGTAAATTATGTCTGCTACCTGCTTGTTGCGGATGGGTGGTACGTTGTTTAATGGCATCCTTTAATTCTGAACGAGAGGTTTGTGAGACAGCTTGTTCTTTTTTTCTTGCTGTCGTTACCTCTACAGAGGTTAGTGCTTTAAATTGGGATTTGTTTGATTATTTTGTGTATACCCGGAACTCAGATTGTTTGAATACCACGAACTCTTCTATGGATAGATAGCTTGGCTATTAGTCGTGAAAAGGTTTTAATCTGTTGTTATGTACATTTAATCTTCGTTTGCCGATTTGAATAATAGTATTAACAGCGTTAAAGACTTGTACCACTAGATATGGTCCTAGCCATATCGGGGAAAGCTTGTGTTTTTTAGCGGGGTTATTCAGTAAAACTTTATCTCGTGTTTTGAAGGTTATTGGACGTGAATGCTTATCGTAGTAGACTTTTCACTTTTCCTTGGCTTTCAGCAAATTTTTCCGAGCGGTAGCGTACGCTTTTTGTATTTTGTACCTCAGAAGGTGGTAGTAGCTTTCGTGGTTGTAAATGGGCTCCGGCTCTCTTTTCAGATTAGAGGGAACACCCGCTGTGAATCCAAACAGACTGTCCCTTGTCGTGCCATCATGTGGACTATTATTGTATACAAAAGCCGCGGTTCTCAGGAATCGATCCCATGCCTTTGGATTTTCAGATAAAATAGTTCTCAAATACTCCCGAGGGTCTGTGGGTTCGTTCCAGTGCACCGTTGGATTGCGGATGGTAAGCCAAAGTCTGCATTTTTTTAATTTTCAGAAGCTTATATACTCGTTTGAAAATATCGCTTAAGAAGTTAGAAACCTGGTCAAAAAATATTCCCGCTACCGTTTCTGCTTCGCCATTCGGTATGGCATAATAATCGACGAATTTCGTTAGATTGTCTTGGAAAGTCAGAATATATTTGTTTCCTGAGTGAGTTTTCTCAAGAGGGCCTACTATGTCTAAATAAACTTACTCGAATGGCATAAGGGCAGTATCTGTAATGACCATTAGCATACGATACTCTGGGCTAGCCCTCATTTTATGGCATTTAGAGCACTACCGAATACATTTCCTGATAGAACTAAGCATGTTTTTCCACTTATATTTCTTCTTTATTCTTCTATATGTTTTGATTACTCCTTGGTGACCACCAAATGCGGAGTCATAATAGTCCTTTAAAATTGATTCGATTTCCTCTGGGTCTGAGATAGTTTCCGTTAATTTATGCTGGGAATATTTTACGTTGTTGATCCAAGGTAATTCGCCCTGTTCCGATATACTGCTTTCTGATTGGCTGCTATTTGTTGAGCCGATTTCGACTGAGCTATTTTAGGAGTTCCGTGAATATTTTTTAATTTTATGTGGAGTTTCTTGATTTCGATTTATGTCTTGTATATTATTTTGTGCCTCCCTTATTTGGGCTCTTGTAACAAGATGGCATTGTGCTTGCTGCTTTGATGACTGTGGAGAACTATAATCATCATCGTCTATGTCGGACTCGAGCCCGTGATGTACCTGAGCTTCGAGAATGATCGAATTGGGGTTTGTTTGATTTATTTGGGCAGGTATTCTACTAAGCGCGTCTGCATTGGTGTTAAATTTCCCAGGCTTGTATTCAAATTTATAGTCAAACTCGGAGAGTTTATGGTGAAACCTGACTAGTCTTGAAGTTGTATCTTTTACATTGAATACGCCTTTCAGGGGCTTGTGGTCGGTGTAAACCGTAAAAGCTCTACCTTGTAAATAACACCTGAAGAATCTGGCGGCCCACACAATAGCGAGCAACTCAGTAGTTACGCTGTGACAGTTCTGGACCACTTTTTCCATACAAAAAGTGTCCGGAAAATACCAACTATTTTGGTAGTTCTGGACAGGGTCTGGGCCACTGTGGGATTCCGTCTAGTGGTCTACGTCACAGGGCCTGCTTGGGGGAATTCCTTCCTACCGTCTGGCTGACCAGGGGATGATATGAACTGATTAGCTGATCCCCGTCAGCTGTTCAAGCTCTTGCCTTGCCTGATTTTTTAATAAATTGAGGTATGGTGAGCAATTTTGAGGTGGTTCTGAGGCTGCTTTTGTACTAAAAATTTGGCATCTTGTGAAGGGGCGGGAAGCTTTATTAGTGGAGGTTGCTGGTTAAGTTTGATCTGGTCTTGGAGGCTACAATTTGACCTTGAGGTGCCCCCTCCTGTGTCTGGGTACTGGAGGCTGAGAGCATTAGTGGCAATATCTGATACTATGACTAGGACTGTCTGGGGTGTGATGAACTGGGCCACGTTACCTGTACCAAGGCTTGGGTAGAATGTGTGCGGCTTAAGTAATGATGTGAAATACCCTAAGCGAATTTATATCGGGGACTGTATACTTGTCAGCTTGAGTTTGGTTTCAGTTGTTTTCTTTAGTATGAGTGCCTGTGGTATGTTGGGCTGGGCTATTTGGTGGCTGAGGAAACGTTACCTAGGGGTGTGTGAATGTGTGCAGCTGGTGGATAAGAAATGTTGTGAAATTAGTGTAATTAGTATTAGTAATAATTCAAGTTTACCCTACAATATGCCAATAGATTCTAGAAGGTGTCAGTGGGGGTCTTAGTTCTAGAGGTGGACAAAATTTTCCTCAGAAATCCTCCACGGGCTATGGTTCTCGAGATATTAGCGATCTTATCTTTACTGGTATAATTAATAGTAGTAATAATTCAAGTTAGCCCTAGGATATTTTTTGTTCATGCCAATAGTATTAGTACTAGGGGGGATAAAATTTTCATCAGAAATCCTCTATGGTTCGAGATATTAGCGATCTTACCTTCTCAGGTGATATATCTAAAAATAGATCAGGTGAAGCTGGTTTGGGGATGAATGTAGGTAGATGTGTTGACTTAGATATGTAATGGAAATTAGTAAATGCCTAATTTTCTCTTCAGGTGTAACACTTCTAATTTGATTCTTTTCATAAACAAATTATCGCAGTTCAGTAAAGTAAACACATTCGCAGTCGAATAATGTAAGGAAATTCGCACAGCAGAGTAAACAAATTGGGCGATTTATGAAAGATTCCTAATTTCTTTAACTTAAAACAAGAACAACCGATATTAATCTGTAGGATATGATGTCTTAGATGAGTAGTGGAAGTTATAATTGAAAATTTCTTTTGCTGAAAAAAACAACAAGAACAACTATAACGTAAGTTGGGGATTAAAAATCTTTTATAAACAAGACGGATCATGCTATGATATTCGATATCTAAAAATAGATCACGGTTGCTTCGAATGTTAAGAAACATGAAGTAATTAAGAAATTAAAACCTAATCAGAAAATTTTCGATGAAGGTGTGTGTGTGTGTGTGTGTGCATTGAAAAAAACTTAGGTTTTATGAAAAAATGTTTTTTTTATTTTCTATAAAATTTATTTTTGGGCAGGTTAAATTTAAAGCTTTGATCTCCTATGATATCGATGTACTGTACCTACTAATATAATATGAGACTTACATTAGATGAGTAGTGAAAGTTTTATTGGTATAGTAAAAGACTTTGCATCAAATTTTTGGTGATAAGGTGTAATGGCATGACCAGTGTTGCTACATGAAATCTTTCTAGAGGAACTTGTTAGCCTAGCATGAAAGTGGTTTGAGCAGCCACATCTGAAATAATTACATATTATCATTAGCTTGAGAGTGGGTTAATTAAAAGCATTACCGGGTTATCATATTAATGTAGGATGATATGTCGACTTAGATGAGTAATATAAATTAGTAATATAACTTCTTGCTTAAACAAATACATTCGAATAAAATAAACAAATTGATTTTTGTTTTTTTGTGTCTGGGGCTGGTGAGCATTGGAAGGTAGCAGAGTTATTTACCATGATATCATAGTTCACATGAAGCTGATAAGAATATGATATTTTTATCTTCATACTATTGGGGCAGGTGCATTGTTTACTTAACATTAAGTTGAGAGTGGGTCAAATTAAAAGCTTTGATAGAAGAACGCTGTGTTATAATATTAATGTTGTATGATATGTTGTCTGAGGTGAGTAGTGGAAGTTGTATGGGAGCTATGAATAAGCAGTAAAATCCTAATCAGCAATCTCGCTGGATATTCGATAATTCTCCAAGTCCATAGTGAAGATCGTGGTGGGGGGTTGAGAGTAGGTACTGTAAGCTATGTATTTCGTTAAAAGTTTTGATGGATGGTATGTGGTATTTATCTCCTCGAAATAGTGTTGTATGAGTATCAGAAAGGTCGAAAAAGTTGATAATGCTTCAAGTTCAATAGTGTAGACCCCGATGTTGAGAGTGGGTATTTGGAATGATATAATTCTAGTAGGATATGGAAGTATTATTTATTCAACTTTAAATTTTACCAAGTCTGAAAAAATTACATAATATGATTAAGATTATATAAGGAAAGTAGGTTCACTTCATCTGCAAACAACAAATATGGCTGAAAGCGACACACGGTGTGAGCAATAGTCATTCTTGTTTCAATTATCACTATTAAGCGATGAAATATGTATTGTAAATAAAAATTGTATCATGGTTATAATGCCATTTATTGAAATAATTTGTTTTAATTGTATTATAGCTTAAGTCTATAGTCGATTTTCTTTAGTTCAGCAAAGCCAAGATTTCATAGATATGGATTGATCCTTATAATGAATATTCCTTATGCCTTTACACCAATGTGGCTTCAAAAGGTTCGTGGTGCACCATTTTCACAAATAACATCTATCCATCTTTACTTTTTGCGATCTTTGTTGGAATATCCTGATTTTTCGACCTGTTGGTAGGGGACAGTCGACTCGTTTTTGGATGAAAACTTTCTTCTTTATTTCTGGAAAGCATCGATTTCATAGATGTAGACTGAGCCTTATATGAATATTTTTTACTCCTTTCATCCGTAGGCTTTAGAAGGTTTGTAGTGTCCTTAAAGCTCATGTTGGAATTATTGCGTAATTAGCTTGCCAAGAAACAGTGATCTGTTTGGTTAAAGAGCAAAATATCAATTGGAAAAACAAGTTATGAAACTACTATTTATATGTATTTGGCACATTGTCTTGACCTCTGCCGTCACCTTAACCTTTGAAACCGAAAGTGTCTGCTCTTGGGTTCACTTGGATGATGAGTAGTGCAAGTTGTATGGCAGATTATAATTAGCTGTGAGTAAACTGTAAAGAAGAAGATTTCTGGTAACAGTATGTTCCATACATAATCTTACAGGTGGAAGAAAATTTTATAAGAATCTGGTAACTGCATTTCCTTATAAACCTTATATAAATTCATATGTGACCAAACCGAGCTATAGATTTTTGTTCTAGATGAATGCACATTATATAATATCTGAAAATAGATAGCAGCAAAATTAAAGGATATAAGAATTTGGTTGCAGTATATTCTATACAAAATCTAATAACCATAAAATTTTTTTATAAGAATCTGGTACCATATTCAGTTCACAATTAAAAAAGTAGAAGAAAATTGTATAAGAATCTGGTAATAGATTGTTCCGTACAAAATCTAACAAGCGAAAGAAAATTTTGTAAGAATCTGGTAAGAATCCGGTAACAGTATGTTCCAAACAAAATCTAACAGGCAGAAGAAAATTTTATTAGAATCTTGTAACAGTATGTTCCAAAGAAAAATCCAAGATTTTATGCTTTTCCTGATGTGTAAGCCTTATATAAATCCATATGTTCTATATAAAAAAGCGGTAAATAAATATCTGTTAAAAAATTAGTTGGGTATATAGTGATTTTAAAAAATCATATCCCCAAAACGGTGCCGAGAACCAAAATCCAAAATCTACTAGGAAGCAGACAATTTTATAAGAATCTGGCATGTTCTATACAAAATCTAAAAGGGGAAGGGAAATTGCACGAGAGTTTGGTTAGTGGTTAGTGTATTCCCGAATGCTGAACTGTTAAGATGGATATTGAGGAGTTTTTAGGAGAATATAATAACATTTTACTCGATGAGCATAAGAAACAAATTCAAGAATGCTATAACTTTTTAAAATTATATGAAAATATTGAAAAAGTCGAGTCAAAATTTGGTGAACACTATATAAGCTGCCCTTGGTCAAGAGATGATTCAACGGATGGACCAGATACATGTGAATGTTGTGGTGTTGCTAGATGCCTAAAACAAGCTGTGAAGCTATATAAATTCTACCAAACATTGACAAAAAGTAATTACGAGGCATGCCTTGAAAAGTGTGATTTAACTCAGCACTAGAAATTCTCATTTTGTATACCTGGAGAGCTCATAAAGGATCATGTAAACTTACACTGTATGCAGATGTTGATTTCAACAACAGATTCATCAAACACAGGAAATTTTGATTACATACAGCTCTGTACCATAAGATTATAAGAATTAGTACTTTTTAATTTTTAATAAATGATATTTTATATATGGCCTTCTTTTTATTCAATTTCCCATACTAAGTCCGGAACTCCCGAATAATGTTTGACCACTACAACGGGTGGTGGTGGCGGTGTGTGGTGGTGGTGGGTGGTGGTGGGAGTGGTAGTATTGGTTGTGGTGGTGGGTGCCTGGTCTTGGATGGCGCTTGAAACGGATATTTGACGCGTGGTCTCAATTTGACGCTGATTACTCTCGGGTCTGCCCTTCTATCTGTGGATGAGCTGAAAAGCTGTTTTATAAGCTGACAAGCTGTTATCAGAGCTGTTTTAAAAGTTGTTAAGCTGTTATCAGACCTGTTTGAAAAGCTGTTAAGCTGTTATCAGAGCTGTTTTAAAAGCTGTTAAGCTGTTATCAGACCTGTTTGAAAAGCTGTTAAGCTGTTATCAGAGCTATTTTAAAAGCTGTTAAGCTGTTATCAGAGCTGTTTAAAAGCTGTTAAGCTGTTATCAGAGCTATTTTAAAAGCTGTTAATCTGTTATCAGACCTGATTGAAAAGCTGTTAAGCTGTTATCAGAGCTGTTTTAAAAGCTGTTAAGCTGTTATCAGAGCTGTTTGAAAAGCCGTTCAGCTGTTATCAGAGCTGTTTTAAAAACTGTTAAGCTGTTATCAGAGCTGTTTAAAAGCTGTTAAGCTGTTATCAGAGAGTAGTTACGCTATGGGAGTTCTGGCTCACTTTTTCCATACAAAAAGTGTCCGGAAAGTTCCAACTAATTTGATGGCTCTGGACCGAGGCTCTGGGCCCCTGGGGGATTCCGTCTAGTGGTCTACGTCAAAGGGCCTGCCTGGGGAATTCCTTCCTACCGTCTGGCTGACCAGGGGATGATATCAACTGATTGGCTGACCAGGGGATGATATCAACTGATTAGCTGATCCCCGTCAGCTGTTCAAGCTCTTGCCTTGCCTGATTTTTTAATAAATTGGGGTACGGTGAGCAATTTTGAAGTGGTTCTGAGGTCGCTTTTGTACTGAAAATTTGGCATCTTGTGAAGGGGCTGGAAGCTTTATTAGTGGAGGTTGCTGATTAAGTTTGATCTGGTCTTGGAGGCTACAATTTGACCTTGAGGTGTCCCCTCCTGTGTCTGGGTACTGGAGGCTGAGAGCTTTAGTGGCAATATCTGATACTATGACTAGGACTGTCTGGGGTGTGATGAACTGGGCCACGTTACCTGTACCAAGGCTTGGGTAGAATGTGTGCGGCTTAAGTAATGATGTAAAATACCCTAAGCGAATTTATATCGGGGACTGTATACTTGTCAGCTTGAGTTTGGTTTCAGTTGTTTTCTTTAGTATGAGTGCCTGTGGTATGTTGGGCTGGGCTATTTGGTGGCTGAGGAAAAGGTACCTAGGGGTGTGTGGATATGTGCAGCTGGTGGATAAGAAATGTTGTGAAATTAGTGTAATTAGTATTAGTAATAATTCAAGTTAACCCTACAATACGCCAATAGATTCTAGAAGGTGCCAGTGAGGGTCTTAGTTTTAGAGGTGGACAAAATTTTCATCAGAAATCCTCCACGGGCTATGGTTCTCGAGATATTAGCGATCTTATCTTTGCTGGTATAATTAATAGTAGTAATAATTCAAGTTATCCCTAGGATATTTTTTGTTCATGCCAATAGTATTAGTACTAGGGGGGATAAAATTTTCATCAGAAATCCTCTGAGGTTCAAGATATTAGCGATCTTACCTTCTCAGATGATATATCTAAAAATAGATCAGGTGAAGCTGGTTTGGGGATGAATGTAGGTAGATATGTTGACTTAGATATGTAATGGAAATTAGTAAATACCTAATTTTGCTCTTCAGGTGTAACACTTCTAATTTGATTCTTTTCATAAACAAATTATCACAGTTCAGTAAAGTAAACACATTCGCAGTCGAATAATGTAAACAAATTCGCACAGCAGCCGAGTAAAGTAAACAAATTGGGCGATTTATGAAAGATTCCTAATTTCTTTAGCTGAAAACAAGAACAACCGATATTAATCTGTAGGATATGATGTCTTAGGTGAATAGTGCAAGTTATAATTGAAAATTTCTTTTGCTGAAAAAAACAACAACAACTATAACGTAAGTTGGGGATTAAAAATATCTTATAAACAAAACGGATCATCCTATGATATTCGATATCTAAAAATAGATCACGGTTGCTTCGACTGTTAAGAAACATGAAGTAATGGAAATTAAAACCTAATCAGAAAATTTTCGATGCAGGTGTGTGTAAGTGTGTGTATGTGTGTGTGTGTGCGTGTGTGTGTGTGTGTGTGTGTGTGTGTGTATTGAAAAAATCTTAGGTTTTATGAAAAATTGTATTTTTATTTTCAATAAAATTTATTTTTGGGCAGGTTAAATTTAAAGCTTTGATCACCTATGATATCAATGTAGGGTGATACCTACTAATATAATATAAGACTTAGATGAGTAGTGAAAGTTTTATTGGTTTAGTAAACCACTTTGCATCAAATTTTTGGTGATAAGGTGTAATGACTAATGGCATGACCAGTGTTGCTACATGAAATCTTTGTAGAGGAACTTGTTGGCCTAGCATGAAAGTGGTTTGAGCAGCCACATCTGAAAAAATTACATATTATCATTAGCTTGAGAGTGGGTTAATTAAAAGCATTAACGAGCTATCATATTAATGTAGGATGATATGTCGACTTAGATGAGTAATATAAATTAGTAATATAACTTCTTGCTTAAACAAATACATTCGAATAAAACAAACAAATTGATTTTTGTTTTTTTTTGTGTCTGGGGCTGGTGAGCATTGGAAGTTAGCAGAGTTATTTACCATGATATCATAGTTCACATGAAGCTGATAAGAATATGATATTTTTATCTTCATACTATTGGAGCAGGTGCATTGTTTACTTAACATTAAGTTGAGAGTGGGTCAAATTAAAAGCTTTGATAGAAGAACGCTTCGTTATAATATTAATGTGGTATGATATGTTGTCTGAGGTGAGTAGTGGAAGTTGTATGGGAGCTATGAATAAGCAGTAAAATCCTAGTCAGCAATCTCGCTGGATATTTGATAATTCTCCAAGTCCATAGCGAAGATCGTGATGGGGGGGTTGAGAGTAGGTACTGTAAGCTATGTATTACGTTAAAAGTTTTGATGGATGGTATTTGGTATTTATCTCCTCGAAATAGTGTTGTATGAGTATCAGAAAGGCCGAAAAAAAGTTGACAATGCTTCAAGTTCAATAGTGTAGACCCCGATGTTGAGAGTGGGTATTTGGAATGATATAATTCTAGTAGGATATGGAAGTATTATTTATTCATCTTTAAATCTTACCAAGTCTGAAAAAATTACATAATATGATTAAGATTACATAAGGAAAGTAGGTTCACTTCATCTGCAAACAACAAATATGGCTGAAAGCGACACAAGGTGTGAGCAATAATCATTCTTGCTTCAATTATCACTATTAAGCGATGTGTGCCGCAGAAAATATATTAAGTATAGCCTAGTCTAAAATATGTATTGTAAATAAAAATTGTATCATGGTTATAATGCCATTTATTGAAATAATTTGTTTTAATTGTATTGTTGCGAATCTATGCACACACCCCGCAGTGAGGAGCTCAAATCACAGTGTAGCGCGAGACAGACTGTAGCTTTTAGCTACTGTCGTCGATGACCGCCTACAAATATGTGATATCTGAGTGGGGGCCCCAAATCATCAAGAGATGGCAGTCAGTGACAGGAGGAAATCTAATTGCACCTGGCAGCTACTGGAATCTGACCACGACAGCATCAGAGGACGACCGACGACGACCAAAGAAAAGAGGGCCCGAGATAGTTCTTGAAGAGCGTACTGTGAAGCACCACATAAAAATAAAAGTTGTCTGCAAAAGAAGTTTTTTTTAAAAAAAATAGAATTGTGAAGTATTTTTTTAAACAAAAAGTGTTAAGTATATTTTTATATGGGTAATAAAAATAAGAGAATTTAAGAAAGAAAGAAGCTGTTATAACTACATAAGCCGGATTCTATAAAATTCTGGAGAATTTGGAAAACAAAGGAATTGATCAGCGACACCAGTACAAAGTGAAACCGTTCACTGTAACGTTAATCTGTGGGATTCTGTTCCCGGGTTATAACAAAAGGAATCTGCTAAGTACCAATTTCCTTAATTTTCTATTATCTGCTTTTTACCCAGCTATAGTGATTTATCAGATACGAAATTTTCTTTCCTTTCTTTTTGCTTTTTTTACAATTTAAATTTTAAACAAATATGCCGACACAGACTGTCTAAAGGTTTCTGTTTCCAGCACCGAGCAATAGATAAAATTATTCTTTTCATTTCTTCGTTTAATCATAATCCGCTTAGATTACTAGCGAAACGGAACTTGTAAATTGCCGAAAAACTACGTACTTTGTTCCAGATTTCCATACGAGGCAATTTAAGAATTTAATCAGTGATAATTATTTTTAATTGAACAATTATTGAAGGCAGCGTATCGATTCAAGTACACATAGCACGCCTGCTCTGCTGTTACCCAAAATAGAACGACGGCTGGTTAGCAATTTTTTTCTTCTTTTGTTTCAGATTTTCTTTATTCTATTTATTTCAGCTTGGCGTAGGATCTGTATACTTATAACCATACTACTTAGCATAAGTACCGTGATAAACGAATAAATAAGTGACTAAGAAAAAGTGATTTGGAGCACCGCTATTATCGCAACGCTATTATTAACGGAACCGCGTCTTTCGCATTAGCTCGCGTTTTATTTAGTGCTTCGAGTAACTATCTACCTCTAATAATCTTTAAATTGGCAAACACCGACGGCAAATCGACGAGTTAGCTAATCACTTTAAATCAAGAAACACC